>JAIEZT010000054.1:13412054-13754760 GCA_019594935.1 Periophthalmus modestus
ATTATATACAAGTTGCATAAAGCATAGTAGGACTGCCACAATGCAAAGTTTCCTGCATTTAGACCTCTCACACATGTAGAGGATTTTTCATTAGTTCATCATTCATATTATTTCAATCAGTCTTTCTGTCAAATGTGAATGTCTTAGAGTGTTACAATGTGCACTGGAAGAGAATCCGAATCCTTAAAACCTATATTACAAATCTAATCTTCTATTTTTTTTCTAAAATGGCTGAGTAGTGCTAAACTGAGAACCTCGGATGTGAGGTGACACAGTCATAAACCACTGGAGAAACATACTTGCAATTCATACTTACAGAAGCATGACAACAAAACCAGAGCGACCCATTAGACCCATGTGTCAAACTCAAGGCCCGCGGGTGGCAATTGTGGCCCTCCCGTATCTTTTTTGTGGCCCTTTGATAGGGTAAATGGACAAGGTACGATGGTCTCTTACAATCTCACTGTTACCAGGACGATATGGTAGTTCAGCGCTATTTGTACATTCTAGGCAAATGCATATGCAACATTTGTATTTGAAATAAGTAATAAAGACACCAGAGACGGTTAATGAACAAGTTAAATTCTGTAGATTTTTTTACATCTGGCCCTTGAGGGCAGCCATTCTTGCTGATGTGGCCCTCGGTGAAAATGTGTTGACACCCTGCATTAGGACCGATGGGGATTCAGAAATACAAGGTCTTTAAACACAAGCAACAAATACTTATTTAACATCCCCTGAAATTGTAGGACTGTTTTGTCATGTTCTCTTATTTATGTTCGTAATGTGTCACCCAATATAGTCTGGCTGATTTAAATCTGCTAATATACAGAATTTTGCTTATAAGACTTCTAATAATAATAATAATACATTATTTATGAGAGCGTCTTTCTGGGCAGCTCAAGGTCGCCTCACATACATCACACAACACATCACCTTAAGAAGTTTAAAATCAACAGTTAAAATAACACAATTTAAAAACAAGCATATAGTATTAAAAAAAAAAAAAAAAAAAAAAAAAAAAAATTGTGCTTTGTGCTTATATCTGGGCGATCAACAAATATGGAACTCTGTGATATTTGTCCTGGGTGGATTTCCAGTTCTTTTCTTTCCATTTGGTTCTTCCCCTCGTCAGTGGGGTGGCTGACAACGGAGAATTGAAGAGTTAACAAAGTAAATAAGACAAGAATGAACAGAAATGGCTTACGGGCCTTGATCACACGTAATTACCTTCATTCTAAGTATTCCTGCAATGAATGCACTTCACTATATTCACTTATATTACCACTCAAAAGTTCGACAGACTCTTGCACTAATGCTGTTGTTGTTGTTTTTTCTTTTTTTTTTGTACTATTTAAACCCTTTGAGACCTCGTGCATTGAGAGGCGTTATTAATTTCTGGCTTGTATGTTCGTTGATTGGTACCCAATGACTGTAAAACCAAAGAATTATGTCTTACATTATGTCGTTTATGAGAAAAATCTTTCCACATCGGAGGACATTCATTCTACGTTTTATCCTTTTGATAGAACATTTGATCTGATGATTTTGCAAAACCTATTAAGTGCCATTTACATGTCTGCTGCGTGTTATCATTTGAAGTTGCTGCTAAGAGGTGCAGGAAAGACACAAGCCTTTACCAAAAAAAAATTGTAAAACTAAAACCAAAAAAAAAAATAAAACAATGGGAAATAAACAAATATGTAATGTAGAGGTTTATATATATACACACATTAAAAATAGTTCAAACTGAACATTTTGCATTGTTGCTGTTTCTGTAGCTGTTCTTTCTTCTAGCCAAAATTTAAATGTGGCTATAGACAAGTCAAACTGTGTTGTCCAGGTTACAGGAGGTTAAGTTGATGTATACTAATAATATTTACTATTTATAAGGTACATATTTATACCTCCCTAGGGAGGGTTCCGGGCAAGTCCACTGGGAGGAGGCCCTGGGGAAGACCTAGGACACGCTGGACGGACTATGTCTCTCAGCTAGTCGGGCACGTCTTGGGTCCCACCAGAGAAGCTGGAGGGACATGTATGGGGTGAGGGCGGTCTGGGAGTCCCTGCTTTAGACTGCTGCTTCCCAGCGACCCGGGCCGCAGATAAGGAGAATAAAATGGATGGATGGATGGAGGGACTATAGATGGTGGGGATTTCCAATGAAAGACAGTTTTTTAGCCGCACTTTGCTTTCATCACTACCTTGCACCACTCTTGGGTCTAATGAATACTGACAAGGCAGACCCATGAAGTTGGAAAACCATTTTGGGTGATTTCAATCATGAGAGAACTGAGAGGGAGAAGGCCAAGGGTGTGGCACCCTGTCAACCAACGCAAACGGCGGCTACTGAATCTGGATCTAAGTATAAAAGATTTCGAGTATATCAGCTTGCTTTGTCTTTGCGACATAAAATTCTATATCCCTTGCTTCGTGATGGTATACTGAAGAAGTATATAAGATAAGTAAGTCAGATAAGTATAGTACCGTAGAGCACATAAGCAAACAGAAATAATTTAATTATGGACGATTGAGATTCAGGAGCCGAAGACGACAACAGGGGATAGGGAAGCTCTCCTGCGATATCTCAAAGCGCACCACAGCTTACATCAACCACACCTCCCAATTATCCCGAAGCCCTATTTAAGCACGCCCGTACCCGGCAACATCGTCCATCTTCACGCTCTCGACCCCCTCCATCCACCCTGTGTATCTTGTTCAGCTTTCAGCACAGAACACCTTAATCATCGTACAGAGAGGGGGGGTCCTGAGTCTGGTCTTTTGTCTTCTGCCACATTTGGTTGCTAGAAAGCCTAATTGCAATTGGTGTACAAAAAGTCTGTACCATTTCAAAAGTGAGCTAGCTGCATGCAGCGACAAAATGGATACAGGAAAAACAAACATACACACGGTCAATAGTCTTTAACTTATGTCCTTTGAACTGCACAAGCTGCACTTATTAGTTTACAAAATCAAATAATACATTAAGATAGAGACAGCGCCCCCTCTATCTTGAGTTTTGATACCCAGCCCCAACATCCATTCAATCTTCAATAAATATCTTTATTCGTTTATCATGGTTGTGGCGGGCTCCTTTGCTGGTGAATAGGGACCGAGGACAGTGTGTTCATTTTAGTAGCTGGTTTTTTGAAGTCCTGTATTACTGTGCCAAATTTTTCGACCCAAATTTATGTTCTGCCTTTGTCATTCGTATATCTGGTGATTTCAAACTATACCACTTATTGCTATCATCCACTACACTGAACTGGAAACAATTCTTGGAATGACCTGCCTCCATATAAAAGGTATTATTGGCTTGTGGGTACTATTGTGCACAATCTGATCCATTTTGCTCCTGGTTAAATCACAACATATTGTTTGCCTGTGACTCGTTGCACTTGCTATTTGTGGCCACCCAATTCCCAGTGCTGGTCCCCTGTGATCTATTCTTACTTAGACCGGATTTATGACTTGAATTGTTTCATGACACTTTGCAGTAATAATTTTACATTCATTGCTTGAGTTAAGGAGGTTCTTTTTCTGATCCCGACCAGCCACCCCTGAAAGGCCGTATCGGTCTGATGATATATATTTTAACCATTCTATAAAAACTGACTCTTGTTTAAAGTCTTAGCTTAATGATTTGATTGAGAAACAGAATATAAATAGATGATAGGGGCATGTGATTTGGAGAACAGTCATGGTTTTTGGTAGTTCCTTCGCTGTAGTACAGTCCACCAAACGCTAGATTTTCCATGTCAATTTTGGTTGTGTTGGGCCAACTTCCACCAATTACAAAGTCCATGAATCTCACCAGACTGGCCATAGCTGGTTTCCTTTTTATTTGCCAGGCTCTGTTGCATTTTCCTTCTCCCATGGCCTTACATAAGCGACAAAATTCTATAACTCCTATTTCTGATGTTATTATTTTGATAAAATAATTATAAGCTAAATTATGACACAGACAAAACCCCGCTTAGTTGTGTCAAGAATCTAATAAATTTGAATGATTCTAATTGTCAATTACCAAGTAATTTCAGGTTTTATAATGTATCTTGCACAACTATGAGAATTATAAAGACTTCTTGGCAATGATGAACGAATCATTGATTAAAAAATACATTAAAACCTGGCCAAAGAATAATAGGAAAGGCTCACACAAAGTATCAAGAGGGTCATCAGAGCTCTGTTGTCAGTGCAGTTTTTTTGAGGAGGAGTAAACAGTCAGCAGGACAAAAGTGAAGATGTAATGTTAATTGTCATGAGCATACTTTTCACGCATAACCCTACAGGACATTTGTTGTGTAGTATTAAAGGCTCACTTTCGCTAATCTGAGTAAACAGTCAAATAAAAACCCAGATTAGCAGTTTGAAATTTAAAATTAAGTGACAGATATTCCATGTAATCTCCCAATCTATAACATCTGTGATCTGGTTTCGCAAGGTCCCTCTTGTCCGCACACTTTGACCTCAGAAATCTGTCATTGCTTGTATTTCTCACTGTCTCGCTGTTCCAAAAACAATCTGACATAACACACACACCACAGAAAAAATGTAAACCCCCCCCGGAGTGATGGACTTATTTTGCTAACATGGGACTTGGCAAAACAAAATCTCAGCACTCAAGTTAAAAGTGTTACGATTATTAGACAGAGGGGGAGTTTCTTTGGTTAATTCACAGGGAAAGTTTAGCCGACGTTATCTGGCAAGTATCGCAAGACAGACACATAGGGGTGCAAATGCTACAAAGGTTAAATGAAGGAAAGGAATATAATTTTCTGTCTTGAGCCTAACTTCTGTTGTCTTGCCAGTTCCTCTAAATGCAGTAGAAACCATTAACCTCCTCTTGCTCTTCTTCTCGTTACGTACCACCAATGCCAGTTTTCCAGGGAACAGAATTCCCAACAGCCAAACAAACCCAGCTTAGTTCGGTAGTAGACACCTGCTGTGGCGTAACCTGCTAAGTTATACATTCCAATTAGTTCAATTAGTTGAGGGCATTACATATGCTTGATATTTTGTATCATTGGTTGGCTCCATTTTTGTGATTAAAATTCAGAAAATGTGGTGACATCCAGGTTAATGGGGCCCAATTGTCGGTTTGCGGTCTGTTGCATGAAGAACAGGCGCAGAGGCACAGGGATCGGTTCTGTAGATCTTTATTGTCGATTACAGCAATTAAAATTCGGGAGGTTAAAGGTGGCGTCCTGCAAAATTCAAAGCCAGAGTTAAGTGAGTAGCTCTTAGTGAGCTTTAAACACTAAACGGGTTTAAAGCAGAGTCTAGAGCAGAATCTAAAACATCTAAAGAAGGTGAGCTTGCCCGAATGATGTTCATACTACTCGAAAAGTGGGGGTTTTAAACATTCTATAGATTTAAACCAAAGTTTCGAAAACAATGTGATTGCATCGTGTTCCATAATACCCAGAGTGGGGGGTCACACATTAAGCAATGTGGCCACTTACCCAGAATAACCACAACATACAAGCTGTTATTTTCCCTTAGTGTGATAAATGTCCCCACTGCTGCATGAAAGGAAAAGTAAGCAATTTTACATTTGTATATCTTCCACACACTCCAGGAGGAATTCTCTGACAACCTGTGGGGTTAATTTTGTTGTTTGAAAGGTAGATTTGACATTGGCATAAGCAGGAAACATAAAGGTCATATTCAGTGAAATTGATAATTTATGAAATAGTTTAGTGATGAAGATCAGTGGTCCTGGAGTGAATCCTTGTGGAACTCCCATAAAAGTTATCTTATTTTCACAATTGCTGAAGTGGATACATATTTGTCAAAGTGGCAAAAAAAAAAAAAAAAAAACAAAAAGTAATTAAAAAATAGGCCGGCAATGTAATAAAGCACTCACCTCACAGCAAGAAGTTCCGGGTTGACTCTCTGGCGTATGTGTGTTTAGTTTGCGTGTTCTCCTCATGCACAAGAGGAAAATGGTCTTCCAGCTATGGTAATCTTGACCAAGCCTAGATAAGAGATGGGATCTTGGCACTCAGTTGTGGAAAAGTAAGAAAGTGAAAAAGTAAAAGAACTTAAGTCCCAAATTTTAGGTACTGTATGTTTACTAAATGTTACTTTGCATCAAAAAAATACAGGAACAATAATATTTGACCTATTCCAAGGCTGGGTTACAAATTCCACCCCTGTCTTCTAGGCTGATGAAAGGAGGAGGCCTGCACAATGGGCAGGGTAAGGTAATACAATTATTGTTTAAACTTTCACAAATCGGGAAAATGGACAAATGAGCCAAACACAGGCTGAATTCATGAATACGCTCTCAAGGGTTTGAGCCAAGAAACCAAGAAGCACAATAACTGAAAGCCGAACGTTTAGTAAAACACTGCAGGGACTTTGAAATGAAACTTTTCATCCGTAGCCCTCCAATAAAAACCAAGCCAATATATTTTTCTGACTGATCCAATTAGCCTTATGACTGCTCCACTGTCTCGCTCACTGACATATCCAAACACAACACCACTCCATACCTGTTTTGTTTATTCTTTTCTAATGTAAAACCGCCAGTGTTTGCATGTTTACTCCCTCTCGCTGACCTCATATGTGCTCCTATGCTGATGTGTAGCGTATGCAGAGTGGCTACAGGCTACGATTGTTCTGCCTGGGTGTTAGCTTTCGGCTCAGGAAGTGCACCGGTGGGTCAGGGAGGGGGGGATCTGGGCACGCTCGGTCTGCCCACATCTGTTCAAATACCGCACAGAATCAAGTCACACAGGAAGTAGCGTGCTGAGAGCAAGTGTGCGCCCTATAGAATCTGGTCTTTGTGAGCATAAGTTATAAAAATGACCTTTGCTGCGTACAAGGATTTTGCACAAATAAGTAAACAGAGGAAATGTGGCATGTACCTGCGGCATGTAAAAGGTTGTGAAGACAAAAGTGGCTGACCTCCCAACAGTGTGATTTTCTTGGCTGTTACTGTGAAGTTTTGTGTGAGTAATTGATTTAAAATTGGAGGCAAATATAGATAGAATGAAGTGATCCAACACTGGGGATTAAATTCAGTTGAAAAGTTAAATAAGATCAGCCCTTTTATTTTAGTTTTTTGGTTAAACACAATTCATTAAGTTGAAAGTTATAGTTTAAATTTATACATGACACAATCTTAATGGTGATTTTTTTAAGATGAGGTAAGTTGAACCTTTATTAAAAGATGCACTATGTAGCCCTTTCTGGTGGAGGATCTTTGCAAATGGTTATTGCTTTGTGTGGAATGTTCCGCAATATGACATTAGCTCTCTGTTTCCATTAAGACAAGCAGGTGGATGCCAGGTCAAGTTACTGATCGGATCTATGGAGAGGTGAGCCTACTCAAATTAAAAAAGTGAGTATTTTAGAGCGAAAAAAAGTTCTCAATCTTGTTCAGTTGCAACAGCCGCAACCTGAACACACAAAAATAGACTATCCACTAAATGGTAAAGTAGCCATAGCTAATGTTTAATTTTTAGGTTCAGGGACATAGGCCTACTTAAAATACAAATAGCAATCTATATTTTTCCACTGCCATTTGAGGGGTGTTAAGCCTTGTTTAAGACTATTGCATACATTTTCATTTTCCAACATATCTGGGGACCCCTGAAATCATTTTTGTGGCCCCCATGGGAGTCCGACCCCCAGTTTGACTACGATAATAAATAACGACCATAATAAATAAATGCAAGACAGATGATATATCTCATTCTAAAACAATACAGCTCTTTAAAGCATCTTTAAGTAGCAGTTGCGTATGTCTGAATGTATTTGTAATAGGGGAGTCCATAGCAGGTCTTCACAGCCTTTCAATAAGTGTTTTTGAACACACCTAACACTGAAAGGATAGAAATTTCAATTGTGTAGTATGTACTGTTCCAAAGATAGAAAACAGAAGTGTGACTACCTGCCCCTTATCCCATAAATATCCAGTATTCCATTGTATACCTATAATTCTCCCATTTGCTCATGTGCCATGTCTGTGCCACATCCGGTCTGCTGCTTTATGAGGTGTGATGCAGTCGTCCGTCAGATTGGAAAAGCCTGCCCACGGGGGGCCTGTTTTCCTCTAAACAAGCTACAATCCCGGCTTTGTAAACGCTCCCGAGAAAACACAACTGCAGCTGGAAAACACACATTTGTTGAGTTACGCTTATGTGAGTCTGATTTATACCTTTGCTTTTTCATTTTCAGACACATCACATTCATGTTTGAGAGTGTGGTCACTGCTGATTGGGGTTCTTATATGGTAAAAAAGATGCAGACACGCGGGAAAAACACTATGAGTCACTGGCGAAAATAGTCAAGTTGTAAAATGTGTCTAGTTCAAATACAGCCCACTCATTAAGGGACAATTAAAATGTCTGAGACGAGAGTGAATGAGACAAACAGAGCCAGAGACTGAGGCGGAGAATGAGGAAAGACACAGCCAAAAAACTACAGCATGGGGACAAAACAGCGTTATTAAGGGCCACTACCTGATTTTGAACTACGAGTGAAGAAACATGTTTAATAATGAAATGTTGAGACATGCCACCATGGTTCTCTTCCAACAATGGATACATTTACATTACATTTACATTGACATACAAAGAAAACCCAATATATCCATCTGATTTTTTTGGTGATTGTTCACATGCACAAGAGACAATCAAAACCATCTGGTGACATAAGTCAGTTATTTTGTCACATTAGTTTGCCCTGTATCAGAAAGAAGTTACTCGCATTATGTAATTGACGTTTCAAATACATTTTCAGTATGTGGCAGATTAGATGAAATAGTCTGTCCCTAGCATCTAAAAAAAATGCCTTTTAAACTCTTATGCAGTGTTAAATTTGTTGTTACAGCTTTAGTGCTTGTGTCCCAAAGATAAGTGAAGTATTCTTTATTTCTTGCCTACACATTGATAAAAACACTTGTCATATATTCTGTCGGGGAATAAACTGACATTTTTTGGTGATTATGAATAAAATATGCAAAGGGTGAGGTGTATGTTCGCACTAGGTCATGATGACATTTAGTAAAAGTCAAAGATTTTAAAGCACTGATAGTTTTTGTATGGGGGCTCAGAAAAGTGAAGAAATCAAGGGAGCCTTTTTTGGGAGTCATTTTGATCATGCATAGATGTCAAAATAAAAAGAATAATGTGGGTTGCAGAGACAAACTTTTCATCTATGCATTTTGGGTTTAAGATCTAGTGGTGGGTGAAAGGGTGAAGAGAGACATTGGGGATGATCCTGTACGGACGGGGGGTTGAGAGAATAAAGAAGAAGAAAAAGGGGGCATAAATCATTATCCATTGTCCCATGTGGGTGAGGGGTGTGTGGTTCTGTCATGTATGTAAACTGTATTCATCCTGAAAGTACATACCACACAACTAATATAGCCGTCTGTGCACGTGCGGAGGGGGAGGGTCGAGGTTGGGGGGGCCAAAAGCCTCCTGAGGTGAAGTTGTTTGGCTTAATTCCTTTGACTGGACAGACAGCTCCAAACAGAGTGAGAGACACAGGAGCAGGTAGTAAATCTGGCTGGTCATTGGGGGCTTTTGTCTCTTTTTTTTGCTCAATAAGTACAAATATTCTACTTTTTGTTTTCTTTTTTGGATATTTTTTTGTTTAGAACTACAGTGGAAATGATGTTTATCCACTTTCAGACTTGGTTTATTCCTAGATTAGACCTGGAATAGTCCTGTTAAATAAAGATGCCGGTGATTTAGATCTAGTGGTGCTCGGGAAAGCCAAATCTCTTCTTTGGTGGTATTTTGAGAGTGAACAAGCTAATCAAAACGAGCCACAAAACAACTGCTGCTAAACCCTTACACTATTTACTATTGTGTCTTACTGTAACTCCACCCTGCTCTGCCACATTTATGGGACAATCTTGGAGTTCTGGGAAACACTCCAGAGAGGCAGACAGGAGCCAGGCTCAGAGCGGGGGAGTGGGGTAATTACGGACATTAAAGAGGGTAGAAAGGGGCAAAGGAGGGGCATTGGGGACTGGGCGGGAGTCAGTTATTAATTCACTGTGCTACCTGAAATAATATTGTGTTTTGTGATGGTGACGACGGAGAGATGGGGTCCAGGCAGAGTTCATACTGACTTTGAGTAAGTTGCAGTAGGGATTTGAAGTAGCAAAGAAAGCTGACAACTAGTATTTTTTATGTTTCGTAGAAAGTAGCAAGTGAAAAAAATAAACAAGTGCTGTAAAATATGAGTATGGTGAAATTCAAGCAGTTGGGCCTCAAGAACACCCAGCATAGGACAGGGACATCTAGTGGACATTAAGGGTAACTGCACTAGTAGAATGGCTGTACTGCTAAACTCATTGACTCCATAGTTAGTTACATTTTACAGAAAAAAACAACAAATTAACAAAATATAAGTAAATTATGTACAATATATAGTGTTATATTTATCTGAAGCACAATTGAATCTTTCAGTTTAAAGCACCAGTATGCAACATTTTGGCCAAAAGTTTAAATACTTTTTGTTTTGTTTTTTTTGGTTTTTTTTCATTGCACTGAAAAACATTAATGCATGCAGGTTTGCTTCCATGTTTGTGGACATACATATGAAAGGGCTTGCATCTCCACAAACCTGACTTATTTGGCCTGGAGCAAGGATTTCTCCTGCTTGTCTCCATGGAAATGTTGTTGGTTTGGCTATAGTCTTCCACAGATAAAAATGTATCTATCTCTATGGAAAATATTCCAAAATATGGTTTTAACTTTCTGTTTCAGTGGAATTATGCAGGTTACGTGTCATCTCCAGAAAATTTTGTTAGACTTTTGAAATATTATGTACAGAAAAAGCCAAACTGAATACAGCACAAAGTTCAAATGAGGCTTATTGAAAAGACAAGTTTTTCTTCTAACAGCCTCAATATCTGATAAAAACAGCTCCCCTCTGTGGACATATGCTGTAACTAAAAGAAAATTCTTGAAGTTTCTGGACCTCCCGGATCAGATAATAAGCTTTGATGACCCCCACTTTCATTAAACCTAACATGTATTGTGCTCTTGTGAACCCAGTCCTTTCCCTGACCTGTACACGTGTGAATGACCATTCTGAGATCATCTTCAGGGACTTTATCTGCCTGCTGACTACAGCGAAGATACATTTGTACAGGGGAGGAGTGCAAATGAATGGGTGTAGTCCCAAAACAGGTTAGTGTCATGTTTTAGGATGCCAGTATTACCCTTTCAATTTTCTCTCTCAGGACTCCTCCAGATTTTGTGAACTATCCTGTGGTTGGCACAACAATAGTTTTGGCCAGAATATGAAGTATTTTAGATAGTATCAGTATAAGATGTATTCATTTCTTTTCCTTTCTTCCTCCCTTCCCCCTTCTTTATTATTTCTCTTGATTTAAAGTGGGACTAAACACCTAAACTCCACCCACAATATATTTCAAATAGACCTACTAAACTGGACAATGCCTGTGGACGAAAAGAAGAGCGTGAGGGGGGTCCGGAGGTGTAAGGAACAGTGTGATTGATCTAACAGGTATCCATACCAAACTCCGCCCCTGCAGCCTGACTATAATCGAGGAAGTCCTGTGTGATGTCACCAACTACTAGACATTGCAGAGACCCACTGAAGGCAGCACAAACTAAGATGTAGGTGTTTTTGATCAGAAAGCTGCAAAAATATACCTAGCTTGCACTAAAGTTGACCAAAATGACCAGTAATACTAATACTACTTACTAGTAAAGTAGTAATTGTAGATAATACCATTAAAACACCATGTACCCTTAAAAAGGCATTTAGTTTCATTGTAATATTTTGCACTATTTACATTTCCTGATGGAGGCCAACTTGCTTTGCATAAAATGTTCCACAGTATCCCTTAAAACCCATATATATTCATGGAAACAGGTGGTGCATCAGCCAAGTTAGAGGCCAGATCTGTGGAGAGGTGACCCACTCACAGTAAGCAATAAAATTACAGAGAAAAATAGAAAATCACAAGCAGGTGGCGTTCCCTCCTCCAATAATAGTGCACCTATAACATATAACATCCTGAATCACTTTCACAATTTCACTTTTTACTTGGCAATTTGCCCTCTAAAAATAAAACTAAACAAATGTATATGGGCCTATCTATAAGTTATGATTCAAAAACACACTTACATATATGTGTTTGTATAGTTTCAGGGGTGGATGAAGTACTCAGATGATTAAAAATGTAATTAACGAGTAAAAAGTAAAATATTTCACACAGATGTTGAGATCTAATAATGCTTCAGATAAATGTAGTGATTTTGATACAGATTTGTGCTGATTTGTGTTCAGCCAGAGTTTTATTTTATTTTTGTTTTTTTGCTTATGAAATCTGTATATTTTTGTTTGCTCAAATTATGATGTAGTGAAGTAAAAAAAAAAAAAAAGTATCCACTTAAAAATTTACAGTACACATCTTTTGCCATCTATACTTTATTTAAGCGTAGCACTTCCTTTACGTCGTTACATTCCACTACTGTATAAATTCCACACATTCAAGTAGCCTAATCTTGTGTCAAAGTTGTCCCAGTAAAATTCCATTGCCCCTTTGTGTGTCGAGTCACTACCAATACAGACAAACAGCGCCTCCCAGCGGCCCAACGAGGTAGCACTAGAACTTCCCTGAATTTTCTAGATCGGTTACATCACCGTATAAATGTAGTAACGCCCCGTCAGTCGGGCTCAGATGCGACTGGAACACAGCACTCGACCACAACGAAGAGAAAACGACTTGCGAAGAAGCGAAGATGGAAGACCCCGGTGCATCGCGCGCGTAGAAGCAGGAGGACAGCGTGTTTTTTTTACCCCCAAAATGAGTGACTGCTGTACGTCACCAGGATAATGGGGGATACGGACAGAGTTCAACAGGTAAGAAGAGAAATCTGATCACTATATACATTTTGTTTGGTATTTTGCCATTGTACTTCTATAATAATAATTAATATGATAATAATTAATAATGATAATAATTATTAATATGGTCAACCACAAAGCAGCACATTCGACACATTCAAACTAACGGGAAATAACTGGTGTAGCCTAAAAGTGCTCACAGTGGTTAATCTTTCTATTTAACTGTGCTTAGAAATTGTTTTTTGTGAAATGATAGATTGCAATAGTATTTATATATCGAGAATATATACATAAAAATAAATAATAAAGTTTAAAACGTGAAAATTATTTATTGTAAATATGGTCAACCACAAAACAACACATTCGACACATTCAAACTAACTGGAAATAACTGGTTTAGCCTAAGTTACGAAAGTGCTCACAGTGGTTAATCTTTCTAACTGTGCTTCGAAATTGTTTTTTTTTGTGAAATGATAGGTTACAATAGTATTTGTATATATCGAGAATAAATGCATATAATATAGTTAGTTTAAATGTTACACAACAGATGATGTGTACGTGACTCATCGCATGTTACGGTAAGACTGCTCATTGGAAAGTTCGGGAAATTTCCATTCTCTTCCTGTCATGTGCTCTTATGGCCGCTAGATGGGGCGGTTTTTTGCATATTTACTTAAATAGATTGTTCTTGTATCTATAAACTTTACTTTTTAGCCGACTGATTTGAGCTTCATATTTTCTTTTAGTCAATGTAGGCTTAAACAGATTTATTAAATTAAAATAATAAGTAAGGACTACCATAAGCTATAGAATTATATTTGAACACACATTTAGGAACTACCAAATAATCTATGAATTTGGGGCGGAATGGAGTTAACCAAAAATGTGGCAATACATAAAAAATGGATAGGCTTCAAAAATACAAGATAATCTATATAAATAAAATTAAAGGTTGCATAACGTTTACAAATACAGAGAAACGGCTCCCCCTAGTGGGTTGCTTCTGGTAACTGCTAGAAAGTTCCTGAAATTTCTAAATGACAAGCATGTTTATATAAACTCGGACCCAACCCACTCTCCTTTTAGCCTAACATCAAAAGCCTGCAATGACATATTCAAAAAGATGCCATAACATAAAAGAAATGAAAGAAAATGTAAGCTTATGTGGAATTTATGTGACTTCATCAGGACGTGCCATGGTGCCACAAGCGGCTCTCTCTGTTCCAGACGTTGGACACACCAAACGGGCCGTGAGATGAAACCAGGGTGAGCTGACACCACAATGAGCTGAGGAGGTAGAACTGCGCCAAGGTAGGAACAGTCTTTCTATCTGTTCTAATGCTTACTGTTGGTCATCGTCCTTGTAAAATACACTTCATACATACATGTCAGAAAGGGGATGAATAGGGTGTAAGTGACCTTATTAATTTGATGTTTTATTTATTACATTTTTACTTCACATTTTAAATTTATTTAAAATGTTATTTATTTACAGTGACTGAAGTTAGACATTTAGTAACATTGAAATCTGGCACCAGTGTTATGGTTATTTTTGACTAACACACACAACTATTAAAGTACAAAGAAAAATTGAGTAACTTACAAATAGCCCTTTCTTTTAAGAGTTGAACTAAATAAAATAGAAAAGATATGAGTAATATGATAAAATTATGTTATATTCATTGTTTTTGTTGATGCTATACAGGCTTCACTTACTCAAATCCACTTTTTTGTCCTTGCCAACAATTGGTATTAATACTAAAATGAAGGCCTTTAAACGAGCTAAAATATAGCCTACTCCATACATGGAAAACGGTTTCCCCCTAGTGGTCACAAGAAGTAATTGTTTTAACTTTCACGAAGTTTGAGTCACCTACGAAAAATGGCTCCCCCTAGTGGGCCCAGGATACAGTGACATAAGGGACCACCCTCATCACTGTACTGATGTTCAGATAAAATTAATAACATAAATGAATGATTTCAATACATTAAAATAAATGTAAAACTTAATACAATGCAATGACTTTAACTATGACAGATGTCAAAATCTATAGGCTAATACTAAACCTGATTGCAATATCATAAGCTCAAAGACTTTAGTTTGGTGACTGTTACCTGAGCAATTTATTGCTCAGGTAACAATGTATTTTTGCTGTGAGGGCTTAAGATGCATTTGAAAGTCACTTCCATTCTTAATTTCCGCTATGTAACCAGGATGTGTATATAGAGCTATTGAATTAAGTGTTTTGTGTGTTTTGTGTTGTTGTTTTAGTTTTTTTTGTTTTTTACTTTTGACATGGTATTTTACCCCTATTATACGGAGTTGCATGTGGAATTTAGCTGAGAGTGCATGGGGCCACACTGAAGATGAAGATGCATGTTCAGAATTGCAAAAATCCTTCTCAAAATGTTTGTTTGTGTGCCAGTTTTCTATTGGTAGGACCCCTCTTCGTTCATCTAAATGTCCTTATGTCTTTTTCAGTCTGAACTCTTGATGCAGTTCATACCACACAAATGGCTTTCATCACAGTCCCACACAAATGGCTTTCATCACAGTCCCACACCCAAATGCTCAAAAATGACTAGTGTGTGCCCCATCCACTCAAATCCAAGTGGAAAGTAAGAATGTTTTTCTTTCTGTATAATTTAAACAATGGTTCGATCTCCTTGTCTTAATGCGGACAGCGCTCTCTCCTGCATAAATTAATAATTCATGGTCAAAAATGCAAGGAGGTATTCATCGTCACGAGGTCTTGTGTTGCATTATCCAACAGAACATAGAGGTTGTATTTGAAACTTTTCCACGCATCATGTTGCCCTGTCTCCTATAGATGTCACAGTTTTCATCCAAGAACATTCACTTAAATGTTTTTTTTTGCATTGCACTTGCAAAAAAAAATGTTTTAAAACACATTCTACTTTATCCATTTTAAAATGGATACTTGACTTCAGCAAAACCTCATCATGTAACTATAATTTGTAGTGGCATTTATTTATACAGATGGCAATTAAAATGTGATTTTATTTTTTTAATTTTATGTAATGAGTTGATCCAATTGATAATGTATTTAATTTCTTTTAGCTTAGCCTTGTTAAACTTTATAGCTTACCACCATTTTTCTAAATTATATTTTAAATACATTTTCCCCCTTTCACTATAGATTTAGACCTCTTCTCTGGGTAATATTATGAAATTGGTAGAATAGTTTCATGCATTTCAAACACATATCTGTGTTTTACCACAATGCTTGCTGTACGTGAGAATCATTGGTCTCACCCATCACTACTGTGAGCTTGGATTTTGCATGTTTAACTGCATTTGCTGTGTGACTATTGACTGCAGTTTATTTACGGTGTTTATGAAAAGCTAAAATTCTATCCATAATTGTGTTAGTTAATTAATTATTATTAATGTCATGTCATTGTTGCTTAAATGTTCCTTGTGTTTCTTTCAGTCTCAGCCTTTGATGCAGTAAATTCCAACCAGTTTCATAAGAGTGGCAGACTAATATAAGCCCAACATTCATATCCAAACAGAAGTAAGGTGACATAATTCATATTCTGTTTAACAATGGTGATCTATGTGTAACACTTTTGGGGTTTATGTTAACAGCACCCTCTCCTGGACACAGCATGTATATCACCCAAAGTACTAGAGGTTTCCTAGCATCTTTCCCATAACAGTGGACACTATACAAGACTGCCATAGACTGCCATGTGTCGAACAAGACTGTTGCACTTCAGATTCCAGGGGGCGCTCAAGGGCTCGTAACAGAAGAAAAAACAAATCCAGTGGATGAGGTGATAGGTGACATCGGATGCCTTTTTAGGAAAACGTTCAACGCAATTTTTCATACGTTCTACAGGACCACAAATGTGACGTGTTGGTAGCTGTCAAATCCCCCACCTTACATCACCACTTTGCATTAAATGTTGGAGGTTATTGTGAATGTAAGTGATGCTGATGCGAGATGTCTCCCCATATGTCCACTAGATGGCACTATTCTCTTAAAAATAAGGGAAATATGAAGGTTCTTTTCAATTTAAATTTCACTAAAGGAATTTTGAGGCAACTGTAGGTCAGACAGACTACAGAATTTGAATAGAAAGTGTTATAATTCCATGAGTAATTTTTCATTTATAGATTTCCTTTTCTACCTCCTTGTTGCTTGTACTGTCTGAACACTTCATGAGTTCATGCTTTCATGCTGTCTGATTCATCAGTATCTTGTGGACTAGTCTTTTTTTGTATAAACAATTCTCCTGTGGTCTTTTTGTGTTTTATGTTTAATTTTATTAACAGACGTTGAATGGGTTGTAAATCGTATATAATAATTTTTTCATTTATTTTAAACTTTTCTGCTTTGTTGCTTATATTTTCTAAACTCATCTGCTTTCTGATTTATCAGTAATGTTGCAGTGAGAGTAGTTTGTGCAGTATTGGCTACTGGCTGATCTTTGTGTTGTGCAAACTGTCCTCTTGGTAATGTTTACTTTTGTTTTAACAATCACAACTGGATTGCACAGGAATTCCAGCAGTATCATTTCTAATTTTATTTTATCATAATTCTTTTTACCTCGTTCCTTAATAGTAGTTTTTTTTTTAACCCTTTTATTGTGCAATCTGATAAATCAGCAATATTGTAAAACTATTTGTGTAGTCTTTTTTCTCTTGGACTGGTTTTGTGGTGTATACAATACTGCACTTGGTGCCTTTTTTAAAAATATTTCAGGAATAGAACTTTTTAAGTTAATTTTTAAAAATTCCTTACTCATGAATATTTTGCAATCCTGCTCGTGCTATTTGATCTATCAGTAATATTGCTACTGGATTGGCTTTGTGTGGTCTTGATTTGTCTTGTGCATACATAATACTTCACTTTTTTTTTTTTTATTTTACATCTTAAACAGTTAAATCAGTTGGTAAATCCGGTGGTTATACATTAGTTTAATTGCTGGAGTCTTGCTGATCCTATCATGTTGCTTTGTAGCATTCTGTATTCTCCATTAGAGGTCACAATTTAGTTTCACTATATAGCTCAAATTCACCATTGTACTTACAAATTAATATTAATTCAATATTAAAAAGTATTGGCCCAACTAGGGTGGCAAATTGTCATTTATTTTTATTTTTTTTTCTGTTGGCCTTCTCTTGGTTTTGTAAATGGTGTTTTTTTTTTTTTTATTTTGTTGTTTTTTTTTGCTTATGCTGGTACATTAAGTTTAAGTTGAGTATCTTTGAAATATACACAGATGCATTAAAATACTTTAAGGATTGCCATATCCAATGTCTGTAGAGGGTTATAGTTCCCTGTAAGTATATAAAATATGTCATAAAATCAATTCTCCTTTTTGTACAAGTGTCTATTTGTCATATCACAACATCACCACTAGGTGTCAGACTTTCCCTGCCAATGCCTGAATCTCATCAGTTCTGGTTTTACAGCCCAAGTTCATTCATTTGGTTAAAAATATGCAGGATTTTTTTTTTTTTTTTTTAAGTTCCGTTCTGGTCTATAGCTCAAATTCAGCTGCTGCTAATGTGCTATGTTTGTTTGTTTTGGTGGCCATATGCTTATCCCTATTGCATGGCTCATAAACTCACTAAAAACTAAATTTAATTAAAAATAAAAACATACATTTCTTGATATATCTTGTATTTGGTAGAAAAAAAAAAGTAATTTAAAAAAAAAAAACTAAAATTTTTTAGTTTCATTTTGGTCTATAGCTCAAATCCCGTCCAAATTCATTTCCTAGGTTTCATTGTCAGTATCCCATATTTTTATCCCAATACATCATTTACTCTTTAAAAAAAAAAAAAACCCCAATGCAATTTAGGTTCATCAAAGCAAAAAAACAATTAAAAGGAAGACAGTGTTTGACATATCTATATTTGATAAAATTTAAAAATGTGCAGTTTTAATTAAGCATCTAGATTTGAACATGAAAAGCAACTGCATGGACAAGTGTTCGAAAAGTAGGGCATTGCAATGAAGATGTAAGGATTTGAACCCACAGCTTTGGCTTTCGGCAGATCGCAGACTTTTGAAGCGGTCGGGGTGATGAAACCTGCATCGCTCCGGGATATTGTGTCAAGAGCGTGTCTATATTTCTGACACATAAAGAGAATATTCCAGATATTTTTGGGGGGGGAAGTGGGGGAGTAGTATGAATTTTTTGTCAGGCATTCACCTCTGGATGAACTCTCAGTGGAAGCAGATACAAGTGAGGAAGAGGAGGAGGGGGAGAGAGGAAGGCTGCACTGCAAACCTCAGCTTCTTCAGGCTTTGTTCTCCTCAAAAAACACACATGCTGCAGTTTTCTCAATTGAATTAGTTCTACGAGCCGCCAGACTTAAATTGCATTTGGCAAAAAGTTCACCAGTGCACTAAAACTATTTGGTTAGTTAGCAGAAAGTACTGAGTGGTCGAATATTTTTGAGTAGAGCTGTTTATACCTGGGAACCCTAAAGGAGTGATGCGCCCACAGCTTTTGCAAGAAAATTATGTGTACGTTATTATTTTTATTTTAGTTACTATCCTAACTGACATTTTGGGTTAGACTGTAAGGTTTGTTATTTATTTATTAATTTATTATGATCCTTTTCTATTTTTTATTTCAATTCACACATGCACAGCAGAGTTTCCCACTTGGCTGTCTGAGTTCTACTTTCAATAGACTGCACAAAACTGGCTCTAAATTATAATGAAAATTTACTTGATATCTAATTTGGGACAAACCAGGTAAAATTCAGTACTTGTGTTAAATCTACAACTGAAACTTAACTAAACCAGGTCTAAAACTCTAACCAGTTTTAGAATAGTAAGACTTTTCCTATAGGTCTAGGAAAAAAAAAAAAAAAAAAATCCTGGATATCTAAGAAAACCTTGAATCTCGGATAGCATTGAAAACAATATGGCCGCCCTTACTTAAAATGCATGAAACCGTCTCTAGTAACCTTACCCACAAACACTGTCAGGATATGGGGGAGAATGAAATCAGTGTGAACAAGAACAAGAGATTTCAGACAGAAAGGGACTTGCTGGTGTAAGAAGTTATTTAAGGACACGGACGTTACTTTGCTCTCATTTGGACCTTCTGATCGGTCCAACAGTAAATAAATGTGTTTTGTGATCAATTTTGGTAAACTTATATTTGCACTGTCATGTTTTTTGTAAATTTGTAAGTAAATGGAAAAGCATAGTTTTTTGTTAAAATTAGTTTTAAAAATGTGAACCTAAAACAAATACAGCAAGATATAGGTGAATTTATATATTGTCAAACTTAACATACCCAAGTTTGGATTGTCTGTTACTTGTAATATATTTTGCAAACATTATACTTGTTTAACCATATACTTTTTTTTTTTTTTTTTTTTTTTTTTTTTTATTTATTTATTTATTTATTTTTTTATTAATGAAAGCAAGTTTCTTATTTTGGAGGGTTATTCTTAAAAAACAGTATATACACAGGTGCATTCTTTTAACTACTGTACTCAAGTTGAAGGTTTTTAAGTTTTTGATTTTATTTTTTTTTTTATTATTATTATTTTATGTATATCAAATATTTAAGTAGATGAAAAAAGTGTTTACTTGTGTAAAAGAGTATAAATACAGAAAAGTAAAGAGCAATTTATCCATACTAATATTCAAGTTTATGTTGAATACATTTTTCAAATCTAAAAAGTAAATAACAAATAAATACAGCAAGATAAAGGTGAATTTAAACATATACTAAACTTGACACACTCAAATTTATGTCATCTGTTATTGTAACCCACTTTTGCAAAACCTTTATTTGAGCAGCCACGTCACAAAAGTTATTTAGATTCATGTAACTGTATTTAGAATTTCAAATAGGTTGCCCTAAAACAAATATAGGAGTGTAATGGTGAATTTATACAATATTTAAACATAGGTTGTGTATATTATTGGCTGATCTTTTTAATTGAGCAACCATGTAGTCAAACAAGATTTAAGTTCATGATATAATGTTAATTAGAAAAAAATAATAAAATTAAAAAACTTTCATTCATATAGTGCAGTGGCTCTGACACTTTTCACACCAAGTACCACCAAAAACAAGGTTCGGCTTTTAGGTCTAAATCAAGTAAGACATCAGGACTATTCTAGGGCTAAACCAGATCTTAATTTGGACTACACCATTTCCACTGCAGTTTTAAACAAAAAAAAAAAATACCCAAAAGGAGGACAAAATTCTGGATAAAATGAACTTTAAATCAGGCAAACTCAAAAACTGAAGAGCTGTCCAAGTACCACCTGAAGGAGCTGGTGTACCACATTTCCTTATTGCAAGCTAAAGTTGTAGTTATACATTAATTTAACTTAAACTCTCTGTTCATCATATGTCCCATATGGCTCCTGGCTCCACTACTTTAAATAACAGCCTTCATTTTGATCCACACATGTAAAAAAACCCTATAGAAAAAAACATACCGTCCCAATGGACACCCTATCATCTAAACATGTCCCTCACGATGACGCCTTTTAATCCTATACAATCCCTCCCCCAACTACTTAAAAGACATTCTCCCCCATCTTTGTGCTGTAAAGTGTATCTGACGGCCACCGTGCTCCACTCCACTAACTCATCATTCGTGCATTCCTTCGACTCCCCTTCGCTGGCTGCTAATTAGCTGCTGCTGAGCTAACTGTGTGTATGTGTGTGTCTATTGCGGAGAGAAGACTTGCTACTTATAAATTCACATCACGTTGCCCATGCCTCGATTAAGACTTGCTCTAGTTTCCGAAACAGACAGACAGACGGACGAGGAGGAGGAGAGGGCATATGAGGAAGATGAGAGAGCAGAAGAGTGGAGGAAGAAGAGACGAATAGTTGGGGAAGTGGAAATGGTGCAGTGCTTGTGGATGAATACTTGCCGCTACCTGTTTCTTTCTTCAGGTTGACAGAGTAGGGGGTAACTTAGGACTTTCTCTCAAGGGGGGGATGGAACTCCGCAGTGAGGCCAAGGCTAGAATGGAGCTAGCGGGCTGCCGTAGAAAGGAAAACGGTTTGTTGTGAGGAAGACTCTGATGAAGTTACGAACAAAGAGCTGTGATGATGGCGCTGGCATGATGCAAGGATTTCTGCCGTGGAGCAATCCGGTGTAATAAGCCATAATGTGGAACCCAATGAAGATGAATGGTCAAAATCTCAGTATGTGGTATGCCAGAGTTCCAAATCAAATTAAATGTGTGTTTTGTTTTCGTGTAAATGTATTAAAGATTAAACTAAAAATCTTTTGAGTATTTATTTTTTTTTTTCTAATGTCCCGCAGACATCAGTACTTCAGTGTTCAGTGTTTCTTAAATCGTATAATACAGTGGGTCTGAAATTTTTCTCAAGTACCACCGAAGACAATGTTTGATTTTCCGATCTAAATCAGGTATATTACAGGAGTAATCCAGGGCTGATATCGGGCTAAACCAGGACTTAAAGTGGACTTCATGATTTCCATTGCTTCTCCACACAGATTTTGACTATAGAGGAAGTCCTGATGTGCTTGGACATACTGCAGATTGCCAAAGGATTTTTGTGTACTATAAAATGAACAGTATTTGTTTAAAACAGTACTAAGACTTGACTAGAACTGAACTGTTTGCAGTGACATGATTGGATTGGGACAAGAGAAGGAGGTGACGAGGTTCTGGCTTAGACTTGACTAAGAGTTGACTTGGAAGTGACTAGAACTTTACCAGGACTTGGACTTGACTAGGACTTTACCAGGACTTGGACTTGACTAGTACTTCACTTGGAATTGACAAGGACTTTACCAGCACTTGGACTTCACTAGGATTTCACTTGGAATTGACTAGGACTTGATTAAGACTTCACTTGGAGTTGACTAGAACTTCATCAGGACTTGGACTTCGAATCGACTAGGACTTTAGCGGGACTTGGACTTGAGTAGGATTCCACTTGGAATTGACAAGAACTTTATCAGCACTTTGACTTGACGAGGACTTCACTTGGAATTGACTAGCACTTCACCAGCACTTGGACTTGGAATTGACCAGGACTGACGCGAGACTTGAACTCGACTAGGATTTCACTCGGAATTGACTACGGCTTTACCAGGTCTTGGAGTGGACTAGGACTTCATCAGGACTTGGACTTGGAATTGACTAGGACCTTAGCGGGACTTGGACTTGACTAGGATTTCACTTAGAATAGACTAGGACTTTACCAGGACTTAGACTTAACTAGTACTTCACTTGGAAAAGATTAGGACTTAACTTGGAATTGACTAGGACTTTACCAGCACTTGGACTTCACTAGGATTTCACTTCAAGTTGACTAGAACTTTACCCAGACTTGGACTTGGAATTTACTAGAACTTTAGTGGGACTTTGACTTAACTAGAACTAGGACTTCACCAGGACTTGGACTTGGAATTGACTAGGACTTTAGTGGGACTTGAACTCGACTAGGATTTCACTTGGAATAACCTACAGCTTTACCAGGACTTGGACTTGACTAGGACTTCACTTGGAATTGACTAGAACTTTACCAGTACTTGGACTTGGACTGATTAGGACTTTAGTGGGACTTGGACTTGACTTGGATTTCACTTGGAATTGACTAGAAATTTACCAGGACTTGGACTTGACTAGGACTTCACTTGGAATTGACTAGGAATTCACTTAGAATTGACTACGACTTTACCAGAACTTGGACTTCACTTGGATTTCACTTGGAATTGACTAGGACTTTACCAGGACTTGGACTTGACTAGTACTTCACTTGGAATAGACTGGGACTTGGAATTGACTAGGACTTTGACAGAACTTGGACTTCACTAGGATTTCACTTGGAACTGGCTAGAACTTCAGCAGGACTTGGAATTGACTAGGACTTTAGCAGGACTTTGACTTCACTTGGATTTCACTTGGAATTGACTAGGACTTTACCAGGACTTGGACTTGACTAGTACTTCACTTGGAATAGACTAGGACTTGGAATTGACAAGGACTTTACCAGCACTTGGACTTCACTAGGATTTCACTTCAAATTGACTACAACTTTACCAGGACTTGGACTTGACTAGTACTTCACTTGGAATAGACAAGACTTGACTAGAACCTGACTTACACTTCACTACAACTTGACTTAGACTCGAGTGGAACTTGAGTTAGACATGACTTGGACATGACTAATAACAAGGACTGGACTTGGACTGGATTTAATGAGAACTTGACTAGTACGTGGTGTAGATTTTCTTCAACTTGGCAAGGTCATGACTAGAACTCATCAAGAAACTGATGTTCTACACTTTCATTTAGCAAAGCTCTGCCAAATGAAGGAATGGACACAGGACTGGATCAGGACCTACAATATCCACTAATAATTTGCAGGTGAACTTGAGAAACAGTGACAAAGACTTGGAGAGTCATAGTGCAATTTATCAATCTTCTGAGGCCATCATACTTGATTATACCATGTTGTTTGCAGTACTGGGTTTGCAAATTTATGCATTAGCAATAAATCAATCTTGATGTGTTTTATGTTGTGCATGCAAGTAGGACAGCAACTTTTTTTTTTTTTTTTTTTTTTTTTTTTTTTTTTGTAGTCCCTAGTCAGCATTGACTGTTCCAAATGAATAATACTTAATAGAGAATATTTATAAGTTGGTATTTTAATTATATGTACAAAAATGTGTAGTTTTTCTTCACTGATTTTGATTTACTAAGTGCTCTCTTTGCAAATTGTATGTTTTATAGCATTTTTATGGTCTAAATAATGACTAACAATTAATCGCTGCTGACTTAACTAGAGATAAACACATAATAACACACACATAACTATTTACAAATGCAAGATTGGGTTAATGACAAGACGAACCAAATTTCTTAAGACTGACTCACAGCAAATGAGTTTCTGAGGGATCAACTAAATTCTTACATTTTAATTTCCCTCAAATAGACAGTCAATACAAAGACTCAAGAGATTCATTTCAGTTTGCAGAAAATAATCAAAATTCAACCCAGATTGCAGTGCTCAGTGATGCTATTTATACAGCAATACACAATTTGATGATCTAATTTGAATAATAAAACCAAAACATGCTCTCAACTAGTCAGTGCTCTTTAAAACTGAACCCAATCATATTTGCAGAGTAGTTAACATGAAAAGTGGGGTGTATTTTACATGTGAAAAAGCACTGTTTTTTTTTTTTTTTTTTGGTGTGATGTTTGCTAGCACGTATTTCAGGTCATGTTTGTCTATCATTATATTTTGTGTCTTACATCTCATACCTAGAATTATGCATTTTACAGGGAAAAAAATAAAACAAACATATTACAAATGGAAACTGTAGATTTAATATACATAATAACTTCAACTTTATTACAAGCAATTGTCAGTGTCGTTTCCTGTTTAAAGGGTGCCATTATTTACCAGTTTAAAATTGCTTTTTAGCTTTTTTTGCTATGCATTTTTCTATGGAACTACTTGACAATTAAAGTATCTGCAAAAGAATTGTGATCATTTTGACTTTTTACTACAATTACTACTTGACACAGGTACTTTATGAGCACCTGGCAAAGTACTTGACATTGGTACTCAACGTAAATTATTGTGTTTGAAGTGGATGATTTGAATTAAGCAAAATACTCAAAGGCAAATTCCACCAATAGGACTGACTGTCTCACAACAACTTGACTAAGGCTTGACTACTACATGGCTATCCAAGTTTTACATGATTGTGTGAAACCAAAATCTTAAGTTTTGTCATTAGAATCAATCATTTTGATAAGTCTCCAAATGGAAAATAATGACGCACAATTATTAGTACTTGGCTATGCTTGCTCTGTACAACTCAGCTGTGGAGCTAAACACTAAATTCACTTTTTGCACTTCTACTGTGTATATGGGATTTTAATAGCTTTATCTACTGTTCCAAGTCATTTTTTGCTAACTGTAGTGCAAACTAGGTTCACTTTCTGGTCCAAATGCCTGAATCTAAGCCCGTGCTGCCTTCAATGGCCTCTGCAATTTCCAGTAGTTGGTCACATCACACATGACTTCCCAGACAGGTGCTTCTGATGACAAACATCTGGTTGCAGGGGTGGAATCTGAAGTGGTTTGAAGTCAAATCACACTGTTCCATATGTATCTCTAGATCCAGCCCCTCCCCCCTACACCCTCACTTTCTTCTTTAGCCCTCCAGGTACTGCCCAGTTTGGCAGCTCTATTTGAAATGTGACCGTGGGTGGAGTTTAGATGTTTAGTCCCACTGTATACAATTTTATTTCAGTCACTTATACAGCTGTTAAAACTCAATCTTTTCATAAATTGTTTTGCTTCTGTCTTGATGCGCTTTGGGTTTTCTATCACATTTTATGATCTACAATTGTACTCAGGGTGCGCAAATACCCCAACCTGCCATCTTCCTGTTTACACCTGGGCACCAAAAGACACAGAATCCCCATCAATCACTTACCTGGTACTCCACAAAGCAACTGCAGCATCACCCAGAGACCAAACAAATCCAAATGACTTGGAAGACAGTAAAAAAAACCTTGCGAATTTGGAAAGGTGGTATTCTCGAATGGCCGGTGATGATAACATATGAACTTGTGCTTTATGCTCTAATGAAGTCATACGAGACCACAATAGACGTTTCTAGGTCACAAATGTAAGCGTGTATAGTCGGAGATGCACAAGCTGTTGTGAAGATGGGAGGTAGATTGTGTTACATAATAATGGTGGCGAGATGGAGGGGAGAGGAGACTGGCAGCCTGGTATAATCACACAGCTGTCTGTCACACGTTTGACTAGGGCCTCTTCAGCTGCAAGTCCAGATGTCTTTTTGTGCTGTTGGTTAGCATGCCAAATATAGTGTTGTCATTGTGAATAGCATTGTGTGAGCCATTGTTTTTATGTAATATGAGAAGGAAAAAAACACCGTGCTTCAGATTCATTGCACATTGCACAAAGTTCACAATTTTATGAAGCACGGATACATGCGTAAAATGAAGAAAAAAGTTTTAAAATAACATAAACTAAATATGTACAGTATAAGTAAAAAATTTCAGACATTGGGAACTGTGAAAGAGTAGGCAACAAATGTGGTTGTGTACAGTGGAACAGTCTTCCTACTTTTGTAAGAGAGGCCCCCACTTTTACTACATTTAAAAGGTATTTAAAGGAGTGGCTTAGATCAACACAAACATGTGAACACAATTCCTAAGTACTCAGTTTTAACATAATAAAAAATAAAATACTCGACCGATAGGACTTATATAATACACATAGCACTTTAGGTTATGTGCAATACACATAGCACTTTAGGACTTGTGCAATATTCACAGCACTGTAAAACTCGTGCAATACACACTGCACTTTAGAACTTGTGCAATACACATAGCACTTTAGTACTTATGCAATACACATAGCACTTTAGAACTCATGCAATACATTTAGCTCTTTAGAACTCATGCAATACACATGGCACTTTAGTACTTATGCAATACACTTAGCACTTTAGAACTCATGCAATATACTTAGCACTTTAGTACTTATGCAATGCACTTAGCACTTTAGAACTTGTGTAATACGCATAGCACTTTAGTACTTATGCAATACACTTAGCACTTTAAAACCGTGCAATACACTTAGCACTTTAGAACTCGTGCAATACACACAGCACTTTTAAAGTAGTAGTAACCCTCCTTAGTTTGTTTTTGACTTGGCTTCTGTCCTGCCCTGTTTGTATTTGTATTAGACTGTTTTTTGTATTTTAAGTGTGACCATCAACCTGTCCAGGGACAACAGATGGAAATTAGCCTGTGGCTAAAATCTGGCATATTTACATATGTATCTTATGTTCATCAATATCCACTGTCCCTTTTCTAAATAAATAAATAAATAATAAAAAAAAAAAAAATGTGAAAGCACGATATACTGCTACAGACATATGTTATGATAAACCATAATACTGAAACTATTTTAAGCCACTGACACACTAACAATAATGCTGGATTGTCCCAGTAAACCATTTTTGTATAGACAGTATCATTAAAACGCCAGAGGTGTAACAAATGGCAGAACGAACCAATAAAAAGCCATAGAAGTTATTTATTCTATACTCTAAAGCTCAAACCCTACCGTATTACATAAAAATGACCTTATTACATAGAAATTGCAAAGAAATTGAAGAATAAGTAACACATTTATTTTGGTCAAAGCTGGGGTTTGAACTCTGACCGCTAGGCAGGATGTCACCAAGGACATGCTAAAAATAACCCCTCAATATGACTCAAGCAACTTCTTTGTACTTTTCAGTACAAAATCCATATATAATCAATTAGAAAGTACAGCTCATCAGTCAAAGTAAAAAATATATCCACTGTGAAATTTATATATACTCTATTCTAGGCTACTTTAGGAAAATACTTTTAAGTTATCAAGTATGTGAGTTACTGCCCTACAGCCCACTGGTTAAAAAAAAATAGTATGTTTAAAATACTGTGTTGGAATCATTGTTTTGCGCTTAATTGCATTTGCCTGGTAAAAGTAGTTGAATATAAATAAACAGGATTAGTTGGTAGGATCTAATGCTAGAGGTAGAGTGAAGGTGTAAGTTGTTTGCATTTGCATCTTTAATATAAGAAATATATGTTTTATACTGTAAATGGTGTTTTTTTAAGTATGACCAATCATAATCTCTAAAAACAGTTTGGGGCCTAGTACTGACCCTTGTGGTTTGTCACACTTAATAGTCATTATTTAGATTATACTTAACTAAATATTCATAAAACTTGACCATAACACCCGTAAAAAATATACAAGGATTAACAAGGGGAATACACTACGACAAAAACAAGTAAACTCTGTATAAGCAAGGACAAGTCCATACGTAAACCTTCAATATTTCTTACATTCAGCAAAGAGGTCTCTTTTCTGTGACTGTCAACTTTCAATACAATTACTAAATCAGAACTAAGCCAGTACCACCCCCCATCTGAGCCAGGACTAAACCAAGATGACAAGCATCAACAAGCTGAACCTTTCATTTACAAATTAGCAATCCACACAAGATAGCCTCTTCATGATGTCTTCCTCCTCCTAATGCCAAACGCCTCATTACTTCCCCACATTGTCCTTTCCCGGGCCCAGACAGCGATCTCAAGGTGCTCCTGTGTTGGTTGGATGGCGGATAATTAAAAAGGTAATAGAAGCCAGCCTTTGCTTTCATCACTATCGATTTATCCGCAGCTCCTGTACACACACTCACACAGTTCTGAAGAGAGCCCTAAGCCCTGGTCTTTAAGTATCATACTCCCACAGCAGCCATCAGAGGCCTTTCATGTTCTAATGGGAGCGTTTAACCTAATCCATACTGGCCCCTCTCCTCACTCACGCCTTTGGATGTTCTTAGGTTCAGTGGCAGTGAGGATCTATACACTAAGAGCATGTTTAGAACAGTCTGTTTGATGTAAATACCACAGAATAGACGTCGCCTTTTGTGGATTGTAAAGAGTTTTTTTGAGCCTCTAAAGAAAATATGGTGGTTTGCTTAACAAATGGACAAGAGTAATGGTTGTTCTGATTCATTTAGTGATATTTTTTTTAACTGTACAGGCAAAACGATGTCACTTTAGAAGAATTTATCCATTTTGAGCCTATAAAGAAAAAAATAGTATTTAATTTATTTGCTAATATATGGAAAATCCAAAATGGTGAGATATATATATATATATATATATTTTTTTGTATCTATTTGATGTCATATGTTGGGACTCTTGACAATCTGTTTTTTGGTTCTCATACTGGCAAACATTGTTATATACGTTATCGCGATGTTTTCATTCATATTTTAGTGACGTTCTCATTTTGATATACTGCTCACTTTGTTAGCGTTTGTTAGCATGCGGTTTGAAGAGCGAAGTGCAGTGTACATAGGATTGGAATCAATACATAAGAAGAATGGTCTTATATTTGAACTGCACAGAATGTAATGAAATGCCATTAGAAGTTTTAGGACACACTTTTGTCGATTCTCTCTATCTCTCTCTTCTCTCTCTCTTGTACTCCCTCTCTTCCTCGGTCCTGATTTGTTGTTAAGTCAAGTTTGTTGATGATGTGCCTGTAACTCTGTACTTTTAAAATGAATTGCTAATGAACTTAAGTGTAAAGTCAAGTCTCTCATCTGTTCCCCTCTCTCCCCTCTCTCTTTCTCTCTCCCCTCTGTCTGTCTCTACTAACTCTCTTTTTATGCTCAGTCTCTCCCCTCTCTCTCTCCATCCCCTCAGTCTTTCTGTCTCTCTCTCTCTCGTCTCTATTCCTTCAGGGTTTCCTCTTTCTTTCCTTCTCCCCTCTGTCTCTCTCTCTCTCTCTCTGTCTTTCTCATTCTCCCCCCTCAGTTTCTCTTGCCTCTCTCTCTGTCTGCCCTCTCATTCTCTCTCTTCTAAATGTCTGTCTCTTTCCTCACTCTCTCTCCCCTCAGTCCCCTCCACTCTCTGTCACCTCAATCTGTCTCTCTCTCCTCTCAGTCCACCTCCTGCTCCCTTGTCTGCCACCCCTCAGTCTCTCTCTCTCCCCTCTCTCTGTCCTCAGTCACTCGCTTAGTTTCTCTCCCTCCCTTTCTCTGTCCTCAGTCACTCTCTCTGTTTCTCTCTCTCCCCTTGCTCTGTCCTCAGTCACTCTCTTTCAGTCACTCTCTCCCCTCTCTCTGTCACTCCTCAATCTCTCTCTCTCCCCTCCATCTCTTTCTCTCCCTTCTTTCTCTCCCCTTAATCTATTTTTCTCTCCCCTCAATCTCTCTCTCTCTTTCTCTCCCCCAATCTCTCTTTCTCTCCCCTCAATCTCTCTTTCTGTCCCCTCAATCTCTCTCTTTCTCTCCCCTCTCTTTGTCTCTCCTTAATCTCTCTCTTTCTCTCCCCTCTCTGTCTCACCTCAATCTCTCTCTTTCTCTCCCCTCTCTCTGTCTCTCCTCAATCTCTTTCTCTCTCCTCTCTGTCTCTCCTTAATCTCTCTCTTTCTCTCCCCTCTCTCTGTCTCTCTGTTTCTCAATCTCTTTCACTCCTCTCTCTCTCCTCTTCTCTCTTTCTCTCCCCTCTCTGTTCTCTGCTCAATCTCTCTTCTCTCTCCCTCTCTCTCTCTCTCTCCTCAGTCTCTCTTTCTCTCCCTCTCTCTTTCTCTCTCCTCTCTGCCTCTCCTTAATCTCTCTCCGTCTCTGTCTCCTCAATCTTATTCTCTCCCCTCTCTCTGTCTCTCCTCAATCTCTCTTTCTCTCCCCTCTCTCTGTCTATCCTCAATCTCTCTTTCTCACCCCTCTCTCTGTCTATCCTCAATCTCTCTCTCTTTCTTCCCCCCTCTCTCTCTGTCTCTTTCTCTCTCTCCCCTCTCTATTTCTCTCCTCAATCTCTCTTTCTCTCCCCTCTCTATTTCTCTCCCCCTTCTATTTCTCTCCCCTCTCTCTGCCTCTCCTTTATCTCTCTTTCTCTCCCCTCTCTGTTTCTCGCCCCTCTCTCTTTCTCTCCCCTCTGTCTCTCCTCAATCTCTCACTTTCCCTCAATATCTCTTTTGCCCCTCAGTCTCTGTCTATGTCTGTCTGTCTCTCTCTCTCTCTCTCTCTCTCTCTCTCTCTCTCTCTCTCTCTCTCTCTCTCTCTCTCTCTCTCTCTCTCTCTCTCTCTCTCTCTCTCTCTCTCTCTCTCTCTCTCTTTCTCTCTCTCTCTTCCTCTCTCACATATTATTAAAAAAAAAAAAAAATCCAAATGAATAAACCCCCCCATATTCCAAATGGTTTGCTCCACCTGCTCAGTTAGATACAGTGCATTTGATAATTTTATAGCACATAACACAAAACCAAAGACTCTGACAACAGTTTGGAATTTGTATGATTTGCATTTGCATCTTTGTACCTGTTTTCATTTTTGTCTTATACACTTAGTTTTAAACATGACATATGTAGATCGAATAGCGGGATTACCTGAAATCCTCAGTTTTTAGAAAGGTTCTGCATCCCTAAATCTTAAAGTCTGATAAATACAGATGTGCTATTAAACTAATGAAGTTCTTGTACATAGCATCTTTTTATTTATAATGCAGGCAATTTTAACCTACATTCATCAAATATTCTAATCTTGTACTTTGTATTTGTATTTGTACTGTACTACTGGATTTTAACAGACCATACAGAAGGATTTGATCTAATTCCAAGCCAGATTTTTTACTTTGTATAAAAATGAAACAAAATTTTAATTTTCTGGTAAATTTTCAGTATGAGATTGGAAAAGGGGCTTATGGCTGCTTTGTCTCATAAAAATGGAATACTTTTCAAGATCAAGCAAAACTGGATACTCTGGTAGCCCAAATCACTATTTAATGAGCTGGTAATTAACTTTTATCCATACACCTGCACTGTCTTATATGGACTTATATACTTATTGGATTCAACTGTATAAATAAAGAAACCCAGATTCAGATTCACATTTCTCAAATATGTGCAATTATGGTCATTTTATTATTTGAAAACATTACATGATGAAAAATGTGTAATGTATTGTTGCTTTGTCTATGTAAGTAAACTACAGAAGAAGTTTCCAAATTGAGAAATCAAAATTCAGGATTTGCCTTTTCACCTGCAGGAACTCACCTTTATTTGAGGATAGTCTGTGCAATCCCTCAGTCAAACGTTTCATTGCAAAATAACATTTAATTCTGTGAAACGAACAAAAGAGTGAACACGTTTCACCACTCATCCACGTAGCTTCTTCAATTCTGACAAGGTTCTGCTAAGAAAGATATGTAAGGCAGTCACATACATAGCTTCTTTCTTTGATTAATTTAAGTTGATAATAACTTTTAGAATAGCGGCCTGTCTGGAAGTGAAAGGGGCTTAAGTGAGGTTAGCCTGCAGTTCACTGGTAAAGGACACGCAGTGGGCACGGCTGACCACCTGCAAACAGGATTAATGAAGCCCGCCTGAGTCACAGCTGACATTTATAAAAGCCATTTGAGTGAAGAGTGCGAGACCAGAGGGACTTCACTTCTGATTAGGCCCAAGGGATAATTATGCTGCAAGAAAATAGCAGATTTAAAGATTAGATTTTGGGGTATTTATAGTAAAATGATAGAGTAAAAAATTGAAATCTGGCTTTGCTGCCTTTTGTGCTGCATGAACCTGCCTGTGCATGTGTCCCTGTCTTATGTCACATGACTGCAGTGGTGGAATGTAGCAAAGGTAAATTTATTTGTACAGAATAAGACAGACATTAAAATCACAATACAAAAAAATCAAATTATAAATAATCACAAATCAGTCATATGCACAGCTAAACAGAACCGTTTTGAGCCTGGATTTAAACATTGTCAAAGTAGAGGCCTGTCTCACATCTTCAGGAAGACTGTGGGGGAAGCTGGCCTAATGTGGTCAAAGCAGGAGGCAGACATGCATAAAAAGTATCTTTTACCAGACATACATTTATTTTAAAAGACGACTTCGGTTGGACGCCAAAATAATTTAAGAAAATAACAAACAGAACATGAGTAACTTAAATTAACATTGTAACTTAAAAAACACGTGCACACAACTACACTGAAAGACTGACTTGCACCGCTTAAATACCCTCCAAGCAAGAAGTAGCTCCCCCTGGTATATGCCATCTACTTTACCGGTGTTGTAGTTATAACTCAATGCAGGATCTCCCCATCAGCTGCATTCTTTGAGGGCTTAAATCCCTTCAAAAAAAAAAAAAAAAAAAACTATGAACACTTAAACACTGAAACAAAATTCATAAAGACAATGAAACAAAAAAAAAAAAAAAAAAAAAAAAAAAAAAAAAAAAAAAAACTTAAGTTTCCCTCCCCTCCACATGGCCCACAACCAGACCCAAAGCCTTTACAAACAGCTGACATAGGGCAAGAACAGATGTATATGTATTGTAACTGAATTTAATAAATTTAACCAAATAAAAGTAAGTGATGCATATGTGGTGTTTAAACTAAAAGTAGACTAGTTAAAAGTCTAAACAAAACAAACTCGTGATAGTTATGTTTAGTGTTAAGATGCGCTTACTGAGAAATTATAGGAAACCAACGAATGTGTGAATATAAACAAAATTAAGGTGAGATAAACAGGACAAAGGCCCAGTTTGTCACAAAGACTGTAAGTAGGTAACAAAGTAAAAGTAATAAAATACAGATACCTAAAATTTGTATTTACGTTCATTTTTATGGTGGATATCCTTTACTTTTACTTCACTATATTTGAGAGCAAGTATTTCTGCTCAAATTATGAATGTGTTAACAAGTTGAAAGTAAACAAAATATACAACTAAAAAACAGCCAGTAAAAAAAAAAAAAAAAAAAGATTTGTGTGTTTCTGCTGAACAAAATTCAAAATTTTTTACTCTTAAAGTACATTTTTAAACCTTAATACTTGTACCTGTATTTCAACCTTTATTTGCTTAATAATGTATTCAAAAAGTCTCAGTGTACAATGGAAAATCATTTAACTAGTCAATTATTCCAAACTTTAATCGCTGACTAGTGGACTAATAAAATCATCTTGAATTGCAGCTTTATAAGTAGCAGCTTTACATATGCATGTTTTTATAGTTGAAAAATGTTTGAATCATACATGTATACCCTGGACTTTTTGGATTTCTTTTTAAATAAATGGGTGACAGTAGCAGAGTGTTTGTCCACTGGCCAAAAGGTTGCCGGTTCAAATCCTACTCTTGACATAAACATCATTGGTTGAGTGGTTAAATCCACTGACCCACAGGTTGGCAGTACAATTCCAGCTCCCACAGATGAATACTGTTGTTGTGTCCTTTGGCAAGACATTTAACCCACCTCGCCCCTAGTGTCTGCATACATTGAATGTGTGTGTGTGAATGGGGGTGGTTCCTTGATGTAAAGCGCTTTAAGTGTCTTGAAGGTGGAAAAGCACTTTATAAAAATGTGGCCATTTAACATTGACCATAAATGTAAGTACAGAGTAGTAGGTGGAGATGGGGGGTAGTTGAAAACAGACATTTTTTTTTTTTTTTTTTTTTATTCTGAAGCCTCAATTGCAGGGTAATACAGGATTATTCAAGTATCCATGAATCAACTGAAATACAACTTTGAGTAAACTAATGATGCACACCGTTATAGCATTAAAAACTCGTGAAAGTAGATTTTTCATAATTAATGTCTCACCAAAAGTTTAATTTGAGATATTATGTGCCTTGGGGCTTCAGTTTGTGCTCTTCATGCAAATTGTCACAAAGCAGTTATTAGTGTGTTTTGTGCCAAAGGGACTCGTCTTGATCTGACGCTGTTCTTCACCTGCCTGAAGCATCACATGTCATAGTGGAAAAAGAACAATTTCTCAAGTGGAATAACCTGCTTTACTATTCATCTTTTAGAGTAGTTGAACTTTTTAACATCATGATTTGTTTAGCTGTGTTCATTTTTATTTGGAGATACAGGAGAAACTGTTGGTCTGTTGAAAGTACATCCTGGTCATTAAGTTGCCTGGGTAACATTTTAGTCTAAAGAAATTTTCAAATTGGTTTTATCAGTGGATGGAATAGTTGGTGTTCTGCATTTTTGAATGTGAAAAAAAAAATGCCACAATGTAAAATAATGATCTGATTTGTAGCAGTTCATGCATATTTAATTTACGAGTCCAATCTTTACTGTCAGTTGTGGTGATGACTTTTATACAACAATAAATAACATCGTATAAAAGTACATGTTCATTTTAAAACATCCATTTGTTTTTGCTGCTTGCAATGCTGAACAATGATCAGCATTTGTGATTAAGATACAGAGCAAACAAAATGGATTCAAGAAAATCTTCAAGCAACTGAAACATGGTTTGGGTATGTCTGAAACTTTCAGTGTGGTAACAGTCTCTGCCCGTTATAAAAGCAGTTTGAAGTTTAAAAGTGGTTTTATAGAATGTAACCAGGCAAAAAGTAGTAAAGTACTGTACTTAAGCAAAGAATATATACCTTAAATGTATACTTGAGTAGCTTTCGAAGTGATACTTTTTACTTTTTCTTTACTATATTTGAGAGAGATATTCGTTCTTTCTACTCCACTACATTTTTTTAACAGGACTGACAAGTAAAAGTATGCTGAAAAAGCTGAAGGATTTATTTTTAACACATTTGTAGTTTGAGAAAGCAAAAATATACAAAGAAAAACATAGGGGGGAAAAAAAAATTAATTCAAGTATTTCCGTTGAACAAAATTTGGCACAAATCTGTATCAAAATCAGTGCATTTGAAGCTTTATTATATCTCAAAATCTGTGCAAACTACTAGCTTTTTACTCTTTTAGCACATTTTTAAACGTGTACTTTTTTCATGTGATACTTTTACTTGAGTATTTATTTGCTCTGGTATCTGTACTTTTACTTAAGTAACAACATTGAGTACTTCTTCCACCACTGCCAGTCTGGCGCTGAATGCTCTGGTATCTGTGATAGTAGCTGTCTTAAACCGATTGTCAGTTTGCTTTGGTACAGTATATTGTATTTACACCTGCGCACAATACGCAAATGTGCCAAAACAATGTCAAACCATGTAAATGTGTTACGGAGATCTAATTTAGCACGTCTGTATTTCTTTGTATGTGGCATGGCAGACTGTGAGTGAACAGAACTGAAAATACTCTTCAGCGACCACTCACAAATGAGCAACCTGATGAGATGGCTGAAGGCTGACCACCTGCAAACAGCTGTTAATTAAATCTGACACTGCACGCGGCACCAGGGATGACATTTTGGCACATCAGACAGCCAGACATTGAAAAGCATGGGTACTTGGAGCTAAAAACTTATAATTGGCTTTGCAATAATGAAGTGACAATGAATGTTGGCTAACTAAATAAATGCATACTAGCCTAATCCTCCAGTTTTGACTCCTGACTAAGATCCTAATGCCCAGATCTGGAGAAAGGTAAAGTGTTCCTGGTTGTGTCTGTGTTGAAGGATGGGTCAAATGCAGGGAACATGTTTATTTATGGGAAAATAACTATCTTCAGCTTATGTAATGCAACAACCATTTTGAATTTTGAATAACCTTCTCGATGAACTGTGCAGGGACTCAAGAAAAGCGAGATCTGGAGATGGGTTAATTGTTCCTGGTTGTTTGTATTGAAGGATGGGTCAAATGCAAATGATATACTTCTTTGTTGGGAAAAAAAAAATTATCTTCAACTGTAACAATGCGATGCAACAACTATTTTGGATTTCCTTCTTAAAAAACAAGTGCAGAGACTCGAGAATTGCTAGATCTGGAGAAGGATCAAATGTTCCTGGTTGTCTCTTTACTGAAGGATGTGACAAATGCAAGGAACAAATGTCTTTATGAGAAAGTAATTATTTTCAACTTTAACAATGTGATGAAATTGTTTTGAATTCCACTACCAGTCAAAAGTCTGAACACACTTTTTATTTCCATGATTATTTACAGTGTAGATTCTTGCTGAAGGCATCAGAACTATGAATGAACATATGGAATGTAATAAACAAAAAATAAATTCAAAGTTACTCAAAACTTATTTTAGAGTTTTAATAATGGCCATTCTTTGCTTCAGTCACTGCTTTACACTTTTGACATTCTTTGACTCTGACATGGCACATATGTGAAGTGAAAACCATTTCATATGAATTCATCGAGAAGGTCAAGGGTTTGCAGCGCTGTCCACAATGGGTGGCTACTTTGAGGATTTGAATATTAAAAAATATATTTTTTTTAATTGTTGACTTATTTCACTTTATTTCTTCGCAACATAATTCCATATATGTTGTGTCATATGTCTTCATATGTCTTCTGTCTGCAGAACGTAGTAAGAGAATAGAGATTAAGCGAAGGTCTAGATTGAAAAAATAGTCTGTTGTGTTTTATTGTCTCTTTTAAAGGATGGGTCAAATGCAGGAAATATACTTTTTATTCAAAAGTATTTATGTTCAATTTAAACAATGTGATCTGATCACTTTCAGATTGCCAATAGAGATTCCAATTCCAAAAAGCTTCTTTTAAATTTCATTAGGATAATCCTCCAGATAGGTACTCCTGACCAACACTCAATATCTAGCTAGGTCCACTGCTGCTCATCATAGGTTAAATGTAGGGTACAAACTTTCTAATTACTTTGTATACATACAATTTAGGATTTTCTTCTAATCATAACAAACATAATGTATAGACTCCAATTACAAAGAGCAAGTTACACCTTGTTAGAAAGTGTTGCACACTAGTCCCTCAGATACTCCTAACCACTATCTTGCATGGCACAAGTTCTGGAAAAGGTTCCACTGCTCCCAAAAGGATGAATGGATCACATTCAAGGATGTTCTTCTTAATGGGTAAAATAACAAACATGATCTTTATCAGTGTTATGCGACCAGTGATTTCCGTCTTGACAAACACAAACCACAATTACAAATAGCAAATTTAGAGTCTTCATTAGAATGTCTTGGACTGTACACTAATCATCCATCTAGGTAACCCTGATAAAGATCCAGGCTTATGACCTCAGAAGATCCTGACAGCCTTACCGTGTTAAAGGATGGATCAAATGCAGAGGACACAGGCCTACTTCTTTATGGATGAAATAACTTCATTGCTATGTACTAAACCATTTCTAAGTTCCTTCTCGGTAAGCAGATTCCAGTTACAATGAGCTAATTTTAGAACTCATTTGAATATCTTGCATAAGAACCATAATTGGATTTGCTAGTGGTTATGATTATTTATATTAACATTATTCTAATATAAAATGGTATCAGTCAGAGGAGACATTCAGCAAAGTGTGTGCTACACCCTAATCCTTACCAACCCCACTATCAAACAGTGTACACAATAGCATTATATATGTGATTCCAGCTCCCACAGATGAATGCTGTCGTTGTGCCCTTGGGCAAGACACTTTATCCACCTCACCCCCAGTGTTAGCATATGCTGGTGTGTGAATGTGTGAGTGGTTCCTCGATGTAAAGCGCTTCGAGTGCCTTGAAGGTGGAAAAGCGCTATATGAAAATGAAACCATTTACCATTTTCATTTCAACAATAATCCAATCTCAAACCAGACATCACTGTTACTCTACTAATACAACAACCACATGTATATTTCACACGTCATCTGTTCCATGCATGTTCTGTTTGCCTGTTCCAATTGCATTATTCAATCCAGCATGAGACTGTGAGCTGTAACATGGGATATCAGACAACCCCGCTCACCCTTTGTTCTCCATAAGGCTCTTTGTTTGTCGGTGAAGGTGTACGACAATGATTAGGTTTGATGGATGATAGCGACCCGATAATTGTGACAAGGACGCGGCGTTAACATTGAAGCGGGGACAATGGCATCGCCACAGCTGCACGGCCACTGCATAATTCAGACAGCAGCGGATGGAAAGCAGGAAAAAGGGGGAAAAAAAGGAGACAAAAACACTGGGACTGGGAATATGAGGAGATAGGAAGGGAGTAAGGAGTAAGCAAGAGGGAGGAGGATCCATGGACACTTTAAAAGTTTATGAACATATATAAATTAGAGAAGGGATGCAACTGGAGGCAGACGTGAAGTGGAACATAATGTGATTTCAGTGGAATAGTTAGGATTAGCCAGAGCATATTACTATATTCAAAAATGGGAAAAGCTCTATGGAGTTAAAGGTCCTATATTACACAAAACCGACTCGTGTGAGTTTTAAGCCTTGTTATAATGCTGTCACCACATCAAAAATATACCTGGAGTCGTGTTTTGAGTAAACCTGCATCTGTCTGCATCTGCAAAGCTCAAAATGCTCTGTTCCACCTTGTGATGTCATGAAGCAGTAGTTTTCAAGTTAACAACTAACTTTTGCCTTTTGTTTTCAATTCCAAGGTTGAAATCATCTAAATGACAGTGAAGGTGTATGGAGTTTAAAAACACAGTGGAGCGCTTCCTGTATTACCACATGAGATGTCACAAGAGTATTTTCAGTTTGAGAGAAGAACTCAGCTTAAATATGCAGGGATTTTGTGTTAAACATGTGAATAAAACAAACATTACACACATTACAAACATTATAACACAGCTCTGAAAATAGCGTAATATGAGCTCAGAGCCTGGTTAGAAAAAAAAATAAAAAAATTGTTTAAAAAAAATATACATTTAGTCAAATTAAATTTGGTGCTCATATAAGAGTTTTAGAGTTTTTTTTCACTTTGCAATGATATAAAATTTGAATCAGAGGTGCTAATTACTGTCAAATGAAAGGGTAAAGACATGAGATTAAAATTGGCAAGGCCGGGGACCAAATCCGTAACAAATATTATAGACATTTCTTTAAAAAACGGTAAATAAATGTCCCATAAGTTATATAGGCCCTTGTCCACTATCTGAGATCATGATCATAAAATTCTACAACATGAAAGCAACCTATATGAGGAGACAGGAAGAACTGAAGGAGTTAGAAAGAGGGAGGAGGATGTATGGAGCAATATGAGCAGAAATGAGGCGCGGCTGGGGCGAGAGGATGGGAGATGGATGGGGATGGGTGGGCATGGGGGCGGTGGAGGTGGAGGTGCGGGGGGATGGGGGCAGACAGGTGGAGAATGTAGAGGTGACTAATGGGAGAGGTTGTGGCGGGTTTGGTGATTGTGACTGGAGGCTATGTCGGAATCTGTGTAGGGCAACATCTAAGTGATGCTTTTCAGTTTGTACCATTGTTTCAGGTTGCGACCCAGCATAGTCATTTTGTTTTTATTATTTTTATATTTCATCGATGTGTCATATGTGTGTGTGTGTGTTTTTTGTTTTTTTTTCCCATGCATTTTAGCTTTTCTTTTTTTCCCTTGTTTCCCCTATTCATTTCTTGTACTGTGTGGTTTAAATATGTGTATTTTTCATCATTTTCAACATGTATCATTATGGAGCAATTTTAAGTTTATTTTTTATTTTATTTTTTTTTATTAACATCATAATATCACAAAATAAGGGATTCCATAGGCTTTTTTAACTGTAGTAATGCTGCTCTTGGTTGATGGTTAACGTCAGTTTTTGTTTCATGTGGCTGGACCCAGCCCCGGGGTCTAAACATGGTCACCCATTGAAGTCAGTGGACCGTGCTGGATGGTGCATGTTGCTAGTTTAGCCTTTAGCAGCTAGGAACATCTGGTCCTGCCTTACCCATCGACAGTGCACAGTTGTGCTACACCTCATGAGACTTTGAGCGATGGGAGTGATGGGAGCGAGTGGAGCGGCCGCGAAGGAGGCAAGGGAATATTAAATAAATTATAAATAATGAAGTATAATGTTTATGTTTCCAGGGTGCTTCCAAACCATGTTCTAATCCTGCAGCTCGTTCATGACAGTTTGGCTCATTCACATCACTAACTTGCTTGTTCATGTCGTACCATGTGACTGCTCTAATCAATCAGAGCTTGAGCTTAGCTAGACTGAACTTAGAGTGTGGCTGAAGCTAATGATTAAAAAGCATTTTTTTAAGATTTTGAGCAGAGAAAAAGTTTATGATCTGAAAATAATTCAAAATTGCCACAATTGTCCTTTGTGAAAACTGTAGGTGCCTTGCCACTCAAACACATGCAGTTTGCGATTACATTACGCTCTATGTGAAATATCCTTTTCACATAACACTTTCTTTGTGCACTCTAAGAGAAAAATCCTTTCTGGGCAGGGGGGATTTTTTTGCTGTACTACCAATGAGTGGCCACTAATCCAACTCGCAGCAGTTCTAAGCTAGCAATACCCTATCCAGTTATTTTAATAGAACCCTGTGATGGACCTAATTATTACTAACACTACACTGAACTAGGGTAAGAAAATTAAATACAAATGAATACTAATTATTTTGATAAACACAAAATAATTATTATCTAGTACTTTTATGGAATGTCTTTTTTCTTTACCTTCTACCTGTCAGTAGGACTATGGATCAGAATGACCTTGTATGGCTAACTTTGGCACACGTATGTCCATCTCCAAATCCATTGTATTTATATAGCACTTAATGAACATCCAGTTTCCAAATTGCTGCAGAATAAAAAAATAAATACATCAAACGTAAATATAACAAAATAAGTGATGCAAATAATAGTTGTAATCCAACACTAACCCACAGATAAACCTATATAATACAAGCAATAGCAATAAAGAAAAGAAAAACAAGAAAACAAACTTAATGCATCAAACCATTAGATGATTATGAATAAGTCTGAACAGCAAGACCATCTATAAAGTAATATACTGCATTTAGGAGAAAGTGATGTGATTGTTTGGGTAAAGGGAGTGATAGGGCCATCAAAAAAAAAAAAAAACTTGCAAACTGGAAAGACAAAACAAAACCACTACTGCACACTGTAAAGGCTCACAACTACAATAAATAAGAAAAAAAAATATATATAAAATGGAAAATACAAGAATATATCTTAATAAATCAGAATTATAAATGCAATAATGAATATGTGTGGGGCACTTTTGGCCCTTTTATGGGATCTGAATATTTTGGAACCATTCATTTCAACAAGCCATTCAAAAGACCCCTCGTATTATACTCTCTCTATTTCAAATTATGCATAATCAAAATATAATTTTGCACTACTACTACTACTACTAATACTACTACTAATACTACTACTAATACTAATAATAATTATAATAATAATTATTATAATAATAATAATTATAAAGCTAACTGTTGCGCTGATGCTAAATGTTTTTTGTGCACACAGCTCTCACTCCTGCTCTGCTTCTGAGCTGATTCTTACGTTGGTTCAGTGCTCAATATAATAATTTGTAATAATTTTTTGTTGTAGTATCAATGAGTGGCCACTAATCCAACTCTAAGCTAGCAATACCCAATCCAGTTATTTTAATAGACCAATGTGATGGACCTACTTATTACTAACATTAAACTGAACTAGGGTAATAAATAAATAAATAAATGACTAAATACAAATTATTTTTGATAATCACAAAATAATTACAAAAACATCCAGTTTCCAAACTGATGCACAAAAAAAATAAATAAAAAGTAAATATAACAAAAATAAGTGATCCAAATAATAGGTGAAATCCAATGCTAACCCAAAGATAAACCTATATAATACAAGCAATACCAATAGCAATAAAGAAAAGAAAAACAAAATAACAAACTTAATGCATTCAATTTAAACTAAGACATGATTATGAGTGATTCTGAACAGCAAGACCATCTGTAAAGTAATATACTGCAATTGGGAGAAAGTGATGTGATGGTTTGGGTAAAGGGAGGGATAGGGCCATCACATCACTTTGTCCCAATTGCAATAAAAAAATAACAAAATAAAATAAAAACAGAAAGTACAGTCAAGTTTTTATTTATGTATTTATTTTTACTGACATAATATTTGAAAATTGAGTCAAGAATTCCACAGCCTTTTTTTGATAGTCACACAATTATTATTATTTGTTTTATTCAATGTCTTTTTCTTTAACCTTCTACCTGCCAATAGGACCATGGACCAGAATGACTTTGTATGGCTAACTTTGGCACACGTACAACTATATACAACTCCAAATCTATTGTATTTATATAGCACTTTATGAACATCTAGTTTCCAAATTGCTGCACAAAAAATAAATAAAACAATTTCAAAGTAAAGATAAAAAAATAAGGGATCCAAATAATAGTTGTAATCCCATGCTAACCCACAGATACCCCTATATAATAAAAGCAATAGCGTAAAAGAGTGATAAAAGAAAAGAAAAACAAGAAAAAAAAACATAATGCATTCAATACAAACCATTACATCATTATGAATAATTCTGAACAGCAAGACAATCTATAAAGTAATATACTGCATTTAGGAGAAAGTGGTGTGATGTGATCACTTTGTCCCAATTGCAAAAAAAAAAGACCAAAAAAAAAGTAAAACAAAAACCTAAAACTTGCAAACTGGAAAGACAAAACAAAACCACTACTGCTCACTGTAAAGGCTCACAACTACTAAATAAATAAGAATCAAAAATATAAAATATAAAATGGGAAATAAAATAATTTATCTTAACAAATCAGAATCATAACTGCATTAATGAATACCTGGTGGTGATGGGACGTTTGGCTCTTTTATGGGATCTGAATCTATTGGAGCCGTGCATTTCAACAAGCTGTTCAAAATACTAACTCTTATTATTCACTTTATATATATTCATTTGGCAGAAGCCAGTGTGAGAACTCATTTTAAAAATAAACTAATCACAGAGAGAAATTACCAAGGCCTAAATTTGGTTCAAACTGAGACTGGGAGTGTCGCTACTATTTCAAATTATGCATAATTGAAATAAAATGCTGCACTACAATGACAATAATACTTTTAAAGATAACTTTTTGTTGTAGTACCAATAAGTGGCCACTAATCCAACTCTAAGCTACCAATACCCTATCCAGTTATTTTAATAGATCCATCTGATGGACCTACTTATAACTAACATTAACCTGAACTAGGGTAATAAATAAATAAATTAATAAATAGAAATTATTTTGATAATCACAAAATAATTATCTTTTTTCCCCCTATTATTATTATTATTATTATTATTATTATTATTATTATTATTATTATTATTATTATTATTATTATTATTATTTTTTATTATTTATATTTATTATTATTATTATTATTATTATTATTATTATTATTATTATTATTATTTTAATTATTATTCAATGTATTTTTCTTTAACCTTCTACCTGCCAGTAGGACTGTGGATCAGAACGATCTTGTATGGCACTTAACGAACATCCAGTTTCCAAATTCCTGCATGAAAAAATTAATAAAATGTAAATGTAACAAAAATAAGGGATCCAAATAAAAGGTGTAATCCAACGCTAACCCAAAGATAAACCTATCTAATACAAGCAATACTAATAGCAATAAAGAAAAGAAAAACAAGAAAACAAACTTAATGCATTCAGTTCAAACTATTACATGATTATGAGTGATTCTGAACAGCAAGACCATCTATAAAGTAATATACTGTAATATGGAGAAAGTGATGTGGTGGTTTGGGTAAAGGGAGGGATAGGGCCATCACATCACTTTGTTCCAATTGCAATAAAAACAAAAAAATTAAAAAAAAAGTCAAGTTTTTATTTATCCATTTATTTTATTGACATCATAATATTTTAAAATTGAGTCAGGAATTCCATAGGCTTTTTTGATAGTCACACAATTATCATTATTTGTTATGTTCAGTGTCTTTTTTTCTTTACCTTCTACCTGACAATAGGACCATGGACCAGAACGACCTTGTATGGCTAACTTTGGCACACGTACAACTATATCCAACTCCAAATCTGTTGTATTTATATACCAATTTATGAACATCCAGTCTCAAAATTGCTCCACAAAAAAATAAATAAAATAAATAATAATAATAAATAATAAATAAAATAATAAATAAATAAAAAGTAAAGATTACAAAATAAGTGATCTGAATAATAGTCCAATGCTAACCCACAGATCACCATATATAATACAAGCATAAAAAAATAAAATAAAATGGAAAATGAAATCATTTATCTTAACAAATCAGAATCATCACTATATTAATGAATACCTGGTGGTGATGGGACTTTTGGTTCTTTTATGGGATCTGAATCTTTTGGAGCCGTGCATTTCAACAAGCCGTTCAAAAGACTAACACGTATTATTCTCGCTCTATATATATATTCATATGACAGAAACTAATGTCAGAACTAATTTTAACAACAAACTAATCACAGAGAGAAGTGACCAAGGCTTAAATTTGTTTAAACTGGTTCAAACTGAGATTGGTGGAGTGTGGCTATTATTTCAAATTATGTATACTCAAAATTAAATGTTGCACTACTATAATAATAATTTTAAAACTAACTGTTAAGATGATGCTAAATATTTTTTTGTGCACAAAGCCCTCAGTCCTGCTCTGCTTCTGAACTGACCATGTGTTGGTTTAGCGCTCAATCTAATAATTAGTATAAAATGCATACAAATTAGAAAGAAAGATTTGGCGCTTTTAAAAATTGAGATCTGGATCCAACCATTCACGTTAAGGAACCGTTTAAAAGAGCTGACTCGTTCACAAACGTCACCTCACTAATACTTAGTCTCTGTCAGCCTTCTTGATTGTATTCATTTGATTAGACAAATCATTGACACAGATATAGATTCCATAGGGAAACACGTAGGAACAATCATTTTCATATTCAGTCATGTATATTTACTATCAAACCATCATATTTTATTTTCTCTGACACACTTAACTTCTATAAACTGTTGATAGTTTCACATACATTTATTCAGCCGTCTAATATACTGAACAATGGGACCACTGAGGATTGTCCCAGCCCCCACAGGGCCTCTGTCTGTGGAGATGTAGCTATTAGCAGAGACACGACAGGAACAGGGATAATGCAGCTCATTGGCAGAGCACTGATCTGTAATCAACACTGTGTTTTTTTAAGCAGCCATAGGCCTAAGTGCACCCAAAGGACCTCTTCACTGACCACACTGCAAAACTAGTGGTGGAGGGTAAAGCTATTTCACTTAATTTTTAGTTTTACTGGTGTTTTATGGAGCCTTGAATGCCACCAAGCAGAATGATGAGAAAAAAATGTGATTAAAAAAAAAGACAAATGTAATCTTAATTGGTATCTGCTATCATACCACAAACACTTTAAAACAGAAACTGGTTCACCCAAAGGACAGAACCCTGATCCACAAACAAAGCAATGCGGTCTAGTCCATTCAGTGTACGGAAAACTGCGGTGAGCATTACATTGGAGAAATAAATCAACCACATCATAAGAGAATGTACCAACACTGTCGTGAGAGCAGCTCAGGACCCCAATCTGCCGTCCATCTCTTAAAGCCACTAACCACTACTTTGAAGATTGTGAGGTGCAGATCTTAGCCAAAGAAAATGGATTGAGAGGGGAATTAAAGAGGCCATTTTTGTTAGAAACGACAACCCATCTTTAAATTGGAATTGGAGACTTGGACATAATTTATTTCCCATTTATAACTCCATCCTCAGGCCTAAATTAAAACAAGGGAAACAGCAGTGATAACCAGTATGCTAATATGTGTGGGAGCACCCATTAGGAGCCTGAATGATTATGCAAATGTGACTCAGGCACAGCTCACACTTGGTGCAGTTCAATAGACCTAACCCACAAACAGAAACGGTAAACAAATGGGTGTGTTAGTTTTGGTGTAGTTAGCTCCTCCCTTCAGATAGATATAAGGCAGTGTCCACCAGCAATCTGACCAGAACTGAAGAAGAGACTCAGATGAGCAGCAAAACATCTTCACCCTTAAACTTTTGTCCAGTTGACAGAATTGAATTTTTCTTTTTCTGTTACGCATAGTCTAACCCAGAGGTGCCCAAACTTTTTTAATCGAGGGCAACATCTCAAAACATATTCAAAGTGGAGGGCCACGGACTGGTGATCAATGCAGTGTGGTACTTTATTCACAGCTTTGACAAAGCCGCTGTGTATTAATAAGGCTTGAAACACATTAATTTTAGGTCTGTATCACAATGCAATGTGCTGTTTGAGGGTATAGTAGTAGAAATACTTTATTTTGCTGAGGCCTGAGGACCGATAAAAACTGGTCTGAGGGCCGCATTTGGCCCCCGGGTCATAGTTTGGACATCCCTGGTCTAACTAATAACCACAATCCATATGTTCAGTCTTTTCACTCTAGTTTAACTGAATGTAGGTGCAAAAAAACACAAAAACAAAACATCATTTGTGTTAAAGATGACTAAATAAACCAGTAACAAATGAAACACTAAAATTTGTGATCATGGTCACTACCAGTCCACTGAAAAGTTGTGTAGTGCACTGTTGAACAAATAAATTAGACATAAATGGGTTACAAAAGGAAAACAAAACAAACAAACATGGATGATAGAATATACTAGTTTTGACTGTGACTCTTTGACTGAATGATGAGTTTGATCATGTAACGTGTAACTAATCATCTTATTTTTTATGGCTATAACACTGACCATCAACAACTTCTCACATCAAGTACCTCCTCATGAAGTACATGGCTTTCTGAGTAAGACTAAATCTGTGCAAAAATACTAAACTAGTACTAACTTTATACTGAGGCATATAGATAGTAAAATGCTATCTAAATCATGAATCACATAAATACCATATCACACCATAGATAACCTTTTGAAAACTCACTGGTCAATTTTCTGCTCAAAGTACTTTATTTTTACTCAATCCCTCATGTCCCTCAATTCACCTAAACTCCAAAAATACAAACGGGTTTATGATGAACAAAAATATCTCACCATGTGCTATTATAAGGATGCTAACCAAACAACTAAAACCCACAACTATCGGGCATGGCAAAACTTGTCTGTTTTAGCTTGAATAATTCATCTTGTAGGTCCAACGGCTGCTTGTTAACCGGACAAAAATAACCCTTTGTGCCGCGAAACACAATAGATGGATGACTTTTGAACAATACAGTTCACGGGTCCATTTTTACTTCCTTATCCAATCCTATCACAGTCTATTTAAAGTTTTTTTTTTATTTCCCCTCCGTGCTAAAAATCAGTTCTGTCTTGCCTTTGGTGTTGGCATGGTGATAAAATATGCATGCTTTGGACTTTTCACCTTTCCGATTTTTATTCCTTGTATAAATCAAAGGGAAACTGAGCCTTTTATGGAGGGAGCTCATCCATGTTTGATGTGCAGCCAGGAGGGAGACCCAGATAATAGCTTCTATCAGGGGCATGGGTAACGGGGTAGGGTGGGTGCGGTGGGCATGGACTCAGATGGGTGGGTGGGTGTCCTCAGTCTCAAGAAAAGGCATTATATTCATTAATAGACTCACGTGGAGGTCTATTATTGCAGGAATGGGTTCAATTGGACAATAGAGAAGGAGGCATATTGAGTGATTTCTGTTTGAGTAAATATGTTGTTGGTGAGATAAATACATTAGCTTAGGTGTGAATCATAATAATGGGGACAAATAAGGTCAAGTAAGAAATTGCTGGATTTTGATAAGCTGTTTTCAGCATAATGAGCTGTTTGACCCTATTCTCAAAGTAGCTGGTGGTAGCACGGTGGCATGGCGGTTAGCACGATCACCTCAAGAAGGTTCTAAGTGTAACTCTTGGAGGAGAGGGTCCTTTCTGTGTTTAAATGTTCTCTCACATGTCTATAAGTTATGTCTGGGTGCTCTGAAGTCCTATACTAAACACTACTCCCATGCTAAAAATATAGTAGAATTGTATTCTAGAGTCAAGGTTCACCAGAAAATGACATTCCATGAGATTTCAGCAGCGCTTGTAGTTAATTTAAATAAGAAAATGAATAGAAAAAAAGATAATCCCCTTCACTACGTTCTATTCCATTTGGTCTCCACTGTAAACATCAGGCAGTTTATTTGTTACTTCTTGCATACATGTCTAAACCATGTCACTCTGGCCTTTCTAACTCAATGAAACATCTAACACAGATTATGTCTCGGCTGTAAAAAAAAAAAAAAAAAAAAAAGAATGGATGCCTCATGATTTGATAGAATTCATGACCCACAACTCATTGTCATGATGATCAAAGAAAAAAATGATTCAGAAGAGAAATTTTGTTGACACATGTACCTAACAAAACTCTTACATATATATATAAAATATTCTGTACATGGTTTTCCACAGTATATCTCTATTTGTAATATTTAGTAAATACTGCATTTGAATGTTGGTATACCTCTTTATACACATCCATGTATTCTTGTGCTGCATAGTGTAGTGTATTAACTATATGTGATCTGTCAGTGACTTATTTTTTCACTTTTCCCTCATTTTTGCAAGTTGTAAGTGTTTGACTGACAGCCTGATACTTCAAACATATTCTGGGACATAGTTCAAAACCTTCCTTCTTGTTGACTTGGGAACAGCCATGTCTGCTAGATGCTCATGACTCCATCTAGTGGTACAAAGTCATATACACTCAAATAGCACCCTAAAGTTCGCTTTGCAGTGATTCACTTTGTACTGGCATTTTTATGGATGTTTGTTAGTAGTTTTAGATGTGAAGTTCATGATAGATACCCTCATATTAGACGTTGAACCACGCACTCCCAGCCTTTTTAGGTATTGCTTGGTTATTGATAAAAAAATGTCATGATTTTTGTCTTGCAGTGCGCTTCTAATAAGGATCAAGAATAGTGAAGAACAAAAATGGAGTCTGAAGTAAATTGAAATCAAAGGTACACATGTAAAAGGCACAACAATACACCCAGACAAACTGAGACAAAGTGGAAGTAATGGTTTAGATTGATCAAGGAAAACAGTTGAGCAGTTTTGATCAAATAGAATTAATACAAAAGACTCATACAACAGCAATTTTATGAGCGAAAGATAAATAAAATCTTAAAGTTTGCAGGTATAACCTCGCCTGGCAAATCCAGATGATCTCTCAGATTTTTATATAAATTATATATAAAAAAATCTCAAGCGCAACCAAACAGGATAGTGCAATAGGATTATTTTATTTTTGCTTTCAGTGATCCATGTGAAATGAAAGAGCTCATTGGTTGTCTATCATTTCCAAACAAAATAAAATGTGTTAACAAAGTTTAGAGATTCGTTCATTGATCCTGCAGAAATCCGAGATGTTTTTCAGTTCTGTTTTATTTTATTTTTTTTCCTTTATTTTTTCCAATACAGTTGGACCAAACATGTCCCTGATTGGCTAATCCACCTGTCAGTCATGCCCACCTGAAAAAAGGGGAGTTCTCACATCTTAAAGTATTGAAGAAGTGTGTATTCTGGATCAAAAGCAAGGTATAACCCCAAACAAAAGTTACCACTGTAACTATGGTTCTGTGAATTTTGGACAACCTCTGGCCATCTGAAATGGAACCCTATGTTGAGGAAATATTCAAAATCAAGGATTACTCAAAATTGTGAATGTTTTGTAATATTTTGATAAAAGATGGAACTAAAATCTCCTTTTTACCCTAACATCTAACAGGTGCTTTTTTTAAATTTTATTTTTTAATCACAATTGGCTTATTGTTGCCCTTGTATTCAAAATTATATTCATTTCACCCCATTCTAATTGCATTGAATATGTCTAGCAACTGCATATTAGTAGTACAGTACGTATCAAAATGAGTTACCTGAGTAAGTACTAATATTTTTTTTACAGTACTTTTGTGCAATCCCAATACTTCTCTAACCTTCAATTATACACTTCACCCAAATTCACCAGCCATTCCTTTACTTACATCCTGCAGCTTTTTTACTCTGATTCTGACACTTTCAGATACTCAGATAACTTCCATTGATTTTCCCACCAGGCAGAATATAGAACAGACTAAAATATCTCCAGGGCCCCACCACTTTGAGAACAAGTGATCAAAGCGTGCAAGTCATTTATCATGAGGAGGACAGAATATCATCTTAAAGGGATGTCCTCATGGAAACTCACTACACTCCATTTCTAACTATGTGTTCTTGGCTTGTGTTGCTAAAGGACAAAATCAATAGCCATTTGACAAACACGACTTCATAATAACTGCCTACAAATGTGGTTGAAGTGAAGGACAGGACAAGCACCGGTTTTATTGTATTAAATGCTTTGGAGGTGGGTTATTTCTGTCAATTTATAAACGCTGCACAGTGAAAGAGCTGTCATTTTGAAGAAGTGATCCAAGTAAATGGTGATGTTATTGTTTTTTTAATCTTATAAAAGGATGTTGTGCTCGCTTGCACAGTCAGACAGGAACAGGAGATGCATACAGAATAGTTCCCAGTTAATTTTGAAGTTCCACGTAAGTTCAGCTTTTACTTCAGGTCCAAGAGTGTGCTAGGTACCAAACTAAAAATCTGCACTTTTACAATGTCATTTTTACCTGCCCAAATCTCAGGTAAACGATGAACATTCAGGAATATTGTGAATAATTCAATACATCAGCTGAAAGAAAAGCAAAATATGAATTAAGTGTTGATTTGATGTGTGAACGAGCCAGCCAAGAGGAAGGTTCTCAACTCTATAGGAGTGACTGGTGATTTCCCCATATTGGACCAATTATCCAGCAAGTTTCTCATCTATCATCAATAATTAAATGTCTGGTCCTTTAATAATTTCCCCCAAAAGATTAAGTAAAAATGATTAATGAAGTGACCACTTTTTGCCAGGATAAAATTGAATTGAAATCTGAATTCAACATAAATGACAGCGTCTTTTGAAGCCCCAATCTAACATATGTGTCAAAACCCAAACACTACAAATACGACATGTTTGCTGACGTCATACAATTTTTTACCACAAATGTGACTATATTTACATAACATAAATTACGTGGAACATTTGACTTTCCATTGAAATGTTATATCGTGGTCTAGTCTGCCCTACAAAGGAAAAGTAAAGTAACTGCATTTATTTCTTTATATATTTGAGGTAAGACCAAAAACGGCTTCATATTGCATGTTTGTTTTTGTTTGTTTTTTTTTTTTTTCTTCGGTGACATGATTATTCTGTCCAATTTTGAGAAATCAGATCAATTACGATTTTGTAAATATTTATATATTTTGTGCAGCAAGGGAACAACATCCAATCTTTAAGTACAGATACTTCATTTATTTTTATTTATTTATTTATTTATTTTCCGCTGTAGGGTGGTACAGTTGTATGAGATTGTCCTTGTATTGCATATTTTCCTCCAAAAACCCAAAGTCCAAAAACGAGGACTTCTGCAATCAAAGCCTGCTGTTACACAGTAGTACCACAGTATATATTTCCATTGTAGAATCAACCATGACACATTTCTTCCAATTAGCTTTTCACCATCTGTATATCCCCCATAGTGCATTTAGCGTAATGCGGCATTCTATCGCAATTCATTCAATGTTAGCAACCTATTACGCTGTGGGTACCTGGCTTCAAAATGACTTCTTTTCATAATATGCGTCTTGCAATTCTACCCTGTTTGTGAGTATGATTTAAGGTAAGCCCAGCGAGGCATGAATTCATTACATATACATGATGCATTGCCGTGTTACATACCAAAATTCGCTGGAGACAATACAAAGAGAGCAAGGATGTATCTAATACTTTTTGTCATTTTCCACTAGCGCATAGGTGATACATTGCAGTCATTAGGAGGTCTGTGCAAAGGATTGTGGGTATTAAGACAGATGGGGCAGTTGCCAGAACCAAATTCGCAGTCATTAACTATGGATTATACAAATGTGCGAGCGGAATTTCCATATCGTTTACTGCCAGGCGTGGTATGGGGTATTACAGGACATCTAGTACACGATGCAAGGGCATTGGAGACATGCATCAAGTTGGAAATTGGAATGTGCTTTTGCATGGTGTTCTTGGATTACATTTGCAAATATTATATGAGACAATGAAAGAATGTTTACGAGGTTTTTGAATGAGCAAGATGTAGAGGCTGGGTTTATAACAATGGACTGCCACAAAAACATCATTTGTAAGAACAGTTATGTATTTTATATTGTCGGACATTGACCAAGCAAACAGATTTCATTGTGTTGTTGTAAATGGATGTGGCTGGTACAAAAACGGATTTCCCCAAATGACTCAAATAAGAGTTAGTTTTTCTAATAAAAAAAAGGAGTAACCATTTTGACATAACATCTTATTTTTCAAGATCTAAACCGACATCTAAAATGAATAACAAGTCAAAAGTCGCCTAGAAAACTTAAATTTGTCTCTAAATAATATAGAACTGCAGAGGATCCCAAATATCACCTGAAACAGCCCGCGTACCAAGTAAATATTACACTACTTTATATCACTCAAATACAAGATATGTCATTTAGCTTACATAGAAAGTACCAAGTCTTCAAGTTTCTCAAGTAAATGCAACTAAGTACTGTAACTGGCCTTTGTTCTTTGTGAGGTTCAAGCGTATGACCTTGAGTTACTCATGTTTCTTTTCTAAATTTTTTTCTCTGGATTATAATTTATATCATGTTTATCTTGTGATTAGATTAAACTAAAATGCACCCCAATTTCAAATAACTACACAAACAGTTTTAACTTCTTCTAGGCTTATGTTTAATCTATGAAATGTAACTGTGAGTCTGGTGGGGCCCTGTACATTTGAGCGTTCAGCCTATGCCATGAAATCCCACTGAGTAGACCTTTTGTTTGCTTGACAGTTAATATGGTTGTTAGTCTTCATTCAGCATGGTCAATCTGAAGATAATATAGCTCTAACATTAGCCAGTTTCCTGCTAATTATTCCCACCAAAGAAAGTATGAAAGTGTGAAAGTATAGCAAATCTTGTCTCCAACCTCCTCTTTGTATTTACAGATTCCCCACACATTCAGCTCGAAGAATGACATTAGACGCCATTTCTGTCAGCCAGATCCTCACTATCCCTACAGCATGTGCGACGAAGGCCCTTTCGGAACACCGTATCCCCAACTCCCCTCTGCAGATATACTCTCTCCCAGTGCACAGAGCTGTTCATGCATGACCGCACTGATTATGAAGTATGTACAGCAGGCTGCAGGCTAACCACCTCCTCCATCCCCTATATTTCTCCACGGGTAATGTCAAAATAATTATGTGAGCAGACAGCGCAGTAGGCAGGCACACCTCTTTATTTTATAGCAAATGTGTGTCAACCAACTCAAAATATTGCTTTGACTTCACTTTGACTTTAAATCATGGTCACCTTTGGCTTTCTATGTAATATTTCTGCACTTATTAAACACTCGGCACAGTCCATTAGCGCTAACAGTGGTGCTACGAGGGCAGTGTGACCCTGTGTGAGAAATAATGTGTTTTTACGGTATTTATACTTTGCAGCTGATCATCAACTTTCCCATGCGGGGGCTAACTGGAGGGACTGCTTTGTCTGAAGTTCAGTTACTAATCTTAAACTTAAATCTGAGCAGACTTAACTTACATTACAGTTACAAGCTGAATTTCATTAGACGATAGTTTTTCAGCCTCACCGTTTTTTGTTGAAAATCAAATACCTGGATCATGAACACTCTTATTGATCATAGGCTCCGGAAAATACATGTATATTGTTTTTTTTTTTTTTCATCTTAAAACTTGCTTGGCAGCATTTGCTAACATGTGCATTGTCACCATGCTAACTGCAACTTTCCTCCTTAAACATACATGCAGTCCCCCCCAGTATGATGTCACTGCAAAGTATCAAAGTAGCCCAGTTTACGGTCTGATATGTGCAAAGTGAAACTGCATATGCAAACAGAGTAGTGTAGGAGTGTAATTTATTAAATATTTCTTAGATAAAAATCCCCCGCGATTCTTTGTTATCACTTGAGCTCCCTCAAGAGACACAGAGTGGGACCAAAAATTAGGTCATGTTGATTACTATAAGAAAGATTATTTGAAAATCATGATGCGATTTCATACACGCTGAAGACTGCAAATTTAATATTGGAAAGTCTACGATGCAATATACTACCAAGCTTTCTCAAAATGACTTTATTTTTGGACTAAACCCCTCCAAAAATAAGGTCTCCCGAAACTTGAATATGCCAAAGATGATTAGGTATCCCCAAAATGCAGTTACATAGGTCAACCACTAGATGGAGTCATGAGTTACATACACCAAAAAAATGGAAATGGGTTTACAGCATAAAGTTTAAACCACTGAAATAGATTTGGGTGTCTCAGCATGAACAATGTTGAATATATAAGAACTCAATAATTAAAAGCATAGCTTATAAAATGTATTTATATTTCTATCTCAATATGTGTCAAAACAAAACTGAGTTATTAGCTGTGGACACTATTTTTATGTGTTAAAATAGAGGTTATTTGTCAGTATTTAACCTTGAAAGTGTAATTAAAATACCGAGGTTTGAACGCTATGTCCCAGAATTGACATTTACAAAGGCCTGCCACTAGATGGAGCCCTGATCTACATGACAATACTTTCTTATATTTTTTTTGTAATTCCATTTTTTTTTTTTTTTTTTTTTTTTTTTTTTTTTTTTTTTTTTTTTAATGTTATGACAATTTAATCCCTCATTTGTCCAGAAGTGGTCCGTGGAAGAAAAGGTTTTAAAGGTTATAAACAATGTTTTTTTTTTTATTATCTCAATTGTTATAGCAATTGCATCCATAAGGTGTGAGTAAGGTATGAGTGTCTTTTCTGATGCATTCTTTTCTGATCAGTTGCCCGTTTTGCTTGAGATTCCCCTGTCTTACGACGTAGCCAAATCGTGCACTACCCTATGGCTTGGTGGCACTATAAATTCCACAGCCCGTGTTCAGTTTTCTGCAGTTTTTAACCCAATCTGCTCACAACAGCTCTACCCTGAGGTCTCTCCAAAACTTTGTGAAGATATTTTAAAGTTTTTATCAACAAGGTAGATAGTACTTATGGGTCCTCCCCATTATGATCCTCTTAGAATTTGCTGTCTTGTTTTTCATCAGTTTGAACCTTTCTTTTTTTAGAGAAAGTTCTTGATCAAATTAAACTTACTGGCTCTCCTAATCATTTTATCCCCTCTCATATTTTAAAAGAAGTCTTTCACACATGTCCTTTCTATTTTAAATGGAAGCTTGGCCAATGGACTTGTGCCCTCAAGATTTAAACATGCACTAGTACAACCCTTGTTAAAGAAATGCAACCTCAACTGCTCTGAGCTCACCGAGTACTGGCCAGGCTCTAAGCTCCCTGTGTTGTCTAAAATACTGGAAATAAATTGTGCATAGGCAACTGACCTCTTTCTTGAATGAAAATGGTATTTCACAGATTTTCCAGTCAAGTTTAAAAAGTGGACACAGCAGAGTCTTTAGTGACACATTTTACTGTCTTGTTTGGAGAATTGGGTGGACATTAGGCCTTATCCTGGTTCATGTTCTATTTGGCTACCCAAAGTTTTGCTGTCCGGTGTCCTCTCTGACTTCTCTGTCGTGTGGAGTGCCCCAAGGGTCAGTTCATGGGCATTCCACTTTTTTTTCGCTGTATCTGTTGCCTCTTGGGTCAATTCTCCAAAAAACATAAGGTGTAATTTCATTTTTATGCTGATGGCTTGACTCAGCAGAACCTCACTCTTCCACTTACAGCTAGAGCAAAAATCAGCAAACTTTTAACTGGATCAAGTCAATTTGACCACATATCCCACATCTCTCAGTCTCTTCACTATCCTCCTATGCATCTTCGCATTGATTTTAAAAAATTTATATGCTTTTAAATGTCATGATCCAGCCCCTCAGTACCTTCTGACTTGCTTGTACCTTACAATCCCTCTCATCCTCTCAGGTCAGTGAATCAGGCCCTTCTCTATGTCCCAAAAACCACAAGAACAAAGAGATGACTGTGCATTTGCAGTGGCCGCTCCAAAGATGTGGAATCAGTTTCTGGTCGACCTACTCCCTCTTTTTAAGTCTCTCCTAAAGACTCACTGTTTCTCCTTGGCTTTTAATTCAGTTTGAGGGTTGACTATTTACCATTTGTCACCGTTATGTGTTCTGTTAATTTGTATATACAGCACTTCGGTTGAATATGTTGTTTTTAAAGTGCTCTAGAAATAAAGTTGAGTTGAGAGTCTTCTCTCTAAGTGCTTTTGATGTGTGTAACGTTGTGTTAAATTTAATGTTTTATTTTGTACTCCTCCATAGAATGTCTTTCTAGCTTTACAAGTCATTAAACTGTCAGATGCAAATGTACTATACAAATATACATTTTCAGAAATCAGTCTCACATGATGACTCACAATTGACCTGGAAATATGCTGTAAATATCAGACTATAAGCCGCTACTTTTTCCCATGCTTTGAACCCTGCGGCCTATACAACGGTGCGGCAAATTTTTTATTTTTTTTTTACTGACTAACGGCCACCAGGGGGCACTCTCTAGCTGTAAACGCAAAAGTGAGACAAATGTTGGCAAAGATTATGCTCTGAAGAAGACACTAGTTTTCATTTTTAACTGTCATTTTGCACATCATGCGCACACCCTCATCATGGAAAACGTATGAAGAAATGTGTAGGGTGCAGCTTTTACGTTAAAGGCAATGGATCTGGCCATCAAAGAAGGAAATGGAGCCGCTGCACGTAAGCTTGGTATCAATGAATCGATGGTGCGACGTTGGAGGTGGCAGCTTAGTCATTGCAAAAAGACGTCAAAGCTTTCAGAGGAAATATAAGCAGAAGGCCCGCAGATGGCCTGTTCTAAACATGGAGGTATGTTCATCCTGTGTTGATAGCATGTTGGTGCTGTACTTCCGTTTTTCAGGCACAGTTTGAAAAAAGTGTGTCTTAAATTAAAACTCAAAAAAACTAATGTGTACCATCTTTCTGTGTAAATATGTCATGTTTCAACTATTTCAAATATTTGTTACATGCAACTTATATTCAAGAGCAGCCTATATATGTTCAAAATGTATTTTCTTTTAAAATTTAACTGGTGTGTCCTATATTCAGGTGCACTCAATTGTCAGAAATGTATAGTAGTGTGTATTGTGACTAAGCATACAATGTCATTCTATTTTGTGATAAGGAAAGTTGTGTAATCTACCTCCCCTTATGTGTGAATCATGCTTATGCAGGAATCAATTTGGTAGTAGTAGTAGTAGTAGTAGTAGTAGTAGTAGTAGTGGTGTAAGAGTTATAATAAAGTGAGTAGTAGAAAAAAATATTAAAACACAATTTCTACTTACCTCAAGCTCTGTGTTCTCTTATGATTTATCTGCTTTTACTTTTTCATATCTCAGCACTAATTATATAACATAATTACAACGTAACTCAAGAGGGATACACATGATGCAACATTTTAATCTACCCATAGTTTTAAATGAAGTTGGATGGCAGGTAATCATTCTATAGCATCATTACACTTTTAACAGTTATATTGTAGCTGTTTTGATCTGGTTAATTGTTTATAACGCTGTGCAAAATTGGGTCTATTCACAATCAGGGACTGCAGATAGAAACTAGCTAGCTAAACTTTGCTTCAAAAATGGATCCCAATCATTCATCCACTAAGGTCATAATTGTAGATCAGTTGAAAATGCTTTAAACTACATGGACTAGTAAAGTCGAAATGGGAAAAAGAGTTTAATATTGAAATTGGGGATGAAGATTGGTTAAACATGTGGAGGGTGCATCATACAACTACCAGCTCTCGGGCGTGGAGGGAATTTGCCTGGAAAAATTTGATTCGTTTTTTTTCTTACACCTCAGCTGAAAATTAAACAAATACAGATACCTCAGGAATGTTGGAGAGAATGTGGGGAAATGAATATTGACCATTCACATATATTTTGGAAATGCTTAAAACTTTTGGAACTTTGGAAAAATATGTGTAAAGTGATAAGTGAAGTACTGGGATACACAATAGTATGGAAACCAGAAATTCTGTACCTATGCAACTTTTGGGATGACAGTGTTAGTGAATGTGATAAAGACCTTGTAAAAGTGATGTTGATAGCAGCCAAAAAATGTATCACGAGGAAATGGGGGACGAATATAACACCAACAAAGGACCAATGGATAACAACGATTGAAGACATATTTGTGATGGAAAAACTTACACACAGACTGAGACTACAAGAGCCACAAATGAACAAAAAATTTAAAAAATTGATGTTATTTAAGCATAGAGACTAAGAATGTGTTACCCAGACATGTTTAATGTTTAATGTTCATATGTTGATTTATTGTAAAAATGAATAAAAATTTAAGCTACAAAAAAAAAAAAAAAAAAAAAAAAAAAATACATGGACTAGTCCCTAACAAAATAATTAGTCAATGTGTGGACTTTAGATATTATATTTATTATTTCTTTCATAAATAGTGAATCACCCATATAGACAGCATATTACAGAACACCGTGAACCCAACCTCTTCAGACCTGCGTTATCGAAAATCTGAGATGAGAACTAAAATATATACACCAAAACCAGAAAAATAAAAAAATAACTAAATATGTCATCAAAACTATCAGATCCCTTGAACGGACAAATAGATTGCATGGGATGACATTTGAAGACATTGCTTTGAAATAGGAAAGCAAACCAAGTATACCATTTGCAGCCATCCCAGCCTCTGCAGCCTGACATAACTCATTATACTTGAGAAATGGCATTTGGAGTCTGCAGTGTGCACAAGAGCCCATATAGTTCCCATTAATATCCACTATTATTCTATTGTGTCTAGGGTTAACTGCTCCTCTCACCTTGACCGACCTTGGACACCCATTCACACACACACACACACACACACACACACACACACACAGATACACACATACACACAGATACACACACAGATTGTGAGTTTACATGCTTCTTGGGGACATTGCATTGACTTTCATTCATTTCCCGGAGGCCTGTCCTAACCTTAAAGTGCATTGGGCAGGTTTTCATCTTTTTTTCTAATTATTGCTTGGTGTGGCTCAATAGTTCCTATGGTAAATATTTATCATAGTATATGAGTAAATACTAGTATGCAAACTATCCCTTGGCTGATGATAATATATACGATCATCAGCCAAGGGATAGTTTGGTGAAAAGTTTAAACATTGATTAAAACATAGAGAGGCTGTTATCTATTTGTATTAGTCTAATCATAGGTGTAGACAAATCTTGTCCCTTATTATTACAGTAGCTAGGTAACAGTTATGGAATTAGTCCAATGAGGTTCACCTGGTCTTCTGTTAATTTATTTGAGTATTAAGGAGGATTATTTTTCCAGACCAAAGTTTAGTTTGTTTTATTACTTTTTATTACTCACTAGCGGACTTCCTCAGAGTGGTCGCGTGACGTGTCCACTGATTTAAACAGGTTTTGGCGCTGTCTTTTCACCGATGGAGGCAGGAAAACAGCACAATCTGCAGTCCGACTTTTTCAGGATGGCAACATCACGTGATCACTCTGAGGAAGGGCGCTAGTGAGTAGTCAAAACTGTCTGGTATGAAAACAAACTATACCTGGAAAAAGGATCTATTAAAATAGTTATGGAATTACCTCTACTAGATATATCATATCTGCTACCCGTGCCCAACCGGGAAATACAATTATAAACTTAAAAAAAAAACCAAAAAAAAACCCTCTGCAAGATATTTAGTAAAATCTTAAATATAAATATATTGACTATGTTTTTTTTTTTTTTTTTTTTTTTGTGTGAAATTAGTAGTCTAACCTGTAATATGCCCTGTAACCATAGTCAGAACTTGGCTAACCTTAGCATAGACCATAACTTTAGTCTATTTTCCCCATATCTCAACTTTAAATCATGCTGCTGATCTAACAACAAAGGATTTACATCACATAATTTGTGTATCCAAAACGGAGTCAGATCCCCATTTTAGTCCCTGTGATGTGATAAAAACCTGTCCCACACACACACACACATACATGCCATTGCTCCTATGGGATTTCACATTAGGGACATTCCAGTTCGTATGATTGAGTGCATGGAATAAAGGACCTTGGAACAACATCTGGGCTGTGACACGCTCGCCCCCCGGCTCCTGTCTTTGTTGGAGGGGGACAGATAGAATGCCTAAAACCCACAATATGACACTCCAGACGGCATAGCACTGGTCCAATATTATGTCTTTTTTCTAGGCACCTCTCATAGAACACCTCCTGGATCACGACAAAATGGATAAGACTATTTACCAGCAGCTTATGTGGTCCAGGTCAGGCATCCAGTCATGGTTTTAATAGAGGTTAAAGGGAGGCGACTACTTATCTATCCCAATGCACCTTGAGTCCACATCTGCATGCCGGATGGATTTGAATGTACAGTTGGTTTTGAACATGGCTAAGAACTTGGAATAAATGTGGGGAAATATATATTTAAAACTGTGTAATGAATAGCTAGTAGGTTTGAAAAAGTGTAGCTATAGCAAATTGTCTGTTACTACATGAATACTAGCTCAATTATCTCACTATTCCACATCAGGTCTGTAACTTTTCCAGTCTAAAATGAAAGTACATTGCTATATTAGTTCTTATTATGTGCTGCTGTCATAAGGAATATTAAAAAGAAAATGGACAAATGTTAAATGTTGGTATACATCACCACCTTAGAAGTTCTTGGAAGACCAAATAGTTTCACCACTACACCTAAATCAGGTCTATAACTGAACTATTCCAAGGCTAAACTAATTGGAAAGATGAGACTAGATTGCAACAGTTTTTTCTGTAGATCTAAACAAGGACTAACCCAAAGGAGGGCAGAACTAAATCATCAATTAACATTAAGTAAGCAGGAGTGTTACAGATTATTTTCTTTTCCCCGATTTTGAGAATACTTATTATGCTATTGCCAAAATCCACTATCCAAATGTATCACCACAAAACCACAATTTATTTTTCCTCAATTGCATCTTAGTTATACATTTTTTGCCCAGAATGTCACAATGTCATCTGAAACTGCAATATCATAAGTCAACTACAGTGGTGTATTTGCTCAAGTACTTTGGTGGCAGAATGTAACGATATACAAGTACAAGTATTTACGATTTTTTAGGTATCTTTATTTAAGTACATTTGACAAGGGATACGTTTTACCTTTACTTCATTAAATTTGAGCGCATACTTTCTACTCCACTACATTTTTTAACTTGACTGAAAAGTAAAAAGTACTTTTCATGTGATTTGAGGGGTTATATTTTTTTTTACCATATTCGTGGTAGCATCCTGACTATAGTGTTTGAGTTCAAGCTTCACCTTTGAGCAGACACAAATAAATAACCAAATTTATTATATATACACAAAATAATTAAAGTATTGCAACCATATGACCAAAATATGTATAATTGTGTAATCGATATCACATTATAACAAATTGTGTGAAATATGTTTTTAATTTTTAAACAAGCACTTAAATGATTTTACCTAAGTAGATTTTTTTGCATGCTACTTTTACTTGAGTAACTTTTTAATTCTGTGTTACTGCCCGAGGCCTTAAGTGCTTTTCTTTTGTTATTATTTGCCTGTTATTTTAGTGTGTTGCTGAATCTTTCCTCTTTCCCCCCTGAAATCCTGGTAGTGTGAGCCCTTGCTGGTGATTGGAGGACTGTTTCTCCACCTGGCCAGTCCTGTGGCTCACCTGCAGCTGCCTCCCTCTTCTTAATAAGATTTAGCACACCTTTTCAGGGCTACTTGCTTGTGTGTGGCCAGTCTGCCATTTTGTATGTCTCTTTTGTTATGTCACTAATGCGGAAGTGACTCTGTTTTGAGACACTCGATTGTGTCAATACTGACTCTGTGTTTGTCATGTGAAATTTGTGTCTTACTTAAACTTTACCTTTGTTACTCTTTTGTTTAAAACCTCGCAAGTTACCTTCTGTTTAAATATTTTAGATCCCTTTTGTTTAGTTTACCTTCTACAGCCCTCTTCTTTACCATTTTTCCATCTTGGCCTTCTTCCATCTTTTTCCACGAGCTGGGTCGTAACCCTTTGTACTTGTACTTTTACTTAAGTAACAAAATTGAGTGCTCCATCCGCCACTGACAATGTATATGTGTAAATTCATATGTCTTTGTTAACCAATTATCTTAAACGCTTCTGTTAAATAAGTCATTATGGGATGCTATTAAATACTGGCAAACAGCACTGTCCCAAGCTTCAATTCATTTCCTCCTACAAATGATTACACGCTACACTGAGCATATTACGCACATCCCACATTAATACCACTGGGATAGCTAACAAACATGTCTTGAAGAATATAGCACAGCCAAGCGCCAGTGCAAAGGACGATTTAACAATTTATGACAAAATGAGTAACGCAAAGATTGTTTTCAAAGGGTTTTAATGAAGCAGGAGTGACAAAAAACATACACATTGCTATGGCATCTCCAAGGAGGATAACGCATTACAACAAAACAATCAAGAGGGAGGTAAGGGTAACCCCATGAAGGCTTAATTACCTCGTAACTGTCACTGTCCCACCAGGAGCAGGTGGAGTGGGCTTTTAATAGCTGCCTTTGCACACATGGGTGGAGATAGCATACTATAGGGGAATTAAGCGTGTACTTATAGAAAACAACATCTGTCTTTTATGATTTTAAATTTGTTGATGTAACTCATTCAGAAAGGCGTTGGATTGTAAATCTCCATGTATAAGTGCTGTAAGGGAGTAGCTGATTGGAGAGGCTGTTATTGTACCAGATGTTAATGAAGTAATATCGAAACAGTCCCAAACCACTAAGAATGATATAAACATAACTTTTGTACTGATATTTTTTTTTTTCCAGTATTTTTCATTCAGATTTATTTATACAGGAAGAGCACTCAGACTCTCCTTTTCACGAGCGCCCTCTTCAAATACAGACAAACAAAAACTAATGAAACACATAACATAAGCCCATTTAAAACATTAAAAACTGGTGCAGGTGATTGTAAGTGTTCGTCGCCAGATTATTAAAGTGCATTAGTGGCACCAATGTGTCTAGTTTTGCATGTCCTTGAAATGTATTCTATTTTAGGAAAGCAAAATAACCAAATCTTTTTTTTTTTTTTTTTTTCTAGTGCAGCCATTTTTTAGATGTAGAAAATCATGAGATCTTTTTAGATGTAGAAAATCATGAGTAGTCCTTTAATAAATTGTATACAGTGTTGTCTTCTGATAGTGATATATTGAGTCAGTGGTAGGGTATAAATTAGAGAAATTAAAGACTGAGTGAAAGAGTGTATTTAAAGTAGAGGCTGAAGTCTGCATCTTTATTATATCTCCATAATCTAGTACAGGAAGAAACACTTGGACACTTTCTTTTCTGTAATTCAATGGGATACTGTATTTGTTTCTGTAATAAAAGAGTTTTTGATTTTAAACTGAGCATAATTCTACATAATTCCAAGATATATGTTTTAAAGGATATGTTTTTGTCAAGCCAAAACCCAAGATATTTATAAGTGGTGACTCTTTCAATCAATGTACCATTTAGTGTATATGTCCCTTATCAGAGAGCCAGCATTTTTTTGTAGGTTTGTTTTGGTGATATAGAAGTTAAAGAGTGTGTAACTTTTTTTTTTTTTTTTGTCATTTTGATTGTCTTATTGCACTGAAAAACTCACTTTGCTTGCTTTCATGAAAATCTTGTTCCTTTGGTCTTAATCTTCCACAGTATGGCATAAACCTTATCTATCTCCATGGAGAATAATCCAAAGTATGGTTTTAACTTTCTAATAGCACTAACTTTCTAATCATACAAATGGTATTCTACCTCCATGAAGTTACATACTGTACCTTTTTAAACAAATCTATCTGTAATATTTAAGCATTGCATGAATATTCTGACTGCTTTTTGTGGTTTAAGTGTTTGTATTTTTAATAGTAAATGTAAGATTTTAAATTCAATGTTTCATGTTTGTTCATATATTTGTTCCTTACTTTATCTTAAGAGAGCTGAGCTGTAATATTCCTACTAATTTATCTTAAATGATTACACTATAAATGTTCTTGCTTGCTTCATGGCAAATTAAACATTACTCAAAAATTGCTATCAACTAATTGGCTCTGTGCACAATGCCAACTGGCCACCTCAGTGATAGTGTCACTACTTCTTGTCCAATTCTGTCTCTGTGTGTGGTTTTTTTTTGCAGAATCACGCTAAGTGAATAAATATTTAAAGTTAAGACTGCATGTCTTGTACTTAGAAAGGCAGGTGTTTGTGTGCCAATGCTAACGCTAATGCTAGCAGGCTGCGAGGCATAAAAAATATTAAAATGACACAACAAACTGAAATAATCTACATACAAAAATAAACAAATAACCTTTACATTAATCCATTTTAATTTTAATGGGTTATTTATTTTATGTGGTGTGCTTTTAATCAGGGCCCCCCTAGCTTTCAGGGGGGCCCTACACTAAATTTGTCTCTGGGGCCCCCGCCAATGGATGTATCCTGGCTCAGCTATTGGTGATTCACATTTGGCAACATTATGACTCTGCTCTCATCACCTTGACCAGTTGTATTTGTATTTTTTGACCAACATTAGACTGAAAACATCCAGAATGTCACAACTACCAGAGTCATAAGAACAGAGGACAAACATATAAGGGGGGGGGGGGGTCATGAATTCTAGACAAGTTTCTGTTTGATTTTAATATGTTCCAGTTGGCGACAGTGGGCTTGAATTTACATTATAAAGGGTCCTTGCATCAGTGTAAATGCATAGCTGCCCTCACCTATGCCCGGCTCAAAAGCAAATGTAGCAGTATCAGATATTTTGCTACTATAGATATAAAACAAATGTAATCGTTTGAGAGGGATATTAAGGCTGCTGTAAACACACAGGCCCTGTTTCCAATAAAACTTGATATATCATTTTCAATATAAATGTATGGGCTCTTGGGGGGGGCCCTCTGCTGGCCTCGGGGCCCTAAGTAGCTGCTCAATCTGCTTATAGGCTGGGCCGGCCCTGCTTTTAATAAAAGTTAACATTAGCTTTGAGACACAATGAGCTAGCATGCTTCTGTGCAGAGCCTATTCCATGGACATTTGTGATACTTAAAAGCATTACAAGCCCGTCTATCTCCCACTTCTAATAAAGAGTGAAACAAGAATTTCACCCCCCCCTAAAAAACTTAAAACTCACAGAAAACCTTACAGCAGCTAGTCCATATGTGTGCACATTTATGTTCACCTATATTTTCATGCACTAATATGCTTTCAAAGATGTATGGGTGCAGTCACCAACACAGACAGCTAAGGTTTCTGTGAAGGTCATTGGTAATGATTAAGAAGCCATCTCTGCAGTGATTTTAAAATGACCCCCGGGACAGAGGGACCACTGACACCTTTCCAGAGAAAATTAGTTTATTGTGCCTTGGGACGTCTGACTTAGACTGACACAGGGATGCACTTATGAAGGACCAGACGGCTAAGTGCAGAGAGCTAGACAGAAAACCAAATAGGGAAATTCAATAGTGTCACAAAATATCAATATGTCACCCAGAAGGTAGACACATTTGAAATAGTGATGCCTTTTTCAATTTGTATGTAGTTTTTGTATCCACATGATTCGTCTTAGTCTCAAATTAAATTCTGATCTTTTTTATTTATTTTTTTCTTAAATAGATCATTTTTTCAGACCAAGGTTTAGTGTGTTTTCATATCTAACAATTTCGACTGCTCACTAGCAGTTGCAGTGATGTTGCTGTGATGTATCCAGTCAGCTGATTGAAACAGGACTTTAAACCGAGACAAGGGGGCCTTTTTTCTCTCGCACACTTGGGAAACTGAAGTTGGATTATAGATGGCACTGTCATCCTGCCTCCACTAGTAGTAAGACGGCGAGACCATATGAACTTCATTAATGTTGACAGTAAATTAAAGCAAATTTTGATCATTTGTCATCTAATTATAGTGTCTATTTTAGTTTCTATGTTTTGGTCTGCTTGTCTAAAATGTTCACTTAACATACATTATTAAAATGCAGATTCTATAAAGTCAGTGTTTTCTGATGAAGTTTCATAGTGTCATAATGTCTGGGGGGGGGGGCAAAGATTTAGACTCTGGGTTAAAAGTATAACAAAGTTTATTCACAAACATAGGAAAGTAAATGTAGGTTGGCGGAGCAGGTGCTTGAGTGCATTGGAGCAGGTCGTGGGTTGCAGGGTCAGAGGCTGGGGTGGTCGTACCAGTCGAGACGAGCTGGATCTGAGGCTCAGGTGATCATACCAGTCGGGGACGGAGGTGTGGAGTGGTTCCAAGAAGCCGGATCGCGGTGTCGTGGGTGGTGCCAGAATCTCCGCCCAGCTTCAGGGAAGACACAGAAGGTAGGGGGGAAAAAACAGCACAGAACACCCAAAAAATCTGAATCCTGACACATAGAGACTATATCCAAAGACGGAACATAATGGAGTAAAAGTAGTAAAGTACTGTACCTAAGTTAAAGTTTAAGGTATCTGTATTTTACTTGAATCAGTTTTACAGTGGGTACTTTTTTCTTCTATTTCACTACATTTGAGAGAAGGTATCAGTACTTTCTACTTCTCTACATCTTTGAACTGGACTGAAATGTAAAAAGTACTTTTCAAAAATTACAAAATCTGTGTGAAATAATTTTACTCAAAGTCTATATTTAAACAGGTTTTTACTCTAAAAGTCTATATTTAAACAGGTTTTCCATGTGATACTTTTACTTCAGTAACGTTCTGCCTCCGTATCTGTATTTTTACGCAAGTAGCAAAACTGAGTACTTCATCCACCATTGAGTATATTATATTACACTCAACCAGGCTTTAGTCAACCACTATATTCTATTGACTGAACTGACTAGTTATTTTGTCATTTTATTTGAACCAAAGTTTTAACATCAAATTATATAAGGAGTTTTTGAATCATAGACTATAGAGAGTGACTATTGAGTAACTATTCTGGGCCAGCCTGTGAAGTTCTAAAATAAAGCTATTCAGTTCTGATGCCTGTATTTTCTTGCTTAACTTGCCAATAATGCTACATAAAACCTCCACAAAAACACAAAAGAAGAAACAATATCGTGAAAGTCAAACCAGCCCAGAGCAAAAACCTCCACTCAGAACCCTCCCAGTCAGCACCAGTGGGAATTTCAACCCATCCCACTCACTTCCCCACAGCCTGCAGCCCCTTCTCTCTCTCTCTCTCTCTCTCTCTCTTGGCCGCTGATACAAGGCTTTTGGTAATAACCCCGATGATGGTGTGATGGCTAATTTCACCTTCATGCACTGGAATATGTCTCCAATAACCACCTTGAGCGATTCTGGCAGAGGATTCCCCCAGAGATCTGCACAACTTGCTTCGACATAACGATCAAATACAGCCGGTCGGTTATGGTATTTACATATAAATAAAGTAGGAATGCCTTAAAGATGTTCACCTTCTGTTTGATTCAAGGTTATCTGAGAGTTGGAAGGGAATTTAGGGTTATTGGAATGCTAAGCTATGGCCAAAGGTGTAAAAATGACATGATGGTATAAAGCAAAGAATGTTTTTTGCAGTACTGGAGTATAAATGAGTAAAGAATGTAGGTCAACTGGCATTTACAATAGATTTTTTTATTTTTTTTTTAGGTTTGACAAAGAAAAATGTAGCAAGTGTGGTTGCTCTCAAATGCTTATAAGCTGTCGTATCATTTGCATTAACATTAAGTCACATACCAACCTTTTCATGTGCTCTTATTCAACAGCCTCTACAGCAGGGGTGTCAAACTCATTTTCACTGAGGGCCACACCAGCAAAATAGCTGCCATCAAGGGCCAGATGTCTCTGTAAGGCAGAATAAATGTCACTAAATGTAACCAAATGTCATATAAAATACATTTATCTACCTTTTAACTTGTTAGATAACTCTTTCTGTATTCATTACTCATTCAAGTTTGAAATATTACATGTCTGTGTAACTGCGTATACCCTGACATTTTTAAAGTGTGTATCTGGTTGGGACACACCTGCTCACAGACTCTCAGCACTGCCTCAAAAACAGCCTTTTACAGCCTTTTAATTATTGGACAATTTGTTGTTTTACTTGAAGGCTAACTTTTGCGAACTTAGCTCCGTGTTTGGTGTCAAAATGCCTTTTAATGTACCTTCTTGCGGGCTACATAAAATGACCAGAAACTCAAGGCCCCCGGGCCTTGAGTTTGACACATGTGCTCTACAGCTTACCCACTACCTATAGTATATAGACTGAGGGAATGTGCTGTCACCCATAGCGTTCAGCTCTAGATAAATAAAATGATGACTCTGACTGCGAGTATCATAGCAGCCAAAGAGCTAATCTGGACAAAGCTGCAGAAGGTAACGCCCCTTCCCAGCTGCACCCCTGGTTTAGCAGGGAGCAGTGCTGAGCAATGCTGTCAATCAAACCTGTGGCCAACACTAGTGGGAGCGACCTCGGGGAAAGAAGGCAACTGATTTGTCTGTTATTAATGTTCATATCTTGATTTATGGACACAATAGCTAAAGAAAAATATCAGGACCATATAGAGTGGGTTATTACGAACATTTTAACATCAAAATGCTCATGCTCACTTTCTATTTGGAATGTGGCGGCTAGCAGGTTAGCAATGTCCATTTATATATACAGTCTATTGTCGTGTTTCAATTTGACAGTTGCACACTTCGTCGGCTGCATTTGACTTTGACCGGTGCGACAAGGTCTGTTCCATTTGACGCGCCCCACGAATGCGGCCGACAAATGCGCCATGCATTTCCAGTGTTTCCATGGAGATCGGCCGTGGACGAAGCGTGCATCCGAGCACACGTCGCAAGCAAACAAGATACATTTTCTTAGTTATGTAATACTAGCTACAATTGGGAAGAAATCACCTATGTTATATTTGCTTATTGATATTCAACGGGAAAAAAAAAATTCCTTACTTCATTCAATCTAAACAGAAGTAAACGCCTGCACCGATGATACCTTGACCCTTCTTCAATTAAATAGTAATTAAAAGTAAAACTGTTATTATTTCTGAGTCCTTTTAAAAAATGTAGCTCATTTGTCAGTGGCCGTATAGCTCATTAGTCAGCAGCCATTTTGACACTGTCTTTGAGGTCCACGGACGCTACACGGAGGAGCGCCCTTCGTCGGCAGGGCCCTTCGAAGTGTGCAACCGTCGAATTGAGACACGGCCAGTGACAGGTGAGGCAGGTGAGGCTGTGCCTCCTGTCATCAGAGAGAAGAAAAAAAATGAAATGGTTATAGTTATCCAATGATTTGTACTATAAAGTTATTTTCTATTTAACTTAGCAATTTTATTCTTTTTTTTACTTAAACTCCCTGATTTTTTACATTTACCGTTGAAATCCTGAGAAGAGACGCGCGGTGAGGCACCGGCCATTCGTGCCTCACATGGACTGACTGTGCTGTAGCTCAGCAGTGATGCTGCTGCTTTAAGCGGCTGTGAAAAGGCGCCGGGTGAGGCACACAGTTACCTGGCCTCATGGTAGGGGGCACTCGTGAGCCCAGGGATTCATGTAACTCCCGCAGAATAAGGGCCGCAGAATAGGGGCAACAAATTACAATTTAGAGTTAGCAAGTCAAGTTTAGCAATTCACGGATGCAGATGGAGGCAGATTACATATTAAAGCTCAAGCAGTTTTCTAAACTGGACTTTCGTGCCAAGCAGGAGGTTATAATTAAAGGAAGACCAACGCTAAAGGAGCTAAATAGTTTGCTCCAGACGACAGGACAAAAGACTTGGTAAAAAATTTAATGACTTCAATCCATTGAAAATTGGGAAAACAGAATAAGGATAAAAAACAATACAAAACCAGCTTTTTATTTCATACTATTAGAGCTATTTCATTTGGACTTCGGAACTTTTATATTCTGGCCCCAAGTCCCTGGGAGAAAAATTGGCCCGGGGTCAGATTTACTTACCGACACCTGCTTTACATGTTTGTAAATTTGATTGTGACGACATCAGTGCCTCACCAGCCATGAACCTCACCACACGTCACTAGACATGGCATATGAGTGTACCAAATTATTAAATATAATCATCTGACAAAAAATATGATATAAATAAGAATTGTAACAGATATGCTATTTTTTTATTTATTTTTTTTTGCAAAATGCTAATAAACATCTACAAGCATGTTTGCTGGACAACAAACAGTCCTTTTCTGCATATGCTACAATAGATGGTGTAGCAATAAGTGAGGATAGGCCGAAAACATAAAAGAATTACAAACCTGTCAAGGTTTTGCTAGCACAAGGACGAACTTTCATGAACTTAAGCAACCTACAACAAATGCTAATGTTGCGTCAGGACTTCAAAGCCTCTATGGTAATTTGCATCTATACACACATCTGGCAAAAAGTGCTGTGTTTTCTCCGTGTTTTATGTCTAAATACAATGGGACAGGCTTAAGTCTACGGAGTGAAAAATTGGTGAGCAAGCCAGGAGAGTATATTATTGATATACAACTACAGACAGTAAATCTACAAATAGTATTTACTATTAGCCAAGGATATTTGAAAGTGCATACATAAGCCATCTTTAGAGGGTCATTCTAGTATTTAAAGCAATGGAACACTCGCTAATAACACAAGTGTAAATATAATAGGTGTAATGAATATTTGAATAAAGCAGACCTATTCTGCAAAATTGACTTTTCAGAGATTTTAAACATGTTATAGTTGTTTCACCTTCTCATTTACCCCCTCGAAGTAGTTTTTGGAGTGATTTGTGCATGTTTGAGCAATCTTTAATCAGTTATTTTTAAGACACCATATTGCGGATCAATCCCTGCTTTTTTACCTTATTAGATATTACCATATTAGATTAGAACAGTATGTCTTCTTTAACATTTAGCCATTCTGTTCAATTTTGACAAACAATTGCCCATATTTGCTAGTCCTATGTATTTTGACATTGTAAAGATTGAAAATTGCAAACTAGATATGAGGAGCCAGCCAGGTGAATTAGGCTAAATGTAGAAATAAAACCACCAAAGGAAAAAAAAAAAAAAAAAAAAAAAAAAAAAAAAAACTATTACTCCATCATTTTTTTGCAATGAATCAGTCATCAACTCATAAATTAAAATATTACAAGTGACCTAGTGAAGAGAACTAGTCTATATATTTTCTTCAAGGGACACTTAGCAATAGCATTAAGAAAACAAAAAAACGTAACAACCATGATAATGCATGTGCTAAATATTTGAAAACCCACCATACATTATACATGCCAGTGAATTAACAGTCAGATTTAATTATGGCCTGTCCCAGTTGGCAGATCTTGCACATTTTCGATACAAGTGAAGAACAGAGCTCACACAATAGCACAGGCCGCTGACATCAGCAGCAGATTTCAGTGCGGTTGACAGACCAATCATTGCCAGGGCTTGCATCATCAGCTTCTGTAACAGCAGGCTTTTCAGAGACCTCACATCTTGTTATCAGCACAACACAGAAATGAATGCTCCTTTACTGTACTCTGTTGTATTAGCTGACACGGTAACCAACAAGAACTAAAGACATGGGCATTGTCATTGTGTGTGGTTTACAGATGGATAAAGACATGTTTCCAAGGCTACAATTACTGTTGACATGTTTTGGGTTTTTTTTTATTTTTTTCTAGAGCGGTCTTCCACCATACTCTTTTTATCTTTTTTATATTCCACCTGCCTTTTACTTCACTGCCAAAGACGTTCTCCTCGCTATCCCTCCTCTCTGTGCCCATAAATATACATGACCCAAGCAGCCTGTAATAGATATAGACATACACGTGCCTACATAGTGATTCTTATGTTTATTTATTATTGAAATTATTATTATTTGATGGAGGACTGTGCTTATGTGTATGTCTGTATGATTTTTTTTTAGCAGTGGTGGCACGTACTAAAGTAAAAGTAGTAAATGATTGTGCTTTACTTAAATACATTTTACAGTGGATTTTTTTTTTTTTTTACTTCACTACATTTGAGACCAGGTGTCTCTACTTTCTACTTTGCTACACTTTGAATATTTTGAAAAGTAAAGTATTTTTCATTATTGTGTGAGACCTGCTGAAAAGGATGAGGAGTTTATTTTTAGGACATTCATATTTTGAGCAAACAAAAATATAATAAAACAGCTAGAATAAAAAGATCAATTCAGTTGTTTCTGTTGAACTAAATTCAGTACAGATCTTTATCAAAATCACTACATTTGAAGCTTTATAAGACCTCAAAATTAGCTTGAAATACTTTTACTTTTTACTCTTTAAGTACATTTTTAAACAGGCACTTCAATACTTTTACTCAAAGTAGATTTTTTCATGTGAGATGTTTTTTGCTTGCGGTATCTGTACTTTCACTTAAGTAGCAAAATTGAGTACTTCTCCCACCACTGTTTTGTAGAATAATATTTGAATTATGTGACAATATTCACTGATTCATTCATTTTTAAAAATCCATATACCATATTTTCCAAACTACAAGTCGCACTTTTTTCATGGTTTGTCCAGGGGTACGACTTATACTCAAATGTGACTTATATATGAAATTATTAAAGTATATAATTTCACATGTTCATTATTGTCACACAGACAACCGTGCAAGGACACTCTAGGGTTGTGTACCAGTATCTACTACTCCTCAAAATCAACATTATGGTAATTTAAAAGAAGAATTTAAAAGAAAATGCCCCCTAAAAGAAAATTGTATTCTGCCTAGTCTGATGACAGCCACACAGAAGAGGAAGTGACGCTTCATCTACCTCCGAAGTTGACGGAGTTGTTCAGAAGCGACACCAGGATTGATGAATATAATGGATTTAGTGATTTGGAGTGAAATCGAGAGTAAACTTGTTAGCTTGTTTTTTATGCTTTGGTTGATTAACTGATTAAATGTTAATATCTTACATTAACATACCAGATACATATTCAGTTCATTGTCTATGCTTCATGTAGCAGAATAAATATAAATGTGTTACGTTAGCGTGCTCTACAGCTATTCAGCCTGTCTCTATTTTATTGTCATTATTACAACTTGAATTTAAAGGTAAAATCTGTTCTTGGTCTCAGATTTTCTAAAATAATTTTCATCCAATATATGTTTTTTGCTTCATTATTATGCCTATTTTGGCTGGTGTAACTTGTACTCCGAAGCGACTTGTAATCCACAAAATATGGTACATGTAATCTGAATTTCCACTATGCACCAACCTGCTGTGGGACTACAGGTGTAAATGAACATTCATGTTATAACCTGGCACCATCATCTCTCCTATGACATAAGTCTTGGGTGTTGTTGTGCTTGTTGTACTTCCCCTTAACATCATATACACTTTTACTTTTACCCTGCGCTATTCAGCTGTTTAACCTCATGAACCTGCCCTTTAAATATTTCAATAATACTTCAGGATTGTTGATCCAGCTTTGGAATTATTATTAGTAGTAAACTTCCTTTTTTAAAACTCATGGTTGTCAGTAGTGTTTTCTATGACTTCCAACCTTTCCTTCCATCTCCCAGGTCAAGTAAATCTGCAAACTATGAACATTAGAGTAATTACTGTAGAAGGCAATGATCAATAACTAATCACATTCTGTTTATAGAGTAATAGATCCCATTACCATCACTATTGATGATTTAATGTTTGCAATTTTGGCCATATCAGAGAAAATGATCTGATCCTGAAACTATATGCTCTTATTGGCTATTGTGTTAAAGGCTGTTACAGAAGTCCAGGCTGTCAACTTGCACCTATAATCCAAACCTATTACTTCAAACAGACGGAAACGCCAATAACTAATCACGCTTTGCAGTTTATACACTAATGGAACGCACTGCCTACTCTAATTTTGTTTATACTGTTAATGATCCTATATTGTGCATTATTTAGACTTCTTTAACTGCTCTGGACACCCTAACCATGGTGTTTCCTGTAGTCTGAGATATTTTCAAGACACATATTAAGTCAGTGCTTGCCTGGTAAATCCATGAATGATATATATAGATATTTTTATACCGATTGATATCATTTTGGTCAAGCCCTGTCAAACGTGATTGTGCAATCAGATCGTTTTTTTTGCAGTGACACATGTGAAATGAAGGAGCTCATTGGGTCAGCTTTAGTTTAATGTTTTGCCCATTGGGTCTGTAAAAATCTACAATTTTTTCAGCCACGATGGTTCATGTGTGCCCCCGATTGGCTTAATCCACCTGTCAATCATGCCCATTTGAAAACGGGGAGAGTCACCAGTGACCAGACTCACATCTCCATAAAGTATTGAAGAAGGGTGTATTCTGGATCCCAGGTAATCTCAATACCTTAGTTGGTCTGAGATTTGGCGTATGGACAAATTAAGTCATTATGAAACTAAAAACAATGGTGGCTATCATCAAATATGCTAAAAGTCTATAAGAGAATATGTAACTGCAGTAGGATGGACAGGAAAGAGCTTCATGTATACAGTGGACTGCTCAAGTATGATGTCATATTATCATTACAACCAGTGACGTGCAGTCAGGTGAGGCAGTACCTGTCATCACTGAGAAAAATAAATGAAATTGTTATATTTATCCAATGATTTGTACTATAAAGTTATTTTCTATTTAACTTTGCAATTTTATTCTTTATTTTACTCAAAATCGCTGAATTTTTACATTTACCCTTGAAAACCTGAGAAAAGACGCGCGGTGAGGCACAGGCCGTTCGTGGCTCACATGGACTGACTGTGCTGTAGCTAAGCTGCTGCTTTAACTCTTTAAGGGCTGAGCACATTATAGCTGCTGTGAAAAGGCGCCGGGTGAGGCATGCAGTTACCCTGCCTCATATTAGGGGGCACTCATGACCCCAGGGATTCTTGCAACTCCCGCAGAATAGGGGCCGCAAACTACAATTTAGAGTTAGCAAGTCAACTTTAGCAATTCACTTTTTTCTTCTTGTCTGGTCCTACTTTTTAAATGGAGGAAGATTACATATTAAAACTCAAGCAGTTTTCTAAACTGGACTTTTGGTTGAAGCAGGAGGTTATAATTAAAGGAAGACCAACGCTAAAGGAGCTAAATGGTTTCCTCCAGACGACGGGACGAAAGACTCGCTCTTTTTAAACAGAGACGTACAAATGGTAAGAAATTTAATTACTTCAATCCACTGAAAATTGGGGAACCAGAATAAAGATAAAAACAATACAAAACCAGCTTGCTTTTTATTTCATACTATTAGAGCTATTTTGTACGGACATCGGAACTTTTATTTTGAAATTCTTTTTTATTCTGGCCCCAAGTCACTGGGAGAGAAACTGTTTGTATGTTTGTAAATCTGATTGTGACGACATCAGTGACTCACCAGCCACAAACCTCACGACACATCACTGATTACAACAGGGTCAAAAATTTAGCAACATATAGGTTCTTTTAAATGTTAAGTCCCCCCAAAAAATCTGAAACACACCAATTTAAAAGTCATAGGCTGCTTGTTTCAGTTGCATTCCTAACACCATCTAATCTTTGGGGTGATTATTTAATTGGTTCTTGAAAATACACCCAAACAGACGAATACATTTGACACATTTTATTACAAAAATATAAATCTTGATTAACACGCTACAAAAACATCAACACAAACAAAATACATGACAGTCTCAAAGACAAACCAATAGCACATCAATAGTTATGTATTTCCACTGTGCTTTCCATGAAATCACAAAACAGTTTATCTGCAAACGTCATGTGTGATCAACCCATAGAATGTCTCTGAACCGGAAGAAGCTTCAATGTTGAATAGAACTTTACATGGAAATTATATGAACAGAAGCTGCACGTTTTGGAAGATGAACATTTTTGTCATGAGTTGTTGAAAATATGTGACCGTGGTGCAAGTCTTGTATTGAAATATTTGAAACACATGTATGTAAAACGTCTGAAGTCCATTCTCGTCAGTCCATTTTCTTGTTCGATGTTCATGCATTTGTGTACCCAACATGTTTTATGCTCAGAAATATTGCTTTATACAGTTACTGGAGTCCTGTCAAACCTGCAAACAAGTATTTTTTGCAATAAGTGAAATCTTGAATTTCTGTGTTTTTTAAGTCAAATGCAAACGTGAATGTTAAAATCAAACTTTTATTTATTTATTATATTTTTTTACACTATTTGAATTGGATTAGAATGAAAATTTCTAGGGATACACGGATAAAGCCTTTTCTGTTCTGGTGTGATATTGATATTTTTGGCTGCAAGTATATGCCGATATCTGATATTTAGTTAACTTATTACAAAATTGTGTTATTTATATATTACTTATCCTGCAAGTAAGAACTAAACAGCTTTGTATAGATTCAAGTTCAAACATTATAACACATCCTGGGCATCGTTCAATTAAAGGCTCAATAAGGATATCGATATCAATGTCGAGATAATAACTATATCGATTTATCGTTCAGTATATGAAACAATATTTTTTGAGCCTCGATATTTATAGTGAACGTTTTTTCTTTGCAAAAGTGGAGAGATTTTGGAATTTGTCCTTTTTATGTCGAATTATTGCTACATTCTGCTATTTATTTGTTCCTTATGCCTAATGAAACAATCTATTTAAAAAAAAGTTTACTGGGATTATCTTGCATTATTTATCTTATAATCTAAGTGGGTAGTTTCAATATATTATTTATCGTAATATTTTTTCTCTAGCACCAAAAAGTCTAGACATCGGCTGAATCGATATCGTGGAACTGATACCCGTTCCAGCGAATTTTCTTGGATTGATTGGCGATATTTGAGCATCAGTATCGGCACATCCCTAAAAAAATACTATTAAAAACTTTATAGCAAGGTTGATGAAACTCCAGTGTTGGCGTAGTGCTGATCTGGAGACATAACACACTACACTACATGTCTTTGCTGTTTTCTTGTGCTGTGTTACTTCAGTTATTAGACTTCAATACTTGAAACGGTCTGATAACTTTTACCTGTGCAAAAACTGTACTATCTTATACCTTTTCATGATCAGAATGATATTACTTAAACCCTGTGCTCACCTTCGGAAATCATGTGCCAGAGAAAATGGTGCTTTGTTTGCTTCGAATGAATGACATACCCTACGTTTCAATACTTGTGCTTAGCCGTTGAAATGTGGATTATTACAGACCACAAGTAATCACATATGAAACAATTCAAAGAAAGAACACAGCCTTCAGACATTTTTAGTCAAATAAAAGAGCAACTTATTCCTCGTAAAGTGCAAATTAAATTAGTTCCAACATTGTCTGACATTCTTATTATCGCCTCAAGATATTGTAGGCAAAAAGTATAGAAAGATTGGGGCACATTTGGGATGTAGAATTTTGGCAGGGGAGGAAATTGGGGTGCTCACGAGAGGCACTTTAAGGGTGTACTCGTCACCAATCGTACAGGCCCCAGGTTTCAAGATGAAGCTGGACAATAATGGGGAACGCCAAGATCACAACATCAGGGAAAGATTTCAAAAGATTGTAAACATCATCGAACATCAGTGATATTCTAGATTACAATACTGAGCAAATAAAAGACCCAATAAAAGCCATTCAACTTTCCACACTCTCGTACCAGGTGCCCTACCAGTGCGTTTGCCCTTTGATCTTCAATATGACTTGGTAATCCCATAACCAAAATTCAGTAGGAACACTAAAGGGTCTGTACCTGATTATGGTATAGTGTAAAACTAGATTAGACTGAATAAAACTGCCTATACATTAAAAGAGTGTTGGACGAGAACCTTAAGAAACCAACTACCAAGGGCATTTATCCAATCAGAGATGTTATTTGACTTTTCCAGACAGTTGTTTCTCTGTCATGGTTCAGTATCAGAGTGAGAGAAGGGTCCACGTAGGCAGTGCTAACAGTTCCTTCTGACACATGTTCTTCACTCATGGTTCAAAATCAGGTACAGGGCCTTTAATCTTCCAAAGTGTAGTATAAAACACCTCATTCAAGCATATAGTTCATTTAGATACTGGTTACACATACAGTGATATCCTTCAAAAGCCAATCAATTTGAGTCCCACAAAAATCTATACAAAATTATACGCAGTAGCTCAAAAGGCTAATTTTTTTTTTTTTGACAGTTTTTATGTCATATTTGCCAATAGTTTATACAGTGGATCTGTACACCTTGTTTTCTTATGTCTTTGCTTAAAACAGGTTCTAACATTTTATTATTTTTTCCTATGTATTTTAAAGGTCCTATATTACGCAAAATTGACTCTTGTGAGCTTTAAGTCATGTTAGAATATTGTTACCTGCTCAAAAACATGCATGGAGTTTTTTTTTTTGTTTTTTTTTTTGAGTAACCCTTTCTTATTAGTTTGTCTGCATGGCCAAAGCTCAAAATGCTCTGTTCCACCTTGTGATGTCATGTACAGTTGTCACTCACTGTAATACAGTTCACCTTTCGCTATTTCGCCAATTTTTTTTTGGTGTAATTTTGCATGCTTTTTTTTAACAGCGCATGAACCTGCATTGTGTTCTGCGTCCTGATTGGCTAAGGGACTGTAGACCGCTGTCAGTCAATCTCCTCTGTGCCGTGTCTCCTGTACAGTACAGAATGTGTTCAGCCAAATTTACATAAATGTTCGTTCGATAGCAGTGTGACTCTGAAGTGCTGTATTTTTGCAAGTTTTCTCCCCGACAAAACCCACAGTGTCGATAAAACATTCTGCACCGACAAAGGCACCTACGAAGGTTTGACCTTTGAGAGTGTTTAAACAAAAGAGAAATGTGAGAAAATGTTAATGCCTGACAACTTTGCGGATTTCGCGTGTTATGGGTTATTTTTAGAACGTATAAATGAGAGACCATTGTAGTGATAGTTTTCAAGTTAACAGCTACCTTTTAGCTTTTGTTTAGAAGACATTGGCAATCCCAGGGTTGAAATCATGCAAATTATTCTAGTGAAGGTGTATAGAGTTGAAAAATGCAGTAAACCCCTGTTTTACCACATGACATCACAAGGTCGAACAGTGAGTGAAGAAATCAGCCTAAATATGCAGGGTTTGTGTCTTAAACATGAAACTAAACACGACTCCAGGTATGTTTGTGATGAGGAAACAACATTACATAGAACAGATAATACTCCCTTTAAGTATGTTCATTTCTTTTGAATCATCACTGTATGTCTAATGTTAAGGTTGCCACATTTAAAAACACAGAACCAATTTCATCAATTCGCCGACAGTTTCTGAATTAAATTTGTATTTTGAGAATGCTGCAATTGAAAGTACACATTTAATTTGTTTTGAAGATAACAGTCTGAGTCTTTAAAAGTGCAACGCCTCCCTCCAATCCCATTTAACCTTACATTCCTTAAGTGTGCTATTCGTGCTTCCATACAGTCATGTCAGCGTCCATCTGTCCCTCCTGTCTTTACAAAACTAACTGTACAATCTCAGTACTTCTGGCTGTAGGAGAATAATATGGAAAAGTAATAAATGCCATCTGCGATTCATTTTATATTTCTCTACGTACTGTCATATCCTGCAATGTGATGCAAGTGGTGAACATGGTAATATACACAAAGTTACAAAAGTTAAGCAGGGTTAGCTTGTTGACATCATCGAATATCTCGCTTCATATGATTCAAAGTTCATAAAAACCAACTCAACTTCTTTTTGGCGACATCCACACAAGTTACGTAAAAAATGTCAGTTACTAAGAGACCAAATTGTATTGCTTTTTGACTAAATGCCACAAGCTAGAGACGAAGTGCTGAAACAGATTAGTGCATTTTTTTGTTCCAATTTTGCATGAATATGGCCAATTTGGAGAAAAAAAAGTGTACTCAGATTATGTGAGGACACTTTTGTAGCGTGTGGATGTAGCGTCTTGCTGATAAAAACGCTAGAATGCAAACTGCCAAGATACATCACATAGTTTGTATATTATTATTGTGTTAAGCGTTGAGATGGCTAAGCAAACCGTCTAAATGATAAAAGAATGCTCCCTGCTTTAAATATATATTACACTATATACACAAAAGACATATATGCCAAGCTGCTCAGTAGTCCCAAATACCGTTATGATTCAACACAAACACTTTACATTACCCAGTTTCAAAAGTAGTACAAATAAATAAATGATTATCAAGTTGATATTGCCTCCATGTTTTCCAGCAGTTCGAAGAGAGTGAGGTTGCTTGGGTTGTGGCAAAAGTGTTGGTGGGTTGGACAAAGTTGGTTTATTCCTTGAAATACCTGAAGTTGGTGAAGGCTATGAGAACACTAGCACACATATGAATGAAGGCTGCATTGGAGTCCATTGGCATCCTATAGAATCCATTCGAACAGAACCAATTCTTTGATAAAAATCTGTTATGCCAAAGTTTTCCACTGGGACTATCCAACGTCAGGGAAAAAAAAAAAAAAAAATTGACATTCACCAAAAATGAAAAGCTGTCATTTGTCAGATAATGAACGCTCCGGTTGGATCTGGGTTATGGCAGTGCACGGAAGCGTCTTGCCGAGTTAGTTGACTTCAGATGCTAGCGTGCGCTTTTTATACTGTGGAAGTTTGAAATCCATAGGAAGCATAGCACTTGGGGAATTCCGCAAGACTATTTCAAAGCACGTACTGTTCATCTGATGTGGTGGTTTATACAGTCTGTAGAATCAGAATACAGTTGCAGAGTCCCGACATATTCGGATAATATTTGAATGTGATTGTGAATTTGTGTATGTGAAGGCGGATGGTACATGTCGACATTGTGTTATAGGTTTCACAATACATTCAAGAAAAGAATAGTATGTAGCCTGTAGCTGCTATGGAACTAATGACAAACTTTACAACCCTAAATGCAATTATTGGAAGCTGGTATCGGTTAACAATTATTTTGCCTATTACTGCTTGATAGTCTTGCTTTGAAAAAATAAGTCCATATTGCTGTTTCAATTCAACATTTTCCAAAATAAAATGTCTTGGACAAAAAACAAACAAACAAAAAAACAACAAAATGATCTTTTAAAAACTCCAACTTAAACAGTTTAATTTTAAAACAAGTGCAAAACAATGACTTAACTAATGTATGGGACTGGTTTCTATGGTTACCCATTGTTATCTATTGTTATCACTGCTATAATCGTTTTTCATTGCTGCATTTTTAACTTTAGGGGCTAATTTAAACTGATTTCTGCAATTTTACCAATTTCTAATAAGGTATAATTGATTGGGAGATCAGCCCACTCCATTTGAACCCATCCATTAGCGTAACGGATCAGGAGCAACAAATGTTCGCTATGTTCGCTAAGAGTTCAAATGCAAAAACAGATATCTCAGTTTTGAAAGACAAAAAAAGTCAAAAAGTATTATTTTTGGTACTGTGTTTTACAGATACCCTCAAGAAACATAACATCTGGAGGATTAGATCAAAGAGGGATGGATAACAGCGCTAAAATATATTTGGTGCCTGACTTTTTAAAATGGCACTTGTCTATTTTTGTGAATGAACTCTTCTGAACTCTTTTCTGGTTTGACTCCAATATGGTGCTAATGTAGACTGAGTTTGGTCCAGGATAAGATTTGGCTTTTATTTCCAATTTGCTCCCAGTTTTGACAGGGTGAGTGTGAACACAGCTTTGGACGGATGTACCAATTACAAATTATTTTAGCTCCAGGCCCAAATATTTTTTTTGGATATTTGGCGAAATTCGATATCTCTGATCTAGATGTATTATATTTTACACTCGATTGCATCATGTTTCCTGCCTTAACATTGGAACATAGGGAACGTGAGGAAATATTTAAAAAAAACATGTCAAAACAAGTCTTAAACAATATTACACTTACAACAATATCTGTTTTTGTTATGATGTGTATACCCTGCCTGAGAAAGGTGTCCGTGCGGAGGTTTTTACATCCTGAGGCAGGCGTTCACAGTTCATTCAACCTGCTTTGTGGACCTCCTATTTGTGATCCAGCCAAAAAGCGCTAGAACTGTCAAAATCCAGTGTTTCGACTTGGTTTGAATAGAATCTCATCAGTGCAGAGATGCAAAGCTCTCCGAAAATTACACAAACGCAACAGTAAGAATGATAAAAATGTTTTTGTGGTTTTCACAACTTTGTCCGCCATCGCCTTTCTTTCAATAGCACCATTCTGTTTGGTTTCAGTGCTTCAATGTTCCGTAGTTCCATAGACCGATCAATCAACCAACAAAGCAACCAATCAACCATGAACTGGCTTCCATAACTATAACTAGGGATGGGACGAGATCTCGCGAGACCAAATTGCCACGAGACTGTGCGCACATGGGAAAAAACATCTTGTGAGATTTTATCCTCCATCTTTACATTTGGCACAAGGATGAAAGGGGTACGCCTCGCTCAGGCTCCAGAAAGTTGTGCATCTTTGAGCAGCTGTAGCTAAAATGTTCATATATTCATATATTCAAAAGTGTAGGGACAGGAGGGCTACTTGGATGTGTAGAGATTGTGCAAAATTGTCCTTTTGGTGCTCTTCACTATAGGGACCAGTCTCAAATACAAAGTTAAAAAAACAAATTAATTAAAAGCCTTTATTACCACATGGCAGATAACGTTAAAATCACGCCAACACGCTTCGGCTCTTCAGTGCCTCTTTTGTTTTTAACTATGGGTCAGAGAGAGCACTTTAACCTCTGCCCTACTTTTTATTTTGTGATGATAGGACCAATATTGATGCAGATAATCAGTTCTAAAGTTGGCAGAAAAAGCTCTCTAATTTGTTTAATTCACCCACAGACAGCGCGGAGCATGTTTCGTTTTCCACGCTTTAACATTGTTTGAAAAAGGTCTTCTTCCTTCCAGTTTAAAGTAAAAAAGAAGGACTCTGTCTCTCTCAGCAGCATGCGCATAGGCCTATAGCGCAGGCAGCAGTGGGGGACAGGGGAGAAGAGCCGGAGTAACAGGGAGAACACAGGTGTAGATCCAGTTCTCATAATGTTTTATAAATAAAGTGTAAAAAAATAAATAAATATGGGCTTAAGTCTGATGATGATAATGACGTAATTTAGTAATTTTTATAACTTAACAACACAATATATTTAAAAAAATCACGTGAGCAAAATTGTGAACTGATCCAATTATTCCAGTATATAGTAAATTATATGAAAATCTCGTCTTGTTTCATTCTTGTGGACCATATCTCGTGTCTCGTCTCGTGAAAATTCTGCCTCGTCCCACCCCTAACTATAACCACAACATCGGGTTTCCTTGTCCATAGAAAGTGCTTGCTAAGCCGCTCTAGGTCCAACAGCAGATTCCTTGTCTTGTAGGTCCATTCTATCCGGGGGTGTGTGAGTGTCTGTACATATTAGGGGCAAATTTTGACAGTAGAGCTGGCACTGTTCATATGGACCCTCATTTCTTGGATGCTAGTGATGATTTTCTTCTGATGTCCAGCGAGGTTTACTCCAACCCGTCGTAAATCCCTAAAGAAGAACACAGTAAGAAACGGTTACAGGTAGCCAAGCAATTTAGGGTTAGGAGTAGTATTCAGCGTTGGGAAGTAACTAAATAGGCAGTAATCTGATTGAACCATTTAATGAAATACATGTTTTCAGGAATTTAGTATTGTGTAACTAAAAACATTTTCAGAGTTCTTCAACACTGAGCCAGGGCCCTATGTCCAAGGGTTTTGGAGGGTCTTTACTGTCTTAAAATTCTAAAACTCCAGGGAACCAGAGTTACAGTCAAAATGTATTTCAAGCCTAAACAATGGATACAATTGTAACTTTTGTAGCCCTACTAGGTGGTGGTATCTGTGGAAGGACGTTTGGAACCACAAACAAATAAGCATTACCATGATATTGAGTTACTTACTCTGATGTCATTTGGGCCACAGTCTCGAGTGAAGAGTATCCCCCCTCCTCGAAGAGCTCTGTGTATCGGCCCATCTTTATAGAGTCCAGCCAGTCCCCCACTGTCTGGGTCCTGCTCGAGCAGTCTCCCTCCACACTGGCATGCTCCACCAGCAGGTTGGATACCCTGTAAGCCACAACAAACAAAACTGAAATACTACATCTAATATATTTTCTTCTTTGCTTTTGCATCTTTAAAACCATTCACACAATACTATGAATGTATTGCTATGACATACTACCAGAGTTTTTTTTTTTTTTTTTTTTGAATATGTATCCGGATTTTTTTTTTTTTTTAGAATCACAAGTATAAACATTATTCACATTATTATTATTATCTATCAGTTTAACTATTTATATTTTACCTGCCTACACACTACACTACAAGTCAGAGACACTGCAGGATCAAGCTATGACTACAATTACTGATAAAAAAAACCACATTGCTGAAATATTGTGCTACAACTACTACCTACACTATTATTCACCCTCACAATCACTATCACTATCACTATCACTTCTATCTGATCATACTATCCACAAACTGTCATCATGTTTTTCAACAACTAACGGTCTTTAATATATTGCAGCCCTATACTCCACCCTGAGGTCAACTGGGCCCAAAGCCAGGCACAAGACCAGAGGTGACAGAGCCTTTTCTGTGGCAGCGCCCAGACTATGGAACAGCCTCCCTCTTCTCTTTAACTACATTTTAATAGTAGACCGAAAACGCACCTCTTCTCGCTGGCGTTTAATACTAGCTAGACAGGATATCTTGGTGTTTTATTGTTATTTTCCTATGTATCGTATACTCTGTACTGTATATTTGTTTTTTGTTGACTTTTATGTGAAGCACTTTGGGCAGCGGAAGTTGTTTTTAAATGTGCTATATAAATAAACTTGAATTGAATATTCTCTTCCAGCATTAATGATCTGAAATGATTAGATGCTAATTTAATACATCAGCTACAAAGAAAAAACTGTTATTCCATTGCAAGATAATAAACGCAACACTGTTCAAAAGTTCAAATGTGAGTTTTTGTAAACATATTAGAGAGAGAATATATCCATTCTATGTCTGTCTCTTCAGCCATTTCACGTCCATTTTCATTTTAATTATAGACCAGTGGAAGCCTTTAGTGCAGGCTGCACTTATACTTCTTCTGAATGATGACGGGCCTATTAACTGGCAGCAATAGCTTTAATTCACTTTCAAGGCCTGTGTGAGTCAATTAAATGTTTATTTATTTGAACTATGGGAGTAGAACTGAAGCTGCGTTCTCAAGCAGGCTAACACTTCGTCTAATGGAATATAAAAAGAAGTTTTCTAGGGCCTATTATTAATATTAGAGCATGTTGACTCATAGAAGCACACTACACTACACTATCCATAATGTAGCTATATAATCAAATATTTAAGAATAAACTAACATGTCTGTATAATACCTCAGTCATTCAGGTATGATCCATTGTAAACGGAAATTCAATTCTGTTAACTGGACCTAAACTAAACAGGAAAACAATAGGGCTTGCCAGTATGCTAACAGGTCTGAGAGCACCCATTAGGGGCCTGTGAACGATTATACAAAATATGACTCAGACATGACTCACACGTAAGGTAGCTCAAAAGACCTAGATAACAGAAACCGTAAACAACAGGTGTGTTAGTCAGATAGATATAAGGCAGTGTCCACCAACAATTGGAGCAGAACTGAAGAAGGGGCTTGAATGAGCAGCTAATTTAATTTAAAATACAATTAAAGCTACAATTTGAGGACCTGTTTATGCCTGTTATGCAAGCAGAATGTATTAGTGAAGGTGGTCGTTGAATTTAAAATGAGCTATGTTTATCTTAAGCTATGCAAATGTAATCTATTGTGTTTTATAGAATTTAGTATTAAGTATGTGACAATACTATTAATGCTAAATAAGCTATCTAAAGCCCTTTAAAAACAAACAAATAAAAAAGTGTTATTTTTCTCTTTCGCCGATTTATATTGTCACCATTACCGCTATTGTATGACAAAAGTAGCGTACAAATTGTCACCTATATTTTTCTTCTCATCCATTAACAGACCTATGCAGCATCCTTAGGCCATTAGATTATTATCCTTTTGATGATACTGTGTCGCCAAACCAAAAAAACAACTATACTGGAATCAAAATACTTCATTTTTAACTCAAGTTTCCTCAATCCCATTCTTGTTGCAACACCATTACCTGTGCGACGAGTTGACCAACTTCTTTAGTGAACTGGGGTTGCGGATGAATTTGTCTAGCAGGCAGACTATCTCGTCAAACTTGGGTCGGTTGGTGCGTTCGCGCTGCCAGCAGTCCATCATGAGGTGGTACAGGGCCTCGGGGCAGTCCATGGGCCCGGGCAAACGGTAGCTCTCCTCCACCGCCTTTATAACCTGCCAGCCACATGGAAGAAAAATACAAGAGACAAATACAGGTGAGAAGTGGACATGAACTGGACTAAGTAGAGAGTGTCAGACTGTCAGAGAGTGGCTGTATCTCTATCCATCTACAGGAAAGAGATTTGGATTTAGCTATAGTAATGGGTAAAGCTTGATTTATGGCTAATAACGGTTTATTTTGGGGCTCAGTATTTATAGTGAGTACTTTTTCTTTGCTAAAGTGGGGAGATTTGGGGTATTTTCGTTGTAATATTATAAGATTTGAGCTGTAGAAGAATGAATTAGTCCCTTTTATGGCTAATTACAGGTACATTCTGCTATGTATTTGTGGCAGCTCATGTCTTTTGCTTCATCCCAGAAGTATTTTAAATAGATTGGTTATCTTGCATTATTTAAAGCTTAATTAGTGGCATGAAGTAGTTTGAATATTTTATCGCATTATCGCTGTAGCAATATATCGTGCTTCAAATTTGTTATCGTGACAGGTCTAATGATAGGTGACCAATGAGCTCCTTCGTTTCACATTTACTGAAAAACCGGATCTGACTGCACAATCATGGTGACCGGGCTTGAGATGCAACGAAGGACGTGGGGACCATCAGACCGATATCAATCTGTATAAAAAAAATACAGAGAGATATCATGCCAGGCAACACTTACTTTTGCCCCAAATTCTGAATCTTATATTTGATAGACGTTTTGCGTAAAGTCGTTGTTTGCAAGTTTGTAGAGAAGATATTTTGTTCAACACATTCTCAGCTCCTCAACGCCGCAGGGACTGTCAGCAGCTGCCAGAGCAAACTGCCTGTAGAAGCACTCTGAAATCCTGGTGGTACCATAGCCTCCGGGCATCTGCTCTCTATCTGACCCCAACCTCCAAACCCAGCAAGACTCACCCAAAATCCCCCAAATCATCAAAACAAACCCTACTGCTTTTATTTGTTTATGTAATTTACCGCTGTGTCGTTTTAATCATGGCAGAAAAGCTTCTTTTGGGGGCTGTGAAAATTGTTAGATGAATAATGAATAAATCTTTGGTCGTTGAGTTTAAACCCTGCAAGCTCCCCTTTCTCAGCCTAGTTCTGCCAGTGCGAGACACAGAGGGGAATTGATTTGTTGAGTTCATGACAGTTTTTACTTGTGTCAAAATCCACACTAAAGACTGAATGTGAAATGGATCCCACACACACACACACACACAAGGAGGGTAAGACGGCAAATCAAATTACTGCTGCGATGAGTGGGAGAAGGAGTCAGGAGGAGGGGAGATAAAAGAGGAGCAGTGGGGAGAGAGATGGGTTGTGTCAAATAGACTGACGTGGGATGAGTGTGCCGTTACCAAGGGTCAGGAGAGTCAATAAAGAATACGAGGCACTGTACTGCGTGTGTGGTCCACTGTCAAGGAGTAGAGCTAATTGTAGCGTTCTGTTGGATGGGCAGCGGAGGAATTGTTCAAACCAAAATGAAGGTTTACCATATTTAAGCACGCCAAGCTTCAAAAAACAATTGGTAGATAGTCACATTTTTATATGTTTTTCCACCTTCAAGGCACACCAAGCGCTCTACAGATACTGAGGGCGAGGTGGGTTACATGCCTTGCCCAATTACACAATGACAATATACATTTTTGGAAGCTAGAATCGCACCGCCAACCTGTGAGACAGTGGATCTGACCACTCAATCAGTGATGTTTATGTTATTCGAAGCACCAACTTTCAGATCAGTTGACAAACGCTCTACCAATTGAGCTGCTGTCGCCACTGGTGTTGTATTTTTAAAGCAAGTCTGGGTAACTTTCTAGCGGTAGCATGTCACTTGGATAATTTTGCATGGAGGTAACATAAATATTAAAGATACAGTGTTTTTCCATCATTTTAGAGCAATAAAACAATTAAAAAAACATGCTTTCATTGTCTATTTTTTGTGTAAATAGTTACAAAGTGGAGCATTAATTAATACAAATAAATATATAAAAATAGCATAATATAAAACAAGAAGAAAAAATGCAGGTCATGCAAACTGCAATAGCAAAATAAGTGAGAAATTGTCCAGGAATCAAATCCACATCCTTGCTCAGAGGCAAGTGAGATATTAAGCATTCATTTGCAAAAAAAAAAAGATAATTCTATTTTGAAAATCTTCTAAGGAGGGATTGAATAATACTTTTATAGTAATAGATTTGGCAACTAATAGTTTTACAGACTATAAATCGCTCTGGAGTATAAGTCGCACCAGCCAAAAATGCATAATAATGAAGAAAAAAACATATCTACGTTGCACTGGACTATAAGTCACATTTTTGGGGGAAATTTATTTTACAAAATCCGAGACCAAGAACAGACATTTTATCTTTAAAGGCAAATTATAATCATAACAATAACATAGAGAACAACAGGCTGAATAGCTGTACAGCACGCTAATGTAACGCATGATGAACCCTTTTTTTTTGTTTAACATCTGTAAGTTCTGTTTAATGTAAATCATAATGTTTATTTTAAAAAATATATAATGCAAAATGTACAAAACACAGGTTGCATAGTGAATTCCCACTGAAAACAACAATCCTCCAGCTACGCCAGTCCTGAACAAACTGAGCTCAAGATCTGGAGATGGGTCCCTGGCAACATTGAAAGATGGGTCAAATGCAGAGGACAAATTTCCCTACAAAGACATCAAAGTGCACCTTATCCTTAATTCTAAATGTTTGGTTTGACTATGATTTACATTTGGCACGTGAGAGACAGCAGCTGGTTGCGTTGAAACACTGCTTCTTCCAACATCGTGAGTCAGTAAAATACACATTAACAATTCATACAGTAGAAGTTGTTACAGTTGTGTCACATTAGAAGGAGAGGTGGGTTGAGTAGCCAAAAATTCTACTCCGATATCAGTAACATTAGCAACATTACTAACCCTAAGCCTACGTCAGGGGTGTCCAAACTTTTTTCACCAAGGGCCACATACTGAAACATGTTCAAAGCAGAGGGCCACAGACCAGTGTTGATACAGGGAGTAAAATAGTGCATTTAACACAGGTTTGACAGAGACATTGTATCTTTAATAAAACTTGGAAGATTATTTTTAGGTCTGTGTCACAATGTAATGTGAAGTTATTCAGGTAAAAGAGGTAGAATTGCTTCAATTTGTACTAAAAAATACTTCCTGATCAATTGGGCCAGTTGAGGAGGAGGCATGAGGGCCAATAAAAACTGGTCAGAGGGCCGCATTTGGCCCCTAAGCCGTAGTTTGGACACCCCTAGCCTAAGTAGTTTAAAGTAGTGGTCCAAGAAATTACTCAAAAGTACTTGGGAATCTACTGCTCAACGTGTAATTGTAAGGGTTACTATCAAGAGGTAATATCTGATTTTATAATTTGATGTTAATGTAATGGAATAACAAAAACGATTAAAAATGCTCAAAGTATAGCTTTTTCAGAGGATAGAAAAGGATAAAAAGGATAAAAAAAAATATATTTTAAATCATTCAATATCATGAAATTAAAGAATTTGTAGATTTACTTCCATTGGGGAAAGTAACCAAAATGTTAGTCCAATAAGGGTACTGGTACTTCAAACTAAATATTACTCAAGTAGGAGTAAAAGTATAGTATCTGGAAACTACTCTGCAAAGAGAGAGATCATTTCTTCTGAAAGTTACTGAATACTACCCGCTGGTGTTAGAATATATCCCTCTATATTGCAGTAGTAGTGAAGTGGGAATGCACACAACTTGATCTGACTCAACCCATTCAGTACCTCTACCGGTGAACTTGCATATAACGAGAAGAAGACATTTTGCGACACGATTGAGAGGCAACTCGAGCTCAGAGCGGGAGGGGCGGGGTGAGCCGGTGCTCTGGCTCTGCTCCGCTCAGATCACAGAAAATCCGGCATAACGCTTTCAATTAAACATCAAACGCTAGCTCTCCTCTCTCCTCTCATCCTCCGCACGCTCATCTCCAGACTGCTGCTAGACAGACTGCCTAATAAGCGCGAGCAGGAGTGGGGGCGATGGAGGTGGTGGGCGCGGGGAGGGCGGTGCTCCGGGGTCAGTGCCGGGGTGAGCGTGCATATGCGCTTGTGTCTGCGGGTGGGAACGATTCAGTCGTTGTGAGGCGAGCTAAACTTTTACTTTCCTAGCACTGTGCAATAGAGTTAGTCATCATTCCTTCTCTCCTTTGGAACTCAAGTGGGGGCCCCGAGTGCAATTTGAAGGCAAGGTGGCAAGCAGTTTTGAAGTGTGTATGTAAGTGACTTAATTTTTGCCCCCTGGATTAATTATGTAATCTAAACTGTTTGCACCACATGATGTAATGGATATTATACCACAAGTAATTAAATGGTAAATGTTCACATATTTTTATAGCACTTCTCCACCTTCAAGGCACTCAAAGCACTTTACATCAAGAAACTACTCATCCATTTACACACACGTTCATACACCAGTGTACACAGACACTGGGGGTGAGGTGGGTTAAGCGTCTTGCCCAGGGACACCACGGCGCTATTCATCTGTGGGAACTGGAATCGCACCGCTAACCTGTGGGTCAGTGGATGTGACCGCTCTACCGAGAACGGGATTCGAACCACCAACCTTCAGATCAGTGGACAAATATCAACACCAACTTAGCCAACATCTCCCAGTGGCACTATTGTGTAACTTGTTTGGTTGGTGGGATATTTTCGGATACATTAGTCTTTCATAGTGTTTGTAGCAAGTGGAAAATAACATTATAGCATGATTATAAACTTTAAAAAGGAGTATTAGTACAGTAAATATGTGTCTAATAGAAGCTTTAAAGCACCGCCGTGTAACTTTTTAGCCAAATGTGACTAAAATATACGTTTTTTTTTCATTTTAGTTGCGTTTATTGCACTGAAAAACCTGGCAAAATATGCATTCTTACTGTGAACGGGTTTGCATCTCCATAAACCTGACCCTTATTTCAACATTGGAATGATGTTCCTTTGGCTATGATATCCCACACTATGGCATTAAAACACCTGCCTCTGTGGAGAATGTTCTAAAGTATGGTTTTAACTTTAATTTTCAACATGCAAATGCTGGGACACCTCCAGTTGCTCAAGTTCCATGCTGTATCTTTAAGTGGGGACTGGTGATGCAATTCCGTAGCAAGTGTGGGGAAAATAGATTTTTCGTATCTACCGCACTTACAACTTGTTCTTTTCAGAAGCAAATATACTGAAAGCCAGCTATTCCCACTGATTATACACTAATGAACACATACCAAACCGAACTCAGATCTCAATATCTGCAAATAGCCACTACCACCTCGAATACACACAGCATGTAACCTGGCAACAATTAGACTAATGAACCATTGGTTACACTGCTGGGCTGGTAGAATTCTTTTATTGTGCGGGAGCTGAATGAGCCTATGAGCTTGATGCAAAGACATAAGCCATACTTACATCCTGGTTAGACATCTCCCAATATGGCCGCTCGCCGTAGGACATGACCTCCCACATGACGATGCCGTAGCTCCACACGTCACTGGCTGAGGTGAACTTTCGGTATGCGATGGCCTCCGGAGCGGTCCAGCGGATGGGGATCTTGCCACCCTGTGAAAAAAAAAAAAAAAAAAATACATTCATTAAATGGAGAAAATAATGGAAAAAAATATATTTATGTATATGATTTACTTTTTATGCTCCTAAGAATTTGTTTATATATTTTTTTTGATTGAATACCAAAAAAAAAAAAAAAAAAAAAAAAGTAAATAAAAAATAAAATAAAATGAAAATCAGTCATTTGTCATCATAATTTTCTGTTTTAAAAGTTGGGCTTCTAAGAATAGAAAATCATTAAATAATTTTGAAGATAACCATAATGAGATTTGACAAAATTGTGATGCTTTAGAGAGAATATTTAGCATTAACTTATATGCTAATTAAGAAGTATACGGTAGTTATAGAAATATTGTCATACCAGTAATGGGCAGCATTTAAGTTAAAGGCTACAGTCTATAAAGAAAAATTGAAGTCTCTGCAGGTTGAACTGCTACAAGAGTACCAATACTACAGCTGCTAAAAGTACTGTTGTAGTAGTAGTAGCAGTAGTAGTAGCAGTGGCAGCAGCAGCAGTAGTAGTAGTAGTAGTAGTAGTAGTAGTATTTCCAATTACATTCCACTCTATAGATCTTTTGGATATATATGAAAAAGAATTGAATGTGTTTTACATCTAAATTTACTATGAACACAATAGCTAACTTGAGTAAAAGTGTCTAGAGACTTGTCATATTCAAGATTCTGGTCTGGTCCATTAAATATTTGAACAGGCAGGTTTTGAGCTTTACGAAGAAAAAAAAAATAATTATAATTTAAAAGTTGCACTTCTATAACACAAGTCTTACTTTAGTCTATCATTGTATTTTACAGGCATTCAATCTCACAGCGTTGATAATGTGTGATAATGTTTGATTTAACTTGGCAAAAACTATGCAAAATGCTTTAAACCCCTCCCTTAAAACCCTCTGGCACAGGACCCCACAAAGCGACCCACTATCATAAATAATGTGTACACATCCTAGTTCTGAAACATTAGCCGTCTTTTAAAACGCCGATAAAGTCTAAACAAAGAAATCAAAGATGTAGACTTTCCCATGTACAATTACACTAATGAGGACCAACTCAGGAGCGCATTAATGACATCAAATCTTACTTTCTTTCACCCACCACCAACCCCACTTGTCCTAACTGCCGGGGGGCTGCGAATCCCCCGCATCTTTCGCCTCATCTTCATCATTGCAAAAGCCAGAACAAGTTCACAAGATTACTGAGCTCGGAAGGAACCCGCTCTTTCCATAATGAGTGGCAAAATTAGCTTGATGCTGTATTGATGGAAATAAGCGGAAGGATATCTTAGGTCTTGATTATTTGAAGGGTGAGGATGACTGAGGGGAGAGTCAGGAGGAGAGGAGCAGCAAGCGAGCTGACTGACAACTCATCCAGCGCTATGGCAGAGCTAGCGCGGGTGCTAATTGAATGTTGTGGAGTCTGAGCGGTTTGCTAATTGGAACTTCGCTTGTCGGAAAAGGGGTTGACAGGTTGGCTCTCAGTTAGAAGCGACTTAATTTAAAAATCCACCGCCATCCACTGCTGCTGTGTCTTCCTACAGTGTGGACTTCCCGGTGAAAATTTGATAGGTAGCACACAGTCGCTGCACATACTAGATTATTGTATAGAGTATGGATACAGACATCCGAAATGGCAACACAGTTTTGGCACTATTTTATGACTGAAAACTAAGTGCAGTGCTTGTCAAAACATTTCCAAAAACTGTGAAAATACTAGTTAATTTACTACAGTTTTACAGTCGTATCGGTAATGAAAATGGTAACAAGTAGATGTCAATGTATACTGTTCACCTGTAGTTCATTGTACTGGAATTGTAGTAGTAGTGGAATACTGCTATCTTGACCAGTGGTACCTTTGCTTTTGTCGTTTTTCATTTGTTCTTTTGCTGTTCTATTTAATATTTTGGAGTACTTTGGGCATCTCTAATTGCGTCATGGTTCAAACCTGGTTCATTAAGACTTGATTTAATCCTGGTTTGATTGTGATACAGTCAATCGATGATGATGATGATGACACCTTGCCTTGAAATGTGCTTTACAGGCTTTTCGGAGTCTCTGAAATTGTTACACTGTAGTAAATATCCGTTAACTCCACATTCTGTCTGTTCTGGAGTAAAGTAACTGAAGATCAGCTGACCACCATTAAACACTAACACTTGATTGAACGATTTTAATTAAAATGGTTTGGATTGACATGCAAATTCTACAAAAACTAGCAATAACCCGCTTATGTCTCTATGGCATATTGCTATTTTCCTCCTTGGGCTTTTCTGACGCTTCAGGGGTGTCACTGGAGGTGTGATGACAGACATCCCGTAATGCACTAATGTAGGTGTCAATGTGTTAGTCATGTGACAAAGATGTACAGTATATATAGGCCCACAGAACACAGACAGATAGAACCGCAGTAAAAACCCTATGTGCTTATGAGTGAGTAGTTATATTTAACAACTCCACTCTTAGGGTGTTTGGAGAACAGAAGAGATCAGTGCAAAACCACTGGGCTGATCTAATTTATTTCAGTATTAAAAGTACAAAAAATTCTCTTGAAGGTGTATGGAGCTTAAAAGCTTAACAACTCACAGTGGATCACTTCCTGTTATTGAACACATGAGTTCAATAAGGTCCAGGACTGAAATTATCTGTATTCTCTGAAGGTGTGAGAAAAACAACATCGGTCTGTATTAAACATGATCACAAGGTGGTAGGTTTTTGCTTGAGAGTGCAAAAATATGCGTGTTGTGTGCAAAACGTGTGTATGAAACAAAACGCAACGGTGGGTATGTTTTTGATGAGGAAACATTATAACATAGATCAGAAAATAGCGTAATATGGGCTCTTTAACTGCCGAAGTCCTTACCCTTGTAGTGTACGCTGCCTCTGCATCGTCCTCCAGCACCCGAGACAGTCCAAAATCAGACACTTTACACACAAGGTTTCCATTGACCAGGATGTTCCGGGCAGCTAGATCACGGTGCACATAGCCCATGTCAGACAGGTACCTGCGGTTTCCATAAAGAGAACCATATTAGCTAACAGCTGGTGTCCTGATGGCATGTTCAAAGACAGGCTCAGAGCTCAAACACGCCATACCTCATTCCAGATGCAATCCCACGCAGCATCCCCACCAGCTGGATCACCGTAAACTGACCGTCATTTTTCTAAGCAGACAAGGACAAAAATAGAAGGGTTAGAGCCAGAGAAAGGAGATGCCAACTTCATACAATCAATAAATAAGTAAGCCTATTCTACTGATGCGTTTTGTCATGTGTGATTGATATATCAACTGGATCAATTTGTCAACTAAAGGCCTAAAGTCTGAAAGAATTATACAAACTTCCACAAGAGTACTATTTGGTAAAAATAAAAAATAAAATAAAAATTAAAGGATACATGATACAACAATACAAACCCAAAGTGGGATGTATTTACTGGTATGCTGTTAGCAGAAAAGAAAGGTCCCTAGCATTGCCTGAGGTACCCCGCTTTACAAGAAATATAAATTTAAGTATTTCTTTAATGAATGGCTATGTAATTATATTCATCTAGTGTAGCAAACCTGAAAAAAAAAAAGAGAACAGAAAATCTCCTAAAAAGTTTTGCTCAATAACAATTTTCACTGAAGTATTTCTGTAAAAAAAAAAAATAATAAAATAAAATAAATCAAATCAATTATAATAATCATCAATTATAAACAATTTCATCAATTGTAAAAAAAACACACACACAAAAAAAAAAAAAAAAAAAATTGTAATTGGAAATCTTAACTACATCCCACATGTTTTTACTGGCACTGGATTGGCTAAATGGCCAGGTTGCATTGTACAAACATGATTTGATTGAATTGGATTTGATTGCACAGCCCTATTTCGTGTCATTGCTGCCAGTAAGTCAAAGTCAAAGAATAGATATATTTTACAGATTTGACCAATATATATATTGAATTATATCCCCAAATTACATATATGTGTGTGTATATGACATGATTTGAAATGATGTCTATGTCTATACAGCAGACAGCTTGGCCTTATAAAAGTATATGAAAGAAAACTAAACCAATAGAAAATATGTTTTAGACATCACGTTTGTACTAATAACCTGTAATGAAGCAGTGTAATAACATTTTTCTGTAGTACCATTTTGTTGTTGAAATCAAGTTTTACATCTAGCCTAAACTAAATAAATATGGCCGATGCTGGAGCTACAGGACCGATACAGCTGATATGCTAAAAAAGGGAAAATATCGGTCATATCAGTCTATCGTTAGTTAAAATCCCTTTATTAATCCAGTGAACTGAACAACACAATACAACTAAACCCATATTTCTACCATCTTTTGTTCAGTCTGACTTGATGTAGTACTGCTCATTGCTTTCCCCTCACTATACTTGCTCTACACATGCTCCTGCGGTCATGTCTCATTTTTATATCCACATGAGTGCTTGTGAGAGCTCCCTGCTCACAGTGTAGCAGTCAGGGAATCCCCAAACCAGGATAAAGAACTGCTCAAATCCTGCCCGGAGCCGGTTCATTGGCCCTGTGCTGCCGTGAGCTTTACAACATTTCACAAAACGCTGGTCTCCGGTGGTGGAGAGAGCAGCCGAGTCAGCCAACCCCCCCGGAGCTAGTACCCGCCTCCTCACTCACTTGCACTACCAGGCTTAACCTTCAAGCCTCAGCTTCCCTCATTGCCAGGGTACAGGCAAGACAAAGCTACTGGCATTTGTGGTAGTAGAACGTGCTGAATTCATATAATTTATTTACAAAGTCTTTAGTAGAGAGAGATGATACCAGTAATGTCAATGATGAGTGTTTGTAAGTTTATCTGCTTTCTCTTCTAGACAAAAAAAGATATTTGACATTTTATCTGTAACAGAACAGCCTCGATGTGTAATGCAATGTTATTTTTTAAATGAAAAAATACGTAAGTGAACTTTAAACTAAAATAACACAAAATGATTAATGAGTAATGAATCAAAGTTACAAAATTACTAAAATATTAATGAAAACATTGCAATAAAGTATTAAAAAAAACAAAAAAACTATACTACTATAATCATACTTCATATATTTATTGTGATTGTGATATTAACAGGACAATTTTTTTTTTTTTTTAAACAGTTTTAGTGTAATTTTGAGCTCTATCAGAACTAGTATAAGATCTCATGGTAACATAAAAGTATCAAGTATTGAGTCAGTTTCTTAGTACAAATAGAGTTTAAAATGTTTGTATTCTGACAACACCATTCTCTAACACAGAAAACTACTGTTATAATATACCTTTTCTTGTGCTTGTACTAGATATATGGCAAGAAATCTGTAAGTCTATCCTCCGTTTCATGAAATTGCCATATGCTCTATATACGGCCCTAATCGTCACCCATGGAAACCACTTGTACATTCATATCTGGTATATAAGATCGCATCAGCAGCACATGCTTGACTACACTTCCCAGGCCTCTTACAACTGAAGTGAGATGTTTGGGCCTCAGGTATAAGTGATGAGTGTGCCTTTAAGTGCACTGTCCAGAGCAGTGACAGCTAATCTACGAGCCCGACCGCCTGTGCTCCTCTCAAGGCTGTGTCATTTATCCTGGCCTCCATACACCAGTCATCCATGTAATTGCTTCATAGAGTCTGCTGCCCTGCCCTGTCCCATGTCTCCCGATGTCCCTCTTAGGCCACCGTACAGGCTTACTCCCCCCGGGGCAAAAGCTATCGACATGTCAGCTGCTTCCACCACTACTTCTAGAGTTTTTGGTTTAGATATGTCTACACCAACTTATTTCTTGCAATTAACGATTATTTTGCTACTAGGCTCAGTGCGCAGTCATTTTTATTCAAATCAGAAAACATAAAATAAACCGGAGGAGCTGGAGGACTTGTCTGGGGTGTGGAAAATCTGGGAGTCCCCGCTTAGACTATTGCCCCCGTGACCCGGCCCTGGATAAGTGGAAGAAAATGGATGGAACATGAAATAAACAACCTATTAAATTTCAAATTAATTCAAATAAAAACTACCCAGCGATTTAAATGCAGAATACTTCAGTTTGTGAGGTTGTTTTAATATTTATTATGCCTTAAAATTAGCATGAGCATTAGCCAGGAAACACAAACGTCTCTCTTTCTAAACACAGAAGTGTCCTTTGGTGTAGTATTCATTTTATTTGTGCTGTTTTTTTAACATGTGACATTAGTGACATCCACCCACAGGTCTCTGTCCACTGCCGGGCCTTTAAATATTTATTCATTTTTGCGTAACTCTGCAAAAACCTCAAACAGATACAATTGGACAGGAAGTAGTGGCGCTAACAGTGAGGTTGCGCCAATAGATTATTCTAGTGATTATTATTTTGATTAATTGATTGGTTGTTGCAAAAAGGCCTGTGAATATGAGCTATTTATGCAGTTTGATAATAATAATAATAATAATACATTTTATTTATAGGGCGCCTTTCTGGGCACTCAAGGTCGCCTCACATACATCACACAACACATCACATTAAGACAGTTAAAATCAACAGTTAAAATATACACATTTAAAAACAAGCTTATAATATAAAAATGACAGTGCAGGTGTGGTTAGAGTGAATAGGCGAGTTTGAACAGGTGGGTTTTGAGTTTGGATTTGAAGTGAGTGAGAGTGTCAGTATTGCGGAGGTCAGGGGGGAGAGTGTTCCAGAGCTGGGGAGCAGAGCGGCTGAAGGCCCTGCTCCCCATGGTGACGATCCATATGATCCATATGAAGTACGGACAACAGGCTAATCATCAAAAACACATGATTGTACATGTTAACTACAGCAAGTCTTCTTGAAGTACTTCTTGCTTGGTCCAAAAAACTATTTCTCAACACGAGCCATGGCATTTTTGGAATCTTTGTATAATCCAAATTACAATTATTCAATTACAAATTAGTTGACAATTACCCCAATAACTGATTAGTTGAGATTAACCAGTTCACTTGTTTTAGCCCTAGAACGCATATGCTTTACTTCCCACTAAAGGATATTATACAACTATTATTACAGCATAGTTGCAACTTATCCAAGCATTCAATTGCAAAGTAAAAGAAAGTGTTGAAAGTGTCCATACTTACATTTAATATTATAGAACACAAACTACCAATAGAAAGACAGGTGCCCAATAGGAACCACTTGAAAATGTTTTTTATGTATGTTCTTTGCAAGGCTTGATATAACTGTTAGGGTAAGAATTTGTTTAATGTTGTCATTTTGCTCTTTGTTTGGTATTTGAGCAGGTGCTAAGCCATGATTATGAAATAGCAATACTATCTGCCAAGAAACTGGCCTTGAGAATATAACAAACACATAATAAATCATGCAAATTAGAATCGTTAGAATAAAACTACATGGTTGCTCGGTGAAAATAAAACAATGCCCTTATGTTTTTTGGTGTGCCTTGTGAATAATGGAAACAGTGCAGTGAACAATTTTTGTGAAGTCCATTCTATTGTAAGGCTTTTTCCACATGTCCAATAGTTGCACAGTTATATGAATATATTTATCTTAATGGTCCTATAGTACACAAAATGGATTCTCATGAGCTTTAACCTATGTTAGAATGCAGTTACCTCATCAAAAACATACCTGGAGCTGTGTTTTGTTTCATTCACACATGTCTGAGTAACCCTGGTTTATTACTCTGTACATCTCCAAAGCTCAAAATGCTCTGTTCCACCTTGTGATGTCATAAACCAATAGTTTTCAAATCAACAGCAACTTTTTTTTCTTCAGTAGAGATTGGTAATCCCATGGCTAAAATTATCCAAATAATTCTAGTGAAAGTGTATGGAGTTTAAAAACACAGTGGAGCACTTCCTATATTACTGCATGACCTTACAAGTTGGAACAGAGAGTTTTCAATTTGAGAGAAGAATGTAGCCTAAACATGCAGGGTTTGCGTTTTAAACATGTGTGAATGAAACAACACACAACTCTAAGTGTGTTTTTGATGAAGAAACATAATATAACATAAACCAGAAAAATACTTAAATTGTGAAAAATTGTGACATCTATAATGTCCATGGTCAACCACTTCGTCAGTACTTTACAAAGATGTGAGTCTGGCTAATCCACCTGTCAAAAATCATGAAAAAAAATCTGAAAAAACATTGTGGATGAGCAAAGCAGTGAACTGACTTTTTAACTTGTTTTTACTGCTATTAATTATTCTAAGATCTGCGATGTATATTCAATTGTAATGTCTTTTTATATGTTTTTACTTTCACTGGTTTATGGTGTTTTGTATATGTCTGTAGCACTCTCAGATTTCTTTGAAATGTAAAGAGCAATTACATTTTATTTGTAAATCATAGGGCATGGGTGTCCAAATTTTTCTCAATAAGACTGGTCGCCAATACAGTGAATACTTCAAATAAGATAAGATAAGATAAGCCTTTATTAGTCCCACAGTGGGGAAATTCCAGCATTGCACCGCACACATAGAGAACAGAAGGAAATAAAATAAAACAAGATAATAGATAAATAACAAGATAATAGATAAATACCCTAACCCTAACCCTAACCCTAACCCTAAATCCGTGTTATTATTACAAGTAAGACTGAACCACTAGACCTTTATTCATGCTTACATCCTCAATGCGACACATTAGATATGGGCGGTAAGCAGATTTTCAGAAATGTTCAGTAAAAAGTACTGTTTAAGGTAATAAGGGCCAAAGCTTGAGGGCCAAAAAAAATTGGTCTGAGTGCCGCATTTGGTCCCCGGGCCACAGTTTGGGCATGCCTGTCATAGGGGATCAATGAGCTCCGGACGTGAGGAACAGACTGATATAAATCTATGTAAAAAAATGCAGAGATATCATTCTGGATTTGCCATGCAAGCAGGCTAAGGAAAATTCTATATAGCTTTAATTTATACTTACAGAGACGCAGCTATTTCTGTGCAAAGCGATGTTTCAAGATACGATTAGCTAGCTTTGAAAGAATTGGACTTTAATATTTCATAAGCTAATACCACATTGTTGTTTTACACTCATGTTTCATCACGTAATGGGTTCTCCGACTGTAGTATCATGGCAGCTTATTTCTGTAATCTCTTCATTAGTGGTATGTTGCAGATGTTATGCCTCTTGAATCAGTGAACCGACCCAAATGTAGAATATTTGATCAAATAACTGGCTAGTCTGCTGTTTTGGATGTTGTAATATAGCTATTTTCCAGGTGCTTTGAAGAACTGAAATGCATGGGACAGCCTTGACAATGTGATATGTAATTTTAGTAATGCAAGTTTCAACCTTACAAATTATTCTGTAGTAGAGTTTGCATTGATTTTTGTAATAGATATTCAGAATTACTATATTAAATTTAAGCCTATAAGACAAATAAAAGCTGGCAGTACCTTTAGGAAAGTGTCCAATGACCCATTCTCCATGTATTCTGTAATGATCATCACTGGCTTGCCTGACAACAAAAAAAAAACGACATAGTTAGACAATTGACAACTGTAAATCTATAAAAAAAAAAACAAAAAAAAAAAACAGAATGCAGTGTTAAAAGCTTCAGTATCACCTCATGAACTGCAAATTTATTTATGAGTTATTCCAGCATTACCTAAGCTCATACTTCAATAGATTGAGACATTTTTTTATATTCCATATCCCTATATATATATGTATGTTCATGGAAGTGACAGAAGAAAAACTTGATTTTGTTACTTAAATAAAAGTACAGGTACTAGAGCAAAATAATACTCAAGTAAAAGTAAAAGTATCATAGGAAAAAATCAACTTAAGTTACAATATGTGTTTAAAAGTGAACTAAAAAGTATTAGTATTAGCAGCAGTAGTATTAGTAAGAGTATTTCATTTTCTTATAAGGATTCCAATGTATTGATTTTGATAAAGATTTGTGGTGAATATTGTTCAACGCAAACCATTGAATCAATTGTTTTTTCCTAGTTGTGTATATTTTTGTTTGCTCAAACTTTTCAGCTGGTCTGAAAAAAACAACAAAAAACTACATAGTGGAGTAGAAAGTACAGATACCTGCTCTAAAATATAGTGAAATAAAAGTATCCATGTTAAAATGTACTTAAGTAACGCACAGATACCTAAAATGTATACTTACTTTACTACAGTACTTTACGACTTTTACTTTGTTCCACTCCACCACTGGCCCTCTGCACTTTGGTGACATGGTGGTTCAATGGTTAAGAGACTTGCCTCAAAGCCATAAGGTCCTGGGTTAGATTCTCAAAGTGAACTGTTCATTTGTTGCTGACTTAGGTGTACATAAATGGAAATTAAAACGAATTATTTCTATTGAGTCTATATTTATATATTTATTTTAGTGAATGCAATTATGACTAACATCCACCATGGACAAACAAGACAGGAAACCAAATTATACTGAAACAATGACTATCAGTTGAAAGTGTCTTACTCTTGGTGACCACTCCCTCCAGGCGGATGATGTTGGGGTGGTTGAACTGTCCCATGATTGACGCCTCCCACAGGAAGTCCCGCCTCTGCTGCTCGGTGTATCCTGCCTTTAGGGTTTTGATAGCCACCTGGATCTCTCGTTTCCCAGGCAGTCTCAGTGGTCCGCAGCACACCTCGCCAAATTCACCTAAACACATAAGCGTTAGCCTGTTAGCACAGACTGATAGTAATGTAATTCACAAAAGTTTAGTATTTCTTCTTAATTGTATTTTAATATAAGCATAGGCTGCTTCTGGTGGTTTGTGTGGACCTCTGTATTTTCAGAAATTGTTTTAGTTAGAGAGATATATTTTTTTTTTAGGTGCAATCATGATTTTGAACTGGCCTATTTATAGTTTAGTCATTTAGACCTGGTGTAGCTCTAAATTAGGGTGGTTCTTGTGGTACTCAGAAAGACAAATGTTATCTTAAAGCAGACCTATTATGCAAAAAATCGACATTTCAGAGCTTTCAGCCGTGTTATAGTTGTTTCCTTCTCATTTACCCTCTCAAAGTTGTATTTGGAGTGATTCGTGCACGTTTTGCGCATCTTTAATCGCTTATTTTCAAGACGCCATATTCCCGATCAACCCCAGTTTTCACCGCCACTGGCATACGCCCACTGCTCTGTACTTACGCCTGTACTCCAATTTTATTTTCTTAATCGGTGATATACATAGGATTCTGCAGCGGTGCCTAGTTATTTTGTTATTTTGTTCAAAAAATCTGCAGCTATCCATAGGAGGTGCCAAGAGCTATACGGCTCTCACTGGGCACCGCTGTTTTCCCACATAGAAGACAACAGATTTGTTTCTTTTATTAAGTTATTTTAGATCAATATTGCAATTTAAAATGTCCAAATTACAACATAATGATCCACGGGAGTCATAGATTGTAACTTTATAGCAGACACAAGCACAATATGTCTTCTTTAAGGGGTACTTGCTGTGAAAAAGTCTGAGAACTAGTTAACATGTTTTTCTTGGATTTTGAATGTTATAGGTAAAAAATTTTATCATTCTGAAATTCATGGACACTATAGCCCTATAATGTGAAGATAACAAGAAAGTGGGGATTTTACTGTGTACAGGGCCGGCCCAGCCTATAAGCAGACTAAGCAGCTGCTTAGGGACCTGAGGCCAGCAGAGGGCCCCCAAGAGCCTATACATTTATATTGAAACTAATGTAATATATCACATTTTATTGGACACAGGGCTTATGTATTTGCAGAAGCCTAAATATCGCTCTAAACCAATTACATTTGTTTTATACCTATAGTAAAATTGCAAAATACTGCTCTACTGCTGCCTACATTTGTTTTTGAGCGGCTATGTATTTACACCGGCGCAAGGACCCTTTATAATGTAAATGTAAGCCAACTGTCACCAACTGGAACACATTAAAATCCACCAGAAACGATGAAAAAATGTCTAGAATTAAAAAAATCTTGACCCCCCCTTATGTGTACTTGTGTACTGTTCTTGTGACTATTGAAGTTGTGACATTCTGGATGTTTTCAGTCTGATGTTGGTCATATAAATACAAATACAACTGGTGTACTAGGTTTTCATTTTTTTCCCACTAAAACTGGCATCATATTTTTACACAGTTTCATTGAATACACTACTCAAACATATCACACAAAAACATAGCAATTTTGCTTCACCGTGAACAAGTATAAAATATAGCCTGATGATTCACAGCCTTGCAATTACACTCTCATATATATATATATCTTTACAAGGAACCAGCCTGTCGGAACAGCCACATTTTCACATATTGGAACAAACGATAATGTATTCCGCGAGACATTATGCTCGCCACATCTAACACTTGAACATGCTGGCATTAGCATCAGCATTAGCGTCACTCACCTGCTCCAATGATGCGCTCTATGGAGATAAAGGACACATCTATCTCCTGGGCAAACTCGTGCACGGCCTGGTTGGGGTCCTCGTAGGTCAGGGGGTCGATGTAGGTACGCACCCCGGGGAACTTAACTGATGAGACACACACACAAAACGTCAATGGTGTTAAGATATCATTAATATCATTAACATAGCATTAAGATAGTATTAAGATAGCATATACCTGAGAATTAGAAAGGATTAGGTGCAGAGTGAGTGGTATTTGTGTATGGAAATAAGGCTACGCAAATGAGGATGAGGTGTAATATGTTAGTAGTCTTTGCTCCAGTATCTGTACTTTTACTTAAATAACAGAAATGACTAGCTCCACCATTTTGGGTCAAAAGGTCTTGACATATTTTGTATGTTTTAGGTTTGGCATGGGGCAAAGATCCTCTTGTGATAATAGTGATAACTGATTTCACTTTATTGTTCAAGTTTAAATTATACTGATAAGAGTGCAACATAACCAATTAATTTTAACAAATTAGCCAATAAAATTCCTTATTCAATATGAGTCAATGCTTTTCCCAATACTTACATTTTGCACAAGAATCTATTTAAATTATGAGGATCCTTAAGTTATTTCTTATGAGCAGAAGTATCAGTTGGTCTGATTAGACTGTTGGATGAAAAACAATGTCCTAATAGGTATGCTTTGTGAGATCTTATTTAAATTTCATGTTGACGCAGTCTGGGTGAATGTTTCTGGAATTGGTTACAATGAACATAAAAGAATACCAACTCCAACCACACTGAGAAAAGGTATACAGGTATACAGTTTTGTGAGAAACACAGGCTTTTTCACACATCTTGTTTATTTACCTGTGTGCTAATCTGTGTTTTTTTTTTGTATTGTACTGTATGTATTTTTTTTGTTAATAAATATTCATATTAATAAATGATTGTAATAAAAGCAATTGCCAATAGGGTCGGATGATGAGTTTTGTCTAGTTGTCAGTTTGTCAGTTTGAGTCTAGTTTTTGACAAGTGATGTGACGAGTCGACTATTTTGAACGGTTCATTAGCATGAACGATTGAAACGGAGATATTTTTTTTTTTTTTTTTTTAAGAAATAGTCTAATGTTGATGCATTTTAATTATGATAAACATTGAACCAACACAAGAATCAGCACAGAAGCAGAGCAGGCGACACGACTGAGAGCTTTGTGCACAAAAAACATATTTGGTATCATATTAACATGTAGTTTTAAAATTATTATTATTGTAGTGCAATGTTTTATTTAGATTTTTATAATTACCAAAAGATAAACACACTCCCACTCTTAGTTTGAACCATTTTAAACACATCTGAGCCTTGGTCATTTCTCTCTGTGATTAGTTTGTAGATAAAATTCAGAGTTCTCACACTGGCTTCTGTGACATAAATAAATACAAAAAGAGCAAGTATTTCGAATGGCTCTTTGAAATGAATCGCCCCAAAAGATTCGGATCCCATGAAAGAACCGGAAGTCCCATCACTAGTCTGCCTTTGTCAATCAGGATCAATGTTGATGTACGTTTGTATGTTTTTTCATTTCCAAGTACATTTCTTCTCAGCATGATTTCTCTTTGTCTCAAACTGATCCATACAAACTAATTACCCCAAATGGAAGACATCACTCACATCCCCTTTTATTGCCGTAGTAAAAAATGTTCTTTGGTGGCATGAATCACGACATAAAACCATTTCTCATGACAAACGCAGCCGATGTGCACAGCCAACTCTGGTGCCAACAGATGGGGAGCAGGACACAAAGCCAAAACGTGTGGCCAAATATATTACGCTGTCACGGCCTATAAATCTTCATTGCTTTTGTGCGTCTTTTGCCAAAATGTCTGCTGGGAAGCCGACGTGTAGCGTGTCATTCAAAATAAAGTGTGGCACATTGTGAGCGACACACACAGGTGACGACTAGACAAGCTGACAAAGATATGACCGGTATGTGAACCAGGAAAGTATGGTGTGAACTTGAAGTGAACTTTTATGGGTGAAATTGGTTTGTTAACTTACTGTGACCGTTGTGGAAGTGCATCTTCTCCTCATCGGGGTCCTGTTTGGCTTTGCTGTATCCGCAACGCCTGCAGGACATGAGGGGAAATGTTACGCTAGAAACAGCCCGGTTCTATTGGATTTGTTTAGCTTGGATGATATGAAACATTTTGCACATTAATAACGCTGCTTACAAAATACTGAAAGCAACCAGAATGATCAGCAAAGAAGTAGAGCTTTGCAATATGACAATAAGAAATAAATCCTTTCTTGTGATAAAGTTTTTATTCAAGTATTGATCTCAACTGCAGCAATACAGGTTACAGTCCGATTACATTTTTGCCCCCTTTTCAACCCCCACTGATGGGCATATACACAGAAAAGAAAAATGCATTAATAAAAATAATAAAAAAAATAAATAAATAATAATAATAATAATAATAATAATAATAATAATAATAATAATAATAATAATAATAATAATAATAATAATAATAATAATAATAATAATAATAATAATAATAATAATAATAATAATAATGAATACACAATAAAGACAAAATAAATATGTAATAAGAAATAAATCCTGAGATAATCACTGGGACAAATGCTACTTTTGGTGATTAGCTGTTTCATGTGGAACTGTGATCTAGGCTCCTCAAAAACTGTGCTACATATTTTTGTGTATTATCCATCCCTGATTTATCTATAACGTAACTATTTAGGCAAATCTAATGTAATGTATATCTACAGATGTTTGGAATCTCAGTCAAAGTCTTGAGAAACATGACCCCACACAGATCATCAATCTCAACAAGACTCCCCAACTATGTAAATATCATGATATTTTTCTACACATAACTGAAAAGTTAAACAGAACTTATACTTAACTCAACTGCATGTATATTTAACATCCCTACTGGCCATCTGATCAAGTTTTAAGTACCAAAGTCACTGGTATTTAAATAGTACTTAGATAGTATGCAACTTTCTTGGGGTGGAAAGTCACCTGCATGATGCACTGAAAAAGAAAATTAAAAGCATACTTCAGGACATGCTCCGTGAAGATAGATGTGTTTTATGCCATACTGTGGAACAGAACGGTAAAGGCAACAACATTGTCATGGAAACAAGCATGAAGAGCCCCCCCTCCAGGCCAAATAAGAGTCAGGTTTGTGGAGCTCGCTTACAGTAAGAGCACATGTTTTTCAAGGCTATAAAAAAATCCATAATAAAAAAATAATAAAACAAAACAAAACATGCTTTTATTTGAGTTTATTTTTTTGGCAAAAAGTTACATAGTGTGACTTTAAACCTTCATATTGCACTATACCAAAGAAAAGAATATTTTTTTTTTTTTTTTTTTTTTTTTTTACGGATTATCTTTATATTTGGCACAGTTAATAAATCTGACAACGCAGCTGGAGTAAAAGTAACAGCCCCTTCGTAATTTGAGATTGATATTTTTTAAAGCAAAATTCATGCCTCAATTCTGTAAATAAGTTTCCAACAATACAGCATTGTATCTCTGCCTTAAGCACTTTAGTTAACCTTTAAGACACAAGAGACTGTTTTTTTTTTTTAATAAAGCCGGTGTGTTCGGTATTGATTTCTGCTCTGTCTTGTGTGAAGAAAAGTATTGACAGAAGTTGAAAAAAGTCAAGGCTGGAGAATTTTGTTGTTTATTGGGCATCATGTTTCCAGGGGCTATTTCTTCATGTTCTGATGAGTTAAGCCTATGTCTAACTCACCACATGCATTCTTTCACATGCATGCTGTAATCCCATATGTAAGTATACATTTTTGAGATGCTTATGTTCTGTGGTACAGATTTCTGAAGTTCAGCAACATTTTACTGTGTATTACATTTGCGTATGAATCATAGACTGTATAAAGAAGTGGACTAAGTGAATGTGACATCACCCTTAGTGCTCGGCTATAATCAAACGAAGCTCATCGAGTTATAGGAGCTAATTTGGAGCCAAGATCCATATTTTGAATTCCAACCGCGAGCAACATGGCAACCAAAGAGCCAATCTGGAGCGAAGCTTTTAAAGGTAATGCTAAACCAGTGGTGCGGGCGCTTAGCAACGCTGTCAATCAAACCTGTTGCTAACACTAGTAGGAGCAACCTCTGAGAAAGAAGGCGCCTGATTTGTCTGTTATTATTTATCATATCTTGAGTTACAGACACCATAGCAAAATAAAAACAGCGGGATCATGTAAAGTGGGTTAATCCGAATATTTTAAGACCAAAATTACGAACCTGACAGCAGCAGTTACAGCGAGAATAGAGAAAGAGTCGATGGAGCTGGAAGCACACCCACGATCACTTCCTATTTGGAAAGGGGCGGCTTGCAGGTTAACTATGTCCATTTATGATAAGAATGTGTGGAAACAAGGCTAACCTGGTTAACAGAGGACACACCTGAGGATTTTAGTTAATATGATCAATATATAGTACAAATAATATCTAGATAATAATCAGTACTAAAACTAGAATTGTAACTAGGCCCGTAAATCAATATAGTAACCATTGCGACAGGTCTAATTCTAACTAGATACTTCTTTAAACAAGTAGTGCTAGTGAAAAAAATCCATAAATAATAATACAAAGTTAGAAGTTTTAACTTAGTCTTAATCTATAACAGAAGTTTTGGTGAGTATAATTAAGTAAAAAAAATCAAAATAACTTGATTTATGCCTTAGAAACTTCAACTGCAGACAGAGCGCCAGTGCAAGTAGGGACGCAACACTTCCATTCATAAAATAAATGACATTGTATTATCACTATAGGAGCAAAACTGAAATGTAATTTGTTAGTGCATAGCAGTGTGTAGCATTTTCCTTAGTGGGAAAATTGAGGTTGAAATTGACAACGCTATTCACCTTCACCAAATGACAAAATGACTCCTGTGTTGAATGTAGGACTGCTTCTATGGTAATAAACAATTTATGAACAGTCCAAAGAAATGTCTTCAAAAGCATCTATGTATCCATGTAACTAAAGCAAATTCATATCCCTCCTGCATCTACTACATTGAAATATTTCTACAAACATACTAAAAAGAAAAAGTTTAATCTGTCAACTGGACAAAAAAGTTGTACTACTGATGGACACTTCCTTATTCCATCAGTATTCTGACCAGAACTGAAGAAGCAGCTTGGATGAGCAGCGGAACTTCTTCACTCCTACAACGTTTTGTCCAGTTGACAGATTTAAATTTTTCTTATACTATGGATCAGTCGACTGAGGGATTACACAGACATTTCTAGAAACAGCACACAGAAAAAGCATAATTCCGGGAGGCTGCGTATCCCAGAGGCCGCAGCCCAACCACAACTTGCTGGAAAGTCATACATGTGTGTGTGTGAGTACGGTAAATACTGTCCGATGTCAATATTTAGACAGGCTGCATCAGCGATAATCACAGATAACCCCGATTAAACAGCAGGATTGATTTTTACCCTTGATCCAATTCGTAAACACCAATCCACCCACACATAGAGGTCATGTCCAAGTCTGGTTCACTTCTGTATCCTGAATAATAGCTGAAGGGGTAGGGTCTGGGCAGCTGGGTGGGGCGGTTGGGAGCTCTATTCCTGTTTGTGTGGCTGCGGTTGCCGGGGGGTATTTAATTTACCGGATGTGTTGAGTCAAAGGCTTTTGAGATCGCTAGCCGCATTGCCGATCGTCCAACTTCCTGCTAACCCATGCGCATGAGTTGTTATAGGCGGCAGTGTATGCATGTGTGGGTAGATTTTGAGGGGGTGGTGGAGCGCTGGATTTAGGCTACGGGGGGCAGGGAGAAAGGGGGGATGGAGGGGGTCTGTGTCCTAAATCCTGCTCCGGAAAATTTGGCTTTTCCGAGATCACTCCTCCCCCAACTACAGCTGAAATACAGACTGGTTAGACTAGATTCTGGTCCTCTCCACAGCTAGGTCTTTAAATGATTATGCAGTTCCAGAAGTGCATATTCATTATTATAGGCAATGCATTATTCAACAAAGCTAAAGTGAAAATGAAATAATTACTATAGGGGAAAATAGTTTCATAAATAAATCATAAGACTGACTATCTATATTAAATTATAGAAGGAACAATTTGGAGCTAACGTCTTCATCTTTGCTGACATGCCTAATGATTTGATCAGGGGTGGAGGCAGCTATTCGTTTCTTGTTATGTATGATGTTGTATTACGCTGCACCATAGACCGTATAAAGAAGTAGACTAAGTGAGCGTGACGCCACCCATAGCGTTCGGATGCAGTCAAGTGACGCTCACCGAGGAGTTACAGGGGCAAATTTGGAGCCAAGTTGCTTATTAGGAATCCCAATTGCGAGTATCATAGCAACCAAAGAGCCAATCCGGAGTGAGGCTGTCGGAAGGTAATGCCCGGGAAGGGGCTTAGCAACGCTGTCAATCAAACCTGTAGCTAACGTTAGCGGGAGCGACCTCAGGGAAAGAAAAAGCGCCTGATTTGTCTGTTATTAATGTGCGCATCTTGAGTTATGGGCACATTTTAAGACCAAAATGACGAGTTTGACACAGTTACAGTGAGTGAGGGGTGACAGTTTTCCAATATGTCCAAAGTGAATGGAGCCGGAAATGCGCCCATGCTTACTTTCTATTTGGAACGCAGCAGCTAGCGGGTTAGCTATGTCCATTTATACCATCTATGTGCTAAATGCAAAGGCAAATCGCACCTCAATATATCTTCTCAGGAAACTGTACACATGTGAACACAAACTAATTTCAATTGCTTCTTTTAAAACTTGTGTTGATGAGATACTGCATAATGTATGGGTAGAGCAGATGATGAATAAACCCCTTTTGAGCCTTGCAAGAATGTGGTCTTTTAAAAATACATTCATTATAATTTTATACATGTCTATTATGAAACAGTTTATATTGCTTTACCTTATGGCTGGAAAATTAAACAGATTAAGATTGATCTGAAGGCTCATTTAAAGCTTATATATTGTGTAATTAAGAACATTATTGTAACATACTATGAACTTTGAATTTCTGCACATTTCCCAGTGTTTTTTTTTTTTTTTTTTTTTTCTTTTCCCTCCTCTTCCTTGCCTTGTCTCACCAGAGGAGCCCGAGGAAGTGTTTGGGATGAGGGAAGTCTGGGAATCCCTGCTTAGACTGCTGCCCCCGCGACCCGGCCCCGGATAAGCGGAGGCAAATAGATGGATGGATGGATTTTTACTTTTTACCCCAATGGCAATTAAACAAAGCTGAAACTGAACAAATGCAATGAATGTACATGAGTAAAAGTAAGTCCTGGTCACACCAATTGAGCTACGGGGATAACATAAGCATACAGCATTACACTACCATATTTTTACATCCAATTTACACATAATAAACAGCACTTCTATCCCTGGCCGTTTTATCCTCTCCATCTGTGTTTTCTAATGACCATTCTGCACGCTGGCATCCCTCCATCCCCTCCACGCTCTACACCTGCCCATTCAAACGCACATACCTCCTCTGCAGACCCTGTTTACGGATGATGCGTGTATTTACTGACTTACCTTCCACTGAGCAAGAAGCCAGCCACCACAGCCAGGAGGACCAGAGCCAGTGTAATGGCCACAGCGACGATGGAGGCCTGGGCGCGCTCGCTGGTCGCTGTCACTGCCAACAAAACAAGCGCACACACGCATTTAGAGAGAAATTCAAAGGAGACAGTGAGCACACCTGGTGGGTGGTATGTTCCAGAGGTGAGTGGGAGTTAGCAGTTGGAGCTGGATTGTGAGGTTAGGTGTGTTTTAGAGACTTGGTTGTTTAATCCTGGTGTAGAGTTGGTTTATATCTGTTTTGGTTGAGCTAGGCCTGATTTAGCCCTGGTTTAGTCATATTTCTTCCTCGTTTCTGTTGCTCAGTCTATTGGTTATTCTTGAAAATTGGTTTTCATCTACTTAAGTCCACTCACAGACCATTTGGACCTGGTTTAGTCTTTAGTGTAGTATATTAGCTTATTATTAAAGTTATGTAAGGTAAATCTTTATTTTTTTAGCACTGTTCATACATATAAGATACAAAGTTCTTCACATAAAAATAAACTAACAGCAGAAAAAAAGAACCCCCCCGATTATCTATCTGAAATAAATTAAGTAGGTAGATTTAGAAACATAAAGCATAAAACATAAAAATACCAAGGACGTGCCCGCTCTTCCCTCTTTCCTTCTCTTCCCTCTGTTCCTCTCTCCCCTCTGTCCCTCTCTCTCTTTCTCCCTCTTCTCTTCTCTTCTCTCTCTCTCTCTCTCTTTCTCTCCCTCTCTCCTTCTCTTCCTCTTTTCCCTCTCTCTTTCTCTTCCCTCTGCCCCTCTCATTCCTCTGTCCCTCTCTCCTTCTCTTCCTCTCTTCCCCTGTCCCTCTCTCCCCTCTCTCCCCTCACTCCTTCTCTTCCCTCTCTCTTTCTCTCACTCTCTCCCATCTATTTACTCTCTCATATATCTCATATTTAAATAAAAAGACAAAAAACAGATCGGTTTATGAAAAAACTAAGCTGAAAAGAGTTTGAGTTTACATTTAAAAATACGAACACTCACAGCATTCCTCAGGTAGACTGTTCCACACCGTGAGTTTTACTTTGGACTCTTAGGACACTTCAAAGATGACTACCTGAGGTCCTGAGTGGGCTCATATGATAAAAGTAGATCCCATGAATAAATAAAACTTGCTTTGGAGCTTTGTAAAAGTACTTTAAAGTCTATCTTGTAGTTCACAGGGAGTCAGAGAACAGATTCATCTTAATTCCACAATATTGGTGAGAATAAAGCATTTACTCTCCTCCTCGTCCTTCTCCTCCACCTTCCTCCTCCTGGTTCGGTTTTATCACTCAGACATACTCACAGTAAGGGCTGGTCTGGAATTCAAAACGTCGACTGAAGGCACCGTAGCCCGCCGAGGTCCTGGCTCGTACCTGTAACCAAGTAAATATTAAAATGTAAAGAGAGCTGGTCACGTCTGGTCCAAAATATTTGTAATCTGTGTGCTTTCAAGCTTAAAATACAGATATAAGGTCAGACATTTTTATACAAAAGCTTAAGAAACAAAAGTGTGAGTGTCTTGGATTTTTTGTACTTTCAAGTCAGAGTCAGTGTTTCAACATATGTATGGTGAAAATTATAAGTTGATGTAGCATGAAATATGGGACGACTTACGACTTAAAAAACACACACAGAATATTATTACATATGCTACTTGCTATTTGTCTGTTTGTTTTTCTATGAATCTATGCTGTTTTTAGATTCCCATATGTGTAAATGTTTGTATCATTGTATCATTATTTAGTTCCCCTAAAAATAATGTGACAAAAAAATGATTGCATAGCTCCCATAGACTGTATATATAAATGGACATAGCTAACGCACTAGCCGCCGTGTTCCAAATAGGAAACGATCATGGGCGCTCTTCCGGCTCCATCGATTTTGGCTCCAATTCACTTAACATTGAAAAATTGTCACCCCTCTCTCTGTAATTGCTGCAGTGAGCCTCGTCATTTTGGTCTTAAAATGTTCGTATTAACCCGCTCTACATGATCCTAGTGTTTTTTTATCGCACTACTTTGTCTCTAAATCAAGCACCTTCTTTCCCTGAGGTTGTTCCCGTTAGCGTTAGCAACAGGTTTGATTGACAGCATTGCTATGTGGCCACTCCCTGCTAAATCAGCGGTGCGGACGAGAAGGGGCGTTACCTTCAACAATCTCGCCCTGGAGTGGCTTTTTGGTTGCTATGATACTCGCAGTTGGAATTCCAAATGTTGCCCCAAAATCACTCCATAACCGCTAGACTCGATGAGCTTCATTTGACTGGAGCCGAACGCTATGGTTGAAGTCACACTCACTCAGTCCACTTCTTTATACAGTCTATGATAGCTTCCCTAAAAATGGACACTTAATTATGGAATAACTTAATAACATCTAATATTTTTGTAATAAATTCTACAATCATCTGTTCTGTTCTCAAACAAACCCGTCAGTATTGAAGATGTAACCTGCTTAAGGCGTCTATTTTTGCGCCGTAACTATGGTTTTAGTTTATTGATCGTGTAGTTAAACAATTATTTCTATTGTTAATTTTGATTTTCAGAACACATTTTAACCAAAAAAAAAAAAAAGATTATAATATGCTGACTCAAGGTTTCTAAGTAGAGAATTGTTGCAAATAAATTATATTAATGATGAGAATGAGAAACGGTAAATGGTCACGTTATTTATATAGCGCTTTTCCACATTCAAGGCACTCAGGAACCACTTACCCATTTACACACACCATTCATACACAAGTGTACACAGACACTGGGGAGAAATTGGGTTAAGTGTCTTGCCCAAGGACACAATGACAGTATTCATCTGTGGGAGCTGGAATAGCACCGCCGACCTGTGGGTCAGTGGATCTGGCCACTCTGCCAATGATGTCAAGAGCGGGACTCGAACCGCCAACCTTCGGATCAGTGGTCAAACACTCCTACTGTCGCCTCAATTGTTCATTCTCTTTTTCACATTTTGTATTAAGAATATCACTGTCTGCGTAATAAAATGTCTTTTCATATGTGTTTTTGAGTCTGTATAGTTAGATAACAATTCAAAATATGACTACAGATATATACATTTTTTTATAATCAACTAGTCACAATTAGCCGATAAATCTTTGCATCCCATTCCATAACTAATAACTAGATAGCGACTAAGATGAATGAATAAAGATGTGTTATTGACCACAAACTGCATTGCTTGCCTATTCTTCCTTAAAGGTCCTACATTACTCAAAAGCTGATTTTTGTGAGCTTTAAGCCATGTTATAATGTTGTTACGTCCTCAAAACCATACCTGAAGTTATGTTTTGTTGCATTCCTACATGTTTGAGTGACCCTTTATTATTAGCATTTCCTGTTTGAGAGAAGAACTCAACCTAAAAATGCAGGATTTGCGTATTAAAGATGTGTGAATGAAACAAAACACAACTCCAGGTATGTTTGTGATGAGGAAACAACAGAAAGAAAGATAAGTCATGCCCAGTGATTCTTTCATCCATAAAACAACATATTGAAGCAGATTTTCGAAACTACACCTCACCTGGAAGATGTACACAGAAGACGGCTTGAGGCCTTCCACTACCATCTCTGTCTCCTTCGACTTGATTATAGTGTAGCTGGAGTCCTGTTCCTGCAGGGAGACAACACAAAGGAGAATTCCATCATTTTATCTTGCACACATTGTTTCAGCTCCTAAGACGTTTCTATCCTCTTTACCTGCAGGATATGTGCATGTGCGTTTGAGTATGTGTGTCTAGGTATCAACTTCCCAACAGTAACCACAAGAGGTTTAAATGCAGCTAAATGCCCCTCCATTAGCCCGAAGCTATTAGCTAACCACTGACCACAAACCTCTCTCTTTTGCTTTGGATACCTTTATATTCTGACCTTCCCCGAAAAAGAACATTGCATCAGGGTATGAAAGTTAGAAGAGGGAAGGGCGTAGGAAAACTGAGCTCAAAAGAGTCAAATAGCTGGCTCTGCTTTTAAAAGAATGGATCTGAAAATGACTAGTGCATGGGATAGTCATTAGGAGGTATACTATTTCTCGACGGATTTGGTTTAAATGGTCTTTGTTTCAGCGGTAGAATGCATGTGATCTCTTGTATCCTTCCACAGTTTAATTTAAAAGAGATAAAAGTTAGTTTGAAGAGATACAAAAGTAAAAGAAATAGCATGTGATGTAAAGTAAGTCACGATAATTATTATATCTACATACTGTTTATTACATGAACAGTCATTAGCAGTATATATCGTGGGGACTTTTTGTTTGCACTAGCTGGGAATGCTGGGTTATATTTTGGAGATATGGTAAATGGTAAAGGTCACATTTTTATTTAGCGCTTTTCCACCTTCAAGGCATTCAAACCACTTTACATCAAGGAACCGCTCACCTATTCACACACACATTCATACACCAGAGTACGGAGACACCAGTGTACCAGACACTTAACCCACTCCAGCGGGGTCTTGCCCAAGGACATAAAAACAGCATTTATCTGTGGGAGCTGGAATCGCACCACCAACCTGTGGGTCAGTGGATCTGACTGCTCAACCCATAATGTTTATGTCGAGAGCAGAATTCGAATTCCCAACCTTAGGGAAGTTCTACCAACTGAGCCAACTAAGTACTGCTCACGGTCTTCTCATGACAGGCCTAAAAGTAGTTTGTGTGTGCTGTATAAGAAGTTTGTTGTATAACACTTGTTCTGCTTTGTAATGGGAAGGTATTTTTAGCAATAACTGGTTATATGCATAGTCGTTGTCAAAAATATCTTCTTTGCTTCCTATGCAAGTCTGCAAAGAAAATATAAAATGTATTTGTAGGTGAAGATCTGGTTTTTCAGGTATCTTGCAGGGATGGATTTATTTTTTTTTTTTTTTTTTTTGCAGATACCAATATACAATATTGGGCCTGCTGCTGTGGCTGAGGACCGATATTAGTCCACACCTATATTTAGCTTTAAAATCCACAGCAAGGGCTACAAATTCATCTTCTTCATCAAAATAAAAACAAAATGTATTTATCGGGAATATAAAGTAAGTCATGTAAACATACAGCCATATAACACTCTTCTGTTTCCATTGTTTCTCATGAGTGTGTTCAAACAGACACATGGGCACATAGAGAAGGGGGGCAGCAGCAAAAAAAACTATTGGTATTGAATATCGGCATTGAACATGATACTAAAAATAATATATTACGCATCTCTGGTATCTTGTACAGAACACTATTTGGGCCTATTTAGTATCAAACCATCCATAACTTGCTTGGAGGTCTATAATCACAAAGTAATTCTTGTAGACCATGCATGCAGCTATGGTAGCCCTACAGGGACATACTATTTTCAGTAAAAGTGACGTGATTGTATTTTTGTTATCTGCCAGTTCTTGAAAAGGTTAATTTCATTGGGTTTTATCTGTGTACAATTGCATAATAAGTAAGAGCACATATCAATTTGCACTATATTTTTACACAACCATAATGAAATCAGAAAGTGATAATTGGAATTTTAATTATAATTTATAACTATGCTAAAAAGAACAAGGAGTGTGGAAATTAAACAGACACAAACCGGTGTGAAAAATGAAGATCACAGCATTGGAACACATTCGCTTAAAAATGGATGACTTGACCTTTGACATTTCAAATCAATGAACATGATTGATTGAAGATATCCAGCAAATGACAAAGGGTTAAAGATCAACTAAGATATAATTTGTGTGAAATTGGAATGTTGTGTAAATGTCAGATTCATGCACACTTAATAATCATAATTCACAACATGTAAATACTTCGTACACAGAAACAATAAAATGATAATTAACCACCTGCAGCAACATTTAAAATAAAACGCATTAGAAGTAAGCCAATCTATATAAGTGGGTTTAAAAAAAAAAGCATCCACAGTGTTGGATAGTCTAATGTCCTCTGGCAGTGCGTTCCAGAGCTGTGGGGCCCTGACTGAAATGGCCCCGTCCCCTCTGGTCAGAAGTTGGGAGGACAGAACAGTTCACAATTGTAGGCAGGACCAAGGCTGTGGATGGCTTTGAAAGTAATCATCAGTATTTTAACCCTGAAGAATCCAAGAACCCTTTTCTTCTTTGGAAAATTATGAACATTGCATTAAATTATTATTATAAGTTCACTAAATACTGAAATATCCACTTTTTCAATTTTAACCCTTTATTACCTAATTTAGGATCAGGGCCAAATTTGACCTATTGGGCTCCCTAATTTATCCAAAAAGGTAAAACGTACTTCTAGACTTTCTGCAAGCTATTACTATTACTTTTAACTACAAAAAAATAAAAAAAATAAATAAAAAAACAAAAACACAATTTTACCAACCGCTGGTTTGATGACAAGACGACTTTGTTTGGGTAGTTTTCCAGCTCAACAGGTCAGCCATCTTGTCAGTACCACTCTGGCTTATTTTAGTTCAGTATTCATCCACTAGGTGTCTCTATGCAGGGTCCAGAAGTGACACTCTGGGCTTTTTAAATTTTTTTAATTGAAATTTGAATTTTTAAATTTTTTCATTTTGGGTAACAGCAGTTAACTACGGCCAAATTTGACCCAGTGGGTTCTCCAGCGTTAAAGTCAATTCTAAGATTTACTGGGAGCCAGTGCAATGCAGCGAGTACAGGAGTTATGTGCTGATGCTTTTTGGTGCTGGTTAGGAGCCATGCAGCTGAGTTTGGCACCAGCTGGAGACGGGTGATGGATTTCTGACTCAAACCTACATAAAAGGCGTTACAGTAATGCAAACCACTGGATACCGGGGCATGAATGACTCTCTCTAGGCCTGCACGAGGAATACTTTTTTTTTTTTTTTTGGCTATAGTGTGAATTTGATGAAAGCGTGACTGGACACTGTGTTATTTGTGAATCGGGGTCAAATTGGGAGTCTAGAATAACACACGATTTGCAGGCTGATGGCTTTTCAAGAGGGGCCAAGTTACCAAGGATTTTATTTAAAAAAAAACAAAAAAACAAAAAAATGTCTATTTAATTCAGCTGTCTTTAAAATAAATGGAGACTTAATATACTGTAATTACGTCTTTTTAATATGATCAATTATGTACAAAAATAGCCTCAAGTAGTGGATTTATCTATATCCACATCATCCACTGTTTTAATCATAGTTTATATTATTATTCATTACTTCAAGTTGCACAGTAATACTAAAGCCAGTTCCTAGTTTGTGAATTTTGTTAACTGGCAATGGCAATAAAATGGTCATAATACTTGTAGTACGTTACCTTTTCGAAGTACTTGATCTCATACTCGAGGATGATGCCATTGGGGCGGTCCGGCTCGGCCCAGGACAGAGAGATGCTACTTTTCCCAGTGTGTCCCTTCCTCACCACGCTCACTGGAGACGGAGCTGCAACACACATGTACACGATCACTGCAGATACAAGTATATGCAAATATGCAGGGGTTGAGTGTTAAACATGTGTGAGTGAAACAAAACACAACTCCAGGCACAGAATGTTTTTGATGAGATATAACATAGTGTAATATGGGCCCTTTAAAGTGAGAAAGTTTTCCTAACAATATATCTCAATCAGAAAAACAATAAGAGATGGAAAGGCTTATAGCTGCTGCTACAGTGGAGTGCGGAAGAGGGTTGTAGAGTAACAGTGGCCAATATTGATCTTCATTATTATTAGTTAATTTGAATGGGAACAGTGTAAATCAATAGACATTTTTGTAAATGGGCTAGAATGAGCAGAACAGATCGTTTCCGAATGCTATCCCCAGACAATTTCACATTTGCTTTTCATTTTATTTTTTTATTTTTTCATTCATCTTTATTTATACAGCCCAATAAGAGTACCAGATTGTGTTAAAATACATTATGATACCAACAAAACAAACAAGTAACTACATAAATCCATTTAAAACATTAAAAACAGGAGCAGGTGTGATTATAAATGTTCATCCCCAGATTATTAAAGTGCATTAGTGGCACCATTGTATCCAGTTTTGCTTGTTCTTAAAATATATTCCATTTTAGGTGAAACAAAATAACCAAAAGCTTTTTTCCCCCATTTCAGTTCTAGTGTGGCCAGGTTTGGACGTAGACAATCATAAGACCTTGTATTAAAAGTACTCGTATCAAAGTTTAATAAACAAGTGGGATAGTCTGGCAGAAATGAACCTTTCTTGAATAGCATTAGACCATGGGTGGGCAAACTTTTTGACACATGGGCCACATTGGCCAGGCTATATATATATATATATATATATATATATATATATATATATATATATATATATATATATATATATATATATATATATATATATATATATTACATTAGAGATTTGGCCTTTAACATGTAGCAAAACATGAATATGCAAGGTTCATTGTACAAATTGTTTTCCAAATGCATTCTTTTAAAACTTGCCCTCAGAGAAAGGCTTGCTAGCTTTTGCTAATTTAATGCAAAAAAACTTGCCTTGGGACTTTGATCTGACTTTGGTGAAAAAATATGTTGTTGTTCACTCCATATTAAACACTCAGCGCTCACTATCCACTTCTCTTTTCTTTGATAAGCTAATTTTTGCAGAAGGGCTGATAAGAGAATAAGAGAGTAATACAAGGTTGATGTAGCTGAAGTGCGCCATAATTTGGTCATATTCCGCGGGCCGGATTAATAAGCCCAACGGGCAGTATGTGGCCCCCGGGCCGTAGTTTGCCCACCCCTGCATTAGAATGATCTTGAGCTGTATCAGAACAAATATAAGACCACACAGACTAGTATACACACATGGACCACTATGGAACCTACATGAGGGATTACACAGATATAAAACCACAAGGTAATGTAAAAGAAAGTACTATGATTTAATGTGGAAAATGACAATCTATTGTGTCTGCTGTGGAAAAAAATGCAATTCTAATTCATTTGCGAAGCCTGGTTAGTTTTGAAATACAGAAGAAAAATGTATTCTTTGTCACAGCAGATGCAGACAGAACAGGGCCCAGGTCCTGGCCACAGACTGGTACCCTCCCGGCGTCCCGAGTCTCCCCTTCTCCATCCTCCTGGTCCTCTAGTCTCCCCAGTCCAAGTCCCCCGAGCATCTGAGCTCTGACTATTTATACTGTACCAGAATGACAAAGCTACATACATTGCAAAGTAGTGACTTGTTTCACACTCATGAGATAATGAACTTTTACACCTCAGGACAGGTCAAGACAACAAAGGCTTTCCTGGAGGATGGAGACAGAGCCTTCACACGTGTTAATGTCTGGGGTGGGACTGGATTAAATGCTCTTAAAGACACAACATGAATGTACTTAAATTTCCATCACAGAGTAAATAAAGAGTATTTTTAATCATCACTGTGGTATCGGAATCGGTATGAAGTATCGATTTCATTCCTTAGCATCGAAATCAAGTCTGAAATCTTAATATCATGACAACGCTGCAAAACTGTCTTGAGGCATGCGTCATTTTCATAGCCCCTAACAGAAAGTCGAGAGCTAAATCACGCTACTTTACAACTTACATAACACGCTCATTAGCAGTGATTAAACAGGAGAAATGTAAGTTGTAAACGCAGTAGGGGCCCTAGTTTGATGACACCTCTAGCTTTGATGAGAACACAGGAAACTAATTGTTAGTCGCAATGAGTGTGGTGTTGTACATAAAATATTCACGTCATTATGGTGCATCAAAGCGACAGAAATGACACAAAAAGGAACACTCTGGAACATTGGTTTGATATGAAATTTGCAGAAGGGTATTCTAATACACTGTAATAATCATCTATTATTAAGAGTGACCTGATGTTTGGTTTCCTGGGTTAATATCCTGTTTTGATCACAGACTGGAGATGTAATTTTGATAAACATCATGTCATAACAATGTCCAAAATGAATAATGATAATATTAATGAGGTTGCTTGGAGCATCTGTTGATTCCTCTGTGGACGTTTGGTAATATTTGTATTTGAAACTACGGGTGGTGTTATAAAAATGATTGCTACATATACATACAGGGTGGCCCAAAAATCACTGACACTTTTAAAGCTTCAATACTTCCTATAATTCTCAAGTTATACTCATCAAATTTTAGCAGTAGGTAAACTGAACCTTCTGAGATTTTTGGCAATATATATATATATACGGTTAGAATTGTTCACTTACACTTGAACTTATCACTACTTAAACTAGGGGAAATAAAAATGACCAAATTTTTTGATGTATTTTAAATGTTCACCATTTTCAGTTTCACACTGAATAGATTATCCAACACACTTTGCATAACATTTGAAAGCATTTCCGGGCTTATGGCTCTTATTTGATCCTCGATATTATGTTTTAAGTTTTTTACTGTCTGAGGTTTATTCACAAACACCTTTTCTTTAAGATAGTCCCACAGGAAGAAATCGGGACTAGTCAGGTCTCGTGAGATCACATACTGCCCCCTGTCTTTGAAAATGACAAATTATTCCTTTAATGGCATTTACACTTGGGGCATCTCTTGTATTAAAATGTCGACGGTAACACCGCTGGGTTTCTGGATTTGACCCGTGTGACTCAAAGTCCCACTGTACAATGAGGGTTCGTTCCTTGGTGCTATATTTGCTCATATTAATGTCAGAAGGGTAGTTCTAAATGCTCTGAAAACATACCAGAAAAATATTTAGAAACAAAAGAGTTATGAATCTTTAAAGAAAGAAAAACACTGTTGACCCTGCCCATTGTTTTCAGAGTGATGGAAATTGGGACCGTTGCCATAGCAATTGTTAATTTACAGAAGACCTATTGTGCTTGTGTCTGTTATATAGCTATCTATGACACGGGTGGATCATTATGTTACAATTTGCATATTTTAAATTACAATACTCATTTAAAACAACTTAGTAAGGGAAAGAAATCCGGTGACTTCCTGGTTAGAAAACTGCGGTGCCCAGTGGGAAGTGACATCACCATAAACGTCATCACAACAAAGAGCCGTGAAGTTGTTAGCACCTTCTACGGACAGCTGCAGCTAGCGAGTACCAGATGTTGTTTCATTTGTACCAAAATGACGAGGCAGTGCTGCCGAATCCTATGCTATCATCAATTAAGAAAATAAAATTGGAGAATGAAGCAAGTACAGATCAGTGGGTGTATACAGGCGATGGTGAAAGCTGAGGTTGATTGGCAATATGGCAATTAAAGCTTGTTCAAACATGCACGGATCACTCCAAATACAACTTTGAGAGGGTAAATGAGAAGGGGAAACAACTATAACATGACTAAAAGCTCTGAAAAGTCGATTTTGCATAATAGATCTGATTATATTTTGAAAAGTCCTCAAAATGGCGCTTATAAACAGAAACCCATGAATGAGTTATCGTTTTCCTTTTAAAAAAATACTAGGCTAAATGAATGTGTATAATAATCAATAATAAAATGTTTGGTGACTGTAGAGCAATGCAAACAATAAAATATTAAGCGTATTTCCATATTTTTCCCATCTGGTCTGCTTGTGGCGACTTGGCGCAAATATCTGAATGCACCTGTGCCTAATTAAACCATGCTTTATACATTTACCACTGAGATGCACTTGGCCCAAACTCCCACGGTGTGAACGAGCGCAAATGGTTTTGTCACTGTACCAAGTAGAACCAAACCCTGTCAGTTCTGAGCTCATAAATTATGCTACAATTGCACGCTGTTGTGGATGTCATTCAAATAATTACTAAGAATTATATTGTCACGTTACGCTTTTCCGTTTTCTTCGATAGCAAAAAACCTGCAAGCAAACCTGTAAGTAGAAAAAAACAAATATTACTGCTAGCGCTAACTTCTAAACGCTACAGATGTAATGCTGCTACCAAACATAATCTAAATTTTGTAAAGCAACGTGCTACTGCTAACCTATATTTTGTGTCTAGTCATTCATACACATTGGCTAGTAGAGAACAAAATCAATTTATAGGGAAGGAGGGTGAAGTGTCTTGCCCAAGGACACAACAACGGGGAACAAAACATGCCAGTAGGGGTGGGGTTATGGCAAAATCGTGTTAATAATCATTTTTAAAAACATCATCGGTACCCTTACTCTTTCTATTCTTTACACAAACATGACACTTTTTTTTTTTCATCCAAAGTGTGAATTGTCTTAATCAAGTTAAAAAAAGTGAAAGAACGGTCTGAACTTCCATTATGTCATGTTTTATATCTTAAGACTTAACTGTTATGACATTCACCATTTTGAGTTGTCCCCTTTATTCTAATTTCGCCAAGTCTTTTTCCTTCAATAAAACGCATTAAAGTTCTTAAATATTATGTTTTTTTCAGCTTTCTACCATGTTACAACATCGTTCCCTCATTAAAAACATGCCTGAAGAGGTTTAAAATGCCATCCGTGCATGTTTCAGTAATTTAGCGATCTCTCCCTGGCCCTATCTGAACCTTTTTTTACAGTTAGCAGTATGTTTCTGTCCCATACTCAGCCCACAAGCCTACATCACCCCACCCAACGTGACCTAATGCAATGTGCAGTAGCGTCTTTACCGGGATGCACACACAAGTACTCTGAAGGGGGAGTGACTTAGCACGGAGAGCAAAGGGAGGTGGCGACTCAGAGCTTTAAAAACAAAAGTTAAACTCATAAAACATGTTAATACGTTGTCTTTTCGACAAATATAGCATTTCAAAACAATGAAAGGCAACACGGGGATCTAATTATGTTATGTGTTTGCAGTTAGAAGTAAAACACCCTCCTCTTTAAGTCACGCTCAAGTCATGTAAAAATTGTCCTCCGTTGCTATCCACATTGTTGTAACTCGAGCTGTTGGCCCATCTCTCCACGGGACAATTGAGGCGTCCCTGACACATAAAGAGCTTTTAACCAGGCAAAACGGTCCCCCTAGGCCACCCATCCCACCCCCCCCTGCATCCATCATCGCTCCCTGGCTTTCAATAGCATCAGCGACCGACTACGGGGAATAAATCTACCAAACACAGTAACAGTATCCTGAGTGGCGGGCCGCGCACAAAGTGTTATCCGTGGCATCTTAAAAGCCTGAAAGCAGACACCCAATCACGCTCAGTGTTAAAGTCATGGAGAGAATGGTGCCACTGACCAGAAAAGGGCCTTTTTCCCAGCAGCTTAACGGGTAACAAAAGACCAGCACGCACCACAAGGGCTGCTAAGTTTATCCTCAAGTCAAATCCTCCCAGAATGGAGCCGATGGAGTGAGGAGGGAAATCAAAACTTTGGAAAATGAATTGGAAAGTTATGAGTGGTGAAGTGGTCAACAAAACACAAATAGTGTAAAACAGAAATCTTTGAGGGATAGTTTAAAATGGTTGTACACATGTGGTGAGTAGTTGGTGGAGGTCCAATGGTGTAGATTGGCGGCCTTGCTTCTGTCTGCTCCAGTCTACCCCAGGGCAGCTCTGCGGCTACTTAACTAGTGAGTATGTAGTGAATGAATAATGACTCAAGTATGTAACTGAATAAGATTTAAAAAATATATTAAAGGGTCTATTATTACGCACATTTTTAATCTATGTTATAATGTTGTGTCCTTATCATCCATTTCATTCTCACATGTTTAACATGTTTTATATCATTCTCACATGTTTAACACACAAATATAGGCTGCCTTGTTATCTAAAATGAAAAACACTCCATGTTCCACCTTGTGATGTCATGAGGTAATATAGGAAGTGCCCCGCTGTGTTCTTAAATTCCATACACCTTCACAATAATCATTTGGATAATTTCAGCCCTGGACTTGCCAATCTCTCTTGAACAAAAGGTAAAATGTAGCTGTTGAAAACTACCACTTCATGGCATCACAAGGTGGAATGGCGCATTTTGAGCTCTGGAGATGTAGACAAACTAATAATAAAGGGTTAATGAAAAAAGTGTGAATGAAACAAAACACAACTCCAGGTTTAAAAGGAGGTAATATTATAACATGGTTAAAAGCTCAAATGTGTCATTTTTGCATAATATAAGCAAAAAAAACCAACAACATATATATATAAAGGGTCTGTCTAGTTTTGGTCATGGTGTAAATTCCCAGCAAAATTAAATTAAAATCATTATTCCTTCTCACAACTGAGTATCTCTGAAATCGCATTTGAAATCGTCATTCAACTTTTAACTTGACTACGTCTTATGATCTCGAACACGACAATGTGCAACAGTAGCTCAGTTGGAACCACCGATACAAAGGTTGACAGTTCAAATCCCGCTCTCGACGTAAAGATCATTGGTTGAGCGGTCAGATCCAGCTCCAACAGATGAATGCTGTTGTTGTGTCCTTGGGCAAGACACTTAACCCCCCCCCAGACTCCCTGCGTGTGAACATGTGTGTAAATGGGTGACGTAAAGCGCCTCGAAGATGGAAAAACACTATTTACCATTTTACAACAGCTCGATAAAAGCCAGTGACTCAACAACAGCACAATCACTGTGTCACAGGCGTCCTCCATGTTGGATTTCAAAATAGCGGCATCTGCGTTTCTTTTATTACTGTTGACACATTTCTCTGGCAAAAGTTTCATCCCTCTTTGTCGCTAATACCGTTGTGTAAATACAAGAAAAGAACACTTGACGTTACATTAGACAAAACCCGCCCTCGCTCCCATTTAAAAACATTAACACTGGTTTGACAGACAAGACAAATCTCACCTCGGGCGCGCCACCTCTTCCCTTTGTACAACTTTTTTTCAAAGCCTTAAAAGCCCACTAATATATTCATCACTTCTTTTCGAGTTGTCTCCTTTCGCTCGTCTCCGCGACACCTAAAGGACCCCCCACCCCCGCCCGCCCCACCCTTATCGCCATGACGCCCCCTCGCACGTCCCTCCGAAGACTCTAAACAAAAGCTTCCTTTCAAACTCCAGACAGACTGAAGATGTACGCCCGCTGAGAGGAGGGAGAGGTGATGGAGGGAGGGGAGGGGAGGGAGGGAAGAGAGGGGTGATGAAGTGTGGGCGTCCGACGTGAAGACAAAGTGAGAGAGAGGGTGACATAGAGGAGACAGGACACCAGCAACACTCCCGGGTTTAGAAGCGTGTTGGCAATAACACTTCGGCTAAGATGTTTTTAGTATGTGTTGTGTCTGATACTGAAAATAATCCGACAATAGGTAGTTTTGGTTATATATTTACCGAGAGATGATGCTACTCAATTATCGCTAACTGCAAAGTGTAATATTGTGTTGGGTATGGATGGATTGACGCCATCATCATCTCTAGGGCTGAAGAAAGATGAATTCAATCCCAAAGTAAATGCAAGATGTGATGAGGTGATTAAAGCGCTCAATGTTGTTTCCTCATCAAAAACATATCTAGAGTTGTGTTTTGTTTCATTCACACACACACAAACCCTGCATATTTATTACGCTTTGTTCTTCTCTTAAACAGAAAACAGTCTGTCCCACCTTGTGATGTCATGTGGGAATACAGGAAGTGCTCCACTGTGTTTTTAAACTCCATACAGCTTCAGTCGAATCATTGGTTGATTTCAGCTCTGGAATGGCAATCTTTACTGAACTAATGGTACTAATGGTACACTTAATGATGTCACAAGCTGGAACAGAGCATTTTGAGCTTTGGACATGTAGACAGACTAATAATAAAGGGTTACTCAAACATATGTGAATGAAACAAACAACTCCAGGTATGTTTTGATGAGGTAACAACGTTATAGCAGGGCTTAAAGCTTCATTTTGTGTAATATAGGATCTTTAATGTGTCTATTTTAAATCACGAAGAATGTACAGTGATTTTCAGAGTGTATTAATGCTTGTTCTGGTTTGGTCTTGGTTTGAGCTAAGTGTAGCATTGATGTAGACTTGGAGAGTTTGGTCAACACATATTTAAACACCACACACACACACACAAATGAACATGACTAATGAGACCCGGATAATACAGTATGTTGAAAGACGGAACATTTTAAAATATTGCAATGGCTATTTTCAAGATATGCAAAATTAAAATAGTATGTTTTTTGTGTGATACTGTGAATTTTCTGATACTTGAAACTCAGTCGCACTGCCACAATATCAATGTCGTCAAGAAATATGATAAAAATAAGATAATAAGAAACTAAGAATACCATTTATTTGTCAAAACAACAGATTTAGCAAGATTTGTCATGGTCTTACATAAATTTTACAGAAAAAAATATACAAACTGTTATGAAATTGTAATACTTTTGTATGCTTTGTCTTAATATAAATGTATTGAAGCTAGATCTTTTGATGTATTCCACTCTTTAATCATAGAAATAAATGATCTTCTGGACAATGAAAAGGCAGTCAATTGTTAAAGGTCCTATATTACTACTGCTACTGCTACTACTACTGCTACTACTACTTACTACTACTACTACTACTACTACTACTACTACTACTACTACTACTACTACTGCTACTACTACTAATCTACTACTACTAATATTACTAATACTACTACTACTGCTACTACTAGTACTACTAATCTACTACTACTATTATTACTACTATTACTACTACTACTGCTACTACTACTACTACTACTAATCTACTACTACTACTACTACTACTACTGCTACTACTACTACTACTACTAATCTACTACTACTATTATTACTACTATTACTACTACTACTAATACTACTACTGCTACTAATACTACTCTACTACTACTACTACTACTACTGCTGCTGCTACTACTACTACTGTTACTACTACTAATCTACTATTACTACTACTACTAATCTACTACTCTACTCTACTCTACTCTACTACTATTACTACCTCTACTATTACTATTACTACTACTACTGCAACTACTACTACTGCTGCTTCTACTACTACTACTACTACTACTACTACTACTACTACTACTACTACTACTACTACTACTACTACATACTACTACTACTACTACTACTACTACTACTACTACTATTAAATTGACTATTGTGAGCTTTAAGCCATGTTATAATAAATTGTTTCCTCCTCGACCTTTATCATTAGTCTGTCTACATCTCTACAGCTCAAAATGCTCTGTTCCACTTTCTGATGTCACGAAGCAGTAGTTTTCAGATTAACAGCTGCCATTTACCTGTTGTTAGCAGTGATTAACAATTCCAAGTCTGAAATCATCCAAATGATTCTAGCGAAGGTGTATGGAGAGACATCACAAGGTGGAAAAAAAACAATGTGCACAGCTCCAGGTCTGTTTGTAATGAGGACACAACATTATAACATAGATCAGAAAATAGCGTAATATGGGCCCTTTAAGACACATCCCATGTTGAATTACATAAATATAATAATTTATCAGGTATATAGCAGATCTCATAAGATACCATTGTACGTATTATTGCAGAGCTTGGGGCAAACAAGATAAGGACGATTCATATTCCAGCTCTGATATGGTGTCTATCAATATTATAAAGTGTATGGATTTTACCGACGGGATCTCTTTGTTCTGTTAATCTGGGTTCATAAGGTAATCTATTTCATGTATGAAGAGGTCATGAAAACCGAATGGCCTTCCACTGTGCGAGGCTTGGCTCCTGATAACAACAAGCGTACAACAACAGCTAACATAAGCTGCTCAAGCTAGTATCTGACAGCACCATCAGCCAAATCAATACCGCGTTCCAATATCGCTTTTATTATCATTTAACTACCCCCGGAGAATGACGGGACCAGCGCTCGGAGGCACGGCGGAGGGGAGATAGGAGACGCTAAGAGAGATTGCTTTATTAAACTTGTAATATAGCAAAGATGGTGGCTTTCAAACATTCGGATAGCGATTCGAGCTAACTACCCGCTAGCACTCAGCAGTGATAGTGGTATTACATTACATATGTCCTGGAATTACATGTGCTTTTGGTAATATGTGATAAGAAGGTGACAGTAGGAAACATATGAGTTCTGTATTTTAAGTATTTTTTTTGTTATAAACACGTTTGTAGTTTCTGTAATCTGTTGTCAGGATATGAGATATAAAGACCTCAAGAGCTGAGACATAACATGCTATTGATTGATGTGTATTTTTGGCGGGTGTGGCTGACAAATTTACTAGGTCACACTTTAATTATATTTTGATCTTAACAAGTCTTTCCTGGTTGAGGTTAAAAAAAGGCATGAAAAAGATGAAGTGTGAACTGTTTAACTGAGCTTGTTCAATTTCCAGCGCATCGCAATCAAATAGTGCCATCGTGGTCTTATATTCTAATACATAAACTGGAACCATAACAAATGATGAAATGGATGCATACTAATCTTGGTTTAGTCATGGTTTGAGATCATTTTAGTCCTGAAGTTCTAGTCCTGATTAAGTCCTGGTGTAGTACAGGTTTATTTTAGTCCTTGATTAGTTCAAATTAGCAGTGGTTTGTGTGTGTGTGCTAATGTGAAGTCATAATAAATGTGAAACAAAATGACTAAACATAAGTGATTTGTAAAACTACATATTTTCCAGAAAATGCATATTTTTTGACACATATTTTACCATATATTGGCCCTATTTCACAAAGCAGGTTGAACTAACCCAGAGGTAAATTCCTTTTGCTCTGAGAGTTCCTACTCAAACAAGGCCAACTCTAAATTTTCTGTTTCAGAAAACAGGTTTGGTGCAGAGTTAGACCACTCAGGGTTTATTCACTTGAAATTTTGCTCTGAAAAGATTCACATTCATGGTAAGCCAGAGGAGGCTTCCATCTTACAGGGACAGGAAGTCATGTGACAGTGGACAAATTAAATTCTATCCATCCATTTTCTTCCGCTTATCTGGGGTAGGGTCGCAGGGACAGAAGTCTAAGCAGGGACTCCCAGTCTTCCCTCACCCCAAACACCCTCCCTCCTCCAGCTCCTCCGGTGGGACCCCAAGGTGTTCCCAGGCCAGCCGAGAGACATAGTCTCTTCAGCGTGTCCTGTGTCTTCCCCGGGGTCTCCTCCTGGTGGAACATGCCCTGAACACCTCACTAGGGAAGCATCCAGGAGGCATCCTGAGCAGAAGCCCGAGCCACTTCAGCTGGCTCCTGTCGATGTGTAAGAGGAGCAGCTCTACTCCGAGCTCCTCCCCTGTGACCGAGCTCTTCACCCTATCTCTAAGGGAGCACCACCCCGTGGAGGAAACCCATTTCGGCCGATTGTATCCACAATCTAGGTTAAATTCAAATTTGAAATTAAAATTGGATATTAAGTAATTCTTTGTATAAATAATTAGTGTGATGCATGAAAACACTTTTTCTTACACTTGTACTTGAGCTCACTGAGGGCCATTAGTTGAATTTTCCGTGCGTGTTTTGTTGTTGATGCCAGTACAGAGAAGCTATCAAACCATTAACTCGACTATAAATTGCCTTTAAAATGTTCCACAAAAACTCAGACATTTGAATAGTAAAAGTACAGGGCCATTGGATTCCTGAAAGTCCACAGTCTGATGCATTTACATTTGCGATCCTCCTCTTCCTATAGTCCCTCTTACACCTGGGTGATTACGATGTTTTCTTTCAATCGTCCAAATATAGGCCCACCCACCTGCTGCTATTGTACGCATCATTGACGCCGTCTCTGCTTTTTCACATCCTCTCCAATACTATTCACTAAATGTATTTTAAAATGTCTGTGTAGTTCACCCAAACAAAAGAAAACTAGCCACTTAGTCTAATAATCCGTGAAAGACTGTATCACGATTCATTTGATTAATAGCCAACAAGATGAAAAATAATGTATGTTTATGGTACATTTACTATGGATAGCAAATGAGCATACAAAGTAGCCCGGTGATTGAAATGCAATAATCATAGTCTGTAATTTCATGGATCCAATTTGTGTTTGAAACAAAGGGATTCTCCGGCTATTGTATGGAATATAAACTAAATTAGCCGTACTTTTTATAGCACTATATTTGCCCAAACACAGTCTTAGTTTCTGAATTTTGCTGTGTTACAATGGCAAAAGCGTTCAGTTTTTTTTTCGTTTTTTTACAAGTTCACAAGAAGAATACAAAAAAAGAAAAATGAGAACTAACTTTAACCACATTACTACATGACCAAAATCCCCAAAATGTTATCAAAAACATTCGTAAATAGGTCTTAGATGTCATCCATGCAAAGTAATCTAGCAATCTCTTACAAGCCCTATTCGAACCTTCCTTATGGTTAGGTGTATGATCTGCACAGGCCCTTTAAATGCAATTACAAAACACTGCAATCAAACCAATGCCCTCCTTCTATCATCACCTCGATCAGACCCTTAGCGTCAGTATCTCTTTCCCACACACTCCGTTGTGTTTTCCTCTTGCACAATTTGTTTTATTATTCAGCCCAGGCTTCACATGGATACTGTGAAATCACCTATTTCACTGATCCCTTATCGACAATGACACTTCCTACACATCAAAAAGCCCCATTTTCCAACTTTTCGTGTCTTGTGCCCTTTTAAACTTTCTTTAGTACTGTGCCTGTTTTATCAAACATGCACAAATCACTCTAAACGCAACTTTGAGAGGGTAAATGAGAAGGAGGAAACAACATACAGCTCTGAAAAGTCGATTTACATAATAAGTCTGCGTTAAAACAAAGCTCAGCTCATTAAAGTCCAGCTTGAGGTATAGAGCTTCAGACAGAGCAGAGCCTACAGTTAGCAACACACCCCCAGGGAATGTTGATGACATCACCTGCAAACTATCAACTGGTTGGATTCATGTTTGTAGAATTTGATGATGCCATAATTTCAGATGGTGGGCAAAGGCCTACATAGTTCTATGGGAGATTCACTGTGTTTTTTTGGAAGACTCGAAGAAAAACTTTGAATCTTATTGTGTTTGGGGATTGGAATCACAAACTTGCACATTAATATCATGGTTTAAGGTCCTTTCACCTGACATCAATCTTTGGGGTTGAATAATAGCATCACTTTCCAAGGCAGAGTGATGAAATGTGAATGTCTACATCTCCAAAGCTCAAAATGTTTGTGATGTCATGAAGTGGTAGTTTTCAAGTTAACAGCAACCTTTATCCTTTCGTTTAGTAGCGAGTGGCAATTCCAAAACTAAAACTTTTCAAATGATTCTAGTGAAGTGTATGGAGTTTAAAACATAGCAGAGCACTTCCTGTATTACCACATGATGACATCACAAGGTGGAACAGAGTGTTTTCTGTTTGAGAGAGAACTTCCGAAATTTTACGGATTTCTGTTAAATGTGTGAATGTAACAAAACACAACTCTGGGTGTATGTTTTATGTCTTCGATGAGGAAACAACATTATAACGTGGATCAGAAAACAGCAGAATATAGGCCCTTTAAACAGCATATTCCACCATAGAATTCTGACCTGTCCTCCAGCTCAATTTTAAACTATTGAGATGGTGTCACGTAAACCCAACCTATTGCCCCAAACATAAAATAGAACAGCATGCTTAGAAGGGTGCTCAAGGTCCTCCTATGGTGATTGCAAGTGCCGTAATATAAAGCGCTTGTAAAATACCGCTCATTACGTTTTATAGAGGCGGGATTATGAATTAAAATCATTAGTGTAATTGTCTCGGATAGGGCAGGAGAGCAGTTAAGTTTGATCACAGCACAGGTCAAGTTAACCAACAAGGGTAGAGGTGAGAGCAATTGTGTAAAACAAGATCTGCTTTGCTTATAGTAATGGTTCTCAAATGGTGGTCTGTGTACCACTGGTGGTGGATGCTTTTGTGTGTATTTATAGCCACATTTGTCATCCTTCTGGTTAGTTCTTGAACTAGAACTGTATTAATGGGTTTCAGCTTCCTGTTCTAAGCAACATTTTGTAAATCGTTAGGGTAACAGTCCTAATTTTACACCTTTCTGAAACCAATGGATGGCAGTGGTAATAGTCCCCTTATAGACCTGGTTTAGTAATAGTTAAAACCTGGTATAATCCTGTTATAGACCTGCATTAGATTTGCTGTTACTCAATAGGTGAAATATTTTCTTATAGGCAGTACTAGTGAAAAGATTGAGAACCACCATTTTTTTATTTTTTTTTATTTTGTATAATTTTAGTGTTTACGTGTAATATTGACAATACTAAGCAAAAAAACTCAAAAACGACCTAAAACGTGCACAATAGGTAAAATCCTCCAGCTAGGACAGTCCCATAGACTGTATATATAAACGGACATAGCTAACCTGCTGGCCGCCACGTTCCAAATAAGTGATCATGGGCTGCGCTTCCCGTACCATTAACCAAAGCTCCAATTCACTTCACATTGTAAAACTGTGGCCCCTCTCTCTCTCTAACTGCTGCTGCCAGGTTCGTCATTTTGGTCTTACAATGTGTTAAAACCTGCTCAACGTGATCCTGGTATTCTTATTTCACTATAGTGTCTGTAACTCAAGATATGAACATTAACAACAGACAAATCAGGCGCCTTCTTTCCCAGAGATCGCTCCCGCAACAGATTTAATTGACAGTGTTGCTAACTGCCCGCCCCCTGCTAAACCAGCTATGTGGGTGGGAAGGGGTGTTACCTTCAACAGCCTTTCCCCGGATTGGCTCTTTGGTTGCTATGATACTCCTCGTTGAAATTCCAAATATGCAACTGAGCTTCAAATTTGCCTCTATAACTGTTAGCCTCGATGAGCTTCATTTGACTGGAGCCAAACGCTATGGGTGACGTCATAATCACTTAGTTCACTTCTACGGGCAGTCCTGACCAAGCCTAGCAACAAGACCACAGAGATAGGTGCTTACTGCTTACCTCAGCAAGTTTGAAGAATGGGTCAAATGCGGAGGACAAATTTTTCTATAGAGACAATAAAGTGTTCCTTAATTTAGAAATCTTGAGCAAAAGTTGAACAACTCAAAAAGTTGAATCAGCTATGATGAGAAAGTTAGTAATAAAGAACATTAGCAAGAAATGTATCAACTATCAGTTGTGACGCAATGGCCCACCAACCACATGGAAACTGGTTCACACTTCACCAGGCATATGTACATTTGTTACAGCAGTTTTTCCACATACATTTACTTTGGGTAGTTGTTATGGACATTGACTGACAATAAAATAAACTCATAAAAAGCTATCTCAGGTTTTATAGGTCAGACTTAGGTGCCAGTGTCTACCTGGATTATTAGAGTTCCATTTCTACAGCATTTATAAAACTTGTTGACCTTTAGACTGAGTTCATTGTGACTGGGTTGTCAGAACATGCTCGAGGCTGTGAGCTTGCTCCAGGATGTTGCACAGGGTTGTCAGAGGTGAGGTATATTGCATGGAAACGTTATATACATACAGTATTGTTTGTTTAGGCCACCATTATAAATTGTTTGGTTCTGGTGCTGACATAATGTGTTGAGGTCACCCACCCAAATTGAGATTTAACACAATGGAGCTGTTAAGCAATGATGTCATACTTCAGGGTTCAAGGGAATATCAGTAATAGTCTATATCATACGACAGGGGGCGCCCACTGTTTTTCATGCAAGGACCAATGCTACTCATCTATTTTTATTTATTTTATGTCATTCTTTTATTGAACTGGTGGAAGAGGCTAGGGCCATTAGTAACAGCACAAAATGCATATAACCCCCACCCCTGGTTATAAAAAAATGTTGTGTATCAGGTTATTTGTCACTATATTAATTTACTTCTGCGACCCTACTATCAACAACAGGGACAGTGCAAAAGTAAAATATATAAAATAATCACGTGTAATTAAAAGCACTGTTCATGATGCTTGTACATGCCCCTGATCTTTGAATTTAAATGGTCCATATTACACTATTTTCTGATGTTATAATGTTGTTTCCTCATCACAAAGACAAACCTAGATTTATGTTTTGTTTCATTCACGTATGTTTAACACAAATTCTGCAAATCTAGACTGTCATTTGGATAATTTCAGCCCTGGAATTGCCAATCTCTCATGAAAAAGGGTCAAATGTAGCTGTTGACTACCACTTAATGGCATCACAAGGTGGAATAGAGCATTAGCTTAGTTTACATCTGTAGTTTACTTGCACAAATGTAAGAAAATAAATATCACAAGTTTGTCATCATGTCATGTTTTCATATATATAAAGTATTTTAGTATATTTAATTTTTTAGTAAACTAGATCTTCTGAATATTTGTACAAAGGGCTGGTAACACCTGCTACGAGTACTACCACAACCGCTACTAATACTAATACTAGTCCTTATACTGCTACTACTCACACTATAATCACTCAATTTCTCCTTTGTCTGTCTACGAAATTTGCACTTATGATGTAACACTTTTCAGCTCAATAGCACTTGTCCAAGGATATATGTTTATTTTGTTGTTCTGCCAACCTTTAATCGAGAAAAATACACCACTATTCACCAAGATTTATGAATTATGCAAGATGGTCAAATGTCAATGTTAAGTATAATAAACTGCGCCGGTTTGAAAAGCACACTTACTGCCTGACTCTTCCACTTCTTGTAATCTAATCTAATCCTAATCTGCATTTGGTCCACCGACTGGAGCTCGTTTAATCCTGTTCTAAGTGCAGTAAACCTGACAAGACTCTGCTGTAGTCTGAGCTAATCCAATCGGTCTGGTGACAGATACTGCTACTACTATAACACCGGCAGCTCTGTGAACTGTTAAGAACCAACGGCCTGCCTTACACACACTAACGTACAAATACTATTAATGCCTTCACTACCACTACAAAAAAAGCCCAAAGTTTATTGTATTTGATCTAGTCTTCTGATCTTTCTGGGGCTGATCTGGAGAGGATGGAGTTAAACAACAGCAGTTTAGAGTAAAACCCACAATGGCACTGCTGCTACTAATACTTCTACTGCTATTACTGCAACTATTATTCCGCTACTCCTCAAACAGTTAAGTAACACCCACGTTTTGCTACTGCTACTGCTAATACAGCTACCATGTCCACTATAATCTCTCACATTAACACCCACTACTACTACTACTACTACTACTACTACTACTACTACTATTACTACTTCCTCTCTAATCACTCACGTTTCAATTTTAACCATTTACCATACAAGTAACATCTCCTGCTACTACTACTACTACTTCTACTACTACTATTATAATCACTCAATTTTCAAATAGCCATATACCCATCCATTTAGTGGCCAGTAACACCAAATATCAGTATTACCACCACCACTACTACTACTACTACTACTACTACTACTACTACTACTACTACTGCTTCTCCCACTATAATCACTCACTTTTCAATTTTAACCATTTACCTACTGACTATTAACATATGCTACTACTACTACTACTACTACTACTATAATCACTATAATCACATACCCATCCATTTACTGATCAGTAACATCTATTACTACCACTACCACTACTACTACTACTAATACTACTCGTAGTACTTATACTACTACTACTCTCACAATAATCACTCACTTTTCAAATGGCCATTTACCCACCAATTTACTGACCAGTAACACCTGCTACTGATGCTGCTACTACAACCACTACTACAGCTACAACCATTACTACTACTACAACCACCATTACTACATCCACTGCCATTTCTACTACTCATACTACTTATACTACTACTACTACTACTACTCCCACTATAATCACTCACTTCCCAAATGGCCATTTACCCACCGGTTTACAGACCCACTATTCTTGAATGATGTTTTTGCTCTAACCTCCAAGCCTCGGGGAGAAGGACGATAATCTCATATTTTTCTCATTTTACTACACTGTGGGCTCCCCATTTCATTATGCACACATAAAATAAAACACACTCTAGTAAACATAAAACAGTCTCCCAAGGTACATGTGCGCTTCTATCTCCATTATGGCCCATCCCACTAAGTATTCATTATTTACAGCTATGGGGAGTAGAGTCACCCAAGTACACTGCAGTCTTAATGTGAGGCCACCAGGCAGATGAGTGATGGGACTTTAAGTACTGTTTTGTGGTGTTGTGCTTAGAAAGTAAACAGCCAAACTTTCTTACATGCTAAAATGTGCTCAATATTTCAATAAATACTCGACAAAAGTGGAATTTTGTGTGATTAGTTTTGTGCTTTAATTAAGTATGCAGTTTCTCATTGTGTAATTAATAAATTAATGTATCCTAATGCATTTAACTCAGATTACACATGAGAGCATCAATTACTTAAAGGCGTTGTACCTGTACCTTTAAACCAGGGGTGTCCAAACTATGGCCCGGGGGTCAAATGCGGCCCTCAGACCATTTTTTATTGGCCCTCAGGGCTCCTGCTGAACTGGCCCAATTGATCATAAGCAGTACTTTTAACAGCAAATTAAACAATTTCTACCACTGTATCCTCAAACATCACATTGCAGTGTGATGTGATGTGTTTTGAAATGTGGATGTGTGATAAAAAAAAAAAAGAAAAAAAAAAAAAAAAAAAAAAAAAAAAAGCTTGGGCACCTCTGCTTTAAATGATTTAGAGTGGTCCAAAGTTATTTCTCACTTTTCTTATTCATTCCGAGCATCCTAATCATTCACCATGATGCATTTATAAGAGCTTTTCAGAACAGTCAGGGCAGAGTTTTGCCGTGACAGTAAAGCTAGCAACAACTAGTATTTGCACATATTGATGGTCGCACAATGAAATGCTTATAAACGCTTGTAATCAACTGACATATTTTACCTCAACAGCTGCTTATACAATATGTACTGGGAAATAAATATTTTGATCAAATACATGGGGAAAAAATCTTGTACAGGCACTCTAATAGTAGATTACCTGATTTCCATTTCAAAAAAAAAAAAAAAAAAAATACAGTATATATATATATTATTTGGGATAAAGAACCACTATGAGGAGGCAATTTTTTTTAGGAGAAAGGACCACGTGCCTATACAGGTCACAAAACTGGATCATATACAAATGGACAAAAAAGGTACTTGCATTAGCCAAAACAATATAAAAAGAAATATTCTTCATTATCCCCATAGGGTAGTTCATCCTCTCTATTTGACCCATGCTTTAATACCACTGTGGCAATCCTGTCAGGAGTAGTAAGCAATTGTAATGCCCAGAGACCCATCTCCAGATCTTGAGTTGGGTTTGACCAGGATTACCTTAGCTTGAAGAAACTAGAGTACCCAGAGGCAACCCACTCAGACATGGGGATAACATGCAAACTCTACACGAAAAGAAAAGGTTCAACCCAGCCCAGGAATCAAAGCTTATTCCTCTAAGGCTGAATGATCCACAAAAACTCACACTCCAAACTACTGAAATATTTCTGTGTGGACAATAATGAAAGTAGCAAAAGAAGGTTGAATTCTGTCAACTGCACACATGCTTTTAAAGTGAATATATTTCCCCAGCTAGCTTCTTAATTCTGATGCAGCTTTGGTAAGGGACTGACTTAAATATCTCTAAGGGAGGAGATAACTACACTGAAGTAAAAAGTCAAATACATTGAACTACCCTAAGGTGTGAAGGTGCATATTTCTTTCGTTCATGAACTTAAACATCTTGCAACTATTAGCATACTCTATTAGCAACCCTTCACTTAGCGACAGACTTCTTCTTTTGCTATGGACCCTGGGGAATTACGCAGACAACAACTAAACACTTTTATCCAAAATTCTCGAGTATTGTATCCAGCCACTCATCCCAAATAACAAGTCTTTCTGCAAATGCCACCTCACAAGTTCCATTTCACCCAAACCTGCTCCAAATATCTCCTCTCCAGCCAATGCAAAAACTTGAGTTGTCCCATTAATCACTGTTGACAGGCCCGCAGAATAACACCTGCTGCCTCTCGCACACATGCAACCTCCCAATCATCAGCGTTAGTTTATTTCCCGCTTACCGTGTTGATCCAAATGTGCTGCCTAATTGAGGAACCCAAGCTGCTATTCCGATGAAAATATCTCCATGCTAAAACAAAGGGCCTTTCACTGCGCAGCTCTACGCCTCATCGCGAGGAGGGTGCTTGAGTGAAAATTAATACAGCGACAGATTTGTTGGACAAATACTTGATGATAATATGATCATCTGGCGTCTTTGTTACTAAACTATTATACACACGCCAACGATGTGACATGATTGGGCGTCTATGCCAGTTTTAGTAAGGAACTGAGAGGCGCGGCTGAGTGCAAATGAGTGCAATGCATTAGATTTATAGCACAGGCATTCAAAATCTCTGCTTGGTCCATTACTCATTCACTCTAGCCACAACCAAGAAATCTGTACAGGCAAGTTGGGTAAAAAATGTGTCTTGCCCAATGACACAAAGTACTGGTAGTCAACCATTGGACGGTGGTGAACATTAGGCCTGTCATGATAAATACTATATTCGATTTATTGTTGAATACACGATAGATGGAACTATTATTTTAATACCGCTTTAGGGTTTTCCGGTCAGTGGCATAATGGCATTCAGTATTACCGTTTATCATACTAGAGATAGGCCAATATTTTATTTAGCGATTATCGAGCCAATATTTTCACTTTTTATCGTATCTGCTATTGGCCTTAAATCTCCAGCTAAGTCTGATATTTTCTTTTGGTTGATTGCTGCCTAAAGAGTACACACAAAGCTTTATATTAACTTTAATATGAAGAGATAGGTGCAAAAAACCCCCCCAAAAAAACACCTTTACTACACAGAACTCTTAACGGTTTGTGGTATAAAGAGGCTTGGTGAAGTTTGTAGTAAATTTATAAGATGATATAATTTGAGGAAAATCAAAATCGGCCCAAAATATCGCTCCTAAATAGCAGAGCTTATCGACAATTGGTTGCTCTGTATTCTAAACAATTGGTATTAGCATCAGCCATGGCCAAAACTCATATCGCTCAATCTCTATATCGTACTTCAAAAATTTTTACTGCGATGCCTATGGACATCTCTACCAAACAAGCAACTATCTGCATTTTATTTTAAACATCGCTTAGATTATTTGACTTGATGTTAAAGAATGTCCAGAATTAGGAAGGAAATGCCTTTGTATGCCTGCCCTTGAATCCTTAGAATTAAGTGGTACTGTAACGTTTTCTGATGGAAAGTCCGCCACTTGCTTGCCTGCTGCTTGTTGCATTGTTTTGCATAGCATGTTTCACAGTATGACATTAAACTTAAAGTGACACAGCAGGCCTAGATAGAGGTCAGATCTGTGGAGAATCAGCCTCACTCATAGTATGCATGTTTTACAAGATATTCAACAATACGATGAACAATACGATACAATTTGTCCAGTTGACAGATTTTAACTTCGTCTTTTGTTATGGATCAGACCTGGACGACTGAGGGTTTACACAGATATACTTCTAAGATATTCAACAATACTTATAAAAAGAGGTTGAGACATCACATGGCAAAGCTTTATGGGATACCCTCTTAGACCAACAAACCCACAATATCATCCTCTGTCAAAACAACTCCCTCATTTTCAGTTCTAACATTAACACAATTTCTGTTTTTCTGGTCTGGTGTGTAAATGTAGAACGCTTGCATGTGCGGTTTGTTTGTCTAAGGGTTGTGACATCAATTATAAAGCAGGCTATTACAACTCTACATTACAACTCTACATCATATTGTGGAACCTTTCATGCAAAGCAATACATCTCCATGGAGACAAGCTAGAGGTGGACAAGTCACCAGAAAAGTTATATCGTGCACATTTACAGGTTGAGGTATTCAGCATAAATTATTGTGTTTTTGTCATTTTCATTCCTATTTTTTTTTGCACAAACTGACACTTAACTGATGTAAAACAATGATAAATATGTGCCCAGCTGCTATCCCACCAAACATGAAGAATGGAAAGATAAAAAAACAGGAAAACTGTTCAATGGACTTGACTCCTTACCTGCCTGGTTTGTGGTCACGTTCAGTGTCACATACTGCCGGGCATGCTCTTTGGCGAGGTCCGTTACGCCGTTAACCGCCTCCAGGAGAAAGCTATAGTTGGTGTGCGACTGCAGATCGGCCACCATGACGGAGGTGTTTGACAGGCCCAGGCGACGAGGGAGGAAGCGAACGTTTGGCCCGCACTCCTCCAAGCCCCGCCCCTCTGGCAGCACCCGCCTACACAGGATGTTGTAGCGCACGTCCTTTCTGCCCCCGGTTTCCATGGGAACGGACCACTCCAAGAACACGCTGGTCTCGTTGACGTTGGAGATGGCGTTGCGGGGAGCTGATGGAGGGCCTGGACATAGGGGGTTTGATTGTGAGTCCTCAGGATCAAGTATGTGCACAATACATGAAATAATATTGAATAAATTATACATTTTCCAATAGGCTCTGTGCACAACAGCACCTGGCAACGTCACTGTTAGCGTCACTACTTTCTGTCTAATTTTATCTTTATGAGGCTTTTGCTGAATCACGCTAAAATGAATAAATGTTTAAAGGTCAGGCAGTGGACAGAGAACTGTGGGTGGAGGTCACTGATGTCACATGTTAAACAATGCACAAATAAAATGAATGCTTCACCCAGAGGACACTTCTGTGTTTAGAAAGAGGAATGTTTGTGTCTCATCTTATCATCTTAAAACTTAAACTTGCACTAACTGTAGAGTCTGCCATCATGTTCTCCAACCAAGTCCTTGGCATTAGTATTCATATATATATTTTTTTTCATCCAAATAAATCTGATGGAGTAAAATTTTGGTGATTTGGTAGCCTAAAAATCTGCAGACTTTTGCCAGTCAACACATTTCTCCAGCATCCAAGCCTAGTGTGATGTCATACTGAGCCTGCAACTGTGCCGTCCGTCCACAAGACTGTCATGAGCTCCCAGTTTGCCTTTTGACAAGTTCATCTTAATGTAATAATATACAATTCTGCATCTGTTCATCTTCCACTTATTTATATTTGATGTTGCAGTGGATTAGATGCTACCCCAACAAGTAGGTTTCAGAGTGATTTAAGATTAGCAGTGTTGCCATAGCAATAAACAGTTCAAAACAAAATGTGTCTTTTGAATGGTGAAAGTACTCAAAATGGCACCTATATACATGGACCTATATAACTCAATGGGGCTTTAACTGTTTTTGACAGAAAGAACACAAAGTCTACACATGCACAACGTTATCTTTATTTGTTAACGATTAGGTTCACATATTTGAATGACAACAATAATGCCTTTGTACTTACACTTTACCCCCATATTTTCACGCTGAAAAAAATACATTCATTGTAGTTTGTTTTTGTTGACAGTGAAAACTTTGGTGTAAGGTTTTGTAAAATGCGGACAGGCCAGTAATTGCTGAGATATTAACCATAAACCATGTCCAAATATCTGCATTTTGGCTGTTAAAAAGAAAATCGTGGTATTCAACCATAGAATTCTGACCTGCCTTCCAGTTTAATAGAAATACAGTGTGAAAGTGTTAGCAGTTAGCGCCACTCTTTCTCTCTAAAACCTTCAAATCAGGATAGAAATCTAGGGGTAATAATAATAATCATTAACAGCCACATTGAATCAATAACATCTGCACCTTTTACCATCTAAAAACATTGCACAAATCTAAGGTATACTGTCAAAGCCAGATTTGGGGAGCTTTATCCATATCTTTAGTAAATTAGACTTCTGTAACGACAGCTGCAGTACATCCAGAATGCTGCTGCTCGGGTCCTGACTAGAACCAGGAAGTACAAGCACATGCACAAGTCCTGTGCTCAGGTCTCCTAGCTTCCTGTGGCTCAGAGAATAGACTTTTAAGCAGCTCTACTTGTAATCAAATAGCCTAGCAGCAACATCTCCGACATGTTAGTGCCATATGAAACCATCTCGCACTCTGAGGACTTCAGGGACCAGCTGCCTGCTTAATATCTTTCTTATTCTGTAAAATTACTTTGTGTACTAACTGTGCTATACAAATAAACTTCTCTTGCCTTGCCTTATGATGTCATGCAAACCCAACTTCTTCAAGCGAGCCTCAATAATGCATATTTTTCAAACTAAATTAACGTTTCATAATAAATTTACTTATAACTTCTGAAAACAATCTGATTTCTCCTTACGTGTGCATGCCATGGCCGGTGGATCTGACTCTATCTTGTAATATCCCTCTTCACAGCTGCAGGAGACAGCCCCGGGCTGCCTGGCCACACTGTGGGGTGGGCACTTACTGCACGACAGGGCCTCCAGCACTGAGCGGTAGAATCCGGGCTTGCACACTGAAAACACACAGAGAAACAGAGAGGAGGCGGGTTAGACATGGGCTGTGGAGCTGGATGTAGAATACAGGGAAAGGATACTAATTTTTGAAAATACATTTGTAATAATTATCTCTTATTTAGCCTTAATAAAGCATGAACACTTAAGAACACTTCAATAAATACATCACAAAAAAGTCATTAAGGGTGATTCAGACTTAGTTAAAAGGTAAAAGTAAAAGGTGCTATATGAATGGGTGAATGGTTCCTTGATGTAAAGCAATTTGAGTGCCTTGAAGGTGGAAAAGTGCTATATAAAAGAGTGACCATTTACCATTTATTCTCACAATAATTATAACATTAAAATTTGATATTGTGGCATCCCTAAACATAAGTCAGGGCACTTTCATTTTAAGCTTGGGTAGAATATCTTTTAAATGATCATAAATAAAAGCAACATTCATTTGATTCTATGTTATAGCTGGTACTGACATGGCAACCATTTTGAAACATATTGTGCAGATCAGATGCAGACCATCGCTGCATAGATGGGAGGGGGCATGGGGAGAGTGGAAGAACAAGAGTGTTTGGAATAATGAAGGCAAAAACACCCCCCCAAAAAACAGGTCATGTTCAGAGCAGTGGAGAATTCCCTGGGTGGTTGCAGTTGTTTGGAGCCTTCTAATCAGAAATACTGCTGGTGCTCAGAAAAGAAGCATTTGTCATCTATTATGGGATGGGAATTTTACGTTTTATCTTTCTCGCCTCCTCACAGATTTGATGTTGTCTTGTGTCACTCTAGAGATTACCACCTGTGCAAGCCACTGTTTATTCATTTCATTTTATCTGAGGCAAAAAGTGTGTGCTTTGTAGTGATGGACATTTGGGGGAATTGCTCTTTGCTTTCTTACGATTACAGAGGCTTTATATTGTCTTTCACAGTCAAGAGCAATCAAATAAGCACAGTTTTGCTCGCAGGGGATGTTCATTTTATTAATACTAATACAATAACCATATATATGAGTTAATTGGGCCAATCCTGATAAATAGGAGAGTTATATCCAGAACTTTTTTTTTTTTTTTTTTTTACCAAATTGATACTTAAACTAGTATCAAAACTAGATGGTCATTTAAGTAAGTATCAACACTAACAAGTCCATTCACAGAACAGAAATGAACCTTTCGTGAATAGCTTTACAGTGATGTTGAGCTGTATGACAGAGACTAGACCATGGACCACTATGGAACCTACTTGGATGACTGAGGGATTACTCAGATATAAGGCCACATGGTAATGAAAAAGAAAGTACTATGATTTAATGTTGAAAATCACATTCTATTGTCTAAATAAAGAGTGCTTTTTAATCATCATTGTGGTATCGGATTTGGTATAGTATCGACACATTTGCAGATGTGGGTGAAGTGTCTTTTGTGTCTTTTTGAGTGCTGTCGGTGATCGAGAGGGGCCAGTGGCACAGATTGGCAGCCTTGCTTCCACCAGTCTTCTGCCCAGTGCACTGTAAAGCACTTTATCTTGACAGGCGCTATATAAATCCAATCATTAGGTAATTTAGTTATTATTTTAAACTAATGAAATAATAGAAAAACTCAATCAGACTTGTACATTTGATCTATTTTACCATATGTATTTGTGGAAACTCAGGTTGCAGTTCTTTGTGCTATCTATTGGTGTATATATGCTTACATTCTACATTGTACATTCACTTCATGTTTGCACTGATTCTAGTATTTTAGCTACGCAGATTGATTGACACTCCAGTATAACTTTGTCATTACTTACTTACTACTGACAATGACAATAAATTCATGAATTTTGAAGCCCAACAATTGCTTGCGTTATTGTCGACTTCTGTCCACCTTCTATTTGTGAATATGCTAATACAGGTTGGGCTTGTGCAACGTATTTTATGTCAATGCTACAAACAGCAGTGTGAAGTGAATGAAGTGTGTTCATTAGATCTACTATGCATTCTGCCAAATTGTGCTAAAAACATGACTGTAACTTTTCTGATGTAACAGTTCACACCTTAGGGTAGTGGACTTAACTAATAACAGATGCTAGGGTGTGTTCGTTTCAGTTTAATTACCTTATCCCCACTTACAAGAACCCTGTCAGAGCTGAAGAAGCTACTTCGTTGAGTGGCAAATGCATTTACTCTTGTTCAGTTTGCAGAATTCAACCATCACTTTAATGCCATACTGTGGAACATTCTGTGCAAAGCGATGACATCTCTGTGAACACCAGCAGATGGCATACTCCCACCGGAAAAGTTACCTAATGCGCCTTTAACTGCAACATTCAAAGTCATCTCATGTTACAACCACCTTTACCCAATCCATAATCCCTAGAGATGTACTGAGTGCTTATAGGTCCTATGGAGTTATTACCCATGCTCCTTTAGGCCTTTCTCTCCACCCACACAGACCTATGCAGACATCTGAACGGAGTGGAAAGGCACGCAGGCAGCAGGTGATGCACTCTGAATGCTAACCTTCAACAATATCTATCGCCATGACGACGGCCCCAAGTCAACCAATCATTGTCATGTTATCGTGGCATCATTTTTCGTCCCGGATTCTGACGCTGCACCCAAACACATTTTATACAATAGACTGTCTAGAAATACTAATGAGATAGTTGACGTAGAATAGGCAATGCATTACTCAGGGGAAGGACAGAATGGGTACTGGGAGGATTTGAAAATAGGGAAGCGTTTAGTGGCAGTGTCCTCTAGAGTTTTTTTAATGTGGCAGTAAAAACGTGATTCGACTACAGCAGCGATTTACACCCAATAATTAAAGTTCACCTATAAGGACACGCACACAATAGACGGTGGAGGGAATGGAGGGAGATAAAAAGACAAATGGAGGACTGGTGGAACGATGATTGAAGGGTAGGTGTGCAGGGGAATGCTGGGACAATGTAGAGGGAAATGGGAAAAAGGAAAGGAGCTAGACTTGAAAATGGTAAGAAGGAATGGGTGTTAGCAGCTGTAATCGCCGACATGTGTTTTTATAATGCAATGCTAACCATATATGAATGCGACTGACAGACAGTGTACGCAAGGTGGGTTATGTGTCTTGCCCAATGACACAATGACAGCCTGTGAGTCAGTGGATTTGACTTCTCAACCAATGATGTTTATATCGAGAGCGAGATTTGAACCGCCAACCTTTGTTTCAAGGGTGAACACTCTACAAACTGAGCTACTTTTGTCCTTAATAAATACACTTAATAGCGTTTGAAAGTATTTTATGGTAAATGTGACAGCATGATAAATGTATTTTACCATACTGTGACAGATTTTTATTGTTCAAAACTGGTTCCATGGCTCGGGATGGTTAGTGTAAATAAAATCGTGAATAGAGCGTGAAACATTATTCATTCTCTATGCACTTGTGGGTTAGTATATAATTGAAGAGACTTTTTTTTTTTTTTTTGCCTTATGGTGATTTTCAAGCACAGTTTTCTGTATTTTAGCCAAACAAATGACAATATATTCCCCCCTTTACTGTTGGTGGGGATCAGTTTAGTCAAGAATAGGGACACCTGGTTCAGTCCTGGTTTAGACATGGATTAGATCATGGTTTAATCCTGGTTTAGACCTGGTTTAGTCCTGGTTTAGTCCTGGTTTAGATCACCTAGTCAGTCCTAGGGACACCTGGTCTTGGATCTGGGACAAATATTTTTGGATAAAATACTGGGACACCTGGCTTTAGTCCTGGTTTAGTCTGTCACCCTAAGATGAGCATGGTTTACAAATCCTGGTTTAGACCTAGTTTAGACCTGGTTTAGACCTGGTTTAGATCATATTAGTCAAAAATAGGGACACCTGGGACCTTTCTTGAATAAAACTGGGACAAATCAATGGTTTTGGATAAATCTACTGGGACACCGGGCTCAAAACTGGGACCTTGTTAGGTAAATTGGAATGTCTGGTCACCCTAAAATGAGCAAATCTGACAAATCACACTAGTGTTTCTAAAATAAGATTTGATTTGAAGTACCCAAGTAAATCGTCTGTGCATTGTTAAGGCAGAAGCTTATGACAAAATCAGCCATCTTTAATCGCTTTTCGAAGATGCCATATTGCAGATCAACCCCCTTTTTCACCGCCACCGGCATACGTCCACTGCTCTGCACTTACTTTGTTCTCCAATTTTATTTTCCTAATCAGTGATACGTGTAGGATTTGGCAACACCACATAGTCATTTTGGTACAAATGTCCGCTGCTCGATAGCGTGATCTGACTAAACTAACTAAACTAAAGGTGATACAATGTACAAGACATTCCCAGTATAGCACCAGACTGGGGAAAGCCTGTTAGCCTGTTAGCGTGTTTTAGTAATGGTCTTTGGTGGCTCTGATTCACCTTGACAGAACCTTGGTCCACTGTCATGCAACATTAGGTCTGAAAAATGCTCCCTCTGCCCTGGATCCAAGCACCTCGCCCCGGCCCCATACAGACAGAGACAGGGTTTATGAGCTATGTTCACTGCAGGAAGCCACACGCGCCTAATTACTTTGACTTTGTAGGGGGAGAAGTCACGATATTGTAGCTTGGATTAAAAACTGTGAGATACTAACAAGACATAATGACACGGGATGAAGAGTAATTTAGTAATATCAGTATTTGGGCGTCAGTAGCTTAGTTGGTAGAGTGTTTGTCCACTGATCCGAAGGTTAGTGGTTTGAATCCCACTCTTGATGTAAACATCATTGGTTGAGTGGTCAGATCCACTGACCCACAGGTTGGCGGTGCGATTCCAGATGCCACAGATGACAGCTGTCGTTGTGTCCTTAGGTGAGACACTTAACCACCTTGCTGCCAGTGTCTATGTACGCTGATGTATGAATGTGTGTGTGAATGGGTGAGCGATCGAGTGCCTTGAATGTGGAAAAGAGCTATATAAAAATGTGACCATTTACCATTTGATTATAGCAAATTGATTTGCTTTTATGATTCTGGGGTTTAGATTTGACTTCATGTTGTGCTCGATTCTCATGTACAGGGTGGCACAAAAGTCACTGACACATTATATCTTCAGTACTATAATTCTTCAGTTACAGTAATCACCAAATTTTAGCAGTAGGTAAACTGAACCTTCCGAGATTTTTGTCAATATATACAGATAATTGTTCACTTACACTTCAACTTATCACTACTTAAACTAGGAGATGTAAAAATGACTTAAATTTTAAAAGAATAATGTTTTTTAAGTGTCCACCGTTTTGGGTTTTGCACTGAATAGCCTTATCCAACACACTTTGCATAACATTTGAAAGCATTTCCGGGCTTATGGCTCTTACTTGATCCTTGATATTACGTTTTAAGTCGTCTATTGTCTGAGGTTTATTCACAAACACCTTTTCTTTAAGATAGCCCCACAGGAAGAAATCGGGACTAGTCAGGTCTCGGGAAACATGTACTGCCCCCTGTCTTTGAAAATGACTTATTATTCCTTTAATGGCATTTACGCTTGGGACATCTCTGGTATTAAAATGTTGATGGTAACACCGCTGGGTTTCTGAATGTGAACCGTGTGACTCAAAGTACCACTGTACAATGAGGGTTTGTTCCTCGGTGCTGTATTTGCTCATATTAATGTCAGAAGGGTAGTTCTAAATGCTCTGAAAAAATGAAAGAATAATATTTAGAAACAAAAGAGTTATGATTTTTTTTCAACTGTCAGTGACTTTTGTGCCACCCTGTATATGCACATTTTGGCACAGGCAGGAAAAGGCTAAGTCCGGGGTCCTTTCATACACACAAAAAGTAAAAAGTCCGAAAGAGGATTACTGCTGCTGTATTCTAACAGTGTGAGTTTTATCTTTCAGTCACTTTTTATTTCACATTGCTAGACTCAGGATTGACAAAAATATGAACTTTTAAATACTCTTTATATACTTTATGCATGTTCATTATATACACTCGTAATTCACACGACATTGGCGCTGCTGCAATCGTTTTTTTTAAAAACACCATCTCCTCGGCTCTCCTCGTTTCGACATTATCACATCTTATAACATGTTTAGTGGCAAAAAGAGGAGAGGAGAGCAAGTTTTTTTTTCATCAGGGAGAGGGGGACGAGTGGGGCTCTGCTGCTGGGAACAAGGCAGAAACATGTAGATACACAGACATGAGAGAGTCAGGAGAAGCAGAGACTTTTGTTCAAATAAAAGATAAAACAATAAAAAAATAAAGTGAGTTTTTCAGTGATAAAAAAAATCAGAGATGTAGCCTAACTCATTAAACCAAATTCACAAGAAGCTCCTGACTTATCATATAGACTACATTAAAGCAGAAGTCTAATCATGTTTCTATTGATTACTTTAAGTTCTGTTTTATATAGCAAATAATTTAAATGTTTTTTTGTTCTTTGAGGCTCAACAAAACTCAAAAGAATCGAAAGAATCAAACCGTGACAAACAGAATCGCCCCACTCCTATTTTCTATCTATGCAAAAGCTTGGTTTGATGTTGGAAGTGAATCTAACCCTTTGCCTGCGGATTATTCTGAGAAATATCTAAAACAAATGTTGAACACAGATCTTTTAGTAACTACACCCTGAAGCTAGACTAGATCCTTCAACAAAAATCACTATTTTAACTATATCCATTTATTCATTTTAGTTGTAGCCCCATCTGTATTGTAGAAAATGTGTTAAGGTTTTCAAAGATAGTTCACAAGAAGTTTCACGAGGCATCGAGTAATATTGGCCAATAGAAGAAATGTTGCGATGTGATCTGAAACCAAACAACCAATAACAAAAAGAAATATAAAATAATAAAAATGAAATATATAACAACAGGAAAATGTAATTAAATACTACATTTTAATAGTCAAAGAGCAAAGATTCATGACATTTTCAATCATATCAAGACATTCCCCACTCTATTCACCTTATTACAGAAGTTGCCATGGGCGCCGACATTGTCATTTGGGTTGTTTTACAGTGGTCCCATGTTTATCCCGGGGGTTACGTTCTAAAAAGAAACCCCCTCACCACACACTTTACACACTTTTCTCAGACAGGCATTAACATTTTCTCATATTTCTCTCTTGTTCAAACACTCTCAAAGTTCAAACCTTCATATATTATATCCCCCTTCCTCGATGATCGCTTTAAATGTGTTGTTCACATATGGCTCTGCTCCAGTGTGCACAGAAATACTTAAGTCCAAAGCGTTTATGAAATTTGTCGGTGCAGAACGTTTCATCGACATTGTGGGTTTTGTCGGGGAGAAAACTTGCAAACATACAGCACTTCAGAGTCAGACTGCGATTGAACATTTATGTGAATTTGGCTGAACGCATTCTGTACTGTACAGGAGACACGGCACAGAGGAGACTGATTGACAATGGTCTAAAGTGCCTTAGCCAGTCAGGACCCAGAACACAATGCACGTTCAAATGCTGTAAAAAAAAAAAAAAACATGTAAAATTGCACAAAAAAAATCCGTGAAACAGTGAGACCTGCGATATAGCAAGGGACCACTGTATTCTGTATGGGGCTGGCGATGTTGACAGCAAATAAGTTCTATTCGGATAATGGAGCCATTTTAAAGCCTCCCCGAAAATTGATGAGGTGTTGACTTATTGGTGCAAATGAACATGGAACATTTTATAAGTCAACACTACTTTATATTATATTTCTGAGGCGAAACTTTTCCTGAATTAGCCATCGAAAAGAATGGCATTCCTCTTAACCGGAAGAGCCACTACAAAGAAAGTGCTGTTTGGAGCACTTAGAGGTAAAAGTGGGCGGGGCCGAGTAAAGTTAATAGTTTTGACAGCTGATGGTAATACATGCGATGATATACTCGCTCAACCAAGCACACACAACCATAGCTTCCAGGGTTAAATCCATAACTCCAACCATAAGCACAGTTCTAGGTAAAAAAAGAATGCGGCCTTCTCAATAAGGTTACATTAAGGTTTTTATTTTTTATTCTGCACTCTTTTGTTTTAATGTCAATTTTGTGATGATTATTTGTGATTATTCATGTTTGATTTATGTGATTTTAATGTCTTTCTTATTCTGTAAAGCACTTTGAATTACCTTGTGTACGAATTGTGCTATACAAATAAACTTGCCTTGCCTTCAATACATATCCTCAACTTTTTATTCACCAGACCTGAGTGAAAAATAAGCCATTTATACATAACTGTTGGAGAAAACTTGCGATTTGTTTTGCTTTAATTTGATTTTGGTTTATTCATGTAATATTGAAAACTTCATAAGTATCATATTGCACGCCTGAAACTCTATAAAAACAGCATATTTTTCTATTTAGGCTTGTGTATTGGGTGAACTGAAATGCAACAGTGAAACTAACAAAACAAAAAACAGGGTTCGGCAAAGCACATTTTTCAAATTCAGCACCGTGTCTACAAATCTCTGCTTGGAGTTTCACTTACAACAATATTTTTTTTTCCACTTCTCCAAAAATAAATTGGTTGGATTTCGAGCACTTTTGCCTTATTAAACTAGTTTTCCTTTTTAAGTAGTTTTTATATGAATTCCCATTAACTGAAAACTTTAATTTTTGTAAAACATAACACGCCAAAACATAAAAGTTGTATATCAGAATTTAAAGATCCCAGTTTATGCTGTTTTCTGATCTATGTTATAATGATATTTCCTCATCAAAATCATAGCTGGTGTTGTGTTTCATCTCATTCACACATGTTTAACCCACAAACCCTGGATATTTAGGCTGAGTTCTTTTCTCAAACAGAAAACACTCTGTTCCACCTTATGATGTCACGTGGCAATAAAGGAAGTGCTCCACTGTGTTTCTAAACAGCATACACCATTACTAGAATCATTCATTTCAGTCCTGGAATTGCCAATCTCTACTAAAATAAAGGTAAAAGGCAGCTGTCAACTTGAAAACTATCACTGCATGACATCACAGGGTGGAACTGAGCATTTTGAGCTTTGGAGATGTAGACAGACTAATAATAAAGGGTCACTCAAACGTGTGAATGAAACAAAATATAACTCTGGGTATGTTTTTGATGAGGTAACATGGCTTAAAGGCTCCATTCTGTGTACTGTAGAACCTTTGTCACTAAAACGTTGACTTCTTTAGTGCTATTTTCTTCTCTATGCGAATAAAAGGGTGCAGTAGGGCACACCTGACCTATTCCTTTGTCTGGCCTATTGTCTGCGGCACGTGTGATAGCATATAGATTTATGGGCTCGTCTGGTGTCTACCTCAGCCTCCTAACCCCCCACGGTCAAATCAATAAAAATTGGATGGTATGCCATTACACACTCAGATGCTCACTTGCACCAAAATGTAGAACGAACTGGAGATGTGTTATTTTTCATCTTTATATTTGCAGGGATGAGACTTGAATGAAAATGTGTAAGAAGGGATGTTACATTCATACATTAAGTTCAGCCTTGTAGCGATGTTTAGGCTAAAAAAAAAATTCAGGGGGGATTTTGTTCATTAATTTCATTGTTTGGTTTCTGGTTTACAGCATTCAAGCCTTTGCAATATATGTAAGGCACATAACTTGTTGGCAGTCATTATAATAATGATAATACTGCCTTACACAAACTCATTATTCACGAGTTTAAGGTAAAGGTTCACTTTATTGCCCCCACAGGGAAATCTGTCCTCTCATATCTCCAGATCTTGAGTTAGGCTTGATCAGGACTACCTTAGCTGGGGGATTTTACCAATTGTGCATGGGTTGCGTTATTGGTTAACTACTGTTGTAGCTACAGCTGCCCTGCGATAGTCTGACACAAGCGAATCTTCCAATCTGTACCATCAGCCCATCCATTCATCACCAACACTCACACCACATTCAAACATGGGTGGGTGACATTTTTATTTTATTTTATTTTTTACCTAAGCGCATAACAACAGAACTTGTTTGGGGGGGGGGGGGGGGGTCTAACCTACAATGGCGAACTGCCCAAAAGAGATGATCAGAGAAATCACCCAGCACTAAAGGTCAGAGGTTGCCTGGAAATCCAGAATGATAGATCTCTTTTTTATACAGATTGATATCAGTCTGGTCCTCACGTCCTCCGCTGCATCTCGAGCCCGGTCAAACGTGATTATGCAATCAGATTTTTACATTTTTTTTTTTGTGACGTGAAACGAAGGAGCTCATTGATTTACAAATTAGATTTCCAAATAAAATCTAATTTCTCTCACCTCAGATTACCAAGTACCTGTTTTGCTCATTGATTCTGCAGAAATCTGTGATGTTTTTTACTTTATTTTTTTTCCCGATGTGTGTCCTTGATTGGCTAATTCACCTGTCAATCACACCCATTTGAAAACAAGGAGATTTATCGTTGATCAGACTCATTCTTTGTAAAATATTGAAGAAGTGTGTATTCTGGATCTCAGATAAGGTTGGAGGTTGGAGGAAGTTCGTTATGCCATTGTTTCCTTAGGCCAGACACTTTATCCATCTTGCCTATGTATGAATGTCGTGGGTGAATGCAGGGAGAATGAATGAAGCAACGTCAAAGTGTTCAAAAAGTGCTGTAAAAAATTAATATTCATTAATTTTCATGTGTTGCTAGTACATTTCCTTGCTGTGCTGAGGGAAGACCCAGCGCTAGTCCAATTATACTGTCCAGCGCAATACCCAACTGAGATGTGTTTGGTTGCGGCTGGAGCTTGGAGTCTGGATGCAGTGCACTTGTGGTTTATTTATAGTTGTGCTGCTGGACTCTGCTGGATCCCTGTAGACCCCCCGTCCATCACAGTGATATGGACAGAAAGGGGCACCACGACAGCCTGTTAGTGCGGCTCCCTGTCTGCGGTGGCCCGGGTCGCACGAGTTTGATGTTACTACTGTCTTTGCTCTGGGTAAGTCCACTGCTGTTCAGATGTAGTACACGATTGGGAATACGCACAGTGCTTCAAATTATGTTCAAACGGGAATTGTTACTCTAAAATGTTGGATATTTCAGGGAGCTAGCTAACCAATTAGTACGCCAATATACAGTTTAACACCAAGAACCTCCAGACTTCTTGCCAGGATGATATCTCTCCATTTTCTTTTTTTGATATATAGAGGTATATCAGTCTGTTCACCACACCCTCCATCATGTCTAAGCCCGACCCAAACATGAGCATGCAATCAGATTATTTGTTTTCAGCGACACGTCTGAAACAAAGGAGCTCACCCATCATTTCGAATAAAATTACATTACTCTCATCTCAGATTAATAGTCTAGTGTTTCGCTCATTAATTTAAAAGAAATCTGGGATGCACTTGTGTTTGTTTTTTCCTTGTAAGCAGCCATATTTGTGAATCTCCAGACGGATGTGAACTCACCAGTGACCAGATTCATATTTTAAAAGTAAAAAGAAAGATTCGACCTTGCTGACATTTGTGGATAAGCCTCCCTATGACCATTTCATCTCAGACTATACAACCTTCAATGGAAGTATATGCACGTATATACTGCTTTCACGTCTGAAGGTCCCATACTGGTAAATATTACTATTCCTTCTTTAAATATCGAGAGTATCCAGTTTCCATTTACACGTGTAGTTAACATTTATTTTCCTAACAAACATGGTAAGTAGAAGGGGCCATGACTTATGTTAATAATGAAACAACATTATGCTGTACTTTAGGTTAAAAGTACAAAACGTTGTGGGGACCTACAGAAGTGAGGGCAAGGTAGCAAAAAGAGGTGAAGTGATTAACACAAAATGGGATAGGAGTTCAATATCCTGATTATGACAAAACAGTGTCTAGATGAGTACCTTTAAAACCACTCCTGCATGAATGAGGTATGATAGTGAAATAAAAGCTGAAATGACTCAGTAAAAGAACCTTATGTCAGGTTTTGATTTAAAATTTCGCAAACATGACCTAACATGTTCAAATCAAATCCTGCTTTTACTGATAACAATTCTAACGCACATTTTCTTTTTATTCATTACAAAAAAAACGACACAATGTCCATGTTGTTTATGCTGTAATTTCTTAAGACAGTTATCCAATCAGAAAGCAGAATCAGCCTCATGTGAGTCTCTCATTCTTGTTGCCAGCATTTTGGTTTGGTTGCCAGCATTTTGTTTGCTGAAATCCAGTTGGTTTGAACCTTAAAGGACACTCTTTGATCTGAATCCTGACTAACTAAACCCCAGCACCTGCAGCCATTCGTAAATGAGTGCTAGTGCAGCCTCTACTGCTGCAATGTACGCTGTCTATGTACTGAAAATAAAACTTGCATGTTTATTGTAAGAGCACAGGCGACATACAGTTCCATTAATCTATATAACTTCTATTTATTGTTCACGCAGCTGACAAATACCACTTTTTTTTTTGCCCCCAACGATGTCGAACAAAGTTAAAAAAAAAACAAGCGCGCATCCAAACACATTCCACTTACAATCTGATGACATGTTTTTACTAAGACACGCCTGATGCATTTTTCTCGCGAGCCACAAATCACAACCCCGTTTTAAACATCTGTAATTAAAAAGTGCAAATTGGTGCGGAAATAAATCCCTCACGTGTCACCTCAATACGAGTCAGCCACTAATAAACCCCAACACAGATGTTCAATATTTATCATCATTCATTCGGGCTCATTTCCACTTAAATAGATTATCCACGGAGCGTAGACGAGACTAACGCAGGAATTACGTTTGCAAATGAGATGCTTGTATTGTGAGAGGTGACACGGCGAGTTGACTGCTAATGGCTAAACGGCTACATCATGTGGTATGTGTTAGTGTATGGTAATAATTATGGGTCCGAAGATGTCATCGTGTACAGGCGGATGAGGGCAGAGGGGTCAGAGGTGTCCAAGCAGGCGGTGGCCGTAACTTCATTAGAATGCAACGCAGTAAACGGCAAGGAAGAAGAATGTGTCTGAGATGGTAATCAGGGCTGAAGGGGAGAGTTGATTTGTGTAAGTAATGGAGTTGTGTTATGTATAGCTAAACAGGTTTGAATTTGAGGGATGTCAGGATGAATCAATTACACTACGCAAATCTGTGCAACTATATCTAAAGCCTGCGCTCCATATCATGAACCTCTATGTCTTAATAAGAACATAAACTGCATATGGTCTCGAGCGATGGGTGCATGAGTTTTCTTTGGACACTTAAACATGCTTTACCGCCTTTGTGGGCAGACTGACGAAAGCGGGGCCGCCAATCTGATCATCAGCCCTTCCGATCACCACCGACACTCACTTTACATTCTACTAGGCCATGCTTAAGGACACATCGACAGACTGCAGTTAAGGCAGTCCTAGTCTAGCTGACGTTCCGGAGATGGAGATACCCACTGCTCCTGACAGATTGCCCCAGTGGCGTTGAAGGATGGGTCAAATGCAGAGGACAAATATTCCCTATGGGTACAATAAAGTATATCTTAACCAACTGTACCTAATGATTTTCAATTCCAACACAATGCTTGGATTTTAACTAAATGTCAGTGCCCAACACCAGATGACATCTCAAAACTGCGACTTATTTTTTGCTTTATTTTTTGCATCTGCAGTGTACTGTGCGAGCTGCTCTCCCAGGGGTTATTTTATATTTTAGTTATTGTGCACCATCATATTCACAAACACAAAAAGAGAAAGAAAGAACTAAAATACTTTTTAGGTGTTATATGTAAGCTTTAAAATTAGAATATAGCTCCATCTTTGCAATGTTTACCAAAGCCTCCTCAAAAAGTTGTGTTTCGGTTCATTCACACATTTGATTGATCCTTTATTCCTAGTCTATCTGCATCCTTATAGCTCTAAATGCTCAGTTCTACTTTGTGATGTAATGTAGTGGTATTTTTCAAGTTAGCATCTACCTTTTATCATTTTTTTTCCAGTAGAAATTGCCAATTCCAGGGCTGAAATGATCAAAATGATTTTAATGAATGTGTATGGAGTTTAAAAACACAGTAGAGCACTTCCTGTATTACTGCATGACATCACAAGGTGGAACAGAGTGTTTTAAATTTAAGAGATCAACTAAAGCCTAAATATGCAGAGTTTGTGTGTTAAACATCTGTGAATGAAACAAAACACAACTCCAGGAATGTTTGTGATGATGAAACAACATTATAGCGTAGATCAGAAAACAGCGTAATATGAGCTTTAACGTATCGGTTCTATGTGGATGTAAAGAGCTGTAGAATGTGGTGGTTGAGCGTTGTGGTGGGGGTATCCGTGTTAATAAATCCACTGATCGCACAAAAGGTGCTGAAGAGGGAAGGTGGTAGTTGACTTTGAACAAGGTCTTTAACCAGACACAAAGAAAAGTGCTGGTGGTCAGCGATTCTCAGTGACTTTGAGGAGGCAGACTGGTAATAGAGTAACCAGCTCATTGGCCAGTAACTACATATACTGCCCCAGCTGGGACAAAGACAGACACGCCAGAACACGAAGTAGTAACAGTAAAAAATGATAGAAAATAGAATAATTATAGCATTCAGCAGTACAAACGATGCCAAAGTGTATCGAAGTTACTATTCCCCCAACAAATATGCGAAGTGAATTTTGTTGATTGATTAAAATGTATTTAACATGATTTGATTTCTTTACAGATTTCAGTCTTTTGGCTTATTCTAATATGATGGCCCTTCACATCAGAGCACCCTAATCGTCTTGAAAATATGTATGTAGTTATCTGTATAGTAAAATCTCAAAAATGTGGGAAAAAAAAATATTAAAAATCACCAGCTTACTTTCCACACATGCCAGCAATAACTGTTACCAGGAAACCCCATTTTAAAAACCTGAATCACATATCAAACATTTTCCTATTGAAGCTATTCCCCGGCAGTTATTGCGTCTGACACCTTTCAAGCCTTCCTCTTTAGAAAACCCAACCAGCCGCCAAAACACCCTCTGAGTTTGATTCACAGATGGACAGGTGGGCGCGCAGGGTGAGCCAAAGGGAGGCAGAGCGCAGTTTGTCTATTGTTCTAAAGTTTGGATTAATGGATTGGAAAAGACATCTGGCATTAACAAAGTAAAAGTTTGCTGCACCCAAAGGTGTGATCAATCATAAGACATAGCGGACATAAGACTACTAAAAAACGTATCTACGAATTGAATGTTTGGATCGCATGTGTCGATATTAATAAGTATATTATAAGTACATTACGAAGACTGATATAAATTATACTCTCTCCTCAGCGGTGGTGGATGAAGTGTTCAGTTTTGTTACTTGAGTAAAAGTACAGATACAGAGATAAAAGTTACTTAAGTAAAACTATCATGTGAAAAAATCTAGTAAAGTAAAGATATTTTTAAAGAACCTGTTTAAAAATGTACTTTAGGAGTACAAAGTAAAAGTATTTCACACAAGTGTAGTTAATTTGTTAAAGTGTTAAATGTAGTGATATTGATTCAGTTGCGATACAAATTAATTTCTTAATTTTTTTTTTTTTTTTATTTGAGTTTTGTGTGTTGATCAAAGCCAAAGATTGAGCTCAAAAATTTCAGTCAGGATGGAAAAAAATAATCCATCAAATCATATGAAAAGTACTTTTACTTTTCACTCCAGTTAAAAAAATGTAGTGGAGTATAAAGTACAGACACCTGCTCTCAAATGTAGTGAAGTAAAAGTAAAGTATCTACTGTAAAATGTACTTAAGTAAGTACAGATACCTAAAAATTCTACTTAAGCAGAGTACTTTACTACTTTTACTTTACCTTCCACCACTGCTTCTCAACCACAAGTGTAGATGCATTTTTAAAAGAAAAGAAAAAACATCCAAGAATAATTATCGCACTTTACATCAAGGAACCACTCATCCATTCCCACACCAGTGTACACAAATACTGGGGGTGAGGTGGGTTAAACGTCTTGCCCATGGACACAACAACAGCAGTATTCATCTGTGTGAGCTAGAATCGCACCAGCAACCTTTGGGTCATTTAACCTTTGATTTGAGCGGGATTCAAACCGGCAACCTTTGTATCAGCGAACAAACACTCAACCAAATGACCTACTGTCACTCATCTTCAAGGAAACTGCAAATGGAGTTTCAAAAAGTCTAGGTAGATATTTCTTTTCAACTGACTTTGGCTCGGGAATACCATTAACAATGTTTGTTTTATGAATTCATGATTAGCGACTGCGATTCGTTTACCTGAATTATAAATCAAAATCCAATCCCTTGAAACTCCTCTGCTGGATTCTGGATCAGGTGCTATCCGGTTGTTTAATTGTTTTAGAGCGGCGAACACTTTTCCTGCAGTGCCATTTGTAATTGTTACGGCCAGCCCGGTGAAACGCTTCATTTGTCATTGTGCGTGCAGTCTGTATGTGCAGGTTGGTGGTACTAGACATTACGAGTGTGTGGGTGTGTGCGATAGCTGCCCTTGGGCTAGCCTGTCTTTCTGATGCTACGCGCCTCTTTACGCAACGCACAAAGGCTAATAGGTAATTAATATGCAATACTCGGTAATGTGCCCGGCTATCTGAGCGTCTGTGTGTGGGGTTAATAGGTAATTAATATGCGGCGCACACACGGCATCCCAGGCAATTAGAGATGCCGTGGTGTCCGCCGGTGCAGCCTAACGAGCCTGCCTTTTAATTGGAAACATTTCATTGTAAACATGTTGATTTATATGACTGGCTGTCATTTGGTGGGATTACACAGGCTAATGACTAAAGCGTTGACACGTAACTAAGGATCAAAGAAAGAGAAAAGGGGGATGGGGAAAAAAATTATGAGGATATATCACGGTGGCCTGTGGTCAGAGGAATCAAGCAGTGCCTGTCTGACATCATTTATTTTTGAAACATATCCAAATATGCCAGTTTTATTCTCACTTCTGCCTGTTTAAAGCTTGGCTGTGAAGAAATGAATTGCCGACTGACTAGCCCTGTATGTGCAAACAGGGTGTCAAATACAGTCCAATATATAGAAATATTACTAAACTATGCAGGTCTAGGCTTCTCCAATTTCACCGTCAAATGGCTCAGTATATATGCATTTAATGTCAGTATATATATCATGTCAGTTTGTATAAAAAGTGGTCTTATTAAATTGTTATTGACTAAATATTGATGTCCACCCCAAGTCTGCTTGCCTACTCATAAAAGTCACCACACACTACTGGTATACTGTCAATGCACGGCTATAGAATCAGTAAAATCGTGTGCGATGTATACATAGGATGCATTTTTTTTATTGTGCTGTTATTATAAAGCATTTGTTGTAAAAGGGGAAACCATAAAAATAGAGTGTAGTTCAGTCAGAAAAGTTGACAAGTAAATTCATTCTTTGCACTGTCTCAATAAAAGTTAAAGAACCTTTATTTGTCCCACAATAGGAAGGCAAGGCAAAGTACAAAAACAATAGAAGAAAATGCCAAAAAAAAAGATGAATGGCTATCTACAAAAAAAAAAAAAAAAAAAAAAAAAAAAATCTGGGTAAAATTAAAAACAAAGTTACAACAAAAGTTAGTCTGGAATTAGAGAAATCAGTGTAATGACTTTTGACTTTTACCTTTTTTTTCCTTGGTTTTCACTACTACTACTCCCACTGATCCTTCAAATGTGCAAATCCATTTCAAGACAATTCTGCTCCAGCTCCAGTGTAAATTATGTAAAAAAAAAGGCAAATAATTGTATTAAAGGCACTGTACCAGATTTTTACTGCCTTACATTTTAAATTGTTTGCAGTGGGCTATCCCTCACTTACCTTACGCATTTTGAGCATCCTAATTATTCACCGCGATCAGTGACAACTTTCAGAGGCCCAAGCGGAGTGAAGCTAACCACAACTAGCATGCTAGCCACACACTTCCTGATTCTCGGACAAAAAAAAACGTGTAAAAATTAGATGCAGACAGTACACAATAGATGTATTTTGATCTCAAAAGGTGCTTATATAATGTATCTGTACTGGGGCGAGACAACTTTTGCTCAGATACAGGTTATTTAATATAGATTTAAAATATCACTATAGGCTGACAGTTCTTTTTTTTTTTTTTTTTCCCCTCCTTCCAATACGACTGAGGGATTACACAGACACCTCCTCCCAATACAGCACAAATCAGTGCAAACAACATTCGCAATTTCCCCAAATCACATTTTTAACAATACTTCCAGAATCTCCCCTGTCCCGCTCCTGTATTTATCCCAATTCCCATGAAAATAAACATTAGCAGCAGAAACCCACAAATACTGGGTCTGCCTTTCAATACAATGCTTGTGTTGTTAATAGATACCATTGTGAACTAATAAACCTGGCAAGGCGATGCAGTAAATATCCTGTTCCTGTATTTGTCCCACTGCGCTGCACTGTTGGGCGAGTGTGTGTCTATTTGGATATGTGTGACCATACAAACTTTAAATGTTTTTTTTAATTATTATTTTTTGTTTATTTTTTTTTTGCATAGCTGAAGCCAATTGTACAAATGATTGGGTATTTGGCTACCATTTTGTGAGAATGCAAACACAAGCAGATGATTACATGGCCAAAATATACAATCAACTCAATAGGAGTTTCCTGTCTGCTGGTTGACGGGGAAACTCATTGTTCGGATATTCTCACAAGCAGACCTAAGCTTGAAGGCAAATACAGCAATGATACACAATGTGCTGATTGGAAGCCCGCAATGCATTAAAATGGAATAGGTTTTAATATATTGGTTTTTGCCGTCACAGGATTCAGCCAGCATAGTGCATACTGCAGCTATGAGGAAATCCCAGGACATCAGTGCAATTGAAAAAGTGCAAAGGCAGCAAATGCGGCAAGGAATATATATGATGAAGTGCGGGGATTTTGATATGATCGTTTATAACTGTGTCAATATTAAAGCAGATTTAGTCCCTGCAAGCAATAATGGCAAATAAACTACTGTTATCTGTAAAAATGAAAAAAAAAAAAAAGGAATAGAGCAAAAGTTAAACCTTATAGCATGAGCAGTCTGACCTATTTTCTACAATTGGACGTTCAAGAAGGGCTTAGCATCACTTAACGACGATTTAACCATGAACGTACATGTAAAATTTCAGGTGCGCCCACACACCACATAGAAATCCAGAACTAAACCTAAACCTGGACTAGACCCAAATTAAAGCACGAAAAGAACAACACCAAACCAAGTCTTTATTGGAACTAAACTTGGCTCAAATCAGGACAAGAATGCATCCTTGATTCCAGACTTTTGACTCATACCTGATTGGTTGATTTGACTAGTTATCAATTCATCAATAATATCACGACCCGCCGTCATAACACAAGCATAAACAAGGGTTGGTTGGTCAACTAACATTATAGTTGGGCAAACAGTATAGCATAGGCATTCTTAAGTTATAGCCTTTGAAGTCTTTTTTGCATACGATGACCTAGATGACAAATAAAGTCAACATCATTAATCTGATTACAATGAAATAATGATATAGTAATAAATTCTTCTGGAACCTCCGACGCAATAGTAGCCTAACCCATCACCGCCTCGTACATGGATTTGCACATCGTGTTCTAGACACCCACAGTAAAGAAGCAGTGTTGACCTACATTCTCCCGTCATGGCAGGCATGTATGGTTACATCACACATATAAGATCAAAAGCAGCCAGTCTCGCCAGAAATCCCTATCCTATGGGTCTCCGAGAAATACCATAAATTAGACTTATATACCCGTTGATTTGAGTTAAACTATGGAATGAAGGAAAAATAGGATAGGGAGCAAATAGAGCTCAACAGTCCCGTCCACTTCAAAGACTATGCTATGGTTTCCGGAAGTAAATTTCCCATTCATTTTTCCCATAGACTTTTAGAAAAATTTAAATATTAAGAGTTTAACGGCACGACAGATTCTGTTAACTAATGTCCATGATAATTATAATCATACATTTTGCTAAATTATTTCATAACTTTGAGATTTTTAGAATTTCAGACACATTTTTTAATTTAAATTATAGGTCCTGTGGTCATTAGTTACCACAAAGCTGATTAACCCTGAGTGAGATTCGAAACTTTTTATTTTTATGGGGAAACTGAATGGGAAATTGACTTGTTGTGTTGAGCTCCATGGAGAAAATCCTTCTGTAAGTAGGTCATTGATGGGAAATGCGAGTGCTAGATCAACAACTTGGTAAAACTGACTTCTGGACAACTTAAAAATCCTTACAATCATTTGTTATTTTCATAGATTTTCATATGGTTGCAGACATGTACAATATTACATGCCGGCAAAGAATTAATTACATCTTCTTTGCTGCCTATTGATCTTTCTCTGCTGCAAAATCCATTCAACAGCAAACTGCAAATAAATCTCACTAAGGTCAAGAACATTTTGTTGTTTCTCAGGCTAGACATCTGTAGGATAGTCATCCATTCATAATTAATTATGAGCTTCCTCAACGTTCTTTGTCCCATTGTTCCCTGTTAAAGATGTAAGAATGTATATGTCTTGTAACACTGCAAATATTAGTAAATGATCTCATCCAGGAGCGCTATCATGTGACCTAAATGCATTTGAAGTAGGCATGAGTTGCAGAATCCCCCTTCCCAGCCCCGTACCCCCTGGAGACCTCCGGGCTTTCATGTAGCGCTGTATGAAAAACTTGATTAATATTTCACAAACTGCAGGGATGAGTCTGCGTCTCCATGCTTTTTGCCAGAAATCTGGTCATCACGTTGACACAAGGGTCATCGGGAGCATTTCCTTAAAGTGTTGTTTTGGGGTCAAATATGAGTGTAATAGGGTTAAAGTGTTGCCATAAAATCTATAGGGTCAAGGAAGGACTTTGCTGGTTTCTATGTGTTAGCAAGCGGAGGGAGATGGGGTGCAAGGGGGGAAGCACTTCTGGGAAAGTCAGTTTAGCCAACAAGCACTCAGGAAGCACTTTAGGTGTCATGTAAGCGTTGTCATGTGGGGATGACTGGGTTGGGGGATAATGGAGAGAGAGGAAGAAAGAGGGACCTGGAGGTAAGCAGGTATGCAGTCAGCAGAGGGAGTAGACTCTGGTAGTGCAACCATTCTCAAGCTGAGGTCCCTGAGCCAAGTGTCTACCTTTTTTTTTTTTTTTTTACATTACTTAAATATAGTAATGCTATACAATTATTTTTTTTTCATGGAAACTACTACAGATAAAATTAACACTATTAGATATTAATCTTTACGTTCATTTGGTCGCATGGTTTGGATTTCTGAATTTTATGTCACAGTGGATGGAGATCCGTAGGATATTTTGTTACAGATAAAAGGCTTACGTCCTCAAAAAGTTTGAGAACCCCTACTCTAGTGAAGGTGTGTTGATATATATAAAAAAGGGAGGACTTATCATAATAAAATGGAAAGCTAACTGGCAAGAATTATCCCAGCAAGCAAGTGGGGCATATCATTGACAATGGTTATTAGACACATGCAACTAAGCACGACGATTGACCAGAGATAAAACAGAAATGGTAAATGTTAGTCATGGTAGTCCACAGGGCTCAATACTAGGGCCCATACCCTTTATATACAGTTAATGTTCCCAGGTTATTTTATGATATTATATTTAGAATTATTTTAAAAGAAACAGCAATGCTAAAGTTGTCTGATCCTTATCTTCTATTTGTATTTATCCTTTAAAACAAGATCATGTCAGAACTTATCACTCCACTATATTCAAAAAGACTAAAAGACTGTCTGTTTATACAACCAGAATTCCCATGCTAAATTCTCAAATACAAGCTACGCTTTTTATAACTAGAGATTTGACCAGGCAAACATAAGGAAGGGAGAAGAGGTTATGGGATGGAAGGTGTCTGAACAAATGAAACCAGCAGCAGCAGCAGCAACAGAAGCAGTAGACTCCCCTGGAAAAGACCCAGATAGATGAATGGTGCTCCCGATTTTCATCCAGTCAATTTATATTTCAGCACAAAATGGAAGCGACTCCTTGCTCTTCACAGCCCGCCGTCTCCTGGGCAATCCAAGGATGACAGAACTTCTTCTATTTCTGTAAGGATTTATCTAATACGGTTAAACCCTAAAAGATAACAAGAACCACAGATTAATATTAGATATTAGCAGCTTGAATTCTAATATAGAGCTCTCAAAAGTTTAGGCTGCACTCGTGTTATATAAGGAGTTGCAACGGTTGGGAAATTGTATTTTATTAATCCCAGCACATTTCCACCTCCAGGAAGTAGCACAGTGATCTAAAAAATCCATTTCAATTTCATAACTTATAAGAAGTCTGTACGTGTTGCCTTTTTTTAATAATGAGGTATATTACACTGAAAGTAGCAGAAGGAGGCTAAATAAACAGGGATGTAACACTTGCAATTTGTGTAAGTTAGTAAGCCATTTATCATGGTCTCTAATATATATTTGTATGTTTCAATAATCACTGGAAATTTCATAGTCCTGTTATTTTGCACTTTTTGATTTTTTCTATTGCCAGAAGATAATTCTCTAAACATGTCTTTCTTGGAGAACATAGGAGAAACGGCATGAGTATGTATTATTTTAAGAACATTTAGAACATCAGAAAGCCATTTTCACATTAAATGACTGTAATTTGCTGTGTATCATCTGTGTGTTCTGACCAGTTTCAAGAAGCACATTTTATTTCAGGGACAAAGTTTAGCTTACTTTACTGTCCAGGCCCACATAATTCATATTTAATGAATAAATTAATTCACAATAGACCAAAAAACTAGCCACTAGTCATCGACTCCATACTCTGTGGTGATAAACGATTGTAGCCACAGTCACCCTGGGGTAGACTGACTGCGAAATCGTCCCCTCTGATCACTCATTCACACACACACACACACACACACACACACACACAAACACACACAAACACACACAGACTGCATTCATAATAGGCAAGGCGAGTGACGTATCTGGCTTAAAGGAAACAATGACAAAACCTGGTTGAAGTTTACTAGGCCAGCCACAACCAGACTTTGAGAAATCTTTACAATGACATGTAGGTCTGGAACTGTATCCTGTCTTCACGACTTCAGAGGTATGACTGACAGGCGGCAGGATTAACCTATCAGAGAAATGCATGATCCTTTATGTCAAAACAAACATGGCCACTTAAAAAAAAAAAAAAAAAAAAAAAAAAAAAAAATACAGACTTCCGAGGACTAAGAAACAGCGCAGATTTCTGCAGACTGATTGGTCAAGCAAGGACCAAGACTCAAGGACCACTGCTCTAACCACTGAGCCACTACAAGACTCAAAAACCCAGGAAACAAAGTAGACCAAATATCAGCCTTTTCCTCACCAGCTAAAGGTCAAATTTACCAACCCATTTTTGTCAAATATCATTAATTTATGAACAAATTCAACTTTATCCCAGAAGTATTACAACCAAAGCATGTTTACAACCTGTGTTTCGACCCCTAAATGTTTACCACCATGCTTACATCCACATCGAGACACATCCATGCATCCAGGCCAGTGACTTTATCGCCCTTGTCACCACACCATCAGCCCACCAGCCACCAACTGCCACTCACGATCCCTCTCTCCTCCGCTCCCCTGTGGACTGACTGACTGTGAGAGCTCCTACACTTTACCAGGCCACACAGAGGACACTTTGTGATGGTCGCAGCGGCCCCGTGACCAGATGGAGTTTGACATATGCTGCAGTGACGTGTGACAGGCAGCCAAACACACACACACATGAACATCAGGAAAGCTATAGGCCACCGAAACAGTGGATCGTCAGGGGAGATCCAAGCGTTCCCCGGGCATGGTTGGATGACAGCAGCTCCTCAGCCCAGAGACACTTCATTACCGCCGGGTTAAGTGATGACACGGCCGATCGCGGTTCAATTTGACATCCTAATTTCCATTTGTATTGCAGCTTGGTTGTCATTTTGGTCTTCCATTCTTATACAGATGCAGATAAGATGGGTAAATAGTTATTGCTAATGAAGACGTTTAAGTGGTTCTAACCACTGATATTCCTGAAACAAAATATGCAAAAGTAAGATTGGTCAATTTTTTTTTATTATTATATATTTTTTTAAGTCAGAGGATATTTTGGCAATTCGTGAGCAGAAATACACTAAAATGTGTCTCTTTTTGTACTAACTTGTACTGTGTATCTAACAAATGTGAAGGGGCTGAAAAATTACCCATAAAACTGCATATGACTCTATACCCTTGTTGGATTACATTTTTCAGCATTTTGAGATATTTTTCCAGTCCTAAACAATATAACCAGTATCAAAAATTTTGCATCTTCAAATCAACATTTATAATATTATAGATAATTCAATACATCTTTAAGCGGGAGAAAAAGCCTTCACTCGAAAAGCCTTCACCCACATCAAGGAACCACTCATCCAGTCATACACACATTCACACACCGGTGTACGCAGACACTGGAGCTGAGGTGAGTTAGGTGTCTTTTCCAAGGACACAAAGGCAGTATTCATCTGAGGGAGCTGGAATCACACCGGGAACCTGAAGGTCAGTGGATCTGATCTCTCATTATTTGTTAGTGAAAAGTTAGAGATTCTCATAGGTGAAATTATGAAACATACTGTACAAAGGAACACAGCAAACCTTTTTCATATTGAAGACAACTTTATATTGCAGGTTGTTGGAAACTTGAATGATTATTGACATTTAGCACATGCACTTAAAGACAATTCCAGCATCTCATAACAGCTATAATGCCTATGATGTGCATTACTTATAGATGTCTCAAGAAAGTGCTCACAGTGGTCTAATGAATGCTATTTCTGTTTTATTTGATGGTACTTTTTCAAATGCATTATCTTATTTAAATGTTTTTTACTATTATGGGCTAATTTAATCTAGATATACAGCTTTTTACCTCTTTTTTATGTTCTGCAAAGTCTATACAAAATCATTTTTATGCAATTTGGAAATCTGAGAATTGACAGCGAGTTTGTGTTGATTTTATTTGTTCATAATTCACAAAAACCTTACAAACCTTAGCAAAGAAGAAGAAAATATGTCATGTGGGAGGTTTTAGCAAAAATACTAGTTTGCACCTGCAGCTTGATCCACGCTCCATTGATACAACGTAACCAAAGATTGAATTAAAATTACAATACAAACTGTCACGGTACAATTTAGAGTTAATAAAGTTATGATTTTAGATGCTTATGAGCTACCCTCCCCCTTCACGTATCCCCCCACCCTCTTCTACTGCCCATCTCTCCAAGTCCTTTCTTTAGCACAGCCCGAAACTTCACATCAAAGCTACCAGCCGCTCTCCTACCCCCCCATTATCCCCCATTATTCAATCTCCCTCACATGGCATTTAGCTGATCATTTCAACATCCCATTTACCCACAATTCCATCTACACTTCATCCGATTTAGCCAATTTCCTTTTTATTGTGTGGCGAATTGGAGCCTCACTAAAGCACAATGTCGAGTCCCCATTCCAAGATTCACATTCTATTGTCACCACACTGCACTCAGCTCATATGCAGTCGCTGTTATATTCGCCGAGGTACCCATCCCAGCCACCACTCCATTCATTATTTACACTATTTATGCTTTTAACCGTGTGCTCAGCCTTTTCCCTCCTGCAAGCCGGTGACCCACATCACTTAAGCGGGCATTACATCACTGCAGTATTTGGGTGGTCGCTTAAGAACTGCATGGTGCTATATGGATGCATGTTGCTAAATGCTAGATGAAATCCTATTAACCTGGGGACTGGTTATTTCCATGGAAACGGAAGTTGTGAATTTCCATATTCTGAGCAGATAACTGAAGGAGGGTATGCGTAGAAGATGGGGACGAAAAGTGGGTTTGGATTAGAGATCGACTGATATAAGTTTTTTTTTTTTTTCAAGGCCACTGCCAATACAGCTGAATCCAGAGCAGCTGATGGCCGATGACCTCTGCCTATATTTTCGGGATAATATGATATGTGGGACCGGCTTTGGTAATTTTCCCCAAATTATCTAATTTGAATTCAGTACAAACTCATCCACAACCTTGTTTTACTACAAGTTGGATGAGAAAGTAGTGCAGTGACATTTTGATAGTGCCCCTTTTGCTTGCTTTATGCATATTTAGGAAGCTAATTTGGCCAAACAAAATACCGGTAACCGATAACTGATACTCTAAAGTGTAAACATCAGTCCAGAATATCGGTCTATCTCAAGTTTGGATATGATTTAGATCTCCAGTTCATACCCAATAAAATTACAGTGAAACGGTGGTTAGAAAGAAAAGTGCATGGCAACAAAAACTAGACATTTTATACTAATACTTTTTCTTTTTTATTCTGCACTTTTCTCTTTTATTGTTAATTTTATGATGATTATTTGTGCTTATTCATGTTTTGATTTATTGTATTGTAATTTTTTATGTCTTTCTTATTCTGTAAACCACTTTGAATTATCTTGTGTAGGAGTTGTGCAATACAAAAAAAACTTGCCCTGCCTTTCCTTCTTCAAGCGTCTTCTCAAAGCTTCATCTAAAAAATTCAGTCTCAAGAATATCTGCACAATATTTTAGGCTTATCCTCCAGCTGGGTTCTCCTGACCAAGATCTAGAGATGAGTCTTCACTGTACTCTGGCTGCCCACTACAGCTGACAATTTGCCCAGAGCACCGGTTGAAGGATGACTTAAATGCAGAGGATGCATTTCACTATGGGGATAATAAAAGCCAGAAAAATAAATTATAAACTTGTGACTAAAATTGGCATAAAACTTCTTCTATATTTTTTTTTTCTTTCAGGCACCTACCTGAAATTTGTTTGATTTTCTTCAAACACATTTCCTTATGAACTACGACGTTTATTGTACTAAGAAGAATAAACATGATGTAACTCTTGCAGGATAGATGGTGTCATTACAGATGCATAATACATACATACTAGAACCTGGACTAAACTTGATTCGTCAACTATTACCACCTCCTCTCAGGAACTACTGGAAAACAAAGTAGTTTAACACCCCTATTGAACGCTAAAACAAACTGCACTGCTGCACAAATAACCTTCTGTCCCCTTATTCAAACCACCATCCAACTTGGCTCTAACTGTAATGTTCCAGTCGATTTCTTTAGTAAAACCATTCATTTTGGGGTCACATCTGCCTCTCCCCCCTCTTCCTCCTCCTCCTCCTCCTCCTCCTCCTCGCCTCTCCCATTTTCCACGTACAGCGTTCCATCCATCTGCCCAGTGGCCCCTCTCAGTCCTCCTCCTCCGATCACTATCACTGCCCTGGAACAACAGGCATCCATCTCCCTGTCTCCCTCCCTCACAGTCGCCGTGTCAAGCGTTCAATTTGTCTTTAGTCTTCTGTACTTGTTTCATCACTCTTCCTTTCTCCAATCTATCCATTTATCCTTTCTCCTATCAAGTCTGAGCCACCCTGCCCTCACTGCGCGCTACAGGGTCTTGAGGCTAACGTTGCGGCAAGCCTGCGATAATTATTTGGGGCGTGCAGTCATTGAAACGTGTAAGTGAACAGAAAGTTTAGTTTTTCAAATGGGACTGACTTTTTCGTACAGATAGTTAGATAAAAGTGTATGGGCAAAGGGCACAATGGCAGAATGCAATGATGGATACAGAGATCGATTCACAGACCTTCGGGTTACAGGTGAAATGATCTTTCGACTGAGCTTCTGCCAATCTACATTTAGATTTAGGGTTTTACTGGAAATTTGAAAAATGTGCCATTCTGAATTCTTCTCATGTTTTTTTTCAGAAATGTATGTATGAAGTTAATACATTACACTTCATAGCTTAATGTTAAAGCAACAAATAATCAGTTAAAGGTGTACCATGTAACTTTTTGGAGAGTACACCACCTTGCACCATGACATACTGCGGAACAACCCAGACAAGGAAATAACACGAGGAGGAGAAAAACAGATGGCCTTAAACAGAAAAGTTCAAATGAGTACCTTTAAATACTCATCCATTACACTGTATAGCAGTATCTTCCATATGGTGAGTCAGACTACATATGATGAGGAGAAGGTTGGATAATTTCAGTTAATCCCATTTTAAAGACAATATGTTAATAATAATAGAAACCAATGGCTTTGGGTATTTTGTGTTGCAATCAAACGAACCAACAGCACCTAAAGCTCAGCTTAAAGCTGGGCTTACACTGAGTTTGGGCGTCATTTAGAACATCTTAAAATGGTACAAAATCACACTTTTGTACCATTTTAAGATGTTCCAAATGACTCCCAAACTCACACTGCGTGACTGAATCTCACACGAGGAGAGCCCGTTCTCACGACGGGGGGTGTACACACTGCAGTGGTCAGATATGCTGACCTGCTCACACTGTAGGAGGGAGAGGAGCCAGAGGACTGCAGGGCTGTGGATGTGTTTGTGACCCCGCTCGGACCCTATGACTCACTACAAATACCAAGCATATGTGATCCTATGACTAACCACAAATGCCAAACATGTCTGATATCCCTACGACCGTACGATCAGCAGTCATGTGCTCACTGTGAGCAGGGGATCACAGCTCACAACCGCGTGTCCACTGAACAACACAGACACAAGGAGAAGCTGAAACTTGGGCCAATTTTTAAATTGTTGTGTGACGGAAATATGTATCAAAACTGGCCGAAAATCACACCATGTAACCCCATCTTAAAACTCAACAACCCATCAGGGCAAACCACACATGGAGCAAAATCATTTAGAAAAATTACACCTGCACTAAAGTGGGTCACAATAAAATGTCCAGAAAAAAAGTGCCTCCCATCATCAAACCAGTTGGACGTCTCAGCTCCAGCGTGCACTAAACACTCAATTCTGCCTTTTTCAAACAGTGTTAAAGTGCGACTGACAATACAGGGAATACAAAGCAGTACAAAACTAGACAAAGAGAATGGAAAATGGGAGAGACCGGGGAAGACTGGAGACTGCAGACAAAGCAAGATGGAGATACAGTGATGTATAAATGTGAGGGGAGCTCAAAGACAAAGGAGAAAGAGCTGTCCAGAAAGAATTGTGGCCCACATTCACACCGGCTGGGTTAAATCATGCTTTAGTTTGCAGACACTGCCAGCTTTGTCCAAGATTTAACCAGACTTGAACAAGTGTTTTAATAGGGCAGTGTGTATGGTGAATGTGAAGCTGCAGTACGCCCATTTTGCAGATACATAGGAATCCTTGACATTTTAGACCAGTAAACTAATTCAAATTGAGTAATAATATTCACACGTTATTATGTATTGACAAAGCCTTCATCTTTGACATGAAAATGAGGCTTTATTGGAATTAATTTCTGCATAGGTATGGAATACGAGTCATTCTTCAAATTCTGAGTCAGAAAACAGAAAAAAATTATTTTATTTTAATTTTTTTTTATCAACTGCAGCATGACACATCTCCATAACTACTGTCTACACTGTAATGTATACTCTTCTCTTTACACTACCACCATCTAGGGACACAAAATCCATTTACTTGTATTCGCTCCACACTGGCAACCGGCTGAGACCGAGACTGTGCTTGTAATTGAGCTAAACTTGTGCAGCGGCGAAGAAGATGATTAAATCCTCCACGTCAGCTGTTTTAGTATAGGAATCGTTCTCCACATTTTAAGTCAGCATATTCACCACACATACACACACATAAAATCAATTACATCACTTTTTTTCTGTGTAATTACTTCATTATTTCATTTAGATTTTATGATGAAGATATGTTCATTGAGCATTAAATATGAATAGAAAAACTGTGACAAAATACGTTTGAATAGGCTCACCATTTCATTGCATTGTAGTTACATTACAAATAGTTATAACATGTTATGGTTTCATCTTTCTCCCTTAATGCCACATTACATTTTCTTTCTTTGGCAAATCTCCACAAGAATCTTATGTGATCTGGAGGAGAGCCTTCACCTGCTTGTTTCCATGGAAATTTTGCTTTGATTATAATATCCCAAAGTACGATTTTGGCTTTCTATTTCCATAAAATCATATAGGTAACCTCTACAAAGTTATGTACTGTACCTTTAACGTAACTGACATCTTGCATAAAAAACACATCTTTGTAAGTGCTGTATATACACAGTAAATATGTATAATCTTTTCTTTACACAACCTCTATCTAGGGACAAAAACCCATTTACTTGTACTGTATTCGCTCAATGCTGGCAACCGCCTGAGACTGAGTTCGCTTGTAACTGAGCTAAATGAGCTAAACTAAAGAAAATGATTTAATTCCATACAAACTTTGCCATATGTGCTTATGTGCTGCACTGTAATGTTAGTTGCGTCAGTCATATTGCTTCCTCCATCTCCATAACTACTGTATATTGTAAACACTGTATGTAAACCCTTTTCTTTACACAACACTACCAGGACAAAAAACCCATTTACTTGTATTTGCTCCACGCTGGCAACCGGCTGAGACCAAGACTGCGCTTGTAATTGAGCTAAACTTGTGCAGCGGCGAAGAAGATGATTAAATCCTCCACGTCAGATGTTTTAATGGCACACTTTCAAATGTGAGCTGCGAGCAACACCAAAGGAGAGACACTGAATGCATAATGTGGCACCAGAGCTTTTTTTTTCCAGTTTTCAGCAGCCGGGAAGCACGTTCTGAACACTCCACATGAAGAAGTGTTTGCAAAAGGAGCTAGCACATATGGTCCCAAAGAGGAGAGAGGAAGCCCTGTGTACACGATTTCAAAGAGGCGTCAGTTAAGCAGGCTCATCTGCATATGCAAAAGGAAAAAATGTCTTCCTGCCATTTTAATTGCTGGCATGTAGTCAGTCAAATGAATGTTTTTATGAGGTTTGGAATGAGTTGGAGTTGAGGTGGGACACTGCAGATAGAATAAATTGTTTCTTTCTTCATTTGTAAGTGTGAGTATCTGTCAGACTTCCAACACTGATATAAAGCATACACCATTCTTCTTCGGCTTATCACTAATACAGGGTTGTCCAAACGTCACTGACAGTTGAAAAACATTCATAACTCTTTTGTTTCTAAATATTTTTCTTTAATTTTTTCAGAGCATTTAGAACTACCCTTCCTACATTAATATGAGCAAATATAGCGCAGAGGAACGAACCCTCATTGTACAGTGGTACTTTGAGTCACATGGGTCAAATTCGGAAACCCAGCAGTGTTACCGTCGACATTTTAATACCAGAGATGCCCAAAGAGTAAATGCCATTAAAGGAATAATAAGTCGTTTTCAAAGACAGGGGGCAGTATGTGATCTCCGGAGACCTGACTATTCCCGATTTCCTCCTGTGGGACTATCTTAAAGAAAAGGTGTTTGTGAATGAACCTCAGACAATAAACAACTTACAACATAATATCGAGGATCAAATAAGAGCCATAAGCCCGGAAATGCTTTCAAATGTTATGCAAAGTGTGTTGGATCGGGCTATTCAGAGCAAAACCCAAAATGGTGGACACTTAAAAAACATTATTTTAAAAGATTTTATTTTTACTTCCCCTAGTTTAAGTAGTGATAAGTTCAAGTGTAAGTGAACAATTATAACCGTATATATTGCCAAAAGTCTCAGAAGGTTCAGTTTACCTGCTCCTGTCAGTGACTTTTGGGCCACCCTGTATAAGGAAAAATAGGACTAACTTATACAATACAGAGTTTATCTCAGAAGATTTTGTCAAATTTCTTCTGGGATTTATACAATGCCTTTCAAGACACCCACAGTGCTTTACATTAGTCTCATTTCCACTGGCATGGTTCACTTGGGGTCGCCTTGATCATCATTAAGATGGCAAAAACAGATATAAGCAGAAAATAACAGTTTATCACAAGACGCTGACTTGATCTTGTGATATACCGCCGTATTTCCAGTGATGGCAACTTATATGGTGCGCTGATATGCTTCGCAAAACTGACCCAGCCAGCCGTTTATCTGTTTATCTGTTTAGCGGTGCACGTCACTCCCGTCAAGATAAAAAATATTACATTTGCAGTGTATAATGCAACTAGCACTAGAAAACCCTAATGCATTAATAAAGAAGGTTAAAACACAGCGTAAATGAAATAAATACAAAAAAATTGCTGATAAACTGGAATTACTTTAGTGTTTACACAAGGCTTTAGCATCATCTCACAGTGCCACAAACTTGGAATACTAATTGTCTTTTTGTGATTCGCTAAGATCAGCCTTGTCTAAAAAGAAAAGATGCCAATATCCCCCCATAAAATCCCTGAAAATTTGAGTAGAACATTTTAATTGATAGGTTGAGATTCAGTTCAATTCAAGATTATGCAAACAATATATTTCCTTTTTTAAGAGTTTCAATTTACAAGGCAAAGTATTAGTAAATTTCCCAGATTTCCCAAAATTCTTTACTTGGCAAAAAAAGTCCCATTACGCATTAGTGTCTCACCTCATATTAACTTTAACAACGTATTTTCATGCAAATCAGCTACAAATTAGTCAGGCCTTTGTGCGACTGTGTGACCTGGTCAGGTTTTATTACTGTGTCACTGGTGTAATCGCAGCCTTTTGTCAACACTGGAACAAAGGTACCCTCTGAAAGCCTTGTTTAAGCTCATTCTGCACAAGCTAATTCCAAGCAGGAGTGTTTTGTTGAACGTGCTCCTTGGGTCAAACAGATACAAAAGACTGGAGCTTTAACATGACACGTACTGCCCCGGGAAGTGCACTACAAATTTAGGGTAGTCTGGCATTTGCCCTTTTTCCTGTTTCAATTTATACTTACTGACAGTGGCTAGAGCTCACAGGAAGCATCCTATTGAAAATGGATCCTTGGGTGTGTTGTGACCTCAGAAAATGGCAGCCAGCCCAAAAATATGTATAGTATAGTTCAGACATGTTAAACTCAGGCTAGTGGGCCAAATCTGGCCCTCGATAAAAATATATTTGGCCAGCAAGATCATATCAAATATGTATTAGAACTGGCCCGCCGGCTGTCCAGCCAGTAGAGCGCATGCACCTCTAATACTATGACTCCCAGAATGCTTTGCAAATGTGTTGGCGCCGGCCCCCACCACTTCTGTTGACACTCATTAGCATCTGGTACCTATCGCCTCAAATTTAATCCACTCCTTCTGAAAAACATGCAGATGTTGTTGAAATTTTTCAATAAATATTTAGTTTGGCCTGCGACTTAGTAACAGTTTGGTCTTACGTTATTTTTTTTTTTGCTAGATTCTTTGTTCAGATCAAGGTTTAGTTCGTTTTCATACCTGACAGTTTCAGTTTCGACTGCTCACTAGCGGTCTTCCTCAGAGTGGTCACGTGATATTGCTGTGATGTGAATGGTCAGCTACCGGTGGAGGCAGGACGACACCACCATTTGCATTCCGACTTCTTCAGGACAGTATCCCAGGTGTGTGAGAGTAAAAAGGCCCCCTCGTCCCGGTTTAAAGTCAGATACCTGTTGTACCCGTTGTCTTGCTTCCAACGGTAGGAAGACAACGCCAAAACCTGCTTAAATCAGCTGACTGGACACATCACATCACAGCAACCAGACTTGACCACTCTGAGGAAGACCGCTAGTGAGCAGTTGATACTGTCAGGTATGAAACAATAAATAAATAAACCTTGGTCTGAAAAAAAACAAAAAACTATTTCAATAAAAATATGGATATTAAAGTGTTAGGAATGCATGTAATGTAATTTTGCTGTTTACACTAATTACAGCTACCAATCACTCACACACAACTACTCCCAGGTGGAACGGTCTTGCCAAAGGACACAAGGCAGTATTCATTGGTTATGATCTGTGATTGAACTAGCAACCTTTAGGTCATAAGAAAACCTCTCAACCACCACTGATATAAAGAAAACTACTATAAGGAAAAATAGGACTAGCTTCTATGGACTAAAACAAAAATATAGGTTATTTAAAATATACAGGAGAAAAAGTCCCCAAACATATAATAACACAGAGTTTATTTCAGAACATTTTGTCAAAATTTGTTCTGAGATAAACGTATTTATACAGTGCCTTTCAAGACACCCACATTGCTTCACTTTAGCCTCATTTCCACTGGTACGCTCGGGGTCCCTAAAAATACCTATAAATTTGACTTAAGCACGGTACTTTACAACTTTTACTTTGTTGCATGTCCCTACTGGACCTCTTCAAGTTTTTTTTATTTTTTTTTTCAGTATACACCAAATACACTTACACTGCCTGCCATAGACCAACTATTACAAAGCTGATATCTGCTCATCCCAAGACAGAAGACAGAACAGAACAGTGCAGTCACTCGGAGCTCCGGTCCAGAGTAAGTCATCATCTCGCTGCCCTGTCAGCTGAGAGAGTCCCCGGTGGAGCAGTGTGGGTGATGGGGCAGAGACTGTCAGTGACTGGAGGCAGGCCACTCTGGTCCTGTGGCACACATCTGCTAATGACGTCCCTGTAGAGGCTCTCCTGTCTGATGGGTACAGGCCGCTCAAATGTATGTTCTGTGTCTAACCGCCATGTTGTGTCTCTGATTAGACTCAAGTAAATCACAGTGAAGGTTAGGCTGTAGGAGATATGGGATTGTGGGGCACTACGGTGCAGGGTTGTCTAAAGTATCTATATCCAGATACTAATTGATATTAAAACTAGTATTGAAACTAGAACCTGAATAATAGTAGAGCTGAACTATTTGGGAAAAATAGAGAGCCATTTTATGCAGAATAACACATATTTTGTTGTTTGCGGAGGAAAATTGGCACTTAAAGGTCCTATATTACACAAAATTGACTCTCTGTTTTGTTTCATTCACATATGTTTGAGTAACCCTATATTATTAGTCTGACTACATCTCAAAAGCTCAAAATGCTCTGTTCCACCTTGTGATGTCATGAAGTGGCAGTTTTAAACTTAACAGCTACCTTTTAGCTTTAGTTCAGTAAAGGCTGGCAATTGCAAGACTGAAATCATCCAAATGATTCTAGTGATGGTGTTTTTGGAGTTCAAAAACACAGTGAAGCACTTCCTGTATTACCACATGACATCACAAGGTGGAACATGGAGTTTTACGTCCGAGAACAGAACTGAGGCTAAATATGGAGTACTGTGTGTGAATGAAACAAAACACAACTCCAGGTATTTTTTTGATGAAGAAACAACATTATATCGGATCAGAAAACAGTCCTTTAAAAATTGCACCCCTTGTGATTTGCCAATTGTGTCCATTAAATTTCTATAGGCCAATATTATTTAATACAGACGGGCCCAGCTTAAGTGAATGTGGTTAAAATGCAGATTTGTGTTGTTATACAGTGAGTTCTTGGGTCTAGTCACTAATAGAAATGAGGTTCAACATATGTAAATTTACGTTTTGTATATTTCATAGCAAAGTACAGTGGAATTAATAGGAAAAACTGTCTCTTGCCCCCCATCTGAGAGTATGACATGACATAAACGGCATTAGGTAGGTCTTGTAATTGATGATTTTGTTTTATTTTAGGAGGACCATATAGAACTTGTAAATACGGACAAGATAAACCGCAAACAACGGTACATGGTAATATTAAAGAAACTCAAACGCGATATGGAGTATTGGAGTACTCTTCCTTAGTATCAACATCGAGTTTGACATTTTTTCTATGTGAAAACTCCACTACAGTTTATAGACTACTAAAGTGTTTTTTTAACTTCAGTGAACATGATGATAAAACAGTAATAAAGCAACTCTAAACATATTTCAAACCAGGAGTTTACCAGTTCTAAATTAGAACAGAAAGTACAAATTATAAAACAATACTCTTTTATACAGTTTTTTGGTCTCAGAGATTTTGGATTTCTGGCCGATACAATTTTGGATATTGACTCCGGTCTATAAACCAAATCAGCTACCAGCTCTTATAATGTGAACCTTGACAGTGCTGTACCATAATTACTGAAAGAATGGCAGACAAATATATGAAATCAGTTTGTTGGATTTATTTGTTTAGGGAAATAAAAATCCGTTTTCAGTCTTTACCCCATTGTTTATCTCAACAACATCAAAATGAAAACTTAAAATGCTGGATTCTTGCTTCTCTAATTTTCAGACCAACATTAGAAACTTCTGAATCTCCCACCTGAGCTTGGATCATGGTAACACATTCACACATCCTGTATATCCACCACAGTTGTAGTACCAGCGAGCGCTAAAGTCTTATTTTTTACTAGCTACTTTGATACACTCCAACTCCCAACATTATTCATATGCATACATCCAGCCGTGTCAAGAAGGCCTTCATTTCTGGTTACCCATGTGGAGTGACACTTGATTAACGCCAGCCACATCAGACTTTGTGAACAAAAATGACGGCAAAGATCCGAGAGCACATTCCATTTTTGCATGCCGGAGATCATTCCCGCTGCAAAATCCTCCCATTCTTTTCGACGCCACTCAAAGCTTGTATGGGTTGCACAAACACAGACTAGAAATGAAGTAATTTAGAAGCAGATTGGGAAGGCGAGAGCTGGCATTGCCCTAGTTGGATGTTGGTGATGGTAAGAATGTGCTCATATTAATGTTGTTACGATACAACGATACATTTCAAACTTGATTTCAATATTTAGGAGTTGATACTGTTTCAATTGATAATTTTTTAAAAACACAACAGAATGACACATTTTTCTTTTATTTCCATGTGACCTTTTTATCTATTTAATGACTCAATCGGCCAGGTAGGTTCCACAGTGGTCCATGGGCGTATACTAGTCTATGTGGTTTAGACGTTCCAAGGCCAGCCAAGAGACAGTGTCCCTCCAGTGTGTCCTGGGCCTTCCCTGGGGCCTCCTCCCGGTGCAACACACCTAGAACACCTCTCTAGGGAAGCGTCCAGGGAGGCATCCTGAACAGATGCCCAAGCCACCTCAGCTGGCTCCAATTTGCGAGCAGCGCCTCTACTCCGAGCTCCTCCCATGTGACCGAGCTCCTCACCTTATTCCTAAGGGAGCACCTAGCTACCCTGAGGAGGAAACCCATTTTGAACTCGGCGATCGGATCTGTAGATGCGGATACTGGCTCTGGGGACAACCCTAATACAATCTAAAAATTAAGTAATTGGCACAGCCTAGGAGGTCGGAGGTTGGAGATGCTGACCGATACGGTGATAAAAATCAAATTGTGATCTCAATTTTGTGACACATACTGTTTTGGTACAAGCGACACTATTGGTCAGTCTCATTAATGCTTTGAGTGACAGGTGGGTGTAACCAATTGCAGCAAAGTGTAATCTTTCAGAAGCAGTTGACTCTAGTTACCTCTTCAAGGCAATATAAAGATAATGTTTACATGAACCGCAAGATAGAGATGAGATCAGAATTTTTGTTTTATGATTACTGTGACAAAAACACAATTAAATAATTATTCACAGCTATTAACACCATCACCAAACAACAGTGAAGTCCTTAATTTACTTTCATTTCAACATGTTACAGTATGTCACCTGGTTTAAGAAATCAAACTTTCTGAGTTACAAAGTGAAGCTGAGGTTACATAAGCAGCCAGTTAAAAAAAAAGCACTTAACTTTTTCGCACCTCACAGTATGATCTTTCATGTAGAAACAACAAAATTGTTCAATCTGCACTGAGATATGTTTTATTATTTCATTTAATCAACCTGCACCATAGATTTATATGGGACATTCGAACTTCAAAGGCTGTTTTCTTAAAAGTAAGTTTTCTCCCACAGGGACATAAAAGTAGCACCTACATACATCAAACTTCCAAGTTAACATGATTTTAATGAATCGTACACTGAGTTTTAATTCTAAGCCTAATTTATTGAAGTTTTAACTCCAAAAATGTGTCAAAATTAGAAGTTTTAGGCAATTTTTTAGATTTTTTTTTTTTTTAATATAAAAACAAAGTGAAGATGAAATTTAAAACTGGCTTTTTCCATGTTTCTGTTTTCAATGTCCCAAATATGGTCAATTTTGGCCATTTTATACATAAAATGCCTTATTTTTATCTGAAAACATGACGCAATGAAAAACTTACGCCTACTTACTCAAGCCAGAGGACTAGGCAAGCTTGAGAGTGGCAAAGTGCTGCAGGGCCCAGGGGGAAAATCCGCTACAAGGCTAAAAACACTGGCGCCCACTGAGTTACTCTTACAAAGGGAATAAACAGGAGCGCACTCAAGCACGCAGCGCTAAAAACAAACACAGCGCTATACCAAAATAAACAAGACAGACGCAGGATGGAGGGGCGAATGTGGATGTGTACAGAGAGCAAAGCCAAAGCAAAGCCTGGGAAAACCAACCCAGTTGCCCACTGGTGAAGAATGGGATGTCTACGGAAATCACTGACAGGAGCAAAAGGAGACAATGGCCAATATTATGTCTGTGTATAGCTGCATTCATGTGGACATGTGTGTGGACATAAATGACAAGGCTAATGCTAGTAGCGTATACCAGAATGTAGTGTAGAGTAGTGCTGTGTCATGGTACACGTGAAAATTGCACAGGCTTTTTGCTTCTTGGAGTGTTAACATTTGATGAGTATTCCTGGGTTTCCAACCGATAAAAAATTAGGAATGTTATTATTGACACTTAAAAACGAGAAAAGTGTCAATTAAATGGGTAACGGTCCTCAAAATATCACATGTACCTGCAAGCTGAAACCCATAAGTATGGTTTGGGAATTTAAATCAACTACTTTCACAGCAAAAATCATAGCATGGAGGTAAGAAGGTAATAAATGTATGTGTTTAAAATGCTGATTTTTGTTGTAGTATAGCGAGTTCTGGGGTCTATAGGGTCATGAATACAAATGATCACATTGAACATTTGTGAATTTAGATATTCTGTGGTAAAGTACAATGTAATCAATAGGAAAAACTGGTATGACATCATCACATCCTAAGAATCTGAAAACCACCAATTGGATGATTCTATAAGTCCATTTAAGATATGTTTGACTCTTATGGATAAAATAATACTAATTCAAACGCTTTTTAATAGAACAGAAATAGTAAATCTCTTCTATATGCTACTGTACTAAAATGTAGGTGTAAAGAAATTGAAGAAGTTGAAAAGAAGTTGCACATGTTGTAAAGCTGTAAGCAAAACATCTTACCATGACATAGCCCATTGACCTCCTCGAATCCCGGCTTGCAGACGCACTTCCCGATGGGCACTAGCCACTCCCCCTCTGTGCTGCAGTGCATTCTGGGAGGCTCGTACAACGGCAGCGAGTTATTGACACAGTGCCCCACCACCTCCACCAGCTGCGATGCCTCCGAACCGGGAATGGTGTCTGGAAACTCAGCCAAACTTTTCACCAAAAACGGGCACCTCTTATAGAACACCCTCACCGACACTAGCGCTATACATGCTCCCAAATCCTGGAACGCTAGGTAGAAGCCTTTCTTTGTCAATGGACCAAGATCTCGAACTTCTGTGTTCAATTTCATCACGCGATCGCCAAGGTCTAGCTCGGTGAAGCTCTCATCCGCTGCTATGGTGTCAATCTTGATATACCGACTTTCCTTTAGACCCCAATCTTCTTCGTCTGTTATCCCAACCCCATCTCGCATTGCCCCCTCCTCGTCATCGTCACCATTGGTTTCGTAGTAGTACATGTTGAAGGTTTCCTTGCAGGTTCCTACACCGCCCGGTAAGCTATTGCAGTCTCTCAGGGTGAATTTGAGCTCGATGAAAACTCTTTGAGCACCCTCGGTTAGGATCCAGTTGGTGTGGAGCCAGTTGTTTTGGTTCTGCTCCATGACGCGGCAGACCTGGTACGTGTGGATAGGAGCGTAGTCCTCGTCCACCTCCCCGATCTCCTCCCACTGCAGACGGAAGAAAGAGAATACAGAGAATATAGTCAGGAGTAAGGTTAAAGAACACATATTATGCATTCTTGTGGCTTTAATTCCCTTTTAAACAGGGTTAAACTTTTGGTCAACTTGGGATATGTAATCCATACTTCGTAATAATGTCTTGACCTCAGTTTCCAATGAGGCATTTAGGTGCTAGGGCTTCTTATGTTGTCAGCAACATGAGTGAACCATCTTAAACTAAACAACTGAAGTCTTTATTCTGACCATGTCCTTGTGAATGCTATGCCAATAAAGACGTGATTAGTTTAGTAGTTTTCTGAAAAACATTTATAAATAGGGCTGGTCACTAAAATTCGGTTCCAAGTTGGCAAAGACCAAAAAAAGGTCCGGTAGGTACTGGTATCAAAAAACTAGTATTTGTTCGGTGCCAACTTTCAGTTAGTTGGATTTAAATGTACGTGTCAGTTAGCTAATAAATACTCAGGATCAGCTGTGCCCTCTGGTTCATCAGTTTATGCTAGGAATCGGGCAATATCTTGTGTCAAAAGAGATCTCGTGAGACAAAGTTCTCAGAAGATTGTGCACAAATACTGAAAATGATCTTGTGAGAGGTTTTTTCCATGTTTTAACATTTGGATTGGATAAAAATGGAATTAAGTGCTGGTAAGTTGCATTTTTTTGGGAAACCTTTGTCCCAAAAAACAATAAAATAACAGCAAAAATATTAAATAAAATAAATAAAAAATGGTGAGGCTAAAATTGGAAACTGCATTACACAGTTTATATATTAGAAATAATATCCAAATCTTGTCTTGTTCTCGTAGATCCAATCTCATGTCTTATACTGGATATCCTATAGTACTATGTTTTTAATAAGAATAAGACAGAATAAGACCTTTTTTGCAACCCAATATTTGCCATTAATTTACACTAAAAAGTACAGGCAACAAAAAAAGAACCATTCAGGTGTGGGTATTGAAAAGCAGGTATCATTAAGGTACTGGTATTGGACAAAATCAAACAGTGCCCGGTCCAATTAGTAGATGAGTAGTCCATAATTAGTTAATTATTTCTTAAACATTTGCTATTTTAATTCATTTCCATCTTAAAATTATCACACAAAAGTTCATTGTCAAACCTATCAAGCCTTCCTTGCCTACCTCTCGTATCCTATCTGCCAGCGCATCATCACAACCCAGAGCACCCTTCTCTGTAAGGAGGAGTAAGACGTATGGAAATCCACTGAGAATGAGCCCCGGCAAGGCATTTTAGACGGCTTAACACTGGCGCAGAAACTATGAAAGGTGCCTGTGCATGTGTGAGGCAACAGATAGCAGAATAATCCCCTTGACTTGTACTTTATTTCCTCCTACCGCAACGGGAACAAAAGGAACGCCAACTTGTTAAACGGCGTATTTGCATTTAGCGTCAGTGGGGGGGTGGTGTACCTGTCTGGGGAAGAAAAGGATTATTGTGCACTTGTGAGTATTATCATTGAATTTCAACATGTCTAAAATAAGCACATGTATATATATATATATATATATATATATATATATATATATATATATATATATATATATATATATATATACACACATGTGCTATATTTAGACTTTTTCTTTTATTTTTTTCTGTGCATATCCTACAATATGTATAGAAGTGGACTGAAGTTTGGTGGAACTCTAATGCAGCCAGTATAGCCCTTAGCGGTCAATTTGCAACCAAGTTTCATATTAGAAATTCTGTGTGTGCAACCAAAGAGCCAATAGGAGCAAGGTTGCTGAAGGTAGCAACAAGGCAAGATAGCTGTCAATCAAACCTGTTGCTAACTCTAGTGGTAGCTGACCTCAGAGAAAGAAGGCACCTGATTGGTTGTTTTTTGTTGTTCATAACTTGGATTATAGACAAAACAGTGAAATAAAAATAGCAGGAATCACGCCCATGCACAATTCCTATTTGGAATGCGGCAGCTAGCAGGTTAGCTATGTCCATCTATATATACAGTTTAGGATGCTCATATGTAAATGATGCAGCCAGGCTAGTGTGTTCCAGTGGTTGTGTGCAAGTTAGACAGCAGCATTAATTCCCTCCGCAGGTCTCCCGGGATGTGGCTATTATCTGCATCACTAGCACTCTCCCATGGCTAATACAGGCGCTTCATCATGTCACCCTAATATGGCCACAGGGAGCAGACTATGATCTGGTGTTATAGCTTAATAGTCCATATTAATCAATCCTTGCCGTAGCCGTTATGCACAAGCTTTTGTCTTCTCGGCAGTTCTTTGCTGTCTTGTTCCCCATCTGTTTTTTTTTCTGTTCCCCCTCTCCACTCGTTTGTCTCCGCATTAGTTGGATGCTTTTGTTTTTGGGGTTATCGCAGCGGTTTCAGCGCGCTTGGGAATCAAAGCTGCTTTGTCAACTGTTAATTCGTAGTTTGTCAGCAAGTCAGACATTTTTGTTCAAAGTACAAAGTGGTTATAACTTATCAACCAAAGACCTGCTGCCTGTTTGCTGTCTCACATTGTATGGTGTATGGAATTCAATAAGTGCTGGCATAATTTAATATCAAATATATTTCAGTTAATGATGACATGTTTTTTCCTATGTGGGAACCTTTGTTTTTTCATTCATGTGTTAAGTTTATTGGGTGCTCCAGCTTCCCACATAAACTTAAAACATGCATAAAACGCAAAGTTCCCAGCTTGGAAGTCCTGACCAAGATCATGGTTCATGATCTGAGGAAGAATATTATCCTCAACTCCTGGCCTGGGGCAAAATCTTAACTTCAAATTTTGACTTGGAAGGCTCGATGTGAACAATGCCAACTCTGTTTTATGACAGTCTGTCTAATGTACTTTTTAAACCAGTATGACTGCGGTACCCAGGTGGTAAAATCAATTTAACTCATCATTGGTATTTTGTCCAATTGAATTAGAGGGTCTTTTTTGTCAGTGGCCAGCTGTCTCTGTAGACACGAGACAGCACAATAAATACATAAAATATTTACTAGAAATGGCCTGACGCCACATCGGAATTTTATCGACAAAACGTCTATGTTTGAATCTTACTTTGTCCCCATGTCTGCATAATTTCATTGAATACCTTAGATCAGGAGTCTCTGACCTGTAGCTCGGGAGCTACCAATAGTTCTCCACCCCCTTAAAGATAGCTCGCCAAGAGATTTCTGAATTATACATATTGTGCCAAATAACAAAAATTTGATGAATTACCGATATAAATGTATGACTTTGATGCCTCACTTTCTGCACTAATAGATAGATAATGGTTTATAGGCACCCAACTGTATCCTATCTAAGGCTTCCTGTGGCTCTGATAAATTCCCAATTCCATGCCTAACCTTGTCTAACCTCTAAAATTAGTAGCTCTCTGAGATTTCTGTTTTGTAAAGGTAGCTCACAGGAGGATAAAGGTTGGAGACCCCTGTGTTAGACAAATAAGGCGCTTCTCTTTCACATATCAATGTAGAATTGTCAGTAAACCCATTTCATCAATGTAAACAACAAGGTGTGCTAGAAAGATATAACTTCATAACCAGTTTTCGGTCAGAAATTAAGAAGCCTCTTGAATGGGCAGTAAAATGTCGTCAAAGTTGCCTATGTGACAAAAGTGGAGCCTTGAAATAGATTGTTTAACATGCCACGTAAATCTGACACTTAACCAGATTGAACTTCAAAGATCCGCAATCTTCATGACATGTACATTTTCTTGGTTCCTCTATAACATGTGATGGTTCCCAGACTCAAGCCCAGTCAGTCCCAGTGCAGACAGTAAGCCTCTTATTGGTTAGATCACAGAGATCCAACAGCCGGCTGCAGCTTTAGTCAGCTTAACTAGCGCACACCCACACACTCCATGACTTCAAACTTTCAACAGACGCCCCTCTTTGCTTTTGCATGGGACCAAATGGTGCGAAATACAGGCACAGTTTCGCGAAGTTTGATTTGCGTAATGCCGTACCAACAGTCAACAACAGTTGGTTTGTCCTTGGATTTTCATGGTAACAGAAAATGTGACTGAAAAAGGAGCAATTGATCCAAAAAAGGCAGTGTCATCTGATTGGATTATAGAGTGTATTGAGTGACCTTGTAGTTGGAGTCAATATGGCAGCTTTCCAAGACTTCCAAGCAGTTTAAAGTAACCATATTATGTAAGCTTTTGATGCACTGTAACGGCCTGCTCATTGGCCTCTCCAAATGAGTGTTAAGAGAGCTGCAGTACATCCAGAACACTGCTGCTCGGGTCCTGACTAGAACCAAGAAGTATGAGCACATAAGTTTCTGCACTGACTTCCTGTGGCTCAGAGAAAAGACTTTAAAGCAGCTCTGCTTGTGAACAAGTCTCTCTGTGGCTTAGCACCAAAGTACATCTCTCACATGTTAGTGCCATATGAACCATCTCGCACTCCGAGGACTTTGGGACGGACCACCTGCTGTGCCCTGGTGGGTGCATTTCAGTTTTATGCAGTTAAAATATGGAACCGTCTTCCTGAAGATGATACTTTGACCATGTTTAAATGGTTCTGTTTATCTGTGCATATAACTGAAACTCTTCTCTTTTAATGTTAATTTTATGATGATTAGTTATGTTTTGATTTGCTTTCTTATTCTGTAAAGCACTTTGAATTACTTTGTGTAAGAACTGTGCCATACAAATAAACTTGGCTTGATTTTACCTGACCTAACTCTAACTTTGACCTAACTCTGTCCCCAGATACAGGGTAGACCAAATACAGCTTTTACTGACAACAAGTGTAATACTGATTTATTCTTACAAAAATATTGATGGGCAAGTTTATGTTTTGGTTCTCAAGATGATTATCCAACCACGAGGCTCACATTTGGGTTGCCAGTTTCAATGCTGGTCCTGTTGCTTTAAACCTAAAAGGATTCTCTCTGATCTAAATTCTCACTGTCTAAACCACAGCACCTCCAGCCAATCAGTAATCAGTGGAGATCACCGTGACAACAATAATCATATAATATTCTTGTGATCCATCAGAGATAACAGAGACTTTTTTTGTGACACAGTGTTGTAATTTTGCATGTCTTTCAACCAGCAATTGTGAACTGAAGAAGAGCTGTGATGATAATTGTCTTGTCCTGGTCCATGGATATAAAGTTGGTTTGTACACTGTATACAGCCAAATACCACTAGAACCAAGCTCCCAAAGTAAAAGGTCAACAGTATACAGGCTCAAGACTATAATTTGTACTTCCCTGTACTCTCTGCTGTCTGGATTCAGTTTTTAAAATGTCAATATGTTCTGCTGTGAAAACCCTGCTCGTTAATGTGCACTTATCTATAGAAATAAATGTGCATTACAGCTTATATTAAAAAATGCACACATTTTTGTGTGTGTGTGTGTGTGTGTGTTTGGTGTGGGCTAGCATTTTTGAAGCACTTAATGCTGTATCTATTACGCAAAATGGACTCTTGGGAGCTTTAAGCTGTGTCATAATGCTGCTACTTCCTCCAAAACATACCTGGTGTTGTGTTTTGTTTCATTCACACATGTTTGAGTAACCTTTTATCATTAATCTCCAAAGCTCAAAATACTCTGTTCCACCTTGTGATGTCATACAGTGGTAGTGTCGAATTAACAGCTCACCTTTACCTTTAGTTCAGTATTAATGGGCAATTCCGAGGGTGAAATCACTCAAATGATTCTAGTGAATGTATATATAGGCAGTAAAGCACTTTCTGTATTGACATATGACATCACAAGGTGGAACAGAGTATTTTCTGTTGGAGAGAAGAGCTCAGCCTAAATATGCATGGTCTGTATGTTAAACATGTGTGAATGAAACAAAACACAACTCCAGGTATGTTTGTGGTGAAGAGACTACACTATAGATACATAGTAGATAGAGAGAACATAGATCTGTAATAGTTTATTATGGGTCCTTTAAAGGTGCACTCTGCAACTTTTCTGCCTTTGCCTGAAATTTTCACCATTATGATGTTAAACTTAAATATCTTGTATTTACTATAAATTTAAATAGCTTAAAAACAACCTCAAAAACATATATTCTAAATGAGGGGGGTCACTTCTCCGCAGATATGACCTGTAACTTGACCTGGTGGCATCACCTGCTTGTCTCCGTGGAGTTATCCATTTTCAATGCCGTACAGTGGAATTTTCCAGGCATGCCAATAACAACTCTATGGAGATAAGCAGGTTCTGGACTCTCTTAACCTATAGGAAAAGTTACCCAGTGCAGCATTAACCATTCATTAATCCTTGGCCGTTTTTAACTTTTTTGACAGAATATAAAGCCAGGTATATATTACTTATTACTGTCATTAACCGGAAAATCAATTTGTAACTTATTGTTTTTTATAATGCCGTAAGTAGATAACATAGCAAATTTGCAATTGTCTTTCATATAAACTTGTAATTTCCCAACCCGGCTGGCAAGATGAACTCTTGCAGTACTTACAAGATCACAAACTACAGAGGATCCACCTTGTCAGGCTCCCACTGTTTTGATTGGTCCAGCCACCAGTGTTCAGACCAATCACAGAGCAGCATTGCGGTTTAGGACAAAGCTAAAGGTAAAGCGTTCAAGCGTGTCTAAGCAAACATGACAACGCAGATGGGTGTACTTCCTTTTATTTCAGCAAAAATACTATTTTGGGTTCTTTTGCAGAGGAAAGTGTTTGAAATGTCTGTGCTTTTTTTTTTTCAACTGGATTTAACAGAATTGATGGAGTTCCTGGCTTGCAGTAATGCTTCGACCGATCAGCTTGGGAGTATTAGTTTGAACGTTCCAAACACTTTCAACGAGAGCAGCTCCACATTGATAAAAGTGTAGACCTCTACTCAAGAGTGCTATACGTATCAGTCCGCTGTGAGCCAGGTGAGCCAGGTTAGCAGGTTAGCGTGTAGCTTGTACATGACAGTTTACAAGGAAATTAAAGCAACTGTACTGTGCTTTTCTTTCTATACACACAAAATAAGACAACTCCTATAGTGAACTCTACTGAACCCGCGTCCTGGGTGTCCTAATGGTGGCTCATTACTCTGCATTTGTTTTCCCCCGCTGTTACATGCCAGTGTGAGAGAGAGGGAGGAAAAAGGAGGGAGAGGGAGGAAAAAAGAGGGGGAGGGAGGAAGAGAGAGGAGAGAGAGACAGAGAGGGAGAGGGAGAGAGGAGATGAATAGAGAGGGGGGAGACAGAGAGGATAGAGAGACAGACAGAGTAGAGGAAGAAAGAGGGGGAGAAAGAAAGAGAGAGGGAGGAGAGAAAGAGGGAAGAGAAAGAGAGACACAAAGAGGGAAGGGGGAAGAGAGCCAGGGATGGAGGGAGGAAGAGCGAGGAGAGAGAAACAGAGGAGAGGAAAAGAGGGGGGAGAGGGGACAGAAAGAGTGAGTGAAGATGGATGGAGAGAGAGGGGGGAAAGAGAGGGGAGGGGGGAAAGAGAGAGAGAGAGAGACAGGGGGGAAGAGAGGGAGAGAGGAGAGGAATAGAGAAAGGGGGAGAGAGAGAGAAAGAGAGAGAAGAGGAAGAGAGGGGGAGAAACAGAGAGAGGGGGGAGAGAAAGAAGGGAGAGAAAGAGTGAGTGAAGAAGGAAGAGAGAGCGGGATAGGAGAGGAAAAGAGATGGAGAGGGAAGAGAAGGAGGTAGACAGAGAGAGATGGAGAAAGGAAGAGAGAGACGGAAAGAGAGAGGAGAGATGAGAGGGAGAGAAACAGAGAGGGGGAGAGATGAGAGGAAGAGACAGAGGGAGAGAGAGAGAGGGAGAGGGGAGGAGAGAAAGGGAGTGAGTGAAGAGAGAAGAGAGAGAAGTATAGGGGGAAATAGAGTGAAGAAAGAAGATAGAGGGGGTATAGGAGAGCGAAAAGAGAAATGGAGAAAGAAAGAGAAAGGAGAGAGAGAGAGAGAAGAGAGGAAGAAAGAGAGGGGGAGAGAAAGGGAGAAGAGAAATAGGGAGAGGGGAGAGAAAGAGTGAGTGAAGGAAGAAGAGAGAGAGGGAGGTAAGAGAGAAAATGAGAGATGGAGAAGGAAGAGAAAAGGGAGAGGGGAGAAAGAGAGAGATGAGAGAGAGAAGGAAGAAGAGGAGTGAAAGAAGGAGAGGAGAAAATAAGAGAAAAGAGTGAAAGAGTAGTGAGAAGAAGAATGAAGAAGAAGAGAGGAGTGAGAGAGATAGAGAGAGAGAGAGAAGAGAGAGAGAGGAGAGAGAGAGAGAGAGAGAGACAGAGAGAGGGGAAGAGAGAGAAGAGACAGAGAGAGGGAGAGAGAGGGAGGAGAGGGGAGAGGAGAGAGAAAAGTGACTAAAGGAAGAAGAGGGAGGGAGATGGCATAGAAAAAGAGATATGGAGAGGGAAGAGGAAAAAAGTGAGAGGAGGAGGTGAGCAAAAGAGAGAGAATGAGGAAGAGAGAAAGAGAGAGGGCTAGACATAGAGAGGCGTGAAAAAAAAGAAAAAGTAGAATGAGAGAGGGAGTTGCAGCAAGCGCACAGCCTCACATTTGTCACAGCCGTCAGTACACCCCCTGTGGCTGTGCTGAGTGCCCTCCCGGCTCTGACTCTATAAAGCTGTCTCCAACTTCTTATTATCAGCCATTAGCACTGACCGACATGACACTGTAATAGAACTGTCCTTCTGTGCTCTTTAACCAGACAAACCCCAGCCCCCTCCTCTCGACATACCCTCACCTGTACAACTCCATCCAATTCAACCTCACAGCAGAAACCAAATACATATATACAAGTTTTGATACTACCTGTATTCAGAATTATGTTTTGACCTGTTTAATCAAACTTTTTTGGTGACATTTCTAACTGCAGTTTGAAATGAAAATACACCTGCCCATAATATATTATATATACAATGTTGGTAATATTGGTAACTAATGTCTAAGCATGCGTAGTGATTTGATTAATATTAAAGGTCCTATATTATTCAAAATTGACTCTTGTGAAGCTTTGAAACATGTTAGAATGTTGTTACCTCCTCAAAAATATGCCTAGAGATGTGTTTTTTTGCACACACAAGTTTGAGTAATTCAGGATTATTAGACTATCTACATCTCCAAAGCTCAAAATGCACTGTTGCACGTTGTGATGTCATGTAGTGGTAGTTTTCAAGCTGACAGCTATCTTTAGTTCAGTAGATATAGGCAATTCCAGGGACTTATCCAAATGATTCTAGTGAAGGTGTATGGAGTTCAAAAACTTAGTGGAGCACTTCCTGTATTACCATATGACATCACAAGGTGTGAACAGAGTGCTTTCAGTTTGAGAGATGAACTCAGCCTAAATATGCAGGGTTTGTGTTAAACATACTTGAATGAAACAAAACACAACTTATAGTACGTTTTTTATGTAGAAACAGCGTAATATGCATAATATGAACCCTTTAAAGGAACCATATGTTAGATTTGAGGTAAACATGTTCAAATCAAGTATAGCTCATACAGCTGATTTATTCTTAATTATATAAAAACATCTGACAGCATGCCTCTGCAGCTCAGTGAGTGAATTCTGGAGGTTCTGAGCTTTCATATGAGGCATGTCCTGTCCATATACTGTGTGTGTCCTGTATCTGCGGGTTAAGACAAAGAAGGTTAGAATTCTGTTGGATATTACAGTGTGCTAATGTGGTATGTGCATTGTTTTCTTCTTCCTACTTGTATAAAACACATCTTAAAATCTGTTAATTACATGCTTCTATTAAAACAAGTGAATGCATTGAAACGACTCATACAATCACGGTTTAATAACTCTAATGTCTAAGTCATTTTCACATTAGTGCTCCTATTCCTTGTTCCTATATATTTCCAATTTCACGTTTGTCTAACAGTCTTGTGTCCTCCATATAGTCATTATCCAGGTTTGTCTCCTAACTGCTTTCATCACTGAGCTATCTTCACTTCCCCCTTTCCCCATTCGCACTCCCCGATGTCCCCAACTAATCCATCTTCATATCTTCCAGGAAAATAATTTAAACCAAATGTGCATCACTGCAATTTAAAGGTGCACAGCGCAACTTTTCTTCGTGTTTCCTTGGAGATTTTATTGGTTTTCCCTCCAATGCTACACAATATGGTGACAAGCGAGATCTAAGGGTATTTTCTTTGCAATAAAAACACTTGAAACACTAATTGAATGAATACAAGATAGATGTGGAATGCAGTATTCTGGAGTAGTAACACATATAGTCAGGTCTCAGTGGTTACAATGCTAGTTAGATTGCTTCAAAGTTATTTTATTGCATTTTTGGTTGTACGATCGTGCTCAAATAATGCCTTTGTTTTATATAGCGCTGTATGTATAACTTTCTATGAGCAGTGAACGAGCTGCAGTCATTTGGACAGAGACGCTACACCAAATGTTCTCATGTTGACAGACGGGAGAGAATATAAATGCATCAAAATGTCACAAACTGGTCCATGAGTTTAACCATTTGCTCATTATTGTATTGAGTTAATGATAAATGAGAAATCACTTTTCCACATGGTTTAACTAAATATGTGTCAGCTGCATTCTACAAGAAACTACACAAATGCTACTGATCTTACTCCAAATTTACTTCTACATTAAATTGCACTGTGCAACTTTTCTGGTTAAGTGTAAGCCACCTTCTTGTCTCCATGGAGATGTTAATGCTTTGGCTGGATTGGTTCATAAACTGTTTGTACTGCCTAAAAATAAAACATACATTATTACCATAGGCGGACTCGCAAGCTTCATTTGCTTGTCTCCATGGCGATAGATGTCATACTGTGGAACATTTTGGCAGAGCAATAAGAGAGGCAAGCAAGTTCCAAGCAAGATTCAACAAATCAACTCCCTGCCATAGCCTCTTCAACTTGATACTTCTCGAGTTTTTTCCTTGTCTACGTTTTGCAAGAACTAACATCTGTTCCACTTCACAACATGAGGCGTCAGGATTCCTCAGGTCAGCAAAGTCTTTTTTAGCCTCGCATCGACTGCAAATGATTACAAGAAACACTTCAACTGAGCTCCCGGCAACAGCTGTAGATTGCGAAGTCGAAAAACCTCCCTGGCACGGAAACTTTTTATCAAACTATACATTTCTGTGGCACATCTCAAGGTCATACATCGGGTTTTAAAGCTATTTAAAGTTGACTTCAAAGCGGAGGGAGTCTACAGGGGATCCAAAGGTAAAGGGGTTGAAGAGACGATTGAGATGAAATGACAAACAGACGTAAAGAAATGATGAGGAGTAAGACAAACGTTCTGGGAAAAAGAGAGATGGGGATGGGGGGGAATGGTGGTTGGAGATGAGTGAAATGTTCCAGATAAACAAATTACATGAAACATGATGTCAATAAGGAAACGGCAACTGGAATTAATGTGAGGTGGAAAAAAGCTGGGGAGCTAAAAATAATAATGGCTCTTTTAAACAGAAGCACAAATGTAGCTCCAAATTTGGGTTTGGTATAAGATTATAGCCAATTTGTAATAGCATTGACTTGAATTTACAATTAAAGAGAGGTGTAGACCCTTCCAGCTATATTCAGACTGCTATTCCACATGCTGGCCCCAATGCTTTTTGATTGGACAGTTAGCGATAGCCACCGAACTGAGAAACATCAGAGCCTCGTTAGAAAAGATTTCCACATGTAGCACTGTTTTGGAGAGTTTATTGGCATAGCAAAAAGTAGAGCGGGCCGTGCAAAGTTTTATGAAGAAATAACTATTCCCTATTCACTAATGACCTTTTTGGTATGGGAGGAGTCTCGATCAAATTTTCACATCATCATCATCATAATAATACATTTTATTTATTAGGTGGCTTTCTAGACACTCTCGGTCGCCAAATACAAAACCATTCATATACCACAAGCTTAAATAGACAGTAAAAACAGAAAACCATAAAGCACACACACCGGATTCAGACCAACGCAAACCCGGGACACCCCCTCCCTCCCTTTGTGTCTTCAAAATTTTCCGACAATAAATATTGCGATTGTAAAACTGTAATAAATGCAGACTTTGGCACCAGTTAATTACCAAGTTGGCAGACAACCAAACATGGGTAGGCTCTATCACTCTGGGTGGTAACAATGGTTGGTTGCCATGAGGACTGTGTGAATGAGATTTTTAATGACTAGTAATGACGGCATCCCTTATTTAAAAAAAAAAAAAAAAAAAGAACATAATAATAGACTTTTCATTTTGGCATTCTGAATGAGGATTTATCATTTAAATTAACTGTAGCCAGCAACAACTGTTAATCAGACACAAGGTCGTAATGGGGTCCTTACACTCTTATCACGTCCTTTTATTCTTGAATGTGTTATTTATGCTGCTGCTACGCCCATAATCACATCTTCATTAGAATGATTGCACATATGAACGCTTTTGTCAGCACTATCTCCCCATCTCCACACACAACCACAATAGAAATGATTTGAATACGCTATGCTGAAAAACGCCGTGGTCAGCAAAATGGGCGTCAATTTGCATATTTGCCTACACAAGTTACTTCCACAGGTTTTTTTATTTATTTTTTTTTTTCAAATGCATCAAATGAACCTGCGAATGGAAAACTGCTAATGCGTTATCTGCTTGTTGAAGGTCAAATGTACACGTTTGTTTGAGTGAATAATGGAACGGCGATTTCAATTGTTTGTTACAATTTGAGTTGTGGCAATTACTGAATCACAGAAGGTGCTATTTTTGTATTATTTCGGCTGTTCATATTTAAATCTTTAGATTAAGGTATGCTCAATTGTCCCTGTATATGAAAATTTGTCCTAGCTTCCACGTTCCAAGTAGGAAGTCAGCATGAGCGCGCTTATGGCACCATTAGAAAATGTAAATGCTGCTGTCAAGGTCATCATTTGGTCTTAAAATGTTCTTATTAACACGCGTTCTGCATGATCCTGGTCTTTTTTATTTTGCTATTGTGTCCGTAACTTAAGATATGAACATTAATAACAGACACATTATGCGCCTTCTTTCCCCATGGTCGCTCCCGCTAGTGTTAGCAATAGGTTTGATTGACAGCATTGCTCCCACACTGCTGGTTTAGCAGGGGCACTTAAGAGGCCTTACCTTAAAGCAGGGGGTGTCCAAACTTTTCTCATTAAGGGCCACGTATAAAAACACAGACAAAGCTGAGGGCTGATTGAGGGCCATAGACTGGTCATCAATTCAGTGAATACTTCAAATCTGTGTAATTATTACAAGTTAGACTGAACCACTAGACCAGGGGTGTCAAACTCAAATTCACCAAGGGCCAAAATTAAAAGCTGGGACTAAACTAACAAACTAAATATTTATTGAAACATTTCAACTACATCTGCAGGGGTGGATTAAATTTGAATGAGGAGACAGCTAGCAGATGCTAATGATTGTCAACAGAAGTGGTAGGGGCAAAGCATTCTGGGATTCGTAATATTAGCGGTGCATGTGCTATACTAGTGCGGCGGTCAGCGGCCCAGCTCTGTTACATATTTGATATGATCTTTCTTCTCTGCCTTTAACAGCCTGGCTCCGGATTGGCTCTTTGGTTGTTATGATACTCACAGTCAGAATTCCAAATATGGAACCAAATTCGCCCCTATAACTGCTAGCCCCAGGGAGCTTAATTTGACTGGAGCAGAACGCTATGGGTGAAGTCACACGTAGCCCACTTCTTAATAAAGTCTATGATCAGGACCTACCTCCATATCCTGTCTTGATCAGGACTACCTTAGCTGGAGGATTTTACCTCCCTTACCTACCTTGTTCACAATTTGAATGGACATAATTATTAACTGCAAAGACTGCAATTATTTAGGTAATAGACACTACGTATAAAATCAGCTTACTCTACAATTTACAACATGTTCTAAAATGTATATGATTTGTATCATGGAGCTAGTGTGAATTCAGCCTGGAAGAAATCATCTCCTCCTGCAAGCCGCACCTCCACTTCATCCAATCAGTGCCCAGTCTCCCCAGTTTAAACCCCCATAGTAAATGTACGGCCACTTTAGTTTGCGCCACACCCCACCTCCTCCTCATCACCCCCTTGGCTTCTCATCATCTCATCGTTCCCTTTACTCTCCTCAGTCTCACCTCTACTACCTCCAGTGTCCCCGCCCCAGGGGGAAGACATCTCCTAAAGGTCATCGAACTGGCCACACCCTTCATCGTAATTTCTCCTGCCAATGTCTGAGCGCCAAGGATAACTCATTCAATAAAGCGTATTAATACTTTTCTTTTCCGTCCGTCTAAGTCTTTCCAGGTTAAATTCTCTGTTATGTTAATGCTCCTGCAAATGCTAATCGCAAAAACACATTTGTTCAAAAAAATCTACGATTCTTCAGCTCTACTACAAAGGTCCACAATCATCTATAGCTATAATCTAAATGTAGACTATTTTAATTCCTTGTCTTAAAATACACGTTGTGAAGGACCAATCAGAAGTCATTTTTTGTTCCTAATTAGCTGTCACCTTGGGAAAACCGTAGAATTCAATTTTTGGCCTGCGAGTAATATATTCCACAGTGACTTTCAATGTCTTATTCATGAATTCAATTTACCTTGATAATGAACTGGGGCTTCCTCGAAATGTAGTGACCTTTAACCTTGATAAAACAAATGAGGGACCTGCACTTGACCAGGGGAGTCATTTATCATGGAGTAAGTTAGTAATCGGCCTCTTGGTTGTCCAGTGGATAAAGGTTATATTGTGAGTATGCATGCATCGGCTCAAGTGTGGTACATAGGGTGGTACTTACCCCATTCTTTGGATAGGCCACCCACCCCAGGTCTCCCATCACAGATCTCGAGTCCAGGAGGTTCACTGTAAACAGAACAAAATAGCAAGAACTTAACTGTTTGAATGACCAATATAGACACAGAAAGATAAACGATACTAAGAAGATACAAAATCAATCCGTTTTTTCTTAAAGGCATGAAAAAAGAATTAGTTTAACAGTTTGCAATGGTTATTCCTCACATACCTTGAGCATCCAAAGTATTCACTATGATGAGTTTATAACCGATTTTCACAACTCCAACCTGAAGTTTACTGGGAAACTAGCATGCCAACAATGCACTTCCCCATTACTCAACAATAAAACACTCCACAAGTTATGAATATTAGAGATAAACCAATATATCGGGCCAATATTTGGACTTTTTAGCATATCCGGTATCGGTCTTAACACTCCAGCACGATATTTTATTTTGGTCGATTGGCTACCTAGAACTTACACATAAAGCTTTATTTTACCACTTTAATGAAGAGATAACTGCAATAAATGCGATACACTGCTCTCTTAAAGGTTTGTGGTAAAAAAGGGGGGCTGTGGGTCAGTTTGTAGTAAATTTAAATGACCTAATTGGAGGAAAATAATCAAAATCAGCCCTATATATTGGCCCGAAAAAATATCGGCCATTGGTTGTTGTGAATTTTAAACAATCGATATCGCCATCAGCCATGAAAAAAACACATATCGGTCGATATCTAATGAATATACACAAAAAAGTTGTACATATGATTAATATTAAATCCTTGTTCAGCTAATAAAATTACACAAAAAAAGGCTTGCCTCTCCAGATCTGACTCGTAACTATGTACCTACAGTATATTCAGTGTAGGTTTGTAATTGTACTTTTCCTATAAACTTCTCATTCAGTATTTGTTCTGTTTTGTTTTGACATCTGAACCCGCGTTTCAACCATCTGCAATAAATATCTTTTTCCCCAACATTTTTATCTGTCTCCTAATCAAAACTATTGCACTACGACGTCCAGCAAAGTGTTCTCTCCTCCATACCAGCATTAAGAGCTCAGACCGATCTATTACAAACCATTTCTCTCAGCTTGATGGCTAAAGGCTGCCAAGTCCAATTATCTGACCAGTGCACCTCACCACACACATGCTAGCACAAGTGACATATGGACACTCAAAGCTTTTTTTCCAAAACATCGTGTCTGACAGTTACGGCAATAAATGTCTCTTAGAAGAAAATTGCAACCTATTCTAAACCTTCTCTTTACCCTCAATACAGTTTTATACTTTTCCTATTGTTTTAATGCGAAAAACTGGGCAATTGAAATGAAATCAGACCTTCTTCTTCAAAATATTGGCAAATTTGGTGACAATGTGTGTGCCCAATTAAATCGTGGAAGGCAAAGTTAGAAAGTTTTTTTTAAAAAGATTTTCCAAAATGATGAAATTGTGAATAAACGTGTAATCAATCAGCCTGGAAAAGGATGTGTTTTGTTTCACCTCAATTTCAGTAAAACTGTTGCAGTGCTTCCAAAGGCTTCCTGAATTACTGCAGTACCATTGCAAAGGTTAGTTGGTTTTCTCTATCAGAAAGTCCCCCTAACCCGGACCCTACAACCCCAATATTTTGAGAGTCGCACTATAGAATACGATTACACAATATGTTTCAATGGATAATCAAATGTCCTCTGCAAATAACAAAATACCCTGTCTTTTTATAGAAACTTCTTGTACATTTAGACCTCCACAAAAAAGTTCCTGTATTAGGGTTTCAATTCATGTTTCTGTTTTTGTTAATGCACCTGAAGTTCAGAGTGCAAGGTTCTACCAGGGCAACAGTAGCTCGGTTGGTAGAGTGTTTATCCACTGATCAAAAGGTTGGCAGTTTGAATCCCGCTCTCAACATAAACATCATTGGTAGACCAGTCATGATAGCGGTGCGATTCCAGCTCCCACAGATGAATGTTTTCATTATATCCTTGGGCAAGACACTTAATCAACCTCACCCCCTGTGTCCGCATACACTGGTGTATGAATGTGCGTGTGAATGGGTGAGCGGTTCCTTGATGTAAAGCACTTTGAGTGGCTAGACCAGGGGTGTCCAAACTTTTTTCCCCTTGGCCGCATAGTGAAACATATTTGAAGCAGAGGGCCACAAACCAGTGTCGATACAGGGAGTTAAATGGTGCACTTAACACAGGTTTGACAGAGACATTGTACCGTTAGTAAGATTATTTTTAGGTCTGCTTCTCAATGCAATGTGATGTTATTCAGGTTATAGAAGTAGAATCTCTTCAGTTTGTAGTAAAAAATACTTTTTGATCAATTGAGCCAGTTTAGGAGGAGGCATAAGGGCCAACAAAAATCATTCTGGGGGCCACTTTTGATCCCTGGGCCATAGTTTGGACAGCCCTGGTCTAGATGGTGGAAAAACACTATGTAACAAAGTGACCATTTATCATACCTATACATATCATTTATCATAGAACGAAAAAGAAAAAAATATGTTTCAACCCTGGTTACTCTCAAAATGGTGGTTAAAGAAATATTGAAATATCTGGGTGTGATGAAGTGGAGTTAAATAGTAGCAGCGCTGGTAATGTTAGCAGAATAATGATGACGCCTGTGTAATATCAAAGATGCCACGGTTCAAAGTATGTGCCGTTCGTTGACTGCACACACACTTGACAGTTTGCTTGGTCATAAACTTGTACTGATCTTTTGTCAGGGCCAGAGTTCACTAGCTTTAATCTTATCTGCACAGCTGTTTGAGTTGTACAAGGATATCAGCGCCGATGGAAACAATAATAAAAGGGAAAGTTTGGAAGCTGTCGTCTGCAAGTTTTATGGTGGTGTCCTGGTTTGATCCTGGTTTCGTCCTGATTCAGAGTTGGCTTGGCCCTGGTTTAGTAGAGCTATAGTCGAAGAAATTCTTGGTCCTGCCCATTGATTAGTTGAGTAAAAAGGGGTAGGGCAAAACTAATACGAATCTCTCTGCGTCTGACTCAAACTACGCTCACTACGGAGTTCATTCAAAAAGAACTACTGATGCAGAGAAAGTACAGTACTAAGAAACAATGTATGTATATAAAAACGGATTAAACTTGTGAATCTCTGCCTTTTTACATTTTTTAAATACCAAAAAGTACTAAATCTTCAGCTAACTTAGTCACTCACTAACTTCCCCTTTCTGCTTTCTCATATAAATCCTTATAATCGAAATAAAATTACTACTACAGTTTTGGTCAACCGATTAATCGACTAAATGACTAAAGTTCTACAGCTTGAAGAGATCTGGGTCCTAATAAGTCTTGTTCTACTGTCAAATCTCAAAAAATGTTACGAATTTTGAAAAGGCTTGGCTTATTTTATACTTGTACTCGGTGAAATCAATAATGTATGATGAAATAATTAATGTATAGACTCCTATGTTAAACTATTTATAAAGGTATAACTGCAAGATGACCTCATTGCCAGTCACAGCCGATATGCCAGCTCCGATCTCCATCAAAGTTCATTTAAGTTACATTTTCTCCTCGCTTACAAGTACACACAAAATCTCTTTTCTTCTGGTAGAATTAGCTGGAGGCAGAGGCTATCAACCGTTGTGACCATAATTAAAACCTGTGTAAATGGACTATTTCTCATACTCCATTTCCTGCATAATGGTTTTATTTAGACACAAAACAATCTCTTTAGACCAAGTTATTACATTTGAGTTGATAAACCTCTAATGATTAACGCCGCACTATGTAACTTTTCTCCCCCGTCTGCCTGTCTCCGTGGAGATATTGCTTTTCTTTGAATGTCCCACAATATGACATTAAACTCACATCTTGCATTTTATTCAATTGCAGTTTTTTTTACAGTTTTTATTGCTATGTAAATGCTTGGATCACCTGCCTTACACCATGAAGAAAGATCAGTTTAATGCCATATGGTGCAACATTCCAGCCAAAGCTATGCCATCTTCATGGTCATGAGAAGGTGGCATACTCTCCACCAGAAAAGTTACATCGTGCACCTTTACGTAATGCTATATCACAGAAAATACATGGCCAGTATATATATAACATATAAGTTCATTGTCATACAGTAAAACTTTCCAGGCAAAGCATTAAAATCTCTGTGGAGACCCTTAGAGAAAAGTTACACAGTTCAGCGTTAATGCTTTTTAAACTCTGACTTTCTGAGATTTGCGTTATAATACTATCTTATGTAGTGTAATCTATGTTTTAATCATAGGTTTCTAATCAAGGTTTGCATTTTAAACTTGTCCATCAGAATCGACAAAAAGACTGAAATCTAAACTGACGAACTAATACAAACATCAAGCAATCTAGCGCACCTTTTCTAATACTGATGTGGGTTTTCTACAGGTGCTGCGTCAACTAAAACAATGCACAAATAACGGTAATGCTCCTGCTAGGTACTCCTGATCAAGATCGCGGTTCATAAACCAGTTGCTCTGTATGATTTTACACATTGGTGACACACAGGTTGTCCCAGCAATACTAACGTAACCCTGAATTTCTAGAGACACAGGAGATGGGAGTAAAAAAGTTAAGAGTGCCTTTACTTACAAACCAACTGGGAAATTCCACATAACTGCTCCTTATCAATAGCAAAAGGTGCTGTAGATGATTTTTACTTGTGAAAAACAGCTAAAAGAGCTCATTTCAACAGGTTTACAGTGATCCAAAATTATTCCTTTCATCCCTACCATCCTTATTATCCACTGCAATGAGTTTATAATAGCTTTTTCACAACAGAGTTTTGTTATCATTGTAAAGCTATCAATAACTGTAATGCTAACAATGCACTTCCTGGCTCTTGAACTATTAAACGCTTTATAATTGGATGCATCACATTTATGCACACAGATCTTAGCAGGGTTAGCAGTTTTATGCAAAATAAGACAGGATATATAGTCGTTAGTTGCTACGGAAATGATGGTACTACAAAAAAACGGCACCCTTTATGATTTACTAATTACGATTTCCACTTTCAGCAGATCAGCAGGAACAATATGGCATACAGGACTGGATCCATACTATTAACCAGGTGCTCAGTCTATATTCGCGTCTGGCCTGGCTCTGCTGAGAATAATAAAAGATGTTCCTAGGAGACGATTAGATGGCTAATTAGGCCATAAAGCACACATAAGTGAAGCTGAACTAGATCACACGCCCATACCTCCTTCACTCAAGCTCTCTCCAAGGATCCGACCACGAGCAAGTCACAACCAGACGTTCAGCCGCGCGCATTAGGGCTAATATTTGAGAGGGGAACAGCGGTAATGACGTTAAGTTTGGGATTCCACTGGAAAAACAGGCTTGAATACAAACTTTCTTGAGGTAGGGCTTGTGGAATTGTGATCTCATTCCTGTGACATTTTTGGCAACATTGTTCAATCGTGATACACAAATTTTCTCTTGAATGCCGCTCTATGTTCAAGCAAAGGCCTCAACATGACAAGACATAGCCGGATTTAAGCAACTGCACTGAAGTGAGAACATTCAAAAGAACAGATGGCTTTAGTCACCTCTTTCCAAAGCAATGTAAAGAAACGCCATACACATTTTTTTGGCATATTTCTCACACCTAGATTGAAGTTTGATCTTGTTATGGGATACATGGTTGAGGAAACATCTTCAACAACTCCAAGAGGTCCATTTTGGTCTTATCATTCTTAAATCAACTGTCCGGTGTGATATTTGTTTCATACCTTGACATGTTTTGGACATTTCCTTTTACTTCTGTTAGGTTACAATATGCATACATTACAGACAACATACTGGCACCGTGAAATAAACAACCTATAAATGATTAAGTAGCTTTAGATTAAGTTGCTGTATCAAAGTTCAAAGTGCATAGTTATAGTATAAGTTTATAACAGCTTGTGGAAAGAAGTGGGCCTGTCACGATAACAATGTTTGAAGCTCGATAATATTGGAAATCCTTTATGCCACTGTCACAAAGCAGGATTATCCCAGTAACAGTAAATTTAAAAATAAATTATCATTAAAAACCCAAAGCTGCAACAAATAAATAGCAGAATGAACTAATAATCAGCTATAGAAGTTATTTATTTGACCCTCTACAGCTCAAATGTTACGTTATTACATAAAAATGGCAAAAATCTCTCCTCTGTTGCAAAGAAATTGTACACATGATAAATATTGAGCCCCAAAATATATTGTTTCATCTTTCATATACTGAACGATAAGTCGACATAGTAATTATCGTGACATTTTTCTTTTCTTTCTTGGGCTGACCACACTACCTTATTGCACACTTTGGTCATTCCACGGCTCTAACAGGATTAGGGGGAAGTTTGACCCCACTGTCCCTATAATATAATCTATGACTGGAAGCATCTACCTCGTGCACCGGTAACCAGCAGTTTCAACATACAGCATTGCATGGAGGAGCTTGTTTAGCAAAATTACAAGTCCTTTATTAAGTAATGGACCAGCCTACGGATTTTGACAGATTTCAGGCCTTAAGAGTAAAACGCAGAGGGCACCAGCTGACTCCCTTTTATAATGGTAGCTGGAGTCATGTGACCACTTTCATGTGACCCAATCATAATGTATACAATAAAAATATGGATAAAAAATGACAATGTACAGACTGACTGTGCGGCACTGTACATACAAATAAACAGTGACTGGAACAGTGAGCAAGAACACCATCGTGACGGACTAGAGTTCAGAACCGTGGAAGAGTAGTTTATAAAAAGGGAGCAAAGTATCTCTTCATTGAGATGGGGAAAATAAATCATGGCATTTCTTAACCTCCTCTTTAGCCCCATTGTATTTCTACCACATGCAAACTGATTATAGAGTTGACACGATTCGCTCAGGGCATAATAGCCTCCTTCGAGTACACAACTACTGTCATTTAGTGTCATTTATCCAATGCAGCAAATCTACAATCATTCTGTCTCGCGAACAGAAATGGGTTTGGAATTTCGTTGGAAGCATAAACTCCTCATTACCGCCATTATTAATCAAATACAATAACAACCGCTAAAACAATTGCGGGACATCTGGCGAGGCAGTGATACGCATAAGAACGAATGGATTTGAATAAGAATAGATGAGTTTGGAGAGTGAGGATTTGTCAGATGCGATGCGGTTGCTGCGTATTGCGCTCGGAAAGGTGACTCGGGAATGTCCGTTTGTATCATTATCTCAAAGTATGTGCAAAGTTAATTCACGTTTGCAAGTCGTTTATAGCGGGACGCAAAGCAATCTGCGGCACGTTATCTTAGCGCACATTTTGTGGGTTTTCTACAGTAGTGGTAATGCTACAGGTGGGTACTCCTGACCAAGATTGTGGTTCATAAACTGGAGAGGGGTCCAGTTGCTCTGTATGATTTCATATATTTTACAGAAAAACTGACATGAACATGAACTTCTAGACACACAGGGGATGGGACTAGAAAGGGCATCTGAAGTAATAAGAAAAGAGCGCCTTTACTTACAACCCAACTGGGAAATACCAGAATAACTGCTCCATATCAATAGCGAAAAGGGGCTGTAGATGATTTTTACTTACTTAAATACTTTTGGGACTTTTTGATACGTATATGCATTAACTTAAAAAAAAAAAAGTGAGAAACAGAACTTGCAGTGGTTCAAAATGACTCCTTTCATCCCTACCAACCTTATTATCCACTGCAATGAGTTTATAAGTGCTTTTCACGACAGAGTTTCGTCGTCATGGTAAAGCTATCAATAACTATCATGCTAACAATGCTCTTCCTGGGACTTGAACTATTAAACACTTTATAATTGGATGCAGGCAGCACACAATAGTCTAATTTTTACCCTAAAAGCTGATGTTTCATATGCAGTGGGGCAAAACTTTTTTAATAATCAAAAAAAGTGATAATTGATTGATCACTATGCGTAAAACAATCATGAATTCTTCGTTCAGCTCACCTTATATTACCTTTCACTATATCCATAACAAAATCCTCTAGTCTAGTTTTGGTGCTCCTTCCTCTACCTCCCTGACACCTCACTGTTCCACTTTGTTCTCGCTTATTCAAACTCATTCTGTCTTTCTGAGATATGACTGTTAGCTGTGCCTCCAAAATGATGAAAATGGGTCAATAGTTTCAATTACATTAGGCCAGCAAGAGAATAAAGCCTACTTTAATTATGGTAATTTGTCTCCTCTGCAATCACTGTATTAGTTTCCTATTCTCACGCACTGCAAATGGATCCAATGTTATATTTTTGTTAGAAATGTATGAGATTTCTTTTAAGCCAGAAAGTTTCAAAACTGTCCCGTCATCAAACATAAACCCAGAGTTGTATTTTGCTTCATTCGTGCTTGTTTTATTTATTCATTAATCCAAAGTTGCACTCAAAAAAGCTCCATTAGAGTTTTGCCAATTTTGTTGTGTCAGAAGTAAAAATCTGGGCTTCTTCTACATGCAGTTTTTAAGCCCATAAACCATCTCTGGACTTTTGCTACAGTCAAATCAAGTTAATTACGAATGCATGGTTCTATTAGCTTAGCATAAGGTCTTAATTTGTTTAATTTACTGATTGTTCATTCCCATTGCTAACAGCATATAGATCTTTAATGACTAAATACTTCATTGGAAAATAGTTAGTTTCTTATGACAAAGTGATCATAAGCATGTTTTAAAGAGAATTACAGCCACAAGAATGTATAATATGTGTTTTTTAATGTTCATAAAGGGATGTTTAAGGTATTGTAAATGTCAAATCTAATTTTCAAATGGAAATAGTCACCCACACACGACGCTGACACTACATTGCTTACAGGTCTTGCTGTGCACGTCACAACCATAAGTGAACATAAGTGACCTCACAAGGAACACATTTTGGCATAATTTGGCTCAGTGGCTCTTTGAGGAAAATGTTAGCTGGGTAACCTGTGCCCTTTTCAAGTTTATTCAGAGAAACACATGAAAAAAGCAATTATAAGGTTGTGTATAGTGTACGTGGATGATTTTCATTCATGTATCTGTGCAGTTCCTCAGACTGGTCATTTATTTGCTCTGCTGTACCCAGTTTAGTCATAACCAGAGTAATTAAGATATCAAATTTGAGCTAAGCGAACATATGACAGATACTACAATAATAAAGAGAATGATTGACTTGATGTCACTAATAGAACATAAAAGATTAAAAGGTATAATTGTGTAATAAAGGTCAATTTTGCAAAATATAAGACCTTTAAGCATTTCTGAGGCCATGTTTTTTGTTGTTGTAAACTGCGTTGCTCTTACAAAAGACTAAATGTTTTAATAACGTCTCAGTTTCTAAGGTAACATATTTAAATTCAAATTATAGGTCCTGTGGTCATTTCTTGACCCATAACTGAAAATGAATGGGAAATTGACTTCCAGAAACCAAGTGGTGGGCGGTCATTATTGAGCTCCATATCACTCAACCCAGCCAGCTAATTATTACTAATTATGCAACTACACCACACGCCAGCATGTTGACAATAGCTTTTTTTGCCCATTTTTACAAAACATCCCAGGCCTATTACGCTTTACGAGGCCAAGATTACTATGACTACTAAAGCTTATCACAGAATTGAATCCATGCTCTACACAAACTGCACTGCACTCTTGCCCCCAGCTTTCCTTTCTCTGCACAATATTGGCACGCACCCTCTCCGACCTGCAGACCACCCACTGAGAAGCCTGTGAGTGAATATAAACTTAAGGAATAAATCTGCCACCTTAAGAAAGCCCAGGCTGATAAATGTCTCCTCGTCCCTGTGCAGCATTGTCTAATACCCCCCAACAGTGGCGTGGGAAACATGCCCTGAAATCGCCATTTAAAATTATTTGTTTTAATGGGATTCATTTAAGACATTCTGAGGAACAGATCTCGTGTGATATTAACTTAAAAACTAAAAATGGTTGATAAGAAAGGAAGCCATGTAGTCTGATTTAACATGTAATAACTACTGGGATGAGTATGATGCAGAATGGCCATAATGAATCGTTCAGTGGCCGAGCTTTGGACCATTCCTCACCATTTGAAAAAGCACACTTTGCATTATTATTATGCAAAAAATGCACCAGTTACTCTATAAGTGCAGTGGTTCTTTAACTTTGTGTGAATATATTTGGCGTTTACCATCTTTAACAACATAAATTTAAAGGACAAAACAGGAAATAAACAAGACTAAATACTAAAAAAACACAAATAAAAGTTTAAATACATTTTAGGAATAGTATTGACTGAAGCATTATCACCAACTTACAAGCTTTCATGATATATTTTTACTGTTTTCTTTCATTTTCACTACCAGCTCAAACAAGTGCATCTATATAAAGAATCTCCATTCAGTCACATTAAGAATAATGATGCATTGAATTAACTCTCGGGTCCCATCTGTTTCATACAAGCAGCACCATGTACTGGTGGGAACTTTTGGCATCTAGTATTTGAAATGTTATTTAAATCTGTTAGAGAAAGTGGGATGAGATTGATTTAGCTTTTCTGAGCGCAAAATTATTTTGACCCAGTTTAAATTTGGGTGACAGTCTCCCTGTGCATACAAGTAGAAAGAAAAAACATTAATTGCCAATTTAGGGTACTAACAAATACAAATAAATTTCGTTTTTAGTGTCTAATTTGATGTCACCCCATAAAGAACCAATCATATCCACACAAAGTCACACATTTCTTTTTGAAGGGGGAGCATCTCTTCTTTACACTTGCAACAATGGCATACATTGAGCAGGCTATATGAAGACACAAAGAGTGGATCATACCGCCATACCATGCTTTCACATGGCGGAGGATGGTTCATTTTGGATATACTCTTTTTTTTTGGTCAAATATAACGAACTCCAAATATAAAGTATTTTCTGACATCAGTTTTATATCTGTCCTCCACCTTTGATCGGTGCCATGTAGTCACCAGGACGCTCCACATAAGGACAAGTGAAGAGGCACAGGGCTGATTGCAGCGCATTGCGCGTCTGTCTGCGCATCCAAGTCCTCCGAGAACCGGCGGCTGCATTTATAGACGTGCTGTGTTCAAACATGATTTTTATTTGAGGTCTATCCTCTTTTACATTTTTACCAGACACGGGGCACGAGTGTCATAAAATAGCCTATATATCAGTTTGATTTTACAGGCGTGCGTCTCGGCCAAACGCCGCTTTCACTGGTGCCATCCATGGAACCAACCGGAGAACCAAACCGACCCGTTACTGTCAAAAGCGCAACCTGTCATTAAAACCCCATTAGTGCCATCCCCAGCGCGCGTATCTCACCTTCATTCGCAGGGATGCCCCACACTCCGAGCGCTGCCAGACTCCAAATCCACAGCGCCAGTCCAACACTGCAACTCCACGAACCAGAACGCATGGTGCCTCCAAACGCACAGCACCGGTCAAGGGGTAGGGGTGTCCTAAAGAACCGCGGTTTGGGTCAGCGCAGAGCCGTGTGCCGTGGTGCCATGTGGACGTGCGCACGGAGAGACAGGAGCTCATGGTATGCTGCGGGTACAGCATAGAATGAAGCGCTCCAGATTTGGGGAGGCGGGCGGCGCGCTTGGGAGGCGGGGTTAAAGCGAGGAGGCCGTCCAATCGGAGAGACTCTACAGGTGAAGCCCACTCTTTGCCCGTCAGGTCTCGTTTGTCCGAAAGAAAAGCTATTGCTCCTGAGTTTTATGTGTAACGTCATTATCGCGTGTTGGCCATTAAGAGCAGCGCGTTTCATGTCTGCGCCAGTGCGACGGTCTAATTGGATTTGTGATGGAGTGCACTGCGCCTGTCACTGAGAAGCAGGTTCCAGATGCCACGCACTGCAATTAACTCCTGTCACACAGCTGTTTGCTCCCATGGGCATCAGATTACAATGACATATACATTATTGCGTTTTCTTTATGTAAACCCATTTAAATTGAGTCAGTCTGGAGCATGTTCAATAAATTGGTTTTCACTTTTAGCCTTATAAGGTCCAGTGTTGTAAATGACAGGCTACTAGAAAATTATGTTATCCCATGAAACAGTAGTCTAATGGTTAATATAATAAGGTAATGGACTAATAAAATGGTCATAAACGATTTTATTCCCATTAATTCTTTTTGTTATGGCCCTAGGCATTAAGTTCCTTTTGTTGTCTGTATTTGTACATTATGTTTCTTGTGTGCATCCCTGAAACTTTTACTTTCCCCATAATCCTGTTGGACCCCTTGGAAGCTGTTGGACCCCTTGGCTGTGATTGGAGGACTGTTTCCCAGCCTGGCCGATCCTGGGACCCACCTTCAGCATCTCCCACCCTACTTGAGACGATTTGGGGCACCTGTTCAGGGCTGCTGCCCTGGATGTGGCCAGTATGCCATTGCGTGTCTTTCTTTTGGTCAAGTGACTCTGAGTTGTGAGACTGACCGTTTTGTTTGTTTGTTCATCAAGATTTGGTTATTTACTGTGAAATTTGTGTTTTAGTTAACTGTATCTGAGTTTTTGGTTAAACCATGTGTTTCAATATTTTTAGACCCCTTTTATTTAGTTTATCCTTAACATCCCTGTTAATTAAATTACTTCTTAATTTACCACTTTCCATCTTGGTTTTCTTTTGTTACTTCCCTGTCCCTAGCTGAGCTGGATCGTAACCCTTTTTTTCAGACCAAGGTTTGTTCTCATGCCTGACAGTTTCGACTGCTCACTATTAGTCTTCCTCAGATTGGTCATGTGATGTTGCTGTGAAGTGTCCGGTCTGCTGGTTTAAACAGGTTTTGGTGCTGTCTTTCTACAGGTGGAGGACGTCGCCCCATCTGAGTCCAACTTCTTCAGAACAATATCCCAGGTGTGTGAGAGTAAAAAGGCCCTCTCGTCCTGGTTTAAAGTCCCGCCAGCACGTTTCCGTATTTTGATTGCCTCCTCAATCCAGCAGCGATGTCTGCTGTCCTGTGTCCCAAAGATGTTTGCTCTACCCCTGTCCATAACGTGGTTCTCTCTTTTACAATGGACAGAAATAGTTGATTTGAGATGCTCCTGTTCTGCTTTGTGTTTTCTTGCTTGTGTGCACGCCTTCACTGTTTCCTTCTCACATTCTGTCCTGTGTTCCCTTTTCCATGTACTGAACATACGTGGCCATTCACACAGACAGTGGCTCCCTCTTTTCTGCACCACTCGAGGAAAAACGAAACCTAAAATGCATTTCTGCCCACGCCAGTCCACCTTTCTCACAGTCAGGGAATAACTGACCCCGCTGAGGAAGACCACAGTCGAAACTGTCAGGTATGAAAACAAGTGAAACCTTGGTCTGAAAAACAAATCAATCATTAAAGTAAAATCTAGTTCTGGTTTAATTCGGGTTTAGTTCTGGTCTAGCCCAGGTTTAGTTCTGGGTTTCGTGCAGGTTTAGTCCCAGTTTTAATGTAGTGATTGTGCAAGTGCCGATGTACCTATTACACAGCTACAAAAGATCATATACAGCCATTTGCTCCTGTATGTTTACTGAAGAGACGATATACTTTATTATGTTGTAATAACCCAGCTCCATATAGTTGTCTTATTGCCTCGCGCACTTTCCTTCACTCTGTTATTGGTATCTGTTTATAGCCCATTGACAGTGTTAAAATGCATAAGCCCATAATTTAGAATTGCCTCAGCAAAAACTAGGGTTCTGGGACTGTATTAGGCCTTTCTGTGCGAAGGATAAATTTTACATGCAGTGAGGTTAATCTTCCCACTATTAAAGGATTTGATAAAAGCTAATTTTGTGTTATTCATTTTGAATACAGAGCGCACAAATCAATATATATGGTTAAATGTGATACAATTTATTTGCTTGGACATTCTCTTTTTAAGTCCAGATATATACATTTTGGTGATATTGGCTTCAACGTTGAAATGGGAATCGTTAGGTCTCCATAAATGCTTGTTGATGTCAGTCTACGTCTCTCTTTATTCAGTGTTCCTCCTCATGTAACCAAATCAGACTGCGGAGGCCAGCTTCAGAAAGAGCTCAGCCATTTGTCTTTACTCAAAAGGACTCGGAAACAGATTCAGATTGGATTTGGGATCATTTTAGTTCGGGGTTAAAGCCTAGGTATAGACACAGACAGCTCAGAAGTCCTCCAACAATCGAGGCCAACCCGTGGCTTAAACATACTAAGCAGTGGTTTAGGGCCACGGGCACTACGGGGGGTCACATCCTCAGAGAGCTGCTGTGGCCTGACCTTTATTTCAATTAATCTGAAATAAAGGGAAAAAAAAAATTGTGCTTTAACATCATATCAGTGTCAGGAAATTATGAAATGGGTCCTAAAAGAAAGCTTGGAGTTCAACCAAAAAAAGCCTAGAACTGACCTTTCCAACAACACTGAGTAGGGAACTGAACCAGGACTTTGTGAACTGACGTCAGCCGATCCAACTTCTCATCAATACATGGAAGAAACAGGGAGATTGTGGCAGAATCCCATCACCTAAAGACATCCATCAGTAGGTTGATACAGAAATATACCTACTATGTCAGGACAATATGTGTAAAATGCATATCAGGCATTTCAGATGACGATGTAATTGGTGATAAGTGACACTAGAAAATGCTTCATAAACATGTCCTTTACCTAATTAATATTAACTTGCTTCAGGCTTTTAAAGTTATCACTATTAGTTAAAAGTTTAGCTCCTTCTCCACAAATCCCTTCCATGCTGTTTTTAGTTCCTCCTCAGTCAGTGTTTAAGATGCTTTAGGCATAAATAGTACCTGCAGTACACCTGTGAGTTATAACACTATATGAAATTCACATCACCTGCCTGTATCGGGAGCAATAATATATGGCCCCATCCTAATATGTATCAGTTGGGGTATTCCTCAGAAAAGCTTCAAATCGGGGTTTTTATGAAGTTCCTAAAGTTTCTCTTATCGACATAATGGCTAATCCTCCAGTTACTCCTGACCGCAGGCAGTGCACTCCAGTTTCCTCTGCACTTGACAGGTTGTCCCAGTGGCTTTGAAGGATGGATCATACACAACTGAACGGATAACCTTTGGGGTAAATAAGCCAGAAGTTCCGACATGTGGTTTGATTGACTGTATGGACCTCTAGGTATTTTTTTCCTATGTATTTGAAAAAAAAAAAATCTTGTCTTGTATGTACATATTTAGGAACTCTTGAGGTAAAATTAAGACTACTGTGTACTGTCCTCATTTAATAATTTTATATTTAAATTTGTTTCTCTTATATTGTAGTAATAATTACAGCTTTGATGAGAGATGGAATCAGAGTTTGTACATTGGCTGTTGCACATTTGTGAAAGTGCTACAAACTCATCATGGTGAATAATTGGGATGCTCGTAAAAATCAGGTACAGTGCTTTAACATAGTTCTGAGATTTGCAAGGCTTTTTATCATGCCTTTGCTGAATATTATTTGGAGAAAGTTAAGGAAAATGGCTAACCTCTGTGTGGGCGTACTGCTCTGACTAAAATGCTAATGGAAAATGCTCCAGGAAAGTCTAAAAACATCTTGGCAAAAAGTGAAACGCGCTTAGCTGTTTCCAAAGGTGACCACCGGGCTGTTTGACTCAGATCCTCTGTGCGGTGTTATTTTGGGGCTGTGAAGAATATCAGATCCACACCCCCACCTCCTGCACGATCTGGCACGTACAGTCCATACTGTGCCAAACTAGACACTTGAGCTGTGAAACATAATTTTATCTTTGTCTCAACCACACTGCGCTTGTCTCAAATACAGATTTTACTAAATCACTAAATAATTTATTCTTTAATCTGGCTATGTTTATCTTATTTTTTTTAAAGGAGTTATCATACATGTAATAAAGTAAAATTTGTTATGCCCTAGTACAAATATATTGCCATGTAGTCTGGCAAGGCAAGATGGCACCAGAGTGCACTGGCGGTCTTCTACCTGCTCTGCTTAAACTGTTGCTTGCTGTGGTATTACTTTGTATTTTGTGCCAAGATATCTCTGCGATCGACAGGCACTTATCAATCTAATGTGGTCTCATGAATGGGTTCTTAATCACTATTTTGAGGATCGAGCTTCCAGATTTGCTCCACACTTGGCCTCAGTCCAGGTCTACCTGCTGTGCTCACCTGTCTCCTCATGGAGATAGTGGTCCAGAAAGCACGGAAAATGCAGAGGCGTCTTAGTTAGAGTAAAGGCATATTGGAGGGCCAATACTGGAATTTTTTTCACAGTTGACAGTTTCACAATAAGCCTGACACTGTCCTGTGCGCTTTAGTGTATCGCCCTCCAAAGTTTAATAAAGATTTTATTCAGGAGTTCACAGAGCTCCTGACAGGCCTATTACTGCACCATGACCAGTTTTTGATTTTCAGGGATTTTAATACCCGTTTCATGCCCGTTGTTAAGCCAGACCTCTGGCTAAAGACTTTTTAAACTTGACTGAGTTGTTTACCTTAACCCACTTGGTGTTAAGCTCAACACATGAGAAAGGATACCCCCTTTGGTCTTGATGTAAATCTGATGATTTGTGAAACAAACATTTCGTCCCACTTTGCCACGTTGTTTTCTATACTGCTGCCTCAAAGTGTGGTTAGTCCATGTGTCCCAGCACGACAAGTGTGCACAATGAACTCTGTGACGGACTCTTTCCTTTCTGGAGCGTTCAATGCATCTGAAACTATGAATAGAGATGACTGGTGAAGCACCACGCTGGATGGTCTGCTCTCTTTTCAATGATCTTTTTTGGAGGTTTTGGATGCAGTGGCACCATTAAGAATAAAGTGCACAAACCCCATAGTACAGCCTTGACTTAATGAGAATACACATGAGGTCAGGCGCGCATATAGATGCTCTCAGAGGAAATGGAAAAAAGACCATCTACAGGTTCCCCTGCAAATATCAAGAGACAGTCTCGTTGAATATCAAAGCTGCTAAGTGTAGTTTTATATCAAATCTGATGTCAACAAACTGCCACAAACCTCAGGTGCTTTTTAGTATTTTGAAGTATCTTGTAATTTCATTTAACACAAATGTTGTGTCCTCATCTACACTCTGTGAAAAGTTCTTATCATTACTTAGAGATCAAATCCCTGCTCTGAGACTGACACTGCCCTCTGTCATGGTCCTTGTAGCTCCAATAAAAGTTCAACAGCTAAAGCCTTCCTTGTGTCCTCTAGATATTGTTCCAAGTTATCTGTTCAAGGACATTGTTGATTCTATTGAACCTTATAACTTGTCTTTGATGTTTGGTTGTTTTCCTACTGCCCTGATGTTGTGGTACAGCCACTTAACAAAAAACAGCTTGCATATGACCAACTGGTTACCAACTGGTTTTAAATCCCAGCACATTACTGAAAACAGCCTGCTTTTAACTGTTGACTCTGTGAAAATCTGCAGATCTTTTGCTTTTAGACATATCAGCTGCCTACGGCATGGTGGATCACAGCATTTTTCTGTCCTGCCCTTCTGTGGGCAGAACAGACAGATTCATTGTTTTGCAGATGACATTCAAATATGTGTTAGTGACCGCCAATGACAGCCAGCCCACAATCAAACCTCTGCACGACTGTCTCAGGGATGTGCAGACTCGGCTGAGCACAAACTTTCTGAGGTTAAATCAAAATGAAATTGAGATTGTGGTTTGGTGTGTTTGGCCCAACTAACCCACTGCTTGAGCATGACTGTGATTAGTCCTCTGTTCCCTTATTGTGGTCCTGCAGTGAGAAATCTTGGGGTGATTGTGGACTTTATGTTTAAACTGGACAAGCACATTAGCTTTGTCAGAAAGTCCAGCTTCTTCAGTCGATGCTCCTTGCTAAAGTAAAGCCCTTTCTTCCACAGCCGTATTTTGAAAAAGCAATCAACGCACTTGTAATGTCGCATCTGGATTATTGTAATTCTTTGTGTGTGGGGCTAGACCAGGGCTCCTTGCAGCATCTATTACAGGGGTCACCAAACTTTTTGAAACTGAGAGCTACTTCACGGGTACAGTCATACGAAGGGCTACCAGTTTGATACGCTCTTCTGAAATAACACATTTGCTCAGTTTGCCTTTAGTTATACATTATTAATAATGATAAATGATAATCATCTATGTGAAGACACTGATCACATTAATGATTTCTCACAATTATCAAGAATGACAGCAAAGTGGGAAACAGATATCAATATTCAACACTTTAACTTTATTAATCTTAGTAATTGTTAAATTTTCAATCACTTCATATCACTACATTTTATAGGAAAAATGTTCCATTTTCAATAGCCACTGACAAACCTTTTTAACAAAACATAAACTATGTTGCAAAAAGTTATCAATTATGTAATGTTAACAAAAAATCAACTTACATATTTTTAAATAAATCTCAGTTCCTTTTTGTGACTTTTTCACTAGTCTCATGAAAAAAGACTGTTGTTTACCCAAAGCTGCCTTTAGCGCACGGGTTTTTTCTGCCTGTAGTATGTGTGTGTAGTGAGCACTGGCTCCTTATTTCATATCAGGTGCTATTCAAAATGGTATTGGTTGTGTTTAAATGTCTGCACTCTATGGGTCCACTTTATTTGAGTTAGTTACTGCAGCTCTATACTCCACCCAGAGCCTTGACCAGCTGACCAGCTCCTGCTGCCTGTGAGCAAACACAGGCTCAAGATCAGAGGTGACAGAGCCTTTTCTGTAGCAGTGCCCAGACTATGGAACAGCCTCCCTCTGCCTGTCAGGTCCTCTCAGTCTTTAACACAGTTTAAGACTAGAGTGAAAACCCACCTCTTTTCACTGTCTGTGTGTGTGTGTGTGTGTGTGTGTGTGTGTGTGTGTGTGTGTGTGTGTGTGTGTGTGTGTGTGCGTGTGTGCGTGTGTGTGTGTGTGTGTGAGAAGCACTTTGGTCGGCTGTAGTTGTTTTACATGCGCTGTATAAATTCAAATAAATTTGAATTGACTCATGTCAAAATGAGACCATTGTGTCCTGTCTGCATGCAATTATAAAGCATTGTAAAGTAAACCAGGAAGTGCCCCATTAGCATGCAAGTTGTAAAATACTACACTGATCACGGCAAAAAATTGGTAGCAATACATTAGTAAAGTGAGGAACAATTCTGGACTGCTTCAAATTGCCATTCAAGATCTCAACAGGAGAGACACATTGTACCAGGTAGTAGCACAAGTGCAAATTTGCACCTATAGTCCTTGGGTAGGTTGATATTTAATTTGTTTTGCCATAACATTTTCAATTTAATATAGAAGAAAATGTATCCTGCCAAAAATAAATAAGACATTTAAAAGCTACCAACTCTAATTAGATTGTCTGACCCGCCCCTGTTGTATTCTCACATACATCCATTAGATGCTATCTATGTTATTGCAGTGCGACAGTGTCTTTGGCCTGAAAGAAGAAGGGTAGAGAGCACAGGTGAGCTGGAACAAAGGCCAGGTCAGGGGAGTGGGAACAGGTTTCACAACTGCAGGTTTTCACATTTGGTGAGAAAAAGTCAAATAAGCCTGCAGATGGTTTAAAATGAAAAAGGAGACAACCTCACCAATTAAAATGGGTGGGGATATTATGATAAAGTAACTATATAACTGAATGAAACAAAATATAAATAAATTAAATAAATACCATCTGACTATTATTTTATACAAGACAAAAGGTTAGAAGTTCTACAAGTGTTTCACTAGTGACAGTTTTTATTTATTTATTATTATTTTTTATTCATACCATAATTTTTCCTTCCACCATTTCCTTATATGTTGTCCATTTATCAGCACAGTAGGCAAAACTGCGCAAGGCAAGACCAAAGCATAAGTGAGAACAGAGTGTACAGTGAGCCAGAGAAGACCTGGGGCGTCTCACTACTAGAGCAGTACAGTACACAAGGGGCTGGTACTGCAGTTTTGAGGGTAATCCTAAGAGACACTGGAATTTCCACCATGCAGCGCTCATAAGAGATATAAAACAAGTTACACTGAATTTATATGGATGACTTCGAATTCACTCTAAAGGGAAGACAGTGAATCTCAGAATAGTTGGTAGTTTATTGCTGCAGTTGGCAGTAAAAGAAAATATAAATCAGGAAATAAAACTATAACAGTCACAGGGACATAAAGTTACCACTAGGGAATCAATTCTTTGTATCTATGTGGAGTTTGCATGTTCTTCACCGTTTCCTCTTGGTACTTAGATTGCCTCTGTTAACCTAAAACATGCATTTTCTAATCTTCTTGCTAGTCCCGTCAAGTGTAGGTCAAAATGTAGAGATGGATCCCTGGGTGCTGGAATGCAGTGCTGGGAATCAAAGGGTCAGGATTTAAAAATATTGCAATACATTCTAAAATGGATATATTGCACATGATATGTCACAAAATACATTTTAACAAACATACATTTTTATTTCTTTGTTAAAGCACTACCTTCACAAACCTAATATGAAATACTTTAATCATCAAAACACTGAATATGTAAAATAAATTGCATGAACAAGTTTCCTTCCACTAAATAAATAACAGAAATTGTAGCACCGTGACAAAATAATCTACTAATAAATACAAAAGCTGCTCTTATTGATATTGATACAGCAGCCCACCAAATTTACAAACCCCAAAATGGAAAATACACTGGGCCTTGAAGGATGGATCAAATATAGAGAACTAATTTATCTAAAGGCACCGTATAGTTTAACTTAATCTTAATTTATTGTGTTTAAGCAGCACTCCTGAGCCTTTCTGTGCTGACTTTGCTCTCCAGTTTGCCCTCTCAACCCATACCATGCACAAAAGGTAAAATCCTCCAGCTAAGGTAGTCCTGACTAAGACTAACTCAAGATCTGGAGTTGGGTCCCCAGGCAATGCACAATGACATTCACCTCTCCTGACAGGTTGCCCGAGCAGCGCTGGTCTCTTACTCACATTGACTTTTGTAATTTAGTTTAATTAGGACATTCAGGTTTCTCAGTTAGTGTGTACATATATCCTTATTAACTGAAAGCATGTCAAACTTTACACTCAGGTATAAACCTTTGTCATTAATCAACAACCCCCTCCCAACATCTTACAATACAATGTAGTCTGGGAGAAGAACCTGGGACATAAAAGATGAAAGTGCCCCTGAATAAGTGCATAAGAACTTAAACTCATTACTACGTATGAAATGCCGAAGTAGATACCTAGTACTTACTGCTGTAACACTTACTAAGTGTACATGCACAGAAAACTCTGACTGTGCTAAACACCCAAATCCAAATCGCCTTTGCCTGAAAACCTGTCAGACTGCTCTTGTCCCAGTCCACATGCAGCTCAAACTTTGCAACTATAATGCTACGCTAATAAAAATGTCGAACGTACATCTAACCACACGTGCTACAAACTGTGTCACTCACATGTTATTCGCTACATCTACACACCACACAGTGAAGCAAAGTAGGTTTTGCTTTCACTTTAATGTAGCTGACCAAAAAACTGAAACAACGTGAGCGGGACTGTTGTTTGTCATCACCGCTGATCTACAATGAGTGACTAAATGTCCAAACGGATGTTTAATATTTCCCTAGCTATCTCTGCAGTTGAACGCCTCTCTGAGCCTGTACCTAATGTAAATCAGACTACACTGTTACATTCGGTGGGTATACCCGAGTATGTCTCTGCCTCCATGAACTTTGTACATGAACTCTGATCGATTTCACTTGGACTATAGACTAGTTATCCCGTTTTCCTGGTGCGCTTGTAAATGTACTGACTGACAGGAGCCATTGCCACCTTATTTACACAAAAGTATACATTCAGAATAGCCACCTTGTGTGTCTCTCCACACCCCCCATTGGTTTCCTGTTACATTGAAAACACATGCATTTTACCTTGGCGCTCTGCTGTTTTCTCCCTCTCCCCTCTCCGCATGGTGCATTTAGATTCTTTGATCACACAGGATTGCTCGCGTGTTATTCCCGTGGCTTTACCCTGTCGTCACCTCCCACATTACTCATGTGCACTTGCACACAAATAGATTGATTCAGAACGCATTGGTCCAACTCGCAATTTTGTTCCAACCACCCAGAAGTGATCCATGCCAACACTTTAGCACTGTGGTATGAATTTTAAGTTGAAAATTTGTGTCTACTTTGAATTTGCTGGCAAAGTGGTATGTATGTAGCCAGTGGATGAGATGGTAGTAGCGTATAGATGTGTAAGGGTCTAACAGCGGGTGTGGAGGTGGATCTGGGACGCTACAAACTGTTAAGAAATACAGGAGGTGTTTTGGTAATGATTATAAAGTGTAAGAAGGCAGGACTCACCAATGATATTTTTGTCAATGTTGCATAGATAAAGGTTCTGTCACAAACATGACATCTGGATTGATGAGAGGAAAAAAAAAAAGTTTGTGGTTGCCCCAGTGGCACTGAAGGGGGGATCAAATGCAAAGTACAAATTTCCCAATGGTGACAATAAATTTAGCATGTGTAATATCATGCAACATGCCTGAATACAATATCTTGCACATACAAAGTGACACAAGATATTTGTCTCAATGAAGTGCAATATTTGTGATAGTTTTTTTGGAGCAGTACCAGTATCCATCATTAACCATAACTATAAACCAGGACAACAAATCTCTGTCACTACTTCTTGTCCAATTTGATCTCTATGAGGTTTTTGCCAATTCACACTAAAATTCATAAATACGTAAAGCCAAACAAGCTGCAGGGTGTATATCATACATAAAAAATAAATGAACGAAAAAAAAAAAAAAACTCCAATGGACTATTAAAAAAAAAGCTAAGGTATAATAAATATTAAAACAACTCCACAAACCGAAGTATTTTACCTATAAAAAATAATTGGGTAGTCTAAGTCTTTAATTTATTAGAATCTGAAAAGGTTCATTTTGTTTTCAGATTTTAATATAAATGTCTGTTAGCTCTGAGACACAGCGAGCACAGGAAATTCTCCCATAGAATTCAGACCTGCCCTCCGGCTGAGTATTAAATTATACAGATCCATGAATGTTGTGATGTGACCACAACCTGTAAGGATTAATTATTCAGTATTTCTGTCAGAAAATCCGATAATTGCATGATAATTGTATAGTACATAAGTGTGCAAATAAATTCGTTTTGAGACTTACACAGATGTCATGATTCCTCAGTGGTTTGGTGTCAGCCCACTCGTGAATTTAGGAGGGGACAAGGTCATAAGGGGTCAAAGGTCATTTACACTCTCCTATGCCCACGGGCTTTAACACATGTGCTTTACCTCTTTGTACTGAGTTGTTGAAAAATCTGTATCAACAAAAAAAATACATAAATAAATGAAAAATATATGATGTTGCTCTGCTCACCAAATTGGGATCTTTTCAGTTTCTTGTGAATAGCCTAAATTTGGTTTTATTTTTGCATTGTTTCCTCTAAGAGTCAGCAACGGTTAATGGGATATTTTGGAACATATACACAGTTACACTATTTATCCACTATTACAAATTCAAAGGACATAATTCATAGCAATATTTATACTTTAATTGTGCAAATAGATTCACAATTTTGTACTTAAAGGAACTGTATGTCTCAGTTTTAAATTGCATAAACATCACCCAAATGTGACCCCAGATACATGGTAAGACGTTCACAAATAGCCTTTATTGACTGCATAATTGCATTAACACTGAATACGATGGCCAAGTTGTTTATGTTATAACTTGGTGGTTGGTTCTCAAGATGATTATCCAATCAGAAAGTAGAATGAGCCTCTGAGTCTCTCATTTGGGTTGCCGATGTCAGTGCTGGAATCCAGTTGGTTTAAACCTAAAAAAGACTTTCCAAATCCTCGCTACCTTAACCCCAGCACCTGCGGCCATCATTAATCAGTGACTTTGCTGCTGAGAATGAGAACAAAAACCGTGTATGTGCCCTCGATCTGCAGGTTTAGGAACTGGATTGTAGTACAGTACAGTAGCAGCAGCTCCTTGTAGGCTACAGTTCATTTAAAATGTAGCTGTGCATGTAATAATGTATTGTTTGTTTAGATTTAAAAGACCATGACGGTGCCAATGCATTATGAACTATCTTATTTTCTTTTCTGTTTCTAGTATCCAAGACAATCAACAAAATTATTTGGATTGGCTCTGCACCTTTATACATGCCACAAAATTGATTGCAGCTCCTTAAGAACAACACAAAAATAACCGACGAAACAATGATTAACAGACCCCTATTCAAGGTCTTTTGCTGCTTAATGTATAATGCATGTAATATTTAAACGGGCTAAATGCTACGAATAACTCAAAATGACTGCTAGCCGCTCCTTGGCTAACTACCTCTGGGGAGTAATGACCTCGAGCTACAATAAGCCATACCCCTCCCCAAAATGCCCGTATTTCACCCCCATTCCCAAAATAATCAGCTTTGGGGGCTGTCCAGCTGGCTTCTGCTGCAAGGAACGCTGGGATTTGCCGAAATTCCATGACAATATTGAGACATGGAGTTGGGCTTGCAGCATGGTGATAATGAATAGAGTGAACAGACAGCGTTTGGCTACCACAGCAGTATGTACTTATTATGCTAAGACCGAATAGCGGTTTTTGCTTGTATTAACATGTCTAATTAGAGGGACTAATTAACTGACAGAAGACAAATAGACAAAATAGTTTGGAGTTAATTTTAAACAATCTAATTATTGGTGAAACACAAGGGGACAGGGAAAATAGCAAGTAGAAACTGGGCTCATTACAGGTTTCAATTTCAATTTCATCTGGAATTACTGACCGTGATGTTTAGGCATTGGATTGTGTTTCCAAAAATGTGGAAAAATCCCATTCTGGGTGAGGTGGGTTTCCAACTTTATTGTCAGCGTGCATTGAAACAAAACGCATGGGCAGGCTTATTCAAAATATGGATGAATTATTCTTGGCTTCCAGTTAAGTTGCCCCGTATGATCTTAAGCAGTAGATTTTGCTGCATGTTTTGAAAATCTACCATGATAAAGCCATAATGCAATATTTAATGTATCCTACTGAGGATCTAAGAAGGAATAAAGGCCTGGTTATTATAAATGCACATATTTGAATTGTATTGACCATTCCATAGCCCTCTACTAACCCTCTACTTCCTGTTTTTTTTTTCCTTTTATCCTTGATGAAAACACTGTAAGCCCTGTAAATAAACTGACATACATATTTATAGCCCCATTTACACGTGTGGCAAAGAGTCTTGCTCAAGTGCATAATGCCAATGCAAACTGGTTGCAGCAGAGATCAAACCACTGGTCTTAAACACTCTACCTGAGATATCGCTGCCCAATTATGATGAGGTAAGTATATGTTACAAGAAATGGATGACAAGAAAACAAAACTAGCTGCACAGGAATCAAAAAGCATACACAACTTGTTATCCAGAATGTATATAAAATATCTACTTTGAATAATTAAAAATGCAAGTTTCTTATAGTGACAAAACCAAACAAATCAAATCACTAGTCTCTGTAGTAATACATAATGTGCTTTTTGCTTATTTGAACAAAGGGGTATGTTGATTTCTCTCATTAATTTCAAAGAAAACACCATGCATCTCTATGATCTGGACCACTGCACCTCTGAATCTAACCTTATTACCTCCAGGTCTGTGATGTCAGCATTGATCAGGTTTGAACTCTCATAATTGGCCCTGAATACACAAAGGCCCCAATTGGATGCGGCTTGGGACATTTGCGATTGGTTCCCAAGAGAGAAGTGAATTGGTAAATGTTCCACCTGCTTGGTGTCAGAAGTCATACTTTGATGAACATTATTATAAAGACACAAAAGTAATGATATTCAAGCATTTATTATTAGGTGACAAATATTTGTAATATTTGGTACTTTCAATGACCAATGAGAAATGTATGTTTGAAACAATCTTCTCACAGACTATGTTCTATCTGCAAAGATTTTTCTGCCATTTGCACTGCATTGATCACCGGTCTGTGGCCCTCCGCTTCAAATATGTTTTGAGCTGTAGCCTTCAATAAAGAAAAGTTTGGCCCCTTTTGGGATAATCCAATCAAAATCATGGAGAATCACAGCTGACCAGACTCACATCTTTGTAAAATATTGAAGAAGTGTGTAATCTGGATCCCAGGCAAGTATCATGACATTATGTGCCATTTATTTATTTATTTTTTGAAGTTACTTTCCTATAATGCAGATTGTCTATAAACATTTTTACATAGTCAGACTCATATCCTCTCCATACATTTGTTCATATTACAGTGGGTTGTGTTAGGTCATTTGCACAAGGTTCATAGACTTATAGCTCACCAGACCAAATAATCAGAAAAATATACATTTTAACAAGTTATTTTGTTATTGTTTCTTGAGCAAGAGAGATTCATTCCATGTTTTGTATAAATGTGTTAGTAATGTGACCGCATGTTTGTTGCATATAGTTGAGGAGTCCTTAAGTGCTGACTAGCAGACACAACTCTGTCATTTTGTCCCAGGGCATCCATGACAACCTAGTTGAAAAAGTCTCTAAACAAGCCCATTCCAGACTGATTCATCATTATCAAGTCTGTTTATCAGTACTCAGCATGTTTTTGCAAAGTCTACCAGGCATTTTACACTGTAATTAAATTGTATTTCACCCACCTTCATTGTTTACCGTCAACTTCATCAACTCCCCCGAAATAAAAGTTTAAGCCATATTAACTTCAAACTATTTCAAATGCACTGGCCTTTTCATGACCCCGAAATGTGAGCTCTTGTTTTTTAGGCTTATAGAGAAGAAGCACACAAAAATACACACACACACACACGTACACACAGCCCCCGGGCATCGTTAAGCCCTGCTTAGCTGCTCAGTGAGGCTGCCAAGCACTGCGCCCCGTTTTCGCACTGTTTTGGCGGCTCCCCTCTGCACGCTGCTCCAAATCCTACGGCTCGCTTTTCACACACTTATCTCCACACTCAGGACCTGCACCATTTAGATGTCTCGAAAAGCCACTAAGCTAAGTCCAGGACAACTCATTTAAGAGCAACCCACAGAGATAAAGAAGACTGGGATATGTGTCAGGAACAATAGTGCGAGTCCCAAAGTGGAAAAAAAAAAGTCTGTAAACCGTGGTACTGAGAAAGGTACACACTTCAAGTGTATTGGATTTGAGGGCATGGTTTAAACAAGTCTGCTAGGACTAGTTTGTCTGAGAGAAAATGTTTCATGACTTTGTTTTATTCCTCCCAAAACAAGACAGAGGAGTGAAAATCCAGATGGGACAACCCATTAAAATTGTGCTATGTAACTTTTGTACTCAAGGGTACACCTGCTTATATAAGGTTAGATAAAGGCATACTTTATTATCCTTTGCATTTGACCTGCCCTTCAATGTCACCGGGGCAACCTGTTTGGAGCAGTGGCTGCCACACTGCAGCACTCAGGGACCTGTCTCCAGATCTTGAGCTTTAGGATTGTTCAGAACTGCCTTAACTGGATATTTTAGGATGATGTGGGAAACTAGTGCCCAGAAGAAACCCACCCAGACACTGGAAAAAAAGATGCAAATTCCACATAGAAAGGTTTGGCTGTTCAACCCGAACCATGCTGTGAGACAAGATGCATGTACGCCTACGGTGAGCTTGGGAGCCTCTCCACATCTGATCTGTAGCTTGGAATTGTGGCACCACCTGCTTTTCTCCATAGAGACTGATCAGTTTAATGCTATACTGTGGACCATTCTAAACAAAGCGAGAACACCTCCATCGAGACCAGTCAATGGTGGACCATCCATCAGAATGTTTTATTGCACTTTCAATAAAATGTTTATCACAGAGCACAAGGATGATAGCTAGCACATGATTTTTACTCCACCATTTTTTGTCACACTATTTGTAGTTTGTATGATAGTACACACAAATAAGTTTTGAGTTCTCAATCTCCCTGAGTGCTGTCCATGTGATGAGCAAAAGAACATCGCATGATGTTATATTATGTTAAATGGACAAAAGTGAATATTTCATCACTCTAATCCAAGTAGCTTCTTTACTTCTGTCATTAGTGCATGAACTTTCCCCAGGTATTCCAAAATAATAAAAAAAAAAAAAGTCCCAGGGTTCAAACTGCAGGTAGTGCCTTGCCTTCTGTATATTCTGGGTTTCTCCTCTCAACCTAAAACAGGCACAATTGGCTAATCTTGAAACAGTAGGCTACTCCTGAACATGATGTAACTTCACTTTCTGTAAGTAACATCCACACCAAAACATTCATAAAGGCAAAGTTTGTTTGGATGTACTTGGTTGTTTAGATGGTTTAAGTTGCAACGATAAGATGCTTACTCCTAAAACGGAATAAGCAAAAAAAAAAAGTATATTTACATTGTTTTATATTGGATTATCGTCGATCCATCCATCTGACCATTTTAAAAGAAGTCCATCCCCCTGCACACAATCAAAACACCTACCCAAATTAACAATCCCTATGTCATTGCAATTCATTATTTTGTATTTCCGACAGTTACATTTTCCAGACAAATATCGTCAACCGAGACTCTTGGCTTTAATGAGTAGCTGTCAGCACCCATCACACTGATCATTGATGTCATCTGAGCGTGTATTCTCCGGCACAGTGGGCAGTGTGTGGGCCTGAATTATTCCAAACTCTCTGCATACAAACTTTGATCTCCTGCAAGATATTCAGAACAGAGAACAAAAAAAATACATTTCCCACGTCGCACCTGTCAAAAACGCTCATTTTTCCAGCTAGCTTTTCGACCCTTTACCTCTTCATATTTATGCTAAGACGTCTGTTTAACAATCCAGCCCATGAGCCATCCTGTTTGGGTATTCCTGACTGCATTAATGCGCACTTGTCCATATTCCGAGACAGTATCCGTGGTCTAATTACACTGAAGTGAACTTGGAGGAGACATGAGAGCGTCCCAGAATTTTTATCATCCCCAAATCCTGAGCTGCCGTTTTGGAATTATATAATGCCAATCTGGTTCCATCCCTACTCAATACTTTGGCGTAATCTCAGATGAAGGGCATAATGCTACTGGAGATTCACTATTTTTTGGAAGAAATATCCAAAGTTATGATCCACAAATGTTGAATCTTACCATTATTTGTTAGGGATTGACTCCACCTTCATGCCATGTGAACCTCATAGCTTACAGTCCTTTCAACTGACAACAATCACGTCGTTGGCACTGTATTCTGAAGATACTGTGAAAAGCAAATAACTGTTGTGTATTAATACTGATAGAGAAGACATTGAACTTTGGGACAGTTTTTGGTTCATATGAATAGGTCCAGTAATTAGAGATATTAACCATAAAGCAGGTCACTTATTGGTCCTATAAATGTTTTTTCCCTATGTATTTGAGCAAAATGTGTCTTATCGTATAACAGATATATTATATAAGCAGCTCCTAAGGTCAAAATAAGTCTGCTGCATGCTGCCTGCGTGTAATAAGAAAGCATTTTATTGACGGATAATCAGAAAAGGACTTATTAGCATGCTTGTTCTTGTTTACCATCACAGTACTAGCTTTACTGTCATAGGAAAACTCCACAATCGTCTGATGAGAGTTGTGGAAAAAGCTTAGAAACTCATCATGGTGAATTATTAGGATGCTCAGAATGTATAAGGTAAGTAAGGAATGAGCTAGTTCTGTTTTAAGACAGTAAAAATCTGGTACCACAGCATCTTCAAAAGGCTAATTCCACCATAGAATTCGAACCTTCCCTCGAGCTCAGTTTTAAACTATAGGGATTGTACAATGTTTTTTTGGCCTATTTTTATCCATGGAGCATTTTTTTTTTTTTTTAGCATAAATTAGCTTAATGCGGCAAAATGGAAAGTATCTTAGGTAGTTTGTTAGTTAACGATATGGGGGAGATAATGGACACTTCAACTCTCCCCACAACAATTAGTATCCTCAACACACAGACTCTGAATCAGCTCAACTATGTCTGATTCCAAAGTATTTGCAGCTTCCCTGTTGTTTAACTACTAACTTTTTTTTTTTACTACTGTGTACTTGATTTTATTGTTTTAGATGGCAGGAACAAACTAAATATTCAGCAGACAGGCTTGTAGACTTTTAGATTTGTTATTATCTGTAGCAGCTTTCACACTTTTCGATGTGTTTTGAGCTTTTACCGAAAAAAAAAAAAAAAAAATGCCATTACTCGCGATTGACTCTAATACAAAGTTGCCACTCATTCTGAAAATTCAAAATGTTGTGATTTCATCTGCGTAACCTCTACTGATTGCCTCTGTATCCCAAAGGCACAGATACGTTTTGTATCTGCTTTATCCTCTTTGTCTCATCCTCCTTCCATTGCTGCTATTTTTCTGTCACATTGTTTTCTCTCATTACAAATAGTGAGGTGTCTTCTCTTCCCCCACATTTGTGATGTATTTGTAGCGTGACTTGTTTGTACTTATATTTCAAAAGATGTTTGATGGTAACAATGCTAACTCAGCGTGGATGGAATAAGGTACTGGGTAAAACAGTCTATGTCCAGGTAGGGTTTAAAGCAAAAGAAGGATGAATTCTGTCAACTTAACAAGGTTTTTAGAGGGACTATGTTTCACCATTCCAATCCAAAAGCTTCAGTTCTGACAGGGTTCATCATCCATCCATCCATTCATCCATTTTCTTCCGCTTATCTGGGGCATGGTCGCGGGGGCGGCAGTCTAAGGAGGGACTCCCAGACTTCCCTCACCCCAGACACATCCTTCAGCTCCTCCGGTGGGACCCCAAGGTGTTCCCAGGCCAGTCGAGAGACATAGTCCCTCTTGGGTCTTCCCTGGGGCTTCCTCCCGGTGGGACATGCTTGGTAAGTCACTTCCTTAAATGTCTTTCTGAAGGCAGGACGTAACTACAACGTGAGGAGGGTTCAAGGGTCCAGGAGAGATCACCAAATTACGGTAACATGCATGGATGACATCTAAAATCCCTTCAGGTATGTTTTTGATCAGGGAATGTTTAAACGCAGATTTTTATTTTATTTTTTTAATTGATGTTTTATCGACTTTAAGGCCATGCTAACATTCAAAGAACCTAGGCGAGAAATCTGTGTCTATTAGAAAACTGCTCTATGATATTAACTCAAATTGTGCAACGCTTTAAAACACCTCATTCAAGTTATTTTCTAATATTTAGACTTTAAAACTTGGAGAATGTCTGATTTACACTTGGATTATGATGGTTTTGTCAATGCCTTTGAGTCATATGAACACAGACTAAAATGTTAGTCAAAAGACATCAATAACTAATAAATGCGTAAGACACTTGCATAGACATAATATGCATTCTCCTCTCCTTTCCACAGTCCTGCGATCTTGAATTCGTGAGCGTGAATGGGTATAGCTCTGGCAATTGGTTATTAGAGCATTCAACAACCCAAAACGTTAGTGGTTCAAAACAGAATTCCGAAAATAAGAAGGGGAAACAGTTGTAACATGGCTAAGAGCTTGAAAAAGTCGATTTGGCATAGGTCTCCTTAAATGCTAGTGAGTAAAAGTACGAAACACATCTTATCTATATAACATTACACCACAATGATATAATAATGAGACGTACATTGTCAGGGTGTACACACTTAGCAATTCTCCCCAAAGCAAGAAAGTTGTGGGATCAATTCCTGATATTTGTGGGTGGATTGATGACTCTAAATGGCCCATGGGGAATTCACTCGAGTGACTGTTCTGGATATCTCTTTGAGTGCCCACGATGACAGCTGATGACCAAGTCTGTGCTGCCTACGGCTCATGGCAGCTGGTATATGCTCCAAGCTATTCTAAACACCCTGACTAGACACATGTAATGAATGAGTTTATTGTTTATTTTAATCTACTTATTTAGTTAATGTACATATTATCAATCTAGGATGGCTCTTGCTGAAAGCGGCTGAAAGAAAAAAAAAAAAAAAAAACCTTTGTTACATCCAGTTGTGAGAAAAGCACAGACATCTTCCTTGTCCACAAATACACAAATAGTCCATATTGACCCTAATATAGGCTGAATTACGTCTGTTGGTGTTACTATGTTTGTTTTGGTTTCTCTTGGGCACTTGGCCTTTGGCTTCTGCACTAACCTCGATGCTGCTCTCTGCTCTTCCCCCACTCGATTAACCTTGCAGCAGGTCCACGCCAAGATGGATTCTTGTCAGTTTGTGAACTCAAAAATATCGCGAGAATCCATCTTGCGGTACAAGGTTAATCATACATTGCTGCTGATACAAATCCATGTGTTGCAGTAGTAGCAGCGAGACACTGGAAGAACATGCAAATGCCTCAGGTCCATGCAGTCCAGGAATTAAATCTATTTTTGTGTTTTGTCTCATGGTGAGTACTTCATAGAAATAACAATTTACAACAATTATTTACTCATTCATTCCATGTCAACTTTTAAATTTTATTTATTTTTTTTAATCAACAGTTTTAAAGTGAGATGGCTGGAGAGCGATGGCGGCGGCAAGTTTGCACTGCTTTTCAGGTGCTATGTGCATGTTGTTGGTCAATAGTGTTTACATCAATAACATTTTTGATACTGATGAGACATGAAATACAATCAAAGAAACAATGACAGAGTTTGTTTGATCGTTTCCCAAATCCAATATCTGACCTACTCCCAACTCCTCGAAAATGGGAATGTTAAGACTGGTTCAATTACACACAAAGAGACTCAAAAAAACAAGCCCAATCTGAGGTGAATACAACGAGCTTGTGTTGCTACTTGCAGATGACACAGAGCTGGGTTCAAACTCAACACAACCAGGTGAGCATCCTCTGAAAACAATCCAGCATGACACTCGCTCTATAATCCCAGCTCATTCACCTCAGCGACTCCTGTTTCCATCGACCGTGACGGCCTGCATTTCCAGAAGTGCGGGAGCATGTGGTGGTGCTTCCAGGTTCCAAAGAGGCCCCTGACTTGAGAGGTCTTGCTCAGGAGATGTATATGGACCAAAAACACTTTGTTGTAAGTGAGGTGTTCAAAGCGTCTTTTATATTTGAGCTCTTTTGTTCATAGCTCTAGACAGTGAATGCATCTGGAACCCACCTCTCCCTCCAGTCAGTGTCTGTCATGTGAGTTTTCAAAGCATGTTAGCTTAAAGCACTCATAAACAACATATTTTTGTATTTAATTGATCGTTCTTGGCTCAGATACCATTGCGCCTGCCCCGCACATGCTCCCCCCTCATACACATGCACACAACTGAATGTAAAGAGAATAGATGTGTCCCAATGGACCACTAATAGACTGGATGGTGTGTGGGCGCATGTGGACGGGGGCGGATCACAGAGATAGTAGGTCTCATGGGGCAGAACATATATCATTGTTCACTTCCAGTTAACCACAAACAAATGAAAAAAAAAAAAAATCACCTTTATTGATGTTGTAATGTGTGAGTAAGATAACAGCAAAATACATGAATAAATTGAGATAAAATTAAGTAAAAATAGAAAAAAAAGGAAAAAAAAAGATTTATTTTTAGATAAGTTTTAGATAAGTTTTTCATATGTTTAATGTCAAAAAGATACATAAATAAAAAGAACATTTGGTGGATTTTGTGATTCAAAAACAGATAAAATGCATAGCCAACACAAAAATATATAGATGAGGGACATTATTCTTATTTTACTTTTCATTCCAAATTGAAAAACTGAAATAGTCTCTGTCACTATACTATTTGTATAAGCAAGTAGATAAAAAGATAAAAAAGCATGTTCAGTCATTTAAAGAGGAAAGGGATCAAGAAGTTAATACTGGGGAAAAACAGGAATTGATTGTGAGTGTCAACTGAAATAGCATTTTATAATTTAAAGAGCGGTTATTATGCAAAATTGATTGTGTTGAGCTTTGTACCATGTGACAACGTTGTTCCCTCACCAAAAACATGCCTGTAGACATTTTAGATGTTATCCATGCATGTTTGAGTATTTTAACAATCTCTCCCAGGCCTTATTTGAACCCTCATTATGGTTAACTGTAAGATTCTGTCCCATGCTCAGCCCACAAGCTCACATCACCCACGCTCCCACATGACAATTCTCCATAAATATACAAAAACAGGATATAAAACTGCGCAGCAACTTGACAAACCTGATGCGATGTGCAGTAGTTAGTGGGATGCACGCTGATTGTGTTGTGATAATGCTCTGAAGGGGGAATGACTAAAAAAGGAGGGGATCATCAAAAATGAAAGTATTATGTTGTTTTTGGCAATTACAGCATTTTCAAAACAATAAAAAGTTACATGGTGATCTAAATATGTTATGTGTTAGCAGTTAATACCCCATAAAAGTATGATTTAGCTCCTGTTTAGCCCTAGTTTGGACTTGGAATAATTCTATTATAGACCTGGTTGATCTGATGGTAAAACCAAATCTTTTCTTAGGTGGTACTTGGTGTGATAAGTTTGAGAACCGCTGCTTTACTGCATTGCAACTTTCTTTTTATGACACCAACTTTGTCAGCCAGTACACCAAGCAGACAAGACCACAGTATAAAACTTTTTGCTCCACCAAGTTTGGGCTATCTGAGCCAGCCGGCAGCTTAATAGGTGTAAAATTGGGCTTGTCTGGCCGAGGGTCAGCGAATGAAACTTTAAAACATGTGGGACAAAAAGAATTGAAAGGTGAATTGAGACAGGCTTGTTCAGATAACCACAATAACATCTACCATAGAAATCCCAATTTAAAGGACATGTACCCATTTTTTCCCCATGTATTTCACCAAAATTTGTGTTGCCCCAGTTAAGATGTATATGCATAAGTAGCTTTTGAGGTCAAAATAAGCTGCATGTTGTCTGCATCTACTTAGAAATCATTTAATTGTCCGAAGGACTTGGGTTTGACCGGAAAAAAGGTGGCTTGCCCTCTTCGGGTGGGAGTCCTTCCCTCAAGTGGAGGAGTTAAAGTATCTCGGGGTCTTGTTCACAAGTGAGGGAAGGATAGAGCAAAAGATTGACAGGTGGATCAGTGCAGCGTCTGCAGTGATGCGGTCACTGTATCTGTCATAGTAAAGAAGGAGCTGAGTCGAAAGACAAAGCTCTCAATTTACCGGTCAATCTAAGTTCCTACCCTCACCTATGACCTAAAGGACAAGATTGTGGATACAAGCTGCCAAATAGGTTTCCTTCGCAGGGTGGTTGGGCACTCTCTTAGAGACAGGGTGAGGAGCTTGGTCACACAGGAGAAGCTTGGATTAGAGCGACTGCTCCTCCACGTCAAGAGGAGCCAGCTGAGGTGGCTCGGGCATCTGCTCATGATGCCTCCTGGACGGCTCATTGGGGAGGTGGTCTGGGCGCCTCCCTAGGGAGGTGTTTCGAGCATGTCCCACCGGGAGGAGGCACCAGGGAAGACCCAGGACACACTGGACGGACTATGTTTTTCAGCTGGCTTGGGAACACCTTGGGGTCTCACCGGAGGAGCTGGAGGACATGTCTGAGGTGAGGGAAGTCTGGGAGTCCCCGCTTAGACTGCTGCCCTCACCCTGGAGCCGGATAAGTGGAAGAAAATGGAAGGATGGATTAATTGTCCGATAATCAGGAAGTGTGTGTTAGCATGCTAGTTGTTGTTAGCATTACCAAGAGCTGTGAAAAGTGCTTATAAATTTGCCAGGATGGTAACTGAGGAATTACCTATATTACACTATGTTAAACAGACAAACTGTACATATTTAGACTGAGTTCTCCTCTCTGGAAAACACTCTATTCCACCTTGTGATGTCATGTGGTAATAAAGGAAGTGCTCCACTGTATTTTTCTGCATTAACTCTGTACACCTTCACTATAATCAGTTGGATGATTTCAGCCCTGGAATTGCCAGTCTCAAAAGATAAAAGGGAGCTGTTAACTTGAAAACTACTGCCTTATGACATCACAAGGTGGAACAGAGCATTTTCAACTAGTTACAGCGCAATAACTCAATAAGTATGGTAAATGAAGTAAAAGCATTATAACATGATTTCAAGCTCACAAGAATCCATTTTGTAATATAGGACCTTTAAACCTTTAAAATTAATCTGTTTTTTTCACATTTTAAGGACAGTAAAATATAGTATATTGTGTCAAAACATCAACATATATTTTTACTATGTTGCCGTAAAGCTGGGAGGTCCATTTCAGTGAGTATAGGTGTCATGCCAAAAGCACATTGGCTATAATATAATGAAAGCATGAAATCCTCCCTGGGTAATTTACCAGATAGGTGTATAGGTGCATTTCACATCACAGCCGCAGCCTCATGAGGACAATGGAGCACGATTTTCCACAGTCTACAGCTTATCCAGGACTGTTCCCTCCAATACTCCTGGGAGATATATTTTCTGTACCTTGCAAATTGATTCATCACGCCATTGTATAGTTAAATATAGGTCTAATTGTATTCTCTATAGCCAGGTCAAGGGCTATCGTTTACAGCTGGTTCAGTTCTTTCAAAGAGCTTTTAAAATGCATGATCTTTTTCGCTTTGTGCTATATTTAAGTTATTGTAGCGTGGATTTTTCAAGTTCAAGAATAGGTCAGTATGCGCTTTCTAGTGTCATCGTGTAATTTGAGTTAAATCGTGAAAGATATGATGAGTCAACTGTGAAAGGAAATATGTGTAGTTTGAATGGTTCACCTTCAAGTGTTGTCCGCAGAGATTATGGAGGAAGTGTCTAAATATTGGCGAATAGACAAATCAGTATGTCCTCTGCCTTTCTCCCGTCCTGTAAGGTCACTTCAGCATCTCTGAAGTTTAGGTTTAGGTGTATTGGGGGAAAAAAATCGAAACATTCAGGTAAAACCCAACTTTAAGTTCTAATAAAAGTCTTTTAAAATATAAAAGTGTGTCACATCTCCAGTCTCCATCTATACCAGTTGGGAAGCGCTTTGAGAGGAGAGGAAGAACACATTTATTTATTTATTTATTTTTTATTTATTTGCACATCTGGCTGCAAGAAATGGGGGGATTTATTTATTTTTTTATTTAATTTTATTATTATTCATATATTCCCTTAATTACTTGTATACACTTGGTAAATGGTCATATTTTGTACATGCTTTTCCACTTTGAAGACACTCAAAGCGCTTTACATCAAGGAACCACTCACCCATTGACACCCATTCACACACCAGTGCACGCAGACACTGGGGGTGAGGTGGGTTATGTGTCTTGCTCAAGGACACAACGACAGCATTCATCGGTGGGAGCTGAAATTGCAGATCATTGGTTGATCTGACCACTCAACCAATGATGTCTACGCCAACCTTCAGATCAGTGGACAAACACTCCACCAACTGAGCACTTCTTTAAGATTTTTTATAGTTTGGTCCATGTACACCAGGACTACCTTAAATGCAGACAGAACCCTATATAATTCTAAGAAGACGCAATACTTATTCTTTAGTCTAACCTCCTAAAAAGTAAAAGAGGAGATACAAAAAGGCTTGTGTAAGTAGAACAGCGCTGTCTGGTTTTGTAAGCACCATGAATAAAGCATTTGCCTTATCAGTGTGACTGGGAGAGGGAGGCAGGAGCAGGAGCCGGCCTACAGGAGGACACATAAAGACGCAGGAGAGAGGCAGAGGACCGGGAGAGGCACAGCTGGTCCACCACATAACGGTATGTATATGCGCTCTATATGCCCATCTCCCACACCTCAGCACATAACTGAATTATTAAGCCTGCCGTGCTCAATAGTTCATTCATTACTTCCACATTGAGGGTTTTGGCTTGCGCCGCCTTGGCCACAGTCTGAGCTGAATCACAGGGAACCCGCCAAGGGAATGGACCAAGCATAAAAAAGACATTCCAGATGCGCTGTATAGAAATCACCAAGGTAAGGAAGAGCTAGCATACATGACCATTCACAGACAGTCGCCCCCTCTTTTCTGCATTACTCGAGGAAAAACGAGTTGAAAGAAAAGGCATGACGCTGGAGTTGTTTATTTACCATTAGTACGTGACCCAGCACCCACAGACATGAACCCTCAAGACATTGTGATAGTGTTGTCCATTTGAGTCTAGTTCAGTCCAGTGTGGCTATGCTTCTGTTGTAAGGCGTATTATACCTCTGATGACGTAGGCCCAGATAACAAGGACTGAGCTGGAATAGAAATGCTTTCAGTACAGCACAAAAATGGAATTTCTTTAACGATTTGGTCCTGTTCTAGTCCTGGTTTAGGCCTTGTTTCGTCCAAGTTTAGTTCTGTGTTTATTCCCAGTTTTGATATGGTGTCTGCGATAAAGCCATGTGTTTATTAAGAATCCACGAGAACAAGACAATGATTAGGATCGCTATTGCTCTTGCCTCACAGGAAGAAACTCCTGAGTTCGAGGTCTCGTGACCTTTCTGTGCAGAGTTTGTGTGTTCTCCCCGTGCCTGCGTAGTGCCCCGGGTGCTCTGTTTTTCCCTACCACTAAAAACTTGTACAATAGGCTACCCTCGATAGGAACATGCTGTAAAATTGTAAATGAATGGTAACTTACAGGCAAATATGCTGCCTGTAAATGACCATAATTAAACATGCAGTTGTTTACTGCAGCAACAATAACTGTACTTTACCGTATACATGTGTACAGCTGCAGACAGTAAGTGTGTATATGGTACATAACTGTTTTATGTACGTTTATAGCAAGACAGTGTTCATTCTTGTCTTGGTATTTTCAGCATACAGTGGTAAATTTACTATCCAAATACCTTTTTTTTTTTTTAATCAAAATATGCAAAAAACATATAAACCATATACATACATAAAACAAATAAAAATAGTTTGTGATGCTGGCTGATGGAACAGTTTCAGTTTTCCTCTCTCTGCACAGTTTACATGTGTTGTTTAACTTTTTAAGTTAAATGTTTAATCACGCTAATATAACATTAATTGAGCCATTAATTAAACAAGACATTCTAGACAAGTAATTAGTCAAATCACTTAATACTAGTATAAACTAATACAATATGCATCGAATAAGTTACTTGACATTCAAATATCAGCCACTTTAAAGAGTGGGATGAAACTCCTACAGCTGAACTATGTGGAGAGTACAGAATGAGACTGAGGTTCAACAAAGAAACACACTGTGCTTCAAACAAGCCTGGTTTGAAACAGCCAGAGATCACCGGCTCCTGGCTGTCACTCATCCTGAAAAGGAAAACACAGGTTAGAATGACCAGAAAACTCAGTATTGCAAACAGTTTATTATACTGCAGTAACAGTGTTATTATTCATAGTGCACATTTAAAAGCATCATACACTTCCTCTTACCAGCTCAAGTCCATCATGGTGATACCCCAGTTCCCTGCATTAGCAAACACTGAGCACAAACAGCCTGAAATCAGGACAAACAGAAAGGTTGCTTTTCTTTCATTCATAGCTAAAAGCTGCGAAAAAACAGCACTAGCTTCTGAAATACACTTAAATGAATCAGAATTGCTTTGAGGGATAGTTCATATAGACTGAGAAAGAGCTTTAAAAGGTGCCTGTTCCTGCCCTGCTCTTCTCCATATTTCTCTCTGCTGGGGCTGCACCTGTCTGTGTGTCAGCCCTGAGTAGAGCCTGCTCCCCTGGCTCCGGGAGCAGAGAGAGAAGGAGGGACACATATATGCTTCTTACCCTAAATTAACAAAATATAATTTAAAAAAAACAGCCTTACAAACCACACAGGTCAATCTACAATAGCCAATGGGCCTACTACATGTGTGTTTCTTCACTGTAGTAATATAATAAAGTAAATCAGTAGCTTAGCAAAACTCTGGATGCAGCATGCAAATGGAAATAAAGTAAAAAAGACCTAAATAACAAAAGAGACTAGTCTGGTTTAACACATCAGTACATTAATGTATTGTCTTAACTGCAATATTTCAGCTTTTAAAATGTAAAGTAACTTCCCCATAGAGGCTGTGTCTGTGGTCCAGTGGTGTAAAACTCTCCAAAATTCCACATAAAAAATGTCCACATATTTACTGCTGTGTCTAGTATTAAAAGCAGTCAGGCAGCCATGTGGGAAATAAAATGTTCCCCAAAAGTGGCAAAAAAAAAAATAAACTATGGATGAAAAATCCTGCTGCAGAGATGCTGCTTTGCAATATTTCACTCCAATTTTTTCGCTTTTTTTCTAAGCATTTTCTTTCCCAGGATGCACAGTTAAGTAGTACAGTTAAAATACAGTTATCACCTGATATTTCTGCATTTTCCCCATTACAGTTGACAGTATATTACCATATAATCACAGTAATGGAGTTTACTGTAACGGCAGTAAAATACTATTGGAATTTGGTGTTAATTTACAGCAAAATTTGACCATGCAGGATTCACCAAAGAATGAGACTCCACATCTTTTTGGCTGTTTTACTTCATATAAATGGAATACATTTCAAAGTTAAGTAAAACTGGACACTTTGGCGCCACAATTGCAATTTAATAATCTGGTAACAAACTTTTAAACATACACCTGCACCAGTTTTTAATGTAATGTGTATAATTTTTTTGTTCGTATTGTGTTTCGAACCTGGCACCAATGAATAGCAGAGTCTAAGTCCTCTCATTGGTTTCCCCTGTATAAATAAAGGCGAAGAAAAAAAACTCTGTGGGAATTGCCAGCTTAAAGAAAGAACAAGTAATTAAGTAAATGACTAAACCAACAAACATACATGTAACCGACGAGTGAAACAATCAAACACTGCGTTCAACAAACTTTGCCCAGAAGTGTAATTCCCTTCCTCCTTAACTACAATAAACCCAGTCTCAAATGTACCACAGCTCTGCACATGAAGGACGCCTGGAGGTCAATATAATAATAACTCTCAAATGTTCATATTGTGCATTTGTCATAACGCATTACCTCACCCATATTTTATGCTAAATCCAGCTAATTGGGACGCAGCGGCAATTTGTACTTAAAACCCTGACGTACCGGTGCCATGGCGACTCATCAGGCCTCATCATTTACCTGCCAGGGGAGCGGCGGCACAGCTGGCATCGCCGTGGAGACGTGGGCCGACAGCTTGCACACACAAACACAGAACGACAGTGAAAGGGGGCATTAAAACAGGCCGTATGGCTCCATGTTTCTTTTATGTGCAGGGAGGCACCAGGGCCGATCTGCTGAAACGGCTGTTCACGTCTGATTACCTGTTCATCGATGAATGTAGGTTAAGCACGGAGAACCGGATCAGGTACATGCAAAATATATGAGTCGATGTGCAGTATGCAGCTGGCGTTTGATACTGTGCGATATTTTAGTGATAATAAAGTAAAGTATTAATATGCAGTGGTGGATGAAGTACTCAATTTTCTTACTTAAGTGAAAGATACAGAAGCAAAAAGTTACTCAAGTAAAAGTATCACATGGAAAACTCTACTTAAGTAAACGTATTTAAGTACAAATATAAAGTTAAAATGTACTTTGAGTAAAAAGTAAAAGTATTTCAGAGACAAGTGTTGTTAATTTGTTAAAGTGTGAAATGTAGCAATGTTGATTCAAAAGTTATGCAGTGGCAATAAGGATCAGTGTCTTCATTTTTCTTATAAATTTGGTGTATTATTTTTGTTTGCCCAAAGCCGAAGCTTGAATTCAAAAACTTCAAATCATATGAAAAGTACTTAATACTTTTCAGCCCAGTTGAAAAATCTAGTGGAGTAGAAAGTACAGATACCGGCTCCCAAATGTAGAGAAGTAAAAGTAAAAAGTATCCACTGTAAAATTTACTTAAGTTAAGTGTAATACCTAAAAATTCTACTTGAGTACAGTATTTTACTACTTGTACTTGATTGCCTTTCACCACTGTTAATATGCACCACATGGCATTTTAATTATACATTGAATTGTTTGAGATTTATTAAGGCTGTACTTGTACTTGCTGTTATTACACTGTAAGTACTGCGCATGTATAGCACTGTTATAGTACTGTTATGATCGTTGTATTGTAAGGGACTTGACCTGATTTTTACGGTTTTAAAAAGTGCAAAAACAGAACTAATTCATTTTAAACGGTTTGCAGTGGTCCAAAGATATTTGTCACTTACTTTCTGCATTCTGCATTCTGATCATTATAATTATTCACCACAATGAGTTTATAAGTGCGTTTCACAACTCTCAGAAACCAGACTGTGGTGATAGAGTTATCAACAATTAGCATGCTAACACTGCACTTCTGGATTATCTGACAAAAAAAAAGCTTATTATAATTTGATGCAGACAGCACTTATTTTGAACTCAAGCACTGCTTATACAATAACTCTGTACTGGGACAAGACAAAGTTCACTCAAACACAAACACACTTTAAATATGATGTAATTAAAGCACACACTTTAAAGAACAAATACTGTGTTTTTATGACATACCAAAACATGTATGTATGGCGTAAAATACTGAAATCCTATGATCTTAATTTCTCATAATTTGTGCTCTAGCGCCCCATCTCAGACCCTCGCTCAGAGCACTGACTGAGAATGACTCGTTTTGCCCTGGCTCCTTTAAATAAAAATTGGAAATCGGATACTTCACACCCCACCCCCCTCCCAGCACCTGGGAGTGTTTCTTTACCTGCTCCACACCCCCGGCAGCCATTGTTGTAGTCCTCTAGATAATGGAATCATCATACGCTGTGGAGGTTTTGCTGAAAATGTATCACTTTTTAACGACGGATAAAAAAATGATCATTACTGTATTAGGTTATAATTATCATCACATTTAAATCACTATTCATCTAAAACGACTTGATAAAAAAAACAAGTCCGTTGATTTCCATGTTAGAAAACACCTCTACACTATCTTGTATAAACAAATCAAAATAAGTCTCCTGTGTGCTGTTTGCATCTAATTACATAGCGTTTTACTGTCTGATAATTAGGAAGTGCTCAGTTTGCGAGATCTGGTCTCTGAAAGTTGTGAAATGCACTTATAAACTCATCAAGGTGAATGATTAGGATCCTCGGAATGCATAAGGTAAGTGAGGAATAACTTTGGACAATTCATGCTAAATCACATTTTTAGCTCTTACATATCTTTGCCTGGGTATACAGGGTCTGTATTAACCCGTTTTCATTTTCATACAATGACAAACAGTGTTATTCAAAGCTAATGCTAAAATCAAAGAGGCCATACAAACCACAATGTCACATCAACTTATACAATACTATTTATCATTATTTTATTGCAGTTTTTGACTTACTGCATCAACTGGGTAGAAAGAAGGAAATGGTCCCTCTATTAAATGGAGCCTTTCAGCAAATCTGTCACTAAACTGGAGCAGGTTTGAGAAGCATTCCTCCTTGAAGTGATGGGCACGTTTGTGGGCACATTTCCCTGAAAAATAAACGTTATCCAGGTAGTTCTCAGATGTTCTGTGACTGAAGGCAGGTGTAATGATACATGTTGGTTAATACAACCAACAACCAAACACCTTTATAAAACACCTTTATAAATGTTCACTTTCTTCATCATGTTGAGTTTGGACTACTGGAAATTCAAATGGCCTTTTATGGAGATTTCCTCTCAAAATCAGTGACCTAACAACTTGAAAAAAAACGGAACAGATCGCAGAAAATGAAAACGGCACATCTAAACCAGAATTGAAAGGTGTCCAAAAAGATATAACAGATGAAAAATAGGCTTTGGCTAATTCTGGCATATTTACAGAAATGTTCATTAATATGCACTGTCCCTGAAATAAATAATAAACAAATAAATATAAAGATATATCTACAACTACTGAATAGTTGAAATTGAGCATTTATGAGTTAATACAGACCCTGTATACCCAGGAAAAGGTGTCCAAGAGCTAAAAATGTTGATTTACCATAACATGTCTTCTTTAAATGTGCTGTACCCTTATTACTTAAAATGTGAAAAATAGCAGTTCATTTTTACTTCTTTGCAATCCAAGCATCCTAATCATTCACCTTGATGAATTTATAAGTACATTTCACAACTTTCGGAGGCCAGATCTTGCAAACTGAGCACTGCCTGATTATCGGACAATAAAACGCTATGTAATTAGATGCAAAAATCACACAGAAGACTTATTTTGATTTGTTTACACAATATAGTGCAGAGGTGCACAAACTTTTTTAATCAAGGGCCACATCTCAAAACATATTCGAAGCAGAGGGCCACAGACCGGTGATCAAAGCAGTGCAGTGCTTTAAACACAGCTTTGACAGAGCCGCTGTGTATTAATAAGGCTTGAAACGCATTCATTTTAGGTCTGTATCACACTGCGATGTGGTGTTTGAAGATATAGTGGTAGAAATAGTTTAATTTGCTGTTAAAAGTACTGCTTATGATCAATTGGGCCAGTTCAGCAGGAGGCCTGAGGGCCAATAAAAACTGGTCTGAGGGCCTCATTTAGCCCCCGGGCCATAGTTTGGACACCCCTGATATAGTAAACAGAGGCAAGACAAATATGCTCAAATACATGGAGAAAAAATCTGAGGCCCTTTAATATTGTTCTGAGCTTTGTCTTTGGCTCGAAACAAATAAGTGGCCTGCAGACTGATGCCTTGGGTTTTTGCTGCAGTTTGAACTATTTTCCATTACAGAATATAACATAAATAACTCTCTGCAATGTGTGGAGGAGCAGGGGACCGGCTGCCTCATCACTAATGCATATAGTACTTTGAGCCATCTGATGTTGTCTTACTTGACAAATGATTTCTTGCTACAATCGAAACTTATCGTTAAAGCAGTGGAGTGTAGAGCCCCATCTTCAGTTTAAAAACGTCATCATCGATCATACATGCATTCTTATAGCTGCAAACCTTTTTGTTCTGTTATTAAAAAAAAACAGCCGTGACAAATTTATATGGCACGCCTTTGGAATAACTACACCTTAAAGGGCCCATAATGCACAATTTTCTCTGTTATACTGTTGTTTCCTCATGAAAAAACATATCTGGAGTTGTGTTTTGTTTCATTCGCACATGTTTAACACATAAACCCCTGAGTTTTTTCTCAAACAGAAAACACTCTGTTCCACCTTGTGATGTCAATTGGTAATACAGGAAGTGCTCCACTGTGTTTTAAAACTTCATACACCTTTACTAGATTTACATTTGGATGACTTGCAGCCCTGGAATTGCCAGTTGTTGTAATCCATCTCAATTGTACAAACATTTTCTAGTATATGATAGAGTGAAGCAGTTCAATTTAAACTACCACTTAATGACATCACAAGGTGGAATGGAGCATTTTGAGCTTTGGAGATGTAGACAGACTAATTACTCCAACACATGTGAATGAAACACAACTCTGGGTATTTTTTTGAGGTGGTAACATTGCTAAAAGCTCACAAGGGTCAGTTTTGCGTAATATAGGAGCTTTAATTAGCCGTAACGAGGCATGAACAAAGACTTGCTTCATAAAAAACAAATGGTTTATTAAGAATGATTCAGGATTAGTAACTACTTAATTAAAAGGTTATGGTTAGACGTTAGAGTGTTAATAAAGTAGTTACTAAGTCTGAATCATTTTTAATAAACTGTTTTTGTTAATAAACTATGATTGAGTCTATTCTCGTGCTGTATAAAGGTTAATCAAAGCAGAACTACGTAACATTTTTACCTCATTAAATGCTTAAATACGTTTTTTCTGTCGTCTCTCTCTGCTGCCTCCAGGAAACCAGAATTGCAATATGACCGACACGACCCAAAGATAATTATTCTCGGGTTTTACATTATTTTTTTTATATTTGGCAACTTTCTGTTTTTGTATGTCATTTTACTGCCTCATTTCAATAAGAAAAAAAAAGAAAAGAGAGAAAAAAAATAGTGCTTTTGAGTCTGTTCCTTGACAGTGTATTCTCATAAGGGAGCTGCAGGGGATCTATATCGCTGAAACTTACCTAGTTCTACTTTAAGATGTAGTTATTATAAAGTGTTAGCATTTTTAAATCTGAGATACCTTCTTTTTTTTTTTTTTTAATCAGTACATTTTTCGTACCCCCCACCCCAAAAAATATATATATTGTAATAGGAGCACTTATTAAAAAATGATACCATGGTGCGCTGTCTGTGGCTAACAAGTACATCAAAGTAGATCTCCCACATGTTAGTGCCATATGAACCATCTCACAATTTGAGGACTTCAGGGACCGACCACCTGCTGATGCCTAGAGTCAGGACTAAACATGTGGAATCAGCGTTTCAGTTTCATGCAGCTAAATCCTAGAACAATCTTCCTGAAGATGTGAGACAGACCTCGACTTTGACAATGTTTAAATCCAGGCTCAAAACGGTTCTGTTTAGCTGTGCATATGACTGAAAGGTTTTTATTCTGCTCTCTTCTCTTTTAATGTAAATTTTACGATGACTATTTATGTTTTGATTTGCTTATATTGTGATTTTAATGTCTTTCCTGTTCTGTAAAGCACTTTGAATTACTTTGTGTATGATTTGTGCTATACAAATAAACTTGCCTTGCCTAACAATTAAATATTTTTATTTCTTGTCAACTCAGAAGCAGCGCTCTGATTAGCTGCGCTTGGCTGGTCCACCCCAGTTTGCCTTGTGACAAAAAGCAGTTCTAAAGCCATGCACATGACCAAAAATGAATGCATGTCGATATTAGCAGTGTGTTAAAGGATTTGTGAGAGGCACAGATGAGTTAGCCAGATGGTGAGCACGCCATTAGCTGGTGTCCATGGACCGTTCATGTTATTGCTTTGTCTGGAATGTTCCACAGTATAGCATTAAACATATCTATCTCCATGAAGTAAATGATGACATCAGGCCAAGTTGCAAATCAGATCTGTGGAAAGGTGACCCTGCTGTTTTTCAAGGTTTTTAAGCAATAAACACACTAAATTACAAGACAGATAAGTTTAATGCTACAGTAGTAGTCTCTCCTTTATCGCGGCGGTTATGTTCTAAAAATAACCCGCAATAGGTGAAATCCAAGTAGTCAGCTTTACTTTTTTATTTTTTACAATTATGATATATGTTTTAAGGCTGTAAAACCCCTCACCACACACTTTATACACTTTTCTCAGACTGGCATTAACATTTTCTCACATTTCTCTCCAAAACATTTCTGAAATTTGTCGGTGCAGAACATATCATCGACATTGTGAGTTTTGTCGGAAGAAAAAAACTTGCAAACACACAGCACTTTAGAGTCACACTGCTAGGGTAGAACATTTATTTAAATTTGGCTGAACTCTGCACGTACAGGAGACACGGCACGGAGGAGATGGAAGCAAGACCGCGAAAGGTACCACTGTATTGTGAAACATTCTACGCAAAGCAATAACATCTCCAAGGGCGCAATCAGTTGGCAGAAAAGTTTCATAGGGCGCCTTTAAAATGCACTAGAATGAATAGGTGACATGAACTAACATTAGAGGAAACAGCTAAGACATCTTAATGATTAGCTCCCCAAATACACAAGTCTTTTTCCGTGATTTATTGCAGAGTACATGTAATCCGCGGGTGCCTTTCTTCTGCTTTTGATTTTGCTTATTTAAAGTCAGCCAGAGAATGTTCCTGTGGTGACGAGCATCTCCGGAATGGCATACCATCTTTGTTTGTGATGTTATAGACGCTGTGATGCTCAGCTCAAAGGGAAACTCTGCGTAACTCTTTCCAACCAGAGTTACTGACAAATACAAAAGTTTTGTTTCTGCAAACTAACTGACTCATAGGAAAATAGTCTCAAAACAATAAAGTTGTACAAACTTCTATGGTGCAAGGTCCGCCACCTGCTCGTCTCCACGGAGAGGTTATTGCTTTGCCTGGAATGTTTCACAATGTAACATAAAACTATCGCCATGGAGATAAGCAAGTTACAGGTTAGATATTTTATCGAGGCATCCCTCTTTTGGAGTAGCTGTCTGGATGTAACGTCTGATTCATACCTTAAAATAAATGTACAGCACATAAATAAAGCACTCAGATATTTTGAAAAATGATAATTAGGAAAACCAGATCATTTTTGAAGGAGCAGCACAGAACTTTTAGTAAGTGGTCAATTCTATTCCCTGTAGTAGTAGTAGAAGTAGTAGTAAACAGTACACTTTTGTTCTCCAAATAAAACATGTCATAAGTAGCCAAAGCCAGATGCTGTATGTGTAGACTGTGTCACTAGGACTCTTGTCCGTTCGGTTTGGCATCACAGACGAGCCCCAACCCCAGACCTGGCTCCAGGGTGAGGGTGGTGTTTGAAAACTCTCCATAAGGGGTCTGGGGTTCAAGTATCTCAGGTCTTGTTCACGAGTGAGGGAAGGATGGAGGATGAGATTGACAGGCAGCTCAGTTCGACTGTTATGGTAAAGAAGGAGCTGAGTCAAAAGGCAAAGCTCTGGATTTACCGGTCAGTCTACATACCTACTCTCACCTATGGTCATGAGCTTTGGGCAATGACCAAAAGGACAAGATCGCAAATACAAGGGGTTGAAATTAGTTTCCTCTGCATGGTGGCTGGACGCTCCCTTAGGGATAGGGTGAGGACCTCAGTCACACAGGAGGAGCTCGGAGTAGAGCCACTGCTCCTCGACATCAAGATGAGCCAGCTGAGGTGGCTTGGGCATCTGTTCCAGGCATGTCCCACCAGGAGAAGACTAGGGGAAGACCCAGGACATGCTGGAGGGACTGTGCCTCTCAGCTGGCCTGGGAACGTCTCAGGATCCCTCCAGAAGAACTGGAGGAAGTGTGAATGGAAAGGGAAGTCTGGGCATCCCTGCTTAAACATGACTCAGCCCCAGACAAAGCAAAAGAAAATGGATGGATGGAGTTAATCTCACTTCTATTTCTTAGATTTTTACCCCTAAATTCAAAGCAATACCAGCCCTTAACTCCCTAATATGACCGTAGTTGGGTGTAGTGCTACCATATTCATTAACCAGACATATTTACCACAATCCCTCCTATGTACCTCACATTTAATTGGATTACAAAATTGTGCTTGACGTGACAGCAACCATGACTGACTTAGCACATTTTTATAAAATTTCTCTTACCAGAAGGAGAGGAAAAAGAAAACTTCAAAGTGGTGAACACACAGAGAGGTAACAGAGGAGAAGAGACTCCCCCCTGGGCTTTGATAACCCCGGTACCTGCCTTATCCCCTTAGCTGCACTAGTTTGACAGCTTTATAAGATGTCCCGAATTCATGTGGGATTGTTTGCATACAAATGTGTTTCTTTTTGCTTTTTGTTTGTAGGAACGCTATTTTGTGGCTACAGCTGTTTTTACTGACCATGCGGCTTTCTCCTCTTAGGGGTATGTCACAAGGTTTGAGATTGTTGTGTGGTGGGGAATGGTAAATTTGCACCCGAATGTAAGTTGGAACCAAGGCAGGAAAAAGTAGTGGTAATTATTATAAGAAAGTGGAAAAAAAAAAAGGTTGAATCTGTACCAACTTTTTAAAATGGCGCACCGAGACAGAAAAAAATAAAGAAATAATTGTTGGTTTGAGGAGTAACAATGTTTAGACTTGTCTCATTAATTGAAGTGTTTCTAAATGGGGCACAACATAATGTGTGGGAGAACGAGTAGGCAGTAGTACTAACAGAAGATAGAGGGATGAAGACAGTACAAGAAAGAAAAAATAGACTAATGTATCGTACAGAATAAAATGGATTAAGAGAAGGTAGGTCAACAGGATTTGGAGGAACGCCAAGGAGGAGAGGAGGGAAGAGGATAATGGGTGAGGAGGAATGAGGAAGTAATTGGGACACACAGTAAGTATAAAGAAGAAAACATGAGACAATTTCGGGTGGCGCTATATTGTGGGCTTAAAAGGGCTTGTTGGTTATATGGTCCATGACTAATAGAGACAACAAAGCAGGCACTGTATGAAAATAGATTTGAAAAGATATGGTAGAAAAGAATTCTACTTGAGGGAATACTCACATCTTGCCTCAATACCTTGAGGCAAGATGTGAGCCTGGTCACCACTGAATCTTCCAGAATTCAGATGGGTGTGATTGACAGGTAGATTAGCCAGGGACGCACATTGTCCTTACAAGAAAAAAAGAAAGAAAAAAAATATATATCACAGGGAACTGAAAAACATCGCTGATTTCTGGAGAATCAGTCAGCGAAGAATTAAACCCTTTAATATGATGGAAGACGGTAGTTGGTAAAAGATAAAAATAAAAGTTGCGTTATTCCCTTTTAAACTTGTGAAACATGCGGATAAAGTCATTGCAGTGAATTGCTAGAAATGTGTTAGGAAGGTGAGGAATACATTTGGACATTTGTATTAACAGCCGAAGTCAATTCGCTCAACTGGACATATCGTTGTAGGAGTGAAGACGTTTCAGGTGGACACTATCTTATATATTTATCTGAAGGGAGGGGCTACCTACGCTGAAACTGTAAACGGATATTGTCTCCAGTTTCAGCCCTAATGGCCTCCATTCAGTCCACCAGCAATCTGACCAGAACTGAAGAAGCGGCTTGGATGAGCAGCGAAACATCTTCACTCCTACAACGTTTTGTCCAGTCGACAGATTTTACTTTTAACAACTTTTACTGCGGATCAGACCTGGACGACCGAGGGACATTTGCACATTTTTAAACCAGAAATAGTGAAATATGAGGGCGATATTTGTACGTGTGTAGTCTGAAGTGTTGACGACTTCATAGTGACAGAGACCTCTTACAGTGCAGACGCATCACATACTGTAGCCAGAACACACTGGTGACAGCGATAGCCAGAGGGATGACAGGGAACACTGGTGAACAGGAAGTGTGATGGTGATGACCCCTATATAAACAAAGAGTGAGTGGAGTCACACTTCCACTAACAGACACACACACACACACACACACACACATACTGTCTGCGGGGGAGTATGTGACAGAGCCGGGGGCATTGGCACTGCAGCGGCATCAGTTCACACACAGGAAACTGCTAATTACATTAAACTGGGTTATTAGTCAAATCTGAGAAGTATATTGGAATAAGTCTGACTTTGCTAAAATTATTGATTCAAAACTTTCAACAGAAGCATTTTTTTTTTTTTTTTTTACTTTATTTAGACAATATAATATAATTTTCAACATTCAATTGTAGTACTTTCTTTTATATTACCATGTGACCTTATACAGTATATGGGTCCCTCAGTTATACGTTTCCTGACCCCGTCTTGTCCTCTGCATTTGGGCCAGTTGTATCTAGTTTCAATACTGTTTTTTATATCGATTAGTATCTGATTTTCTATACTTTTCAGAACCGTAGAATGACCTGGAGTTTCAAATGTTCATACTTTATTTGTGAGTGAATCCTGTTCTTGTGTCCCTGGGAAAGACACACCCCTTTGTGATAGTCGCATTACCCAACCCAGACACCAATTAGCGCTTGAACGAAACTCAAACTTACAAATAATTTAAGGTCACAATATCTTGATCTGTACAACCAAATTACCCCAGCAGAAGTGACAAGGACTTCAGCTGCTGGCACACCAAGCAGGGAAGCAAGGTTGCTGAGTTGCATAATCGTGGATGCACTTTGGGCACTGAAATGATCAGTATGTACGACAGGGTTGGTATAGACTAAAACTCCAGAGAAGCCATACGACCTTAAGAAAGTCTGATCTCTGCTGACCTTGGAATCAAAGCAAAGCTGGGCCTGGTTAATACTTGGACGGGAGACCTTTGGGAATACCAGATGTGGTATAGTGTGGCAGCAGTGATATAAAGTGCATTGTGCTGTTGTGTCCTAGGGCAAGACACTTCACCTGTCTTGTCTCAAATGTCCATGTAGCCTGGCGTATTTGAGAGTGAATATGGGGCAACTTGTGAACAAATTAGCCCATGACTACAATCGGATTGTATGTGTAAATGAAATAAATGAGAACATATTGCATTTTTATGAGGAAAAATTAGGTAATAACATAAAACTTTTAAATGAATAAAGTACATCTTAAATTATGTTGGAAGAAAATCCTTCTTATAAAAGTAACACTCATTCTTTAGTTTGAACAACATATTTCTCTCCTCTACCTGCCTCTGTTGTAACGCCATCAGTCCCATCTGTCAGAGCTGCATCCAAAGTCACAGAGCTCGGCACGAAAACACAAGTGAACCTCTCTTAGGAGTGACTCACCGTTTGAAATTGTGCATGAAGCTTATCTCCGAGGGGGTGCCAACCTACTTCTACTGCAGGATCAGGGAACAACGGAGGCAGCGGAACAAGCCAGGCAGGATCAGCAAAGAGAATGAGAGACAGGGAGATACTAAACCTGTCAGATAATTCTCAAAACTTTCACTAAATATTAGGAATTGAAGGAGACACGAGATTGGGTCAACGAGACGGTTACTTACAATTACAAGGGAGGGGTGTTGCCTTAGTACTAAGCTTTGCTTCTTAACCATGGCTAAAATGTTTTTATTAAGGACACAGGATCAACAGCTAAGATAATACAATAGACATTCTGTAAATACAACAATATGTAAAGTAATTATTTAATTTTTTGAAGCACAAAAAGTCTTCAGTTTCCAAATACATATAGGCAGGAGCATCAGTGACTCCAATAAAAAAATAAATAAATTAAAAAAATATCAATTTGCTTTATTACATCTACACTTTGACTTTCCATTTGATATAGTGTAATGGACATGATTGATGGTCATATTTACAACAGCATGTCATGTGAAGTGTTTGTGCTTAGGGAGTTAGCTGGAGGACATAGCCTTGTATGACCAGACCAGTGGGGTTCTGGTGAACAGCCAAGTGTGTTCCACAGCCCATGTCATTACTGTAAGTGAGAATTACACTTCCTCTGCCGGATGTGGGGATAGAAACCATCTGATTAACCACAGTCTGATGTGGTGACAGTTCAACTGGTACATTTCTGGTGTGGAGGGTATGACTCATTTTTCAATATCCCTTTAAAACAATTTAAAGTTTTAGTTTTCTTGTCTGAGAATCAGAAAGTGTTCGGTTGTTCCCGTTACAGTGATGACAAAAATCCACTCTTGCCTCTGAAAGTTGTGAAAAGTCATGTTTATAGTCCAATGTCAAATCAACATGCTGCACAGCTCCCCAACGCGCTTGACAGCAAATCAGAAAGCTTTTCAGTACACGGTGCATACCATGGACGCTTTGAATTTATGCCAAACTCATTATCTGTGATTGGTTGATCCACAAAGACTATACATTCAACTATTTAAAAAAGAGCTTGGAACAACTCTTGTTTGGCACAGAAATGTTTACAAACATAAATGCTTGTAAATAATGTACAAATTAAATAGTTTGGATTCCCACAATGCATCTGAAGCCTGATTAGCTCCGCAGTAGATCATATGGTTGAGGTCTGCATCAGGACGTCAGCTCGGAGTCTGACGCTGGACTATAAACCAGTCTTTAGGATGCTTGGAATACACAAGTGAGGACTTTGGACAACTGCAAATCCTTTCAAATGAACAGATCCTTGAATTATTGATGGTTCTGATGTTTTTGGATGACAGTGAGTGTAAATGGCTTGAATAAACATTGAAAGCGACACTCCTTTAAATGTAATGAGAGATCTAAACACTGACAGTTTAGTGATGACCTTTAACCTTTTCTGACCTCCACCTCCCCCTACCAGCAATGCCAGACTGTATCCACTTTCCTTTCTTTTTAACCTCAGTTTGGTACATACTGGAGCCGAGTACTTATTGATTGCTGTGTGGTAATGGTGTTATCATTCAGGGACTGTCTAAGTAAGACTTATGTGAAATACGAGTAACTCCAACTGTAAGATGAGAGAGATGCTTTTGGTCCTTAAGTGATTCAGCTGATCCCATTCAATAAAATTCTTCGTGTGAGAAATATATATATAATAATTTAACTCTCCTTACGGTTAGCTGAGCCCACAAGCTTACGTCATTCATGATAATTCTCCATAAATACACAAAAGCATGATACAAAACTGCTTCATTAGCGAGATGCACGCTGATTGTGTTGGGATAACACTCTGAAGAGGGAGTGACTTAGTGTAGAGAGCAAAGGGAGGAGAGACTAGAAGACATAAAAAAATTAACGTAAAAAAAAAAAAATTACGTAAAACTTATAAAACACCATAAAAGGTAACATGGTGATCTAAATATATTACAGAGGTAAAATACCCCCTCTTTAATAATATAAGAAAACCTTTCAGTGTTGCAATGCAAACTTCAAGAACAGCAGAAGATGAAAAGTATAGCTAAAGTGAATTAAAAAGTACAATTAAATCTAACTAGAAACTGTGTTCTTAGTAAAAATAATTAATTGTACATTGTATTTTTTTTTTAGCTATAAACTCGGATACAATAGATCAGAGGTGCCCAAACTTTTTTTTTTTTTTTACCGAAGGCCACATCTCAAAACATATTCGAAGCGGAGGGCCACAGACCTTTATACACAGCTTTGACAGAGCTGCTGTATATTAATAACTTGAAACACATTAATTTTAGGTCTGTATCACACTGCAATGTGAAGTTTGAGGATATAGTGGCAGAAATAGTTTAATTTGCTGTTAAGAGTATTGCGTATGATCAATTGGGCCGGTTCAGCAGGAGGACTGACGGCCAATAAAAACTGGTCTGAGGGCTGCTTTTGGCCCCTGGACCATAGTTTGGACACCCCTGCAATAGATATAATAAAAAAACACATTCTACATATTCCACTCCATAATGCTTTAAGTATACAAAACCTAAGTCCTTAAAACTAATCAAAGAACATCCATAGTCCAATCTTGACAAAACCACAGCTGACAAAAGCGATATTTCACATAACACTGCAACGTGCACAACAGTAAGTATGAAAAGTACAAACGAAATGCACATTATACTGTATAGATTTACACCTAAAAAGAGAAAAGAACAGGAAGACATGGTGGAGCACAGTGAAACCAAAGCCAGATCAATGGAAAGCTTTTAAAAAACCACAGAAAGGTGTGTGTGGGACCAAGTGTCACAGATCCTTAGTAAGCACATATTAGCGCTGGAGAGGTGAGGTAATGCAAGTTAAAGACTGATGCAATCTACTGGGTAAGTGCATAGATTGTTTACGAAGTTTTATGGCATTACATCATTAGCACAGACTGACCTCGTTTTGAAGTCTTAGTTACCTACTCTGACATTTGTGTTTTGGCCAAATAATATTTCTTGATTAGCCTATCTTGTTAAAGGCCTGGCAATGTATTACTGTCCAAAAATGTGAAAAAATAACTAGCATGCTAACAGTGCACCATCCTTGCTTTCTGATTGAACATTTCTTTATAGTTAGTGATAACAGTATTCACACTATTTGAGGAATAAGTCCAAACGTATTCCTCAGTTTCTTAATGCATTCCTAGCTACAGCAAAATGTTGCCTTCACGTACAGCGAACAACAACTAGCATGCTAACAGTGTACCAGCCTTGCTTTCTGGTTTAACTTTTAAAAATCTTTTTTATTCTTTGCAGTTAGTGATAATATTATTCACTGTTCATTATAAATGTAGGTAGGGGTTCTAGGAATAACCCTGATGTATTCTAGTCCCAGCAGAGGTTAATCTGATGTTAGTGGATCATTTCACAGCATGGGGCCTTGGTGAACATTTATTCAGCACAATGAATGATGCTCACCAACACAGCAAGTGTGCACAAAAATAAATAAAAAAAAAAAATCTACCAAATGATGCTAAATATTATCAAAATTATGGGTATTATAGTACAACATACGTACAGTTGAAAATTCATTAAATGTTAGAAAAAATATGAATTAATAAAAATCTAACATACTTTTTACACACTTGCTACATTATTACGACATGCACTTATTTGCAAAAAAAAATAAAAATGATTCCGTCAACGGTAGAGTGAATACGTCTCTCTACACATCTCAGTAGCTTCTTCAGTTCTGACAGGGTTCTGGTTAAGTCACTGCCTTAAATATCTGTCTGGAGGGAGGAGCTAACTACACTGAAACTAACACACCCTAGTTGTTTAGAGTTGGAGTATCTGTTATTAATGTTAATGTTAACTAATTTTCCCTGTCAGCACTGATTAAGCTATTTGCACGAGTAACAAAATGTGTTCAGACAACAATTTTTCCTATGTCATTTGGCTTTTATATTTGAAAATGAAACATATTTGTATTTTTACTTAAAGGGGTGTATAATGCTTTTTTTTTTTTTTTTTTTTTGAGCTTTCTAACATATTATAGCATTGTTCGTTCATCAAAAACATGCCTGAAGAGGTTTTAGATGCCATCCATGCATGTTTGAGTATTTTAGCAATCTCTCCCGGGCTCTATTTGAACCCTTCTTAAAGTTAGCTGTAAGATTCTGTGCAGTACTCAGCTCACAAGTCTACACAACAATTTTCCATAAATATACAAAAGCATGATGCAAAATTTAACACAACAACTTGACAAACCCGATGTGATGTGCAGTAGTTGTATTAGCAGGGTATACACTGATTGTTTTGCGATAATGCTGAAGGGGGAGTGACTTAACATGGAGAGCAAAGGGAGGGGCGACTCAGAGCATCAAAAATGAGAAACTTATAAAACATGTTAATATGTTATTTTTGGCGAATATAGAATTTTCAAAGCAATAAACTGTATTATGGTAGTCTAAATATATCAGGTGTTAGCGGTTAATACCCCACAGAAGTAAAACACCCCTCTTTAACTCTCCAAACTGCCGCCTTTTAACAGCTCTTGTCATATACTCGAGGTGACCCTGTCTCTGTACCTATTCAAGGTGAAGTAGCATATGAAACCGGGAAATGAACAGTACCGCTCTGAATGACTACCTTTTATACATGCATTGTGCTTTACCAGCGTCTGGCACACCTCACGCTTCCAGCTGCCAAGATGGTGAGCCCGGTTCCAACTCTATTTGTGCTCACCTTGTGTCGCCCTACACTGGTCGTATGCTGGATTCTGCTGCCTCCTCTCCTCCTCTGTGCATGGACTAGTGTTGTGTGTCATTGTCATAGTTCAGCAGTCTGCTTCTCCTGCTCTCAGCTCCCAGGAGAACGCTGCGCCCCATCCGCCCGCACCCACCAGCTTTCGAACCACACGTACTCGCACATACAAACACACACACACATATATGCAAGCACCAGCACTCAATCTCAACCAGGAAAGTCATTGTGATTCAGGAAGAGGAGTGTACTTTTGGGTCGGGAGATTTGGCTGTGTACATGACTCAGGGTGGTAAACAATAAAGAAGGTTGAGGATTTTTTTTTTTTTTTTTTTTTAATTCTTAATGGTAACTCAAGCCCTCATGTACAAAACCATTTTTGTTCTTGCTGTAAATAATATTTTGAAAGAGGGAATAGATTTTGGTTTGACAGAGTTTGAAATATCTTGTAGTGATTGATAAAAATATTATTGTTATTATTATTTGTAGTCGTAGTAGTAGTAGTAGCAGTAGTTGGTGTTGTAGTAGGCCTAATTTCTTATTGTCTTTTTAATACTTTTTGCTTTCTTGTGTGCCAAGTCCGTACTGCTACTATGCTCAGTGACATCCTTATAATTGGCTTCCCAATCTTTAATATATCATTCAACAAGATCGAGATAATTTAACTAATCCAGTTGCCTTCAAGTTCTATCACACTAAAAAGGCAGGATTCTGAAAAAGAATAATAAAAAAAAGGAAAATACTTTTTTTTTTCTTGTTATAGCATGTTTCTTCAGCTACTTTGGCTTCGGCTACTTAACCCTGGATAACTCAAGAACCCTTTTCTTCTTTGGAAAATTATGAACATTGCATTAAATTACTGCTATTACTGCTAAATTACTGCTCACTGAACACTGAAATATCCACTTTTTAAATTTTAACCCTTTATTCCCTAATTTAGGATCGGGGCAAATTTGAAGAATACATTAACTGTTGTTTTTTTTTTTTCTTTTGCAAACATAAATATTTGCAGCATGGAGTGCTTATTTATATGTAAGAAAAGGAACATTAAGTAGATGTACAAAAGTGACAGAAATATGGGATGCAAGATAGAAGTTTGTAGTTAGATACTTGTGAGTCAAAGTAAAGGCAGTAGAGGTCATAATAATGGAAAATATAAATGATCATAATAAACAAATACATACACACACTCACACACAGAATAATGTATCATATCCACCTGCGTATGTCCATATAACAGTGAATAATCTTTAACTGTGTTTTGTCCCATTTCCCTAAATAACTGTGTATTGTATTAAAATAAACCTTCTGCTTACCCTAGTCTTGTCTGTGTACATGATTGTATTTATTTATTCTTTACACTTTGGTGTATGACTGTACACATTAATACACCAGTGTGAACTTAAGGCAAGGTGTTGTCCAAGGTCTTGACAAGTAAAAATTGGGATAGAACCACCAACCTTTGATTCAGCGTGTCAGCGTGGCCAGTTCATTTCTCACATTTGATGGTGGTGTGCTTCTGTAACCATAAATGCCCTGGGTTGAACTCTGCATCTTTTCACCATTGGCCTCCTCCTCCACCACCAATCAAACAGAGACATTCACAAACGCTCACTGGATGTAGTGTCTTGTCCTGCTTTGATTTTCATTCTTGATACAGTTAAATTGCTATAGACACTCTAATAATTCTCATGTAATTCTTTTCCACCATTTGTCTCTGCACCAAACTGCACCCACACATATTCCCCTTTGCTAAAACAACCAATCACGAACTCCTGTCTCCCCCAGGCTCCTCCTCCTTTGTTGATAGAGACGTCTTCCACATCTTAAACCCGACATAACTCCCCTTCCCATCCTCTGGCACCCTTTTAATCCTCTTCTTTTCTCTCGTCTTTCGGTCCCCCCTGTATTTTTATATTCGTCTGTACAGCTCATAGACTCTTTGCATAGCATCTTGCCCCAGTATATCCCTGTGAACTCAAAGCCCTCTGCCTCCTCATCCTCTTCGTCACCCTCTTTCTTCTCCTCTTCCTCCCCCTCCCCCCTCTCTGCTGTGTCTCACTCTGTCCTAGTTTCCACAGCCCGCGTTATGAATTATGTGCAACTAGCTCTCCTCATGAAAGAGTCATGGTGCTTGATGAATAATAGATGTAGAGGAGAATAGAAGTGTAGGTTACAAACTGTGTTTACCCTCACCGCCTTATCTGCGGCCCACTTGTTAATTTCATCACACTTAAACAACTGCGGCGTGAAGCAAAAGTCAAGTTTGTACAGGAAGCTTTGTTTTCGGGGGCTCGTCAAATGGGAAGCATAGGGCACGGATCTTTTGAGAACTGATTTTAAAAGTGCTTTGAAAGGGGCTAACACTCACAACAAGAAGGTCCCAGGGCGAACTCTTCTGCGGTAGTCTTGACCTCAAGAACTAGAAATGGGTCCCTATAGGCGGCATTGCGGGTGACTACGCTTCTGAGGCACTGAAGGATGGGTCAGATGAGTACTTGAGTATGGGGGGGTCAATCAAGTATACCTTAAACTCTAACCACTTTAATGATTTAACCCTGGAGAACCCTTTTCTTCTTTGGAAAATTATGAACATTGAATAAAATTATTGCTATAAGTTCACTGAACAATGAAATATCCACTTTTTTAATTTTAACCCTTTATTCCCTAATTTAGGATCAGGGCCAAATTTGACCCATTGGGCTCGCTAATTTACCCAAAAAGAATATAAAACGTACTTGAAGACATTCTGCAAGCTATTACTAAAAAAGATTAAACAAAAAAAAAACAAAAAAACACACTGTTACTATATATATATATATATATATATATATATATATATATATATATATATATATATATATATATATATATATATATATATATATATATGTATATATGGTTTGCTGAGAAAACATGCAGGGGCCAGAAGTGGCACTATGGGCTTTTTGAAATTTTTTTTTTCTTTTTTTTAATTGAAATTTGAAAATGGGGGGGGGGGGGGGGGGTCTTTTGTCTGTTTTTTTGCTTTTTTTTTTTTTTTCATTTTGGGTAGCAGCAATTAACTGTCACCAAATTTGACCCCGTGGCTTCTCCATGGTTAAGATTTTTGGCAATCTGAGACTAGATTAAGACCAAACCAGTGCGATTGTGAGGTTTTAAAATCTGTCATTTATAGAAATTGTAATTAATTAATAATTGAGAAAATGGATCGTCAAACTCCTGACTTCACACCCTGAACATTTGCCATACACCTTTACACCCCATGCAGTTCGGATTTCGTGCCCATCATTCGACAGAGTCTGCGATTAGTGTTTTTATAGAAAAAACAAAATCTTTCTTAGACACAAAGCAGTTGTGTTGGCGCAGTATTTATAGATTTAAAAAAGGCATTTGACACCGTGGACCACAAGATTCTTTTAGCCAAACTCACACATTTTAATTTTTTCAAATCAGGCACTCAAATGGATAAAATCTTACTTAAACAATAGAAGACAGTGTGTTGTGGTCAACGGTGTCAAATCGCCATACCTGGAGTGCACAGTAGGGGTCCCACAAGGGTCCATATTGGGACCGGTTCTATTCTCTCTTTACATAAATAATCTTCCGGATGCTTGCAGAAACATTCACATACAAATGTACGCCGATGATGCTGTAATATTCACACCTGCAAAAAACACACAAGAAGCTAGTCGCATCTTAACATCTACAATGACTGAAGTACAAGATTGGCTCACAAAAATCATGTTTACTCTTAAATACAAAAAAAAACTGTTTGTATGATGTTTTCAAAACAAATTCCTAAGGAGATTTTAAGTTCAGGAGTATTTTTGAGAGGAGAGGAACTTGAGCTGGTACAAGATTTCAAGTATCTCGGTGTAGTTCTCGACTCCTGTCACACTTTCAAAAAAACATGTAAAAAAAATCTCAAAAACAATTAAATTTAATCTTCACAACTTCCGACATATTAGACAGTCATTGACATTAAAGGCAGCGAGAATGTTTCTGCCCGCTCTAATCTTCTCACATATCGAATAATGCTTCACTAACTGGACCCTGACCAGTGCCACCACATTAAAACAGACTGAATCACTGTAAAAAGAGGACTTAAAATCTTTGCTAAGAAACAGATTTCATATCACCACTGTCAAATCCTTCAAACATATAATTTATTGAGCTTTGACAATTTCAAACACTTTAAGTATGGTTGTACAATATACAAAATCCTCCATGGACTCGCACCACCACCACTACAAGAATTTATTAAACAAAAACCTCCCACTGGCAGGACCAGGGTGACTACGAGAGGTGACTGTGAGGTTCCTCACCGACGTACCACCTTCGCACAGTCAGTCCTCTCAGTCAGAGGCTGTAACATGTGGAATAACATCCCTCACACAATAAGAGAATCCTCCACATATAACACCTTTAAAACGCACCTTAAAAAATGGCTCAAATCCAATCAACAATGCTCCCATTAGAGCTGTTCAGACCTCATGGTACATGCTACATATACGTATGTGGTATTGCCATGACTGTCTGAACAGACTCACATCGTACGGTTGTTGTTGTGCAGTGCATGCATACATATACGTATGTGGCATGCACTGCAGACATGTACCTTGCATTTCATGCTGTCACTCTGTAATCTATGCGGTCACTGTTTTTTGATGACATTAATTTGTAAATATGTAAATATGTATATATAAGTATGAATGTTTTAGGAGTTTGATTTTTGTTTGTCGTTTGTGTCGTCCTGTCTCTTGTCCTGTTTTAGATGTAAGGGACTGAGAATGAAAAGTAGCTGTTCAGCTAACTTCTGCACATTTACACGTGTAGTTTTTACTGGTGTTCATTAATGTGCTTTGTCCCTTTTCAAATAAACAAATAAATAAATAAATAAATAAAATAAATACATTAAAACCAAAATTAGAACTTTGAAAATATGGTACTACAGCACACTATTCAAAGTAGGATCAAACTCCCAACCACTTGAAAACTTGGAAGAATGAGATTTTTAAAATGTCAGATAAAGCCATGTATTTTTATTATCCAGTCACTTACCGTTTTTTCCACACAGTACAGTTGTCCCTCGCTATAACGCGGTTCACCTTTTGCAGCCTTGATTTTTTTAGTGCAATTTTGCGTGCTTTTTTACAGCATGTAAATTGTGTTCTGTATCCTGATTGGCTAAGGGACTGTAGACCATTGTCAATCAATCTCCTCCATGCTGTGTCTCCTGTACAGTACAGAATGCATTGAGCCAAATTGACATAAATGTTTGATCGACAGTACAGCGGAGCCTCAGGACGAAGCGGCACAGTCAGAGGAACTGTGAAATACACGCGAGTCACTATTAATTAATTTAGTGTATAAAGTGTGTGGTGAGGGCTTTTACAGCCTTAAAACATATATAATAATTGTAAAAAATAAAGCTGACTACTTTGCGGATTTTGCATATTGTTATTTTTAGAACGTAACCCCTGGGATAAACGAGGGACCACTGTTTTGCACAACTATAGGGCAGCTTTCTGAGGCTGAGAGGCAGGAATGGGCCAGCATCAAACAGTCAATACATTCCCATCACAAAGCGTTATATAGTTTTTTTTATACTAATTTTGCAATGGAAACATATTTTTACAATTAGATGCAGACAGTTCACAGCCTTTATAATACAATATGTAAAGGAAAAACAAAGGAATTTATGCCGGTAATCTTTCAGTTGCCCAGATAGGTTCCATCGCAAACAAAAAAATGTATTCTATGAAACTGGATAAAAGCTTTTTAAGAGTAAGTTTTGCCATTTTGCTCAGTTTTTCAGGCTTCTATGTTACCACCTTATATCTGAAAAGAGTAGTTAAGTCCATTGAACTACCTTAAGGTGTGAACTGTCACATGAGCCATAGTTTTTTGCATGATTCAAGCCCCTATGGTTGAGCTAACACCAAAACAAAGAAAACATAGCGTAGTCAGAGTAAGTTAACAGATATTAGTAACCGTGCAGTAGTGACATGCGCATATAAGAAACAAGCACTTGCGTCTTCACTGGGTTTCTTTCAAACTCCTGGCACTTGACTTATGATTGAGTTGCAGAGAAGGTGAAGCTAGCATCGCGCAATCTACTCTGAAACACTACTCTTACTGTATGCGTCCGTATTGATTGAACAGTAATCCGTACATGCCATTAAGCACAAGTATGATGCATGGGTGGCGCGCACTCTCAGAATGGCTAGCAAAAGCACAGCCAGGGGTAAAGAGTGGCAAGGTAATTATAGATCAAGAGCATGGTAATTCTGCAGTGTGTATCCCTATAGGCCAGAGGAGACTAGAGAAGAGGAGAGGAAGAGAGGGAGAAATGGAAAAAGAGAGAGAGGAAAGGAGAGCGGAGGGGGGGAAGACGCAGAGGGACGGACAAAATGAGAAGAGAGAGAGAGAGAGAAGGAAAGAGGAAGAAGAGGGAAGAGTAACTGGAAAACATGGAAGGCGCTTAATCACTCCAGACTGGGATACATTACCCCAAGTGGAATTTAACAGTGTAGTTAAAGGTCCTGTACTTGAGCAAAACTCGTCTTGCCCCAGTACAGATATGTATGTATGTATGTATGAGCAGTTCTTGAGGTCAAAACGTGCTCGCTGTGCGCCTTCTGCAGCAAATTTTATATTTTCCGATAATCAGGGAGTGTAGCGTTAGCATGCTAGTTGGCAAAACTCCGCCCTGGTCTCTGAGAGTTGTGAAAAGCGCTTATAAATGTATCTCTGTGAATGATTAGGATCCTCAGAAAGCCTACGGTAAGTGAGGAATAATTTTTGACCACTACTACTTGGACGAATACTAGTTTTAGTATTGATTAGTATCTCATTTTTTATGCTTTTGGCACCATAATTGAGTGATGCAGTTTAAACTGACAGTTACAATAAAATTCAGAATGTATTTCCGTTGAATCTGCTTTTTTTTGTGTGAATTTACAAAGCTGGAATTGCTCACATGGAAAATATATATGCTGACTAACTGGGGGGTTACTGGTTCAGTTCCCACCTACTGCCTGCGTCCCTAGGCAAGGCACTGCATGTACCCTGTCTCCTGCATAATTCATTGATGTTAAAAAGTTTCCAAAGCAATAAAGTAAAGTGACTCGATGTTTAAAGGCAATTATGATATATCGGTAACACTTTATAGTAACTACATTTTAAATAGCCTCAGTAAAGCATCATTATGAATTATGTCTTTGTTTATGCTTTATGAAGGGTAATTACAGCAGTGCCAAAACATTACCAGAACATTTTATCTGCAAACTAACTAAGTCATTTTTTAAATCTGATGCCCATTGTGTAGAGTATTTTGCAATTTACTAGTTGAGCAAAACCACTCTAAATAATTATAAGATATAGGTTACAGATTACTGATGAAAATGATTGAATTGTTTGCAACTTAAATGACATTTCCGTACCTCTGGCTGTTATTGATTATTTAAAATATATAAATTAGTTTTGTTTGCCTTTTGCACTTTTTATAAATTGCAAAAACAGATATGGTAGCACTTTATAATAACTAATAGCCTTAATACAACATGAACATGGAGTATTTGTGCTTTTGTTATTGGGTAATTATTATAAAGTGGTACACTCTATTTTGCTCATAAACTGAGGCGTAGTATCAAATTTTGGGTCCTAGGTGCAAAGCTTCTTGGTGGCCCCTAATATATAATAGTGTCTGATTTATTTATTCCAGTAAATGTTATTTTTATCATTCATTATTGCTAGTATATACACCCTAGAGTTTGTACATTACATCCTGTGTAATTTGTATGGCTGTATTAGAGTGTACATGTTATGATACAGTACAGTTTGTTACAGTCTCAACTACCAGACTACTACCACTAAACATATTATGTATAAGAAAATACACTAAATTCAGATTATAATCTTGAGTTTTATTGTTGAAAAAGTGTTTTGAACATGTTCTAGAACGATAACAGAAAAGCAGCCTTAAGTCACTTTGGTCGAGCTTCTCTTTGCTGAATGCCCTTTCTCCTCCTGCCAAAGTCACAGGGAGTTTACAAAAAAAAAAAAAAAAAAGTTTACAGCTTAATGCACTCCTCTCCAAAGATGATCTATAGCTGCATGTGACTGGGTCTGGGGAAATAAGGCCCCATAAACTGCTTTGAGGTGAAGCATTTCATTAATACATTTTGCTGTGAGGTCTCTGTGGTATCTTCTCCAGAGTGTCAGGCAGGATACCCTTAAATGATCTTCAGATATTTCCCTTAATTTCACAAATGGTGCAAATGTGTTGCACACTGCTGCGGTGACTATACCTTATATCTAAATACTGATAATAAAATAAATTACAACAAGTTCTTTTTTATTTTTTTTATCTATACAGGGGAATCCAATGAGAGTTTAAAATACAATTCAAAGAGAAAAAACAAGTATATAAGTCCATTTAAAAGATTAAGTTGAATTGCCTGTTCTGTGCTTTCCTCTGTGTCTCCATGTGCATCCATCTCATTTGGCATCCGTTCCCTGTTTCTTTTTCTTGTTCCTTCACTTTTGAAGTGAGCTGGGATCTCCATTGCCTGCGCTACAAATGTGGTCTCTGCAAGCCAAGTGTCCCACACGTCACGGAGAGTCTCCATCTCACCTGGAAGTGCCTTGATTTTGGCAGCTTCCACGTCCACAGAAATGCTCTGTGTCTGAAGTATCTGACTCAGATTTTCAGTGCTCTACAAGACCTTTACCCACACAGCACGGAGGACAACAGTATCAAATTTTGAGAAGTCGTTCTTAAGTCTATCGGCTTCATATTTAGCCATCTTTGTAAGATTAAAGGAGGCTAGGATGTATTCTAGACCTTCAGTGATGCAGTTTAAGTGAGTCGACACAACTCTAACAGCATTGATGCGAGCACTCCTCTGACACTGACATTGCCCATCACTCTGGAATAGCACTAAAGAGATTGTAGAGACAATTAATACAGCCAAAAAAATAATAATTTGACACTTCAGGAGACGACTGAGCTGCACTTACCCCCACCAGACTGAGGCTATGGCAAGCACAAGGACTATATGTAGCAAGTGGACTGGCTGTAATATCTTCCTGACATATTTGCACCATTGGCACACTCTTACCCTCTACCTTTGTCATGATCCCTGCCTGCTCCTTCCTCCTGTGTCTGCTCTGCCCATCCCTCACCTGCCTGTCTCTGGAGCAGGGCGGAGTTCCTGGCTTCTCATCACGCAGCTGCACATCAACACCACCTGCGGGAGGATAAGAAGAGCCAGGACTCTCCTCTCGGTTCCAGATCGTCTACTCACCTGACTGCTTGTTTCACCATCGTGCTACCTGTCTTCGTGCTGTTCGTGTTCCTGTTTGCTCCTTGTTATTCCTACCTGTGTTCCTGCTCGTGTTCCCGCTCAGCACCCTGTCTCCCTGCACTGCTCTGGACTCCCGACTCTGACCGTTTCCCGATACCAGTTTTGCACCTCTGGACCCTGACCTGCACCCCTGCACCCAGCTCCTCATATGTTCTTCTGTCACTTGCTTGTCTGTCAATAAAAAGTGTAAAACTTGCCCCGAGTCCCGCATCCTTTGGTCCGCCTCACACCCACATCACGACAGAACGATCTGGCCATACATGGACCAAGCAGACTCGGGGCCAACAGAACACGGACTGAATTTCCGGAATACCTGCCCTGTGTACCTGCCTACCTACCCTGCTTACCTGCCCGTTCTCCGCTCCCCGCCTGGTCCCGTCTTGTCCTGTCCCGACCTGTCCGCTTCGGTTCCGGACTGTTGTGGCTCCGCTGGATACAGTCTTCCGTCCAGGGACCCCCTCATGTCTGCTACCCCTCATACAGACTGTTGTAGCGCCGCTGGACATCGTCTTCCGTCCAGGGACCTTTACGTGTCTGCTACCCCTCATCTGGAGTGTTGTGACTCCGCTGGACACAGTCTTTCGTCCAGGGACCTCCACATGTCCTTTGTTTTTATCCGGACCGATGTAGCTCCGCTGGACACTGTACTCCAGCCCAGGGACCTCATCGTGCCTTCCTGCTCCTCGTCCTGATCCTTGTCCTGCTCCTTGCCCTGTACCTCGCCGGAAGTGGACCTTTTTTTTTTTTTTTTTTTTCCTCTCTCTCAAGTATCGTGTTGAAGACTTTTTCTCATGAAGATCAATGTTCTACGTCTCAGGACAAAGACAGTGAGTTACCCTTGATCCTTTCTTCTTGTTTCTTATTTGTTTTGTAAGTGCTCATACAAAAGTGGACCATAATACAATAACAGCTCAAGAGTGCCAAGAAAATTGCCACTGTGGACGTGATGGTAAATGGTAAATGGTCACATTTTTATACAGCACTTTTCCATCTTCAAAGCACTCAAAGCGTTTTACATCAAGAAACCAGTCACCCATTCACACACACACACACACACACATTCATACACACTTGGGGAGAGATGGGCTAAGTCTGGAGAACTGGAATCACACCGGCAATCTGTGGCTCAGTGGATCTGACTGATCAACCAATGATGTTTATGTCGAGAGCAGTATTCGAACCGCCAACCTTCGGATTAATGGACAAACACAGTCACCCCTAACATCATCAGACACATCTAATCTAATTCTATTTTTTTCAAAAAAAAAAAAAAAAAAAAAGAAAGATTCCTTGAAGCCAAACAAATTTTAACATCTGAGAGGGTCCAACACCTTAAGTCCGCCCTTACCGTTTAAAGCACTTGTTAATGGTCTTGGAGAAAAGGAAGCATGGGTTGAAATACAGAGCCTTTGCACTTCCACTGTAAATCAGCTAATCTCTTCTCATTTTCTCACGCCCTTTAGCTGACTTTGGATATTGAAGATAATTTTGGAATGGTTTGCCCTCCACATCTTTATGTTTGATGTTGGCGATGTCATGTTTTTCACCACCTTCATGGGCTAATTTGTGAACAATGGTTTCCCCCTGTTTATCAGTAAGCTTTGGCCATAGTCCTGAGTCCACTGACAAATTCTGTATTCCTTAATGTGTCACCATCTTCCTCTTCTGTTCATGAAATACTTGGCTTTCCCTTTCTTCATTTTCAGCCTCTTTTTCATGTTATGTTCCTGGACATCTTTTAATAAGTAGTAGTAGTAGTAGTAGTTAACTCAGCTATGCTTTAATTGCCGATAGAGTCCTCCTTGCCTCACAGTTACATAATAAATGTTTTACTCGTGATTCTATGTACAACCTACTCCATTTTAGTTTTAACCAGAGCCGCTGAAGTCGTGCCTCTCATCCCACACACTCAGATCAGTTACACTACACTGTTTTATTCCTTATTTCTACAACTAATGATGTAGTTCTTGTTCAGTCTGAATCACATTTGATGCAACATCTGTGACAGGATTCTAGTTTGGAACAGAAGGAGTGGTGGGAGCATGAACAATTCAATCTTTTATGGCACACAGATTCGACAGACAGTTATGGGGTCTGAAGAGTCACAAAAGTTGTTCCTTCACATTTCTAGTATTTGGTTTGTTATACTGAAACCATAGACTGTACAAAGAAGTCGATTAAGTGAGTGTGACGTCACCCATAGCATTTGCCTCCAGTCAAATGAAGCTCATCAAGGCTAACGGTTAGAGGGGCAAATTTGGAGCTGAATTCAACATTTGAAATCCTGACTGCGAGTATCATAGCAACCAAAGAACCAATCTGAAGCGAGGCTGTTGTGGGTAACGCCCCTTCCCGCCCACAGGGAGCGGATGCTTAGCAACGCTGTCAATCAAACCTGTTGCTAATGCTAGCGGGAGCGGCCTCGGGGAAAGACGGTGCCAGATTTGTCTTTTATTAATTTTCATATCTTGAATCATGGACAAAATAGCAAAATAAAAACAGCAGGATCAAAATGACGAGGCTCGCTGCAGAGAGAGGGATGACATTTTTTCAATGTAAAGTGAATTGGAGCCAGAGTCAGTGGAGCCAGAAACGTGCCCATGATCACTTCCCATTTGGAACACAGTCTATAATTGAAACACTTTTTTTTTTTTTTTTTTTTTTTTTATCTCTCCTAAGATTGAAAGTCTATAGGTCAATACTATGTAATACAATAAGGGCAGCTAAAAGGACTGTTAGTGTTACAATGCACATTTGGCAATTTACATTTTACATATTTATTATGAGAATACAATGTAATTAAGAGGGGAAAATGGCTTCCCATTTGAGAGAATGACATCAGCATATCTAGAATCTCAAAATCACCAATTGTCCCAAAAAGAGGTATTTCATTTATAAAGGATTTGTCAAAGCAATTCACAAATGACTGTATATTTATTATTTATTTTTAAGCATCTTAAGCATTTTAAAAACACATCTTCCCCTTTATTACAGAGTTAGATACTTGACCCCTACATGCTCATATGATTCTTTACATTGTTGACTGCAAAAATTGTGTCCATACACTACACCCATATTAATTCATCTGTGCTTTTGATGTAAAGAAATCGCATCCACATACAGACTCTCCAACTGGACCTTTTTTTATAGGTAAAGACTATCTCCTCCTGCCTGCTGTCCATGTGTTGTGTGGAGTCTCACAGACACGTGGACAGCTTGTATAAGGTCCAAACATCTCACGAGTCTGCTGTACCAGGCCAGTCATTACAGCACAAGTGTCCACGTGCTATTTCCCATTATAGAACTACTGAATTATTAGAGAGGTATTATAGTATCTCTGTATCTCACACACCATTGATACAAATACATACTTTATCTGGGAATTCACTTTACACTTCAATTTTTGTTACTTGATGTTTGTTCTAAACTTTACTTTGGTGACTGTGTGCATCAGAGGTTCTGCATTACAGCAAGTTTTTGACTTTAGCTGTAAAGTTTGGTTGTTTTTATAGTGTTGAACTTATAATAAAATGTCAGTATGCTTTGGTGATAAGCAATGTCAGAGAATTTTGTTTTGAACCTACACCAAGAAAAACTATGGCAAGTCACAATCCAATACCAATATGGTGTGTTAAACAATTATACCATTGCATATATAGGACATCATTATCTTTGCTCCAATCCAGCTTGAACTGATTAAATTATATATTAAATAAAAAAATATATATATATATATGTAAAGGTTTTATTTTTTTGTTGTTTTTTTCAGGAAGATTTAATTTTATTTTATTTTTAATTATTATTATTTATTTATCTTTATTTATACAGGGAGAGCGCAATGGGAGCAATAGAACTCTTATTTTCATGAGTGCCCTGTTCAAATACAGAAAAAAACAAGCAAAAAAGAAACAAAAAAAAAAAACCAACTATTACATAAGTTCATTTAAAATATTAAAACAGGTGCAGGTATGAGTATAAATGTTTGTCACCAGATTATTAAATTGCATTCGTGGTACCAAAGTATCTAATTTTGCATGCAATGTTTAAAGAAATGGCATCCACATTTTCCGTGAGAATTGATGCATTTCATTCCATGCCCATCACTAGTATGCTTCTAAAATGCTAGCATCTGTATGACAATGTATACATATAATAGCAAGAATATGCCATTGTAGTGTATACAGAAAGGGGAAACGTAAGAGAGTGGTACCACATGAAAAAGGAGCAGAGACATCTCAATCCACAGACGCACGCGGCAGCACAAACAGAGACCAGCCTTTTGGTCGGAGCACGGGTTTGAAGCATCCAACTTAAAAGCATCCACACCTATTGATGTTCCCACACACCCTCAGGAACTACAGCAGGACAGGACTACCTCTTCAAACCGAATATCAAAACTTCTACTTATGTGCTTGGAATTTTAAAAACGTTTCACATACGATCTATAGCTGTCTGGTTATATCCTCTCTAGACGGAGTTAGTGAAACAATGGATGACTTGAGAACTTGTTGGAGCCAACTTTGGTTTACAATTGCACTTCCTTGTTGGCCACAGGCAGCAAATGTGATATACATAGAGGTAATTCCATAACTCCTACCGAACAATCATAATGTAAGCAAGAGCCAAAACTTGTGCCAATTACGTGATAGTTACATATTAGACTTATACAAACACATGACAACGCCTTTATTCTGTTAAATTAATGTTTAAACTGACAGAAAAATGTGTTCCTTGTCCCTGCGCTTTGGATGGAAGTTTTTGGTGTTTGATGTAATGGAATGTGTATTTTTACTTTTTATTTGTATTTGCCTGTCCAGGGACTGCAGTAGCTAAATCTGGTAGAAATAATCTTTTTTTTTTTTGTGTGAGATTAATGCATTTATACGTAGTCCCTGACAAATAAAGCACAAAGAAAGAATGACATGACATAATTAGAGGTATTCCATTTTAGAGCTCACCATTACTTCCTGTATATTTGTACTGTGATCAATATTTACCTCACCACTAGTACTATTCCACCCAACAACTCATTTTCAATTCACCTTAAAAACTACTTTTTGAAAACCGCCGTGAATGCTAAAGATGACTTCAAACGTTCTACTTTTAAATCAGTAATGAGATTTACTCCCTAAATTTATAATGCATAACGACTGCTATGGCACTAATGGTCTGCATCATTCAGCATTCAGCAGAAATAACCCCCAAATGTCTAGATTTTGGTTTGTTTTTCATCGACGAGTGGAGTCAAATACAGTTCACTGCCTAGACTTTCTTGTGCGTTTCTTAGCAAAAACTCCCGGCAAAGACATGCATTAATGTTTCAGTGTTTTGCAGTGGAATGTTCAAGTTATATAAGCGATTGATGGTGTTTTGGCAAATCAGCATTCTGTATGTTCAACTTTTTCATCACCACAGGGAACGTTGCCATGAGTTTTTCTTATGCAATGTAAAATGATTTTTTGTAGTGTAGTACATATAATGCATGGGTCAAGCTATCAAGATATCAATGTCCCCCACGAAGGATCAGTAAATGAACAAATTATTTGGTTTCTGCATGACCGTAGCAGGAGGTGTGTTCGCATTGCCAGCAGTAAGTCAGACCTGCTTTGCTAGGTTCACTGGTTCTGTTCATTGTTTTTACGGGCAGAATTTCTAGGCGCTGTCAGGAGCCAGAGGAGGTTCGGTTTGGGGACCACAGGATCACATCTCTGTTGTTTGCAGATGATGTTGTTCTGATGGCTTCTTCAAACCAGGACCTGCAATATACACTGGGGGGTTTGTAAGTGTGAAGCAGCTGGGATGAAAATCAGCTCCTCTAAATCTGAGGCCATGGTTCTCGACCAGAAAAAAGGTGGCTTGCCCTCTATAGGTGGGTGATGAGTCCATGCCTCAAGTGGAGGAGTTCAAGTATCTCAGGGTCTTGTTAACGAGGGGAGGATGAAGCACGAGCTTGGCGGATTGTTGCAGTGATGATTCAGATTGTTTTTGCCTGTGATCCAGAACACTCACTTCTTCAGTACTTTACAAAGATGTGAGTCTGATCATAATGAATCTCCCGTTTTCAAATGGGTGTGATTGAAAGGGGGATTAACCAATCGGGGACAGGCATGGTCCACCCGTATTAGAAATAATAAAGGAAAAATATCACAGGGGGCTGAAAAACATTATGGATTTCTGCAGAATCAATGAGCAAAGCATTAAACTCTGTTAATCTGAGGTGCGAGAAATTTGATTTTATTTGTAAATCATAGGTGACCAATGAGCTCCTTCATTTCACTTGTCACTGAGAAAATTGATCTGACTGCACAATCGCATTTGACCGGGCTTGAGATGCAACAGAGGACAAGGGGACCAGATTCGATATCAATCTGTATAAAGAATACAAAGAGAAATCATTCTGGATTTGCCAGGCAAACTAATAACAGTTTTGGCCCAGAATGTAGTGGTATTGTGAGTACAGTTACCACTAATTTGAGAACAAAAGACCTTAAAGTGTATTGAAGACAGTAATGTATGCCTTTGGTAAATATTAGCCACCATGTGCAAGGTCATAATACATTTTAATGATCCAGTAGAGATTTTTGTCTTTTGTTGTTGACCTATTCTTCGCCACTGTGGAGTTATGTGTCAAGATCAATGGGCGACCGCAGTTGACAATCATGGGACTCACTTCAAACAATTGAATGGTCAGGGGTACCTAGCTGGAGGTTTAGTCTATGCTGCATAGTTTGGAAAGCCATCTAGAAACAAGGAGAACATGCAAAAGTATTCCAAAAATCAAACCTATCCTGCTATAAGTTAGACTGCTATTCATTTTGTCACCATTTTTCGATTCTTGCGTAGAGCTTCCTCGAATGCCTCTGTGTCTCTTCCACTGGCCAAAGCAAACTTTAATCCAGTGACTTCATTAAATGATAAAGAGTGGCCTAAATGAGCTGCCCATCTGTTCACTATACAAGCTGGAAAAGAAATGCAGGAGGATCCTAAGAAAAGTGATACAAAAATACTATTGTTAGACCCAGTAATGTTGTCTAGCAAAAGAAGGTAGGCAAAAATAACAACTTTTAGAACACTTGAGGCAAAAAGGATCTAAGTGTAAATAAGTAATAAATTAGAACTGTTTGAAACTGCCCAAATATAGTGCTACATTTATCAATTTCAGTTATGTATTGGTCACTTTTTGATTCAATTACTTCTTTTATTTGATATGTTTTAACTTAGAAATTCTTGAACCTTCCATCTCAAGTTCAGAGGGCTTTATGTGGGCCCAGGCAGAGAATAAAAAATGTAATAGTCTGGATTGAAACTGATAACACTCTCATTAATATAAGTCCACTTCTTATTGTCAACATTAATTAGCAAAGTTGGACCGGGGCAGAACTTTTAAGTATTAAGTAAATCGCTTTTACTTAAAGGTACCTTTGGTTTTCTGGGTGGAATGAGTGATTTAGCATGGCAGGTTGCATATGTCATATATTTCTGTCTTGGTTCAATATCTGCAAAAAGGTTTCATTCAATCTTACATCAAGAGTCTAGATGTAATTTCACCTCCAAGACCTTAACCTTCAAGAATTTAATGTCCAGGTATAAAAGAAGAGATCAATGCTAAGCTTCCAAGGCTAAATTCAAAGCCGAATCTAACCTTCAAGGGGTCATAAGCAAAATCTGACATGGTGATTGTTCACATGCCATAACATGATGCACAGCTGTCAACATCTGCATCAAATGTATCTGTGTAACTGACATCAGAAAATTTGGAAAATAATAGACATTCTTTTTTATTTTCTAGTGCATTTTATTGTATTATTTCAGTTGGCTAAAGTGTGATAACATTTATGGATTCTGTAATGTTATAAAATGTTATCTAGTAGTGCTACACCAAGCCCCACTCTCTTTTTGTGTACAACATGACACTTTAATGTAGGCCTCCTTATACAAGCTCACCATCTTTTTTATCAGAATGTGACTAGGACTTATACACTGCCATGAAAATTTTCACTCCATGATCATGTTATTTGTATTCAATAAATTCAGGAAAACTTCAAGTGAATGTGTGATTGATTAGCAGGTGATTAAACATGAATATGAGTATAAAGCCACTCAAATTTAGCTGACATTAGTAACACATTAATGAAATGCAAGTGCATTTGTGGCTCATTCACGGGTCATTCACTCGTCCAGCAAAGCTTCTTTTATTAACAAAAGTACCCCGCTGCAGTCCAAAGTTGTTGAATTCTTGACGTGAGCCAAAGTCAAGGCAACAGACAAACGTACTGAACACTTACATCATGCTGTCCTAGTGTCCTCGTGCTGTCTCTGAGATGTGTTTATGAGCAAAAGAGGGTGGGAAGGGTCGAGGCATGGCATAATGTGTATTGAACAAACACATTAAATCAGAAAGTGCTATGTACTCTGAGGGCCCCCGTTTTGTCATAATTATATGCAGACTGAGAGAAAGACATGAATGATAAAACTACCGTGACTCTGCAACCTGCATAGGCTTTTTATAGGAAGATCCGGCTCTGGCTAAGTTTGTCCTATGTAGTATACTCTACCTACAAGGGCTTTTATTGTCCTGGGTGGGTCATTTGTCCTCTGCATTTGATCCATCCAACAATGCCACTGTGACAGACTGAGCAGTTGGAAGCCGCAGTGCAGTGCCAATGGATCGATGTCTAGGTCTTGAGCTCAACAAGACGCCCTTAGCTGAGGAGCTTTACATATTATGCATATTTGATGATGATAAGGAAAATGGGGTGAACACAAAAAAAAAATTAAATATGTCATTCCACTATGTGCAAAACTCCACACGGAGATGTAAAAAAATGTGTGTGATGAGTTATGCTACCCAATTTATCCCCTATCTTGATGTTTGAGGTGGAATTTCCCCACTGGGCAAATCATTCTTATCACTTGCAAGGGTGTAAGTGCAAATATTCCTACCAAATGTAACTAGCCTAAAATATCAACATAACTATCAATATAACAGCTGGATGGAAGACCAATTTGATATGCTGAGGCGACCCCTGAAAAGTTACTTAACTAATCACTTTATTTTTTTTTTTTTTTTTTGGGGGGGGGGGGGTTCAATATATTTTCCATTCTTTCAACCATCTACTGTACCAGCAGCAGCTCCACTGTCCACAGCCTGTGGTTGTGGTGCAGCATTAGCTCTGCTCCAGTGCGAGGCCCACTTAAACTCTCTCAGCCCATAGACCCTTCACATGAAGTTTGTAGCCAGCAGCTGACGCATCAACAAACAAGCCCTGCTTTGCCAACAGTTCCCACGCCAACCCCAGCGCACATGCAGTCCCAAGCGGGCACCACTCAACTCCTTTATCACTCCTCTTGCTCCTCACGATAGGGCTGGACTATGTGTTCATGACTTAAACATGCCCGAGTATCAAATCAGAACGTGTCGCCGGACGAAGCAGTCTTTGATTTGTTGGATGAGCGCTGCTGGCCTGAGGTAACTCCCACCGCCGCCATGTTTGCGTGCTAACTTCCACTTAGCGCTAGTGTTCACAGCGGTGTAAAGGCACACATTGAGGCAAGCCCCCAGTGTGGGAGAGAGCCGGGTTAGTGCTAGTGTCTGTTAGCTTGTGTGTATGTCCTGCTTCATATTTTATTGACCGTATGTTCCCAGGAGGGCGGCTAAAGATGGTGCCGTGTGGGCCAACAGAGGGATGTGTGTTTGGGCTATGGGGGGATGTAGCAATTGCCCACCGATAAGAACAATCACAATACTGGGAACATGCACATGAGGATGAGAGGGGAGGACTGGAGAGCACGCACAAGCTGGAGCCAGTCTGCAACCGTTCTTCTATGGCCTGCAAAAAAACTTCTAAAAGTCTCAAATGAAATCTGAAAAGGCTGACATTGTGAACTAAACATAATATGAATTTGTGACACATTTGTAAAATCCAATAACACAGGAACTCAGTAGCCAGTCAGTCAGTATTTCTATTTCACAGTTCTAACATTCTTCAGCCACCAGTGAATTAAAAAGCATATTTCCAATTTCACGTGTCTCTACCACATGGTACAGACAGATTAACTTATAATTTTAGTGTTTTGTTATTTGCAGTTTCTTTATAATTTTACTGTGCTTGCCCCATCCCGTTGTTACCCTGATGACATCCAAGAGCATATGACTGTGCCTATCTGCTGCTGGGCGATCAGCACACCTCTGCACTGGCGGGAAGGTAAAAGGATGTGACTGGAGGCATGGGGGAGAGCAGACGGAGTTGGAGCAGGAGAATGCGACAAGGAGGTGCCAGAAGCAGCACCTGCCACATATGGCAGCAGTATTGGCAAAGGCGGAGACCTGAGGCAGTCTGGGCTCAGGCAGCAACGGTGGGACGTATGGGACAGATATGACGAACAACAAGTAAGAAGTGAAGTACAAGAAAATAGTGGTACTCAAACATTAGCCTATGGTATGAGGATGCATCTGGTGATACATGTTATTGGCCCTTTGTTTATGTATGCAGCTGCTTCAGGAGGAAACGCGGCGGATGAGCCCTAGCAGGCACTAGGCCCGTGAAGATGGATAGAACAAATGGGTGGTTCTCCCTGCTGAGGTCCTGAACGACAGGACTGGGATGAAGGACTGTACGAATGTGTGGACAGGCTCAGATTTTTATATTGCATTTTGTGGTTAAATTTCTACACAACCGCTTACCTTCTGAGATGTCCTCAGGTCTGGAGTGGGATGTGTTCAGGAAATGACCCAAAAGACAGAAGCTCTGATAGTGTAATGCTATTTATTACAAAAACAGAGTATATGCCAATTGCAGACAGAAGTCTGGATATCTCTAAGCCAATCAAAGATATCCCCCCATATTTATATCCATAGAACACCTCCTTTACATAACTTATCATCAATCTATCTACAACCACTTAACTATTTCCAGATGTTACACATATACATCTCAGTGTTGGACACAGCCGTAAACTGTGTCACCTCTATACATTAAGCTCTTAAAGAAGGACCAGCAGGCCCACAAGCATCTAATGGTGAAGGCCAGATAGTACAATTTTAAAATATCTTTTAAAATTCTTAAAACAAGCTAGGCCTTGTTTTAGAATTCAATTAATTACCAAATTATTTCTATTTGCTAAATGCCAGCAGAGCGATAGAAGTTTTTTAAAACAATTTTTCATTACTTTCTTCAGAAGTTTACATACAGTAAGATTACTATGCCTTTAAATAATTTAGGAAAATGCAGATGATAATGTCATGTCTTTGGAAGCTTCTGTGCCCAACCCAAGAACAAAAGCAAAAGACCTTGTGAAGATGTTAGCTGAAGCTGGTAAGTGTGTCATTATCCACAGTGAAATGAGTACTGTACCGACATGAGTTGAAAGGCCACTCTTGAGAAGAAGCCATTACTTCATAAGAAACATTAAAAAAAAGTCAGATTACAGTTTGCAAATGCACACAAGGACAAATACAATATTTTTTGGAGACATGTCATGTGGTCTGATGAAACAAAAATTTAATTGTTTGGCCATAATGAGCATTGTTACATTTGGAGGAAAAAGGGTGAAGCTTACAAGCCTGAGAACACTATCCAAAGTGTGAAATACGGGGGTGGCAGCATCAAGTTGTGGGTTAGTTTTGCTGCAGGAGGGACTGGTGCACTTCACAAAATAGATGGTGTCATGAGGAAAGAACATTATATGGAAATACTGAAGCAATATCTCAAAACATAAGCTAGGAAGTTTAAGCTTGGACACAAACGGGTCTTTCAAATGGACAATGGCCCGAAGCATACTGCCAAACTGGTTACAAAGTGGCTTAAGGATAACAAAGCCAAATTCTAAATTCTATTGAAAATGTATGGGCAGATCTGTAAAGGCAAGGTGATGTAACTGAACCTACAAACGTGGTTCAGTTACATCAGTTCTGTCAGGAGGGATGGGCCAAAATTCACTATTATGACAATCTTGTGGAAGGATATCCAAAATGTTTGACCCAAGTCACACAGTTTAAAGGCAATGGTGCCAAATACTAATGAAATGTATGTAAACTTCTGGCTTTGAAGAAGGTAATGAAAAATTTGTTAAAATAATTCATTATATTGGCATATATTGGCACTGACTTTTCATTAGATTGGCATTTAGCAAATAGAAATAATTGTGGTAATTGTAATTGACCTAAAGCAGGAAAACTTATGTGTCTTTTTATATAGTCTGTGTAAACTTCTGGTCTCAACTGAATATATATAAGCCGTCATTCAAATGTGGTTTATGAGCAGGAAAGTTACATAGTACACCTTTAAGAAATAAAAAAAAAAAAAACAATTCTCTTCTTGATACTTTTCATTGGCAAATGTGGTGTTTTCATGCCTTCTTGTAGTACATAAAAGTAACGCATTAAATATAAAACAATTGAAACTCAGCTATAGCCCCATAGTCACGCACACATTGTAGATTTCCAAGCTGCTAGGAGTAGAGAGATTTCACAATGATGGAATCTATAGAAGCATGAAGGAGAAACAAAAGCTGTGAGCAAAGTGCGTGTAACAATCAGGAATGCAAACACGTATCCTATAGGGGAGGACATCTTCTGGTTTTAAAATGTAGCCTGTTTTATGTATGAGCATGGACACAGAAAATGACATGCACGCTTATACTCAGTGGTCCTTGCATGTCCCGGAATCCTTTTATTAGCATGCACGGAAAGAAATAGGGAGCTAACACTCAAACTCCCTGTGTGTTAGGTATGTGTTACGCTATCTTGTCTACCTGATTCTGTTGTCCAAAATACGTCTTGCCCCAATACAGATATATTGTGTAAGCAGTTCTTAAGGTCAAAATAAGTACGCTGTGTACTGTCAGCATCAAATTAGAAAAAAGTTTTATTGTTCGAGAATCAGGAATTATGTGGTTAGCATGATAGTTGTTGTTAGCTTTACCGTGACAGCAAAACTCCACTCTTGCCTGATTGTGAAAAGCACTTATAAGCTCATTGTGGTGAGTAAGTTAGGAATAACTTTGGACACCCACAAACTAGTTTTATTTTTCACATTGGTCAGATACAGACATATACTGCATAGAAGAAGTGGACAAAATCTTTATAAATTGTTTAACAAACTAAAAACTAAAGATGCTGAACAAAGATAGGAGACCTATAATAATTAACAGATATAATTAGAACTGGCAAACAGTTATATTATAAAAGAATACATATACAGAGAACCTGGGACAAACTAAATAGTGTAATTAAACAGGGGTCAACAAAAGCTCTGTATCCAAGTTATTTTGATGATATAAATGGGGATAATCATGGAGAATATAGTTAATTGTTTTAATATTTTTTTTGTAAATATTAGCCCAGAGCTGTCTGCTGAAATCCAGACCAAGCTAAAATTCAGTGTAGTGAAACAATAATGAGGAACACTTACTCATTTTTTCTCTCAGCAACTAACGAACAAGAAGTCAAATATGTTGTTCAAAAATGTAAAAATAAATTATCCACAGAGACACAGCCATAATATCAACATGTAATTGGTTAAAACAGTTATAGATAACATTGCAAAGCCTCTAACCCATATATGTAATTTATCTCTTTAGTCTGGCTGTTTCCCAAGCAAAATAAAAATTGTAAAAGTGATACCACTATTCAAAAATGAAAATAAACACATTTTCACAAATTATAGACCAATTTTACTGTTGCCTCAGTTCTCAAAAATTCTATAAAAAAATCTCGGCTAGAAAAGTTTGTTGACAAGCATCAAATAATAAATGACAGTCAATACAGCTACAGAGCAAAAAAGAACCACTTGCATGGCAATAATTAAAGCATTAAAAGAAATCACCAATGCATTGGACCAAAAGAAGCATGCTGTTGGTATTTTTACTGATCTGAATGAAAGGATTCAACAAAATTAATCATTCAATCCTGCTAAGTAAACTTGAAAGATATGCTATCAGAGGAGAAGCTGGGGACTGGCTACTTAAGAGTACGAGTTCAGTATGTTGGGAGAATACTCCTCTGAATACCTTGGCATTGCTTATGGAGCTCCCCAGAGCTTAGTGTTGGGACCCATACTTTTCAATCTTTATATAAATGATATATTTAATGTCACATTCATTAAAACATTTTTTTTTTTTTTTAATAGTAGATTATAATGAGCTTGTAGACACCATGAATGTGGAATTAAATAAAATAAAACAATGGATGGATACAAACAAACTATCACTGAATCTAAGTAAAACCTAAGTAATGACCTTTAGTGACCATAAAACCAACCCAGAACTACAAATAAATACTGAGGATGTACAAATTGAAAAGCAAATTATCATGGAAATCCCACATTCGGCATATAAAAACTAAAATAGCCAAGAGCCTTTAAATTATAATTAAAGCAAAACAATATCTTGATCACAATACACTCTGTACATTATACTGCTCACTGGTTCTCCCTTATTTCATGTATTGTGTTGAAATATGGGGAAACAATTACCAATGCTCAACTAACCCATTATTCTTAATGCAAAAACGAGCAGTGCGGATCATTCACAAGGTTGGTTTTCTAGAACATACTCACTATATTTTCATCCAGTCCAAATTATTTAAATTTTCTGACCTTGTAAAATATTATACTGCAATTATATTATTCAAAGCCTTCAATAAGTTATTACTGTGTAACGTGAAAAGTATTTTGCTCTTAAAGAGAGAACTTACAATTTGAGAGGCCATGGAAGTTTTATACCAGCTAATGTTCAAACCACTCACAACAGTTTTTTGTGTGTGATGTATGTGGAGAAACTGTGGGATGCTCTGGATTTACAACAAAAGCAATGCCAAAATATCATAAATTTAAGTTTTTTATATAAAGACATGGTTTTGTTCTGAATACAGACAGAGGCCAATTTAAACAAAAAGTTATACTACACTTTCTCCGTATCAGTGTTAGTGTTTCCTTACCATTGTGGTATTCTTGCTCTTACCATTGTTGGTATGTTTTTCTTTCTGTTGCAATTTAGAAATGCCTCATGTTACTTATAGTATCACATCTAAATGATTGTCAGTGACCTTTTGCATTTATTGTCATGAATTGAATGAGTCTATGTGTATATGTGTGTATGTGTGTGTATATATGTGTGTGTGGTATATATATATATACACACATATATACATATACACATACATATATATACACACACATATATATATATATATATATATATATATATGTCTTCTTCTTTTTTTTTTTTTTTTTTTCAGCTGAATAGGAAGTTTTCTTCTTACCACTCCTTTTCTAGCTTGTATAGGAACAAATCTGTGAGATGTGCTTTGGGTGTGCCTGATACATGTTTTTTTAATTAATAAATAAATTAAATGAATGACTAAGAGAGTGTGACGTTACCCATAGCGTTCGGCTCCAGCCAAATTAAGATTATCGAGGCTATCGGTTTTAGGTGCGAATTTGGAGCCCAGTTCTATTTTTGGAATTTCGACTGCCAGCAACCAAAGAGCGAGGCTGTTGAAGTTAGTGCCCCTTTCCGCTTAGCAACGCTGTCAATCAAGCCTATTGCTGAAGCTCCCGAGAGTGACCTTGGGGAAAGAAGGCACCTCATCGGCTTGTTATTAATGTTCATATCTTGATTTACAGACAACATACAGAAATAAATCATCTTGAGCGTGTTAATATGAACATTTTAATCCCAAAATGACGAGCCTGACAGCAGCAATTACGGAGAGAGGGGTGATGTTTTTTTCAATAGAAAGTGAATTGGAGCCAAAGCTGATGGATCTGTAAGTGTGCCCATGCTCACTTCCTATTTGTAACGCAGCGGCTAGCGAGTTAGCTATGTCTATTTTATATATAGAGTCTATGGGTACAGTGCCTGTATTATCCAGAAATAAAGTGCATACATTTTTACTGGGGGAAAAAAAAAACTTTTAATGCTGCACTATGGAACATTCCAGGCAAAGCGGTAACATTTTTATTGAGTCAAGCGAATGGTGTCCCTTCAACCAGAAAAGTTACATAGTGCAACTTTAAATGGGATAAAAGTTCCAAGTTTGTACATTTTCGAGTCACACAACTATACAAGGCTCTGTGATGGTTATAAAAGCAAAACAATAGCGAAGGAGTCGTTAATATTTTAACAATGGGTGAACTGAAGTGCATTGAAAAAAAGGATACTAACTTTTTAGAGTTTTCTTTTCTTTTTTTTTTAATGTTACAATTTGACTAGCGTTGAGAACTGTTGATGTTAATAAGCTTTGAATATTCAAACAGGGCAGAGTGTGGGATGCCACTCAGTGCATATAGATCTTTAAAGGGCCAGTACATCATTTTAATATATTCTTGTCAAGATAAATGCTCTTCACATCAGGCTCTTTACATCACGCATCGTATGGTAAAAGCTGTTGAATATAAATATACTGAAACTGTTAAATATAATGCATTCATTATACATACCACTTTCTCTGACAAAAATGCAAATAGTAGGCAGAGATTGGAGAACTATAACAACTGTGTGACTCCCTGTTGTTTCTGTTTCATGGTGCAGTTTCACAATGACAGAAAGGACTAGTGGTCAGGCTAAAAGGTCAACCTAAAACATATTTATGACTATGAAATCAGGTACAGGCCCTTTCACAAAATATTGCTGACTTGCAGAAATGACAGTTATTACAGTGTCAGTGCAGTACAGCCCTTTTGCCTTCTTCAAGTGTTTTGTCCATACGTGAAGATACTGCTGGCTTGTGCAATGCGAGAATTCTCTCTTTCAGTTACATTAAGCCTTCAACCTAGCTCAAGATCACATAGGTGGTTAGCCTTTGACATGTCTTTAAGCTCATGATACTTGACTTTTTTTCTAAAGGTCTATGGGAAAATGGAATGGCAAATTTATTTCCAGAGACACAGCGGACTTCCAAGTGGGCTGGTCTATTGAGGTCTATACAAAAAAAAGTCAACTCCTGAGTGTGTCCAAATAAACCACTACATGTGAAAAACATATCTTGGTTAAAATAAAATAATAAATATATCTATCAACCTCAAAAAATACATTTCTTGATAAATCAACAGTTGAAACATTTTGCATTTATAACACTCTGGTAAACCCTTTCCTCAAACCGCACAACATCTACTACTTCTGCAAGGTGCCCCAGCCATATTTGGATATGTTTATTATTCACCAAATAAAGTTAATTTTGTACTGAAGTATAGATTTTAATATGGTGAGAATTTTGTAGAGGAGGGAGAATAGCCTAAACATATCAAAGACTATGTTAGGCCTTGTTTCTTAAACTACAATCAGATCATGGGGAGGTGTTCCGGGCATGTCCGACCGGAAGGAGGCCCTGGGGAAGACCCAGGACACGCTGGAGGGATTATGTCTCGCTGGGAACGCCTTGGGGTCTCACCTGAGGAGCTGGAGGACTGGGGAGAGTGAAGTCTGGGAGTCCCTGCTGAGACTGCTGCCCTCGCGACCCTGGATAAGTGGAAGAAAATGGATGGATGACAATCAGATCATAAAACACATCATTTTAAATTTGAGCATGTCCACTGTCCTATTGTGGGTGTGTCTGCTATATAGTTATAATCTATGGCACTCATGGATCATTATGTTATAATTTGGACATTTTAAATCACAATATTGGTCTAAAACAACTTTATAAAGGAAACAAGTCAGCTGACTTCTCCGCATTAGAAAACTGCCGTGCCCAGTGGGAGCATGACGTCGGTGTAAGCGTCATCACAACAAAAAGATGCAATGCCAGCACCTCCGATGGATAGCTGCAGCTGCTAGCCAAGTAGCACGATGTTTGTTTGTTTTTTTTGGTCATTTATACCAAAATGACTATGCAACGCTGCCAAATCCTACGTACATCACAGATTAAGAAAATAAAATTGGAGTATGTAACAATGGCAGTGAAAATAGGTATTGAAAATAAGCAATTAAAGATTACTCAAACATGCACGAATCACTCCAAATACAACTTCGGGTCAGTAAATGGTGAGGGGAAACTATATTATATCGATTTTCCATAGTAGGTCTGCTTTAATTCATGTTCTCTCGCTCTGATGTGCTGTAAAACACAAGTTACTAGCTGCAGTTAAAAATGCTTTCAAAATAATTCATATTTCACCCATTGTTAATTCTGACACGGGAATTCCATACAGATGCAAAAGAGATAATTTATGAATGTAGCAACAAAAGGCAGTCATTGTAGCGTGGAGCCCAGGCCTGCTCCTCTGTCATATCATTGGCTGGATAAATAACATCTCCATTAATCATAATAATAGCCTTTACCACATGGGACAAACAGGGCAGCTGGTAGGCCATATCACAACCAATCCAACCAATAGGAGCGGGTTTTACTGAAGAGGCCAGGGATCAGTAATACTCATCAGTAATTACTCTCACTATAAGAGGCATCTGTGGGCTTGGTGACCTGACCTCCATTTCTGAGCGGGTGCGGTCGCGTGTGAGCGGGTGCGGTTGTACAGTGCGGTAGACGGATGTCTGAGGAGACGGGAATGGATGGGGCGAGCGAGGGGGTCCCAGGGTGAGAGAGAGACGTGACACCTCATTATTCAGCTTTCGGAGCATGTCTGGGATTCGAAATGTGTGTGTGTGTGTGTGTGTGTGTGAGTGAGCGAGTGTGTGTAAGCAGGTTTAGCAAGTCATGTGGGGACGCAACTGTTTTATGTGGTTATTTGTATGTCAGGCAAGAGATGCTAAGAATTGGAATCTGCAGTTCATGAGTCTTTAATGTATTAAAAAATGAGTATTAATACACTTAAATCTAAATCTATGGAATTAGATTACAGTGACATATGGTATGGTGTGCTTTTATTTAGACAGGGACAGTGCATGACATTACATTGACTTTAAAAAACAGGAAAGATGCACGGTGCCAGGTTATAGCATAAATACTCATTTCCACCCGTAGTCCCTGGACAGGCTGATGTTACGTAAGACTAACAGTTTGGTGTAGGTGGATGAAAGACCTGTAAACATATGCTACATCATCAAATACAACACATCTCGCCCCTCAAATACGCCATTTCTAAAAACATTCAGTTCAACACAAACACACACACACACACACACACATATACAAATACTCCTTCTTTCATACGCTAATGGGTGTAAACTTGCGTTGATACTAACCATTTCTTTGTCACAGGTGCAAACTTTTGAGAACTTGTGCATTTTATCATCTCATATGGCTTCAACTACTCCACTGACTCTTAGCACAATAGAGTATATAATTAATACAAGTGGCGTTCAGTGCTCATGCTATGAACCACTTAGCAACTCGACTAGTACGGGAAGATTCTCGGATACAGAACGAACTCCTGAGCTAGTCTCCTTTTTTTCATTTAGCCATTAGTATCAACACACACACACACACACACACACACAAAGAAAAATGAATAATTAAGAGGGTATCTAGTGGTACAAACCTATTAACCACATTTATAAAACCTTGTTAAGTCATTACTGAGTGTGTAAACTTTTTTGGTGTTTTATTTTAGATCATAATTAACATGTAAAACGGATATATGAGCTAAAAGTTGAAGTCTTAGTTGAGATTTCTTGACTTGACTAACCATCCTCTTTAACATGTTACTGGTGACCATACAAATGACATAAATATCATGAAATAAGCATTTTATGTACTTTAACATGGGGATAAGTTGGCTTCACCATTGATTTGCATGTGATGGAACATTCAAATTGGTGCAACTCTGTGTAATCAAGTTGAAATTCTTCAAATCAGGAAGAAACAGGCTACAGTCAAGGGCTACCATACAAAATGGTTCCATAGATAAGGTTTATATGGAAAAGTGTGCCTTATTTTGTTGTCGTTTTGTTTTCAGACTTAGTTCCTTCACTTTCCATTTCATTTCACAGTGAATAATTGGAGCCACCAGAGTCACCCATTGAAAAAATTACAATAAAATTTTATGTTATGACATATATCAAATGTTTAGGTTTCAGTATCTGTTCAGTCACTTTAGGGCAGTCTGATTATATAAGACATATATTTAATGTCCCCAAAAAACACATGTGAACAAGATATGTATGGGTCTCTTAGTGTGTGTGTTGGATGAATATGGAGGACACTAGGTTCAGGGATACCAGATGTCCCATGAATGTAACACAAACATACAGTACACACCCCCCCTGCCACACGCCTGTCCAAACAGTCATCTCCTTTCATATTCCTTCTGTTTTTGCATGGTTTTTGTAATGCAGGCAGATGCTTTGTTTGGCACGGTACAAAAAGTCACAAGCCTATATAGTCGAATCTGAAGGCATTTGGTAGAAGACCAGATGCAAAACCAGACCATGCAAAATGGACTTTTTAGAGCTTTTAACCATCTAAATGATCATTATCAAAATCATACCTGGAGTTATATTCTACAGTCCTGTTTTTTTTTTTTAAATGTTTTCTCATTTGGAAATCACTCATGTTCAATTTTCCTCAGATAGTTACAAAACAAATCAGAAACCTCAAAGCTGTAAGTCCATAAACCATCACCGCAATGCACACTGCAAGTATATTAAAATTGCATTCACAACAAACACATGGCTCTATAAAGCTCCAAATGGCTATATCGTTTGATTGTTAATTCCCACCGCTTATAGGAGGGGATGCTTTGTTCCCCCGTGAGCAAACTACCATAAGCCCTGCTGAGCTCTGGGATTCTTGCTACACTAGATTTAAATCAGGGTCCTCTTCCATTCAGTTTTACATGCCTCTATTTACTAGTCAAACTGTGTCAAAGTGAAAACAGAAATGTGTGTTGTTATGATATATAAATTACTGCACCAGCCAATATTGCGATATCCATATTATTGCGATATGTAGTGCAGCCGTACTGTGAACCTCAGCACCTATTCCTATCTTCCCATCAATGTCTCCACTCCTAAGCACAGGGCTAGTCTTACTGAAAAAAAACTGTTGACTAGTACTAGCTGGCCTGTGACTATGATGTTTTGTGAGCAGACTTATTAAGAGGGAGTATTATTTAAAATCTATTTTTTGAGTTTTCCACCATGTTATAATGTTGGTCCTCATCAAAACCGTGCCTGAAGAGGTTTTATATGTCATCCACACATGTTTGAGTATTTTTGCAATCTCTCCTGGGTCCTATTTGAACCTTCCTTGCGGTTAGCTGTAAGATTCTGGCCAATGATCAGCCCGCAAGCTTACATCATCCATGGTCCCACGCGACAATTCATCTCACCAGCTTGTCAAAGCCTGATCTCATCAGATCTCAGACGCTAAGCAGGACTGGGCCTGGTTAGTACTTGAAAAGGAGACCACAGGGAATACCAAGTGCCACAGTGACAACGACACTGGCACAGAGAGCCAGTGTTGTTGTGAGTGTGTTGGTGGTGGTTGGAGGGGCCGATGGCGCAGATTGGCAGCCTCAGCTTCGATCAGTCTGCTGTGGCTGTGGCTACAAGAGGAGTTTAGCACCACTGAGTATGGAGTGAATAACTAATGTACTGTAAGGCAATTTGGGTGTCTCAAAAGGTGCTATATAAATCCCGTGATTAATAGATAAATATACCAAAACATTATTAAAAACTGTACTCAGAAACTTTACAAACCTGATGCGATGTGCAGTAATTTCATTAGTAGGATGCACGGTGATTGTGTTGTGAAGGGGGGATGACTTAACAAGGGGAGCAAAGGAAGGGAGACTCAGAGCGTGAAAAATTGTACCGGTTGTAATTTCGACTAAGTCAATTCTTTATGATCAGATTGTGCTAAAACAAAGCTCAGATTAAAGTCCCAAGCAATGTTGATGACATCAGCTGCAAAGTATCAATAGATGAATAGCTGCAGATGGGTGCCCACTGATCCTGACAGGTTGTCCTAGCAACATAGTGGGATGAGTAATATGCAGAAGACAGTATTACTCACTATAAATTATAATTTGAAGTAAATATTCTATATTTTTCTCTCACACATTTCTTTACCTGACTTGTATGTCTTATATTGTCACATCCTTGCTTACTTCTGCACAGTGATGTGTCATTAATTAAGTTTTACACCACAGGAGAGTGAGACTGGGGATGTTAGCCTGAGCAGCTGCGGAGCCATCTGTCTGATCAACAAATATTACCCTTCCTCAATGTAAACAAACATGGCCTCTCATACTCTCTGGTGCTTTTATGCTTCTCTACATTACGCTTAAATCTACATCACAGCATTCGCACCCTGTTGAGAATTCATTGGTTTATTTCCATGAACGGATGCTAATTATGGTTGCAGAGTATTTTAAAGGTGCCCTATGAAACTTTTCAGGTGAGGGTCGCTTGTCTCGTCTTCGTGGGGATGTTATTGCCTTGTCTGGAATCTTCCAAGGCTACGACACCCTATGGGCATTTTTAATCTCAAGATAGATTACTTTAACGCCATATTGTGAAACACTCCAGGCAAACAAGTTATAGAGTCAGACCTTGCAGATGAAACATTACATATTCCACCTTTAATAATAAATGGAATGAATGATAGGATGATGGACGGCTACGTTAAGTCATTTCATATTATCTGGACCTTGATCAAGCAAGAGTAAGCAGGTTTGGGGCAATTTGATTTCACAATGAAATGCTCCAGTTGTAATATGTGTGCATTGTTTTACTTTAATGTTTAATAATTATTACGTTATGAATTGATTTTCCAAGCTGTAAGTATGAAGGTCGCACAGCGGGTCACAGGTTCATACCATATACCAAAGGTGCCCAAACTTTTTTTTATCAAGGGCCACATCTCAAAACATATTCGTATTAATAAGAAACCGATGACATAGATGTTTTGGATATATATATAAATGGATCACTCTGGCTGGTTCATCGACTGCTTGACTCTGGCTCTAGTTTCACACCCCTCACACTGAAAAATCGACTCTGGCACTAACACCACACTGAAAAAGCCAAGACACCCAAAGCCGAACACTATGGGTGACGTCACACTCCCTTAGTCCACTTCTTTATACAGTCTATTGTTCAAGCCTCACCCAACCTCATATGTTGTGTCCTATAGAGATGTTTCAGCTGATTCAGTAATGACAACCTCGCCTCAATAAAGGACTGAAAAGATTAGAAAAATAATGTTATGTATTGACATTTGCCAGTATCGACTTCAAACTGGATGGCATAATGACAAATGTAGCTTTCATAATAAGATCTAAGCATCAGCAATTAGGACCATTATATCAAAATAAAAACCACTCAATAGTGAGAATGTCCATCTATTCTGTGCCCTTAAATGTCCCGTCCATTTCCATACACACAGGCCTGATCAATATTTGACATGGACCAAACCATTTCACACCACTTGACCTTTTCTTCAACTCTGGCATATTTGATCAATAGTCAGCTTTTCAGAGAGACTCGGGCTGCAGAAGGAAAGAGAGAAATATATCGAGTAAAAATGTTCAAAAATACACATCCAGACAGAATATTTTTTTAATTTTGGGATAACACAAGGTTTAGATCATACCACTTGGAGCTGGTGTAGTTTTTGAAATATATTCATTTTCACTAAATCATGAATCATTGTGATATAAAAATATAACATAAGTAATATCTTAGTTTCTTGACAGATTTTTTCGGTTCAGTGGTTAGAGCACTCGTCCACCAGCTTAAAGGTTAGAGGATCAATTCGTACTTGAATCAAAAGCTGGACCATTGTGTCCTTAGGCATGACACTTGCCATTTTACACACACCTGCACCTGTTTCTAATGTTTTATTTGAACTTAAATACTTAAATAAATCTGTGAACTGGACAAAAAGTTTTAGGAATGAAGACGTTACACTGCTCATCCAGGCCGCTTCTTCAGTTCTGGTCAGATTACTGGTGAACACTGCCTTATATTTTTCTGGCGGTAAGAGCTAACTACATTGAAACTGTAAACATATATTGTCTCCAGTTTCTGTATATAGGCTACGTTTATTGAGCTACACTAAGCGTGAGCCTGGGACCTACTTAGCATAATCATTCAGCCTAAATGAGCCTACTGGCTAGCTCTTTTGTTTTCTTTGTTCTCTTTGTTTGCTTTGGGTCTGAGGATGGAGTTATACATTGGAGATAAATTATGTCTCGGTCCCCTATTCCTGTTCAAGGAAGGATTGTCTGTCCTAACAAAAATAGCTTCTTTAACTCACCTCTCAAACCATTTCTTTTCTCTGACTAAGATCTGTACCTCACTATTTTCAAAGGAGTGGTTAGTGGCTTTGAGATGATGATGTACGGCAGACTGGGGTCCCGAGGAGCTCTTGCGAAGGTGTTGGTACATCCTCTTATGGAGTGGCTGTTTAGTTTCTCCAAGGCAACATTCACTGCACTCTTCACTTCACTGAATGGAGTAGACTACATTACTTTGTTTATGGCTCGAGGTTTTGTCAACTTTTGGTCCAATGGACAGATTTAACTTCAGCCTTTACTATGGAGCAGATCTGGACGATTGAGGGACACTTGTTTGCTTTGTTTGTCTGTTGTATTGTATTTTAAAGAGGGCATCCATGATAAAGAGAGCCTAAGTGCCCTCATTGGGTTCCCTCGTATAAATAAAGATAAAGAGAAAAAACATGAATGCAGTGAATGAACAGAGTGAATGGTTGATGATGGTTGGACGGGTCAATGCTGCAGATTGGTAGCCTCGCCTCATCAGTCAGCACCGGGCAGCTGTGGCTACAATAGTATTTTATAATGAGTGCAGGTAATGCTCTGAGAGGTTTCAATAAGTGTGTAGTGCATTATGTGTAAGGCGATCTTACTATTGTTATCACCTAAACTGAATTCCACCTTTCAACATTTCAAAGCTATTAAAGTCTGTGTGTTTGGGCTCTTTTAATATTTGATCAATTATTCAGTACCACTCAGCAGGTACAACTGCACCCTAAACTATGATTGGACTTTTATCTGTTGTGAACTGCATTTATTCTTTAAAGCGGGACTGTGTATTCTCCCATGCATGCAGACACACTCTGGTTACAAATGTGTCCTCAAATGTAAGTAAAGTAAGATGTCACTTTTTGGCTCTGGATTAAACAGGAAGAATACAATGCATCAGTGCCCTCTACTGGTTTAGAGCCAAAACACCTCACAAACTTTAAAACGATCCTTACAACTAACTCATTTGTGGGTATTAGATGCTAGTATTTCAATAAAAAACTGCCTCATGTAACAAGCAGCCAACATAAATAATAATATTAGTCTGTTTTTTCCACAATAATGTTTGGACTCTATACATTTTGTTTTTATTCATACAACGAGAAAATGTGACAGAAATATCTATTGTTGGAATGTAAAAATGTATTAAACCAATCTGTCTCTGCAGATACAAGCAGGTGATGCGAACAGGTCAGATTACAGGTCAGATCTGTGAAGAGGCAAGCCCACTTACAGTAAGAATGCAGGTTTTGCAGTAACATTACATGTGATTGCATGAATACAAGATTAAAGTGTGACTAAATACACATTTCAAATAGAACAGCTAAACTCCACACCTGCAGAAACACCTGGGTGTAGTCAGGACAGTCCTGTGTGATGTCACGTAATACTTAATACATGAAATTGCTGTGGCTGTGGGAGGCAGCACACAATTGCATTTAGATTTAGATTCTAGGAACAGTAGGTATTACCATATTCACAGTTTAGCAGCAAAAGAAGTTGACTCAGTGTTTAGGATTACTTTAAAGAAGACATATTGTGCTTGTTTCTGCTGTATCTTTATAAACTGTGACATCATTATCATTATGTTATAATTTAAAATCACAATGTTGATTTAAAACAAGCTAATAAAAGAAACTACTACTAAACTACTGACTTCCACATTGTCGACCTCGGGAGTCGACCTCGCCGTAAATATCATCACAACAAAGAGGCTGCTGTAGCTGTAAGCATGAATAGCTGCAGATTATGCTAGCGAGTAGATTTTTTTTTTTTTTTTTTTTTTTTTCATTTGTACTGAAATGACTAGAAAACACTCCATATCACAATTGAGAAAATGAAATTGGAGAACGAAGTAGGTACAGAGCAGTGGGCAGTTGATTGGCAAAATTGCACCTTGAAAATAAGCAGACAAAATAAGAGAGCGTAAATGAGAAGGGAAACAACTGTAACATGGTTAAAGACTCTGATTTTTGCATAGGTCTGTTTTAATGCTTAAAGTTTAACGCCATATACACTATGGGATATTCCTGGCAAAGCAATACTATCTCCATGGAGACAAGATGTTGGCGGTCTCATCAGAAAAGCTGCATAGTGCACCTTTAAGCAGTGCTGCAGATAAAGCCATGTTTAATCAGCTCCAAGATATCCCCACTCAATTACGCACCATTCGTCTTTAGTTTCGCTCACGTCCTCCCGTCAGCTCTTCATCCACGTCTCTGCCCCGTTTTCTCTTTATCTTCCTCTTTCATGTGTACTTCTCGTTTCATTTCCTGTCATGTCCGTATATGGCCTGAGGACAGTGCATTTTCTCTTCTTTGTGTCAGGTGGGCTCTCGGGTTGGACTTGGCGACAGGAGCAGTCCCTGTCTCCGGTCCTTTGTTCGTCCCTCATTTGGAACATGATAATTGGGTCTGGACTCAGATCAATGCACCACAGCAGATGCTCCACCACATTGTCAGCTTTGGTGGGTTTGGTGTGGGTGGTTTTGCCAATTTAAAACCATATTAAAGCTTCATGGATACTGAGTTGCAATTAATGGGATGAGTTAATTAAGGATACCGTGTGGTGAGCTTTGACAACTTTACTAAAGCACAGTTTTATGTATACATTTTATTGCCATTGTCAGACAGAATTGCGATATGGTGCAACATAAAACAACAAATGATAATTTATTTAAGCTATAATAACTTAAAAAGAAACAAATCAATGCATGGTACAGCTTCAACAGTGGCTACAGACCCATTGACACACAGGTTGGCGATGAGATTCGAGCTCCCACACATGAATACTGTTGTTTGTTGTGTCCTTGAGCAAGACACTTAACACACCTCGTCCCTAGCGTCTGCGTACATTGGTGTATGAGTGTGTGTGTGTGTGTGAATGGGTGAGTGGTTCCTTGATGTAAAGTGCTTCGAGTGCCTTGAAAGTGGAAAAGTGCTATATAAAAGTGTGACCATGCGGCTTGGGGTCCTACCGGAGGAGCTGGAGGAAGTGTCTGGGGTGAGGGAAGCCTGGGAGTCTTTGCTTAGACTGCTGCCCCCGCGACCTGGTCAAGGATAAGCAGAAGAAAATGGATGGATGGATGGATGGATGGAAAGATGTGATCACTAGAATAATCACGTAACTCAATAGTTCGATCTGATTTCACTTTTACTGTGATAAAGAATGAGACTGTTGGGTTTATACCAGCTCAAGCACATACGTTCTCAGAGTGAATGCTTTTTTTTTTTTGTCATTTAAAGACATCAGGTAACATGTTTAATCGTTTGTCTTAGAGTAACTGTTGTATCTCTAAAACAAAGTACAACACATTTTAAAATTGTTCAGTCTTTAACATTTTATTTGTGCATTTTTTCTTGTCAAAACCTGCACGAGTGTGAAGATGGAACTGTTCACATGGCATTTCAACAATCTCCAGGAATCAGATCATATTTGAACAATAATTAATATAAAGATTAATGCCATACTGTAGAATATTTCTGGCAAAGTGGTAACAATAACAATCAAGGAGAGGAAAGAGAGGGAAGGGAAAAGGGAGTATATAAAGAAAAGAAAAAATGGAACATCTCTAAATTATTACATTTTTTCCTCTTCTTTCTAAATTCTCTGCCCTTTTCCTCTTATTTCTTTAGTTTTTTTTTTTTTTTTTTTTTTTTTTTTTTTTTTACTTACCTACCCATGCACATACACACACATACACTTACACTTCCATATAAGAAGAACAAACCTGGATGTATACAATCCCTTTTCCTTCAAATCAAAAATCTCTAATGTCTAATAATGTTTGTATTGTCTCTAAAATCACAATAAAAAAAAAAACAATCATAACAGTGCATAAAAATGAAACCGCAAGCATTTTAAAGTAAGATTGCATCCTTTTGCACTCCTGCAGCCCTGCGCCGATAATACTGTACCCTTCACCGGGAAACCACAGCTTTAAATACTACCAATGTACTTCACCTCCAATTAACAAACTGTCAACTTATGTTCTTATGCAACAATAACCTTGCCTTTCTTAAAAATCCAAGAAAATAAGTGTGTACCGTGTTGCATTGTGGGTAAAAACATGTACCGGTATTGTCTCCTTTTGTCTGAAAGATTGTCGCCTTTTCCGCTGGGTTCCTCTTGACATGTGGAATAAATGAGATGCTTTGTGTGTGGACATAATGCCATTCCTGGAAACAACAAGCACATTTCTTAGCAACAGCATGTAGCTATGATGACATGCGCAGGAGCGGTGGGGCTGTGGTTGCTAATTGCATTTATTCTTAATGACAACTGACTTTATATTCAAATTTTTAACATATACCAGACTGATATCCCTAAATACAGATATGATGGTCTATTTTACTTAGACTACACCTCATAAAGTAAAGTAACAAAATTAACTGTTGTAACCCATGTTAGGATGATGTTACCTCCTCAAAAACATACCTGGAGTTGTGTTTCATTCACACATATTTAGTCTGCCTACATCTCCAAAGCTCAAAATGCTTTGTTCCACCTTGTGATGTCACGAAGTGCTAGTTTTCAAGTTAACTGCAACCTTTTACCTTTTGTTTAGTAGAGATTGGCATTTCCAGGGCTGAAATTATCCAAATGATTCTATTGAAGTTGTATGGAGTTTAAAAGCACAGTGGAGCACTTCCTGTATTACAACATGACATCACAAGGTGGAACAGAGTGTCCAAGTCAATATATTGCAAGATAATCCTGAACTTTTTTTTTTTTTTTTTTTTTTTATTGAAGAGGAAGTTTCATTAAAAGACGTGAGCTGGAACAAATAAATAGCATGTGAATGTATCAATAATTAGGTATAAAAGGGACTTATTCATCTCTCCACAGCTCAAATCTTATCATATTACAACAAAAAATACCCCAAATCTCCCCGATTTTGCAAAGAAAAAGTACTCATGATAAACACTGAGGCCCAAAATATATTGTTCCAGCTTTCTATTCAGTGCTAAGTCAATATAGTTATATATATCTTGACAGGTCTAACTTTCAGACAGAAGAGCAGAGTTTTGCCGTCACGGTGAAGCTAACCACTAGCATGTGCATTTCCTATAAATAAAATGCTTTAAAATTAGATGCAAGCACAGTTGACGTGTTGTGAGCTGCTTATACAATATACAGTAGCTGGGGCAAATATATGGTGTAACTTTAGCTTGTACTTTATGACCAAACCAGGACTAAACTGGGATTAAACCAGGACCAAACGAAAACTCTTTAGGATCCTGAACTCTTATTAAGCTTAAAGAAGAATTCCGTTCAAGCATTGACTATAGACACGTCTTTCTGGGTCACCTCTTTAGTGCGTTGCATGTGACAGTCGATCAATGTTCTGATTAGTGCATTCATTTCCAGGTAGAATATATTATTAGGCTGCATGTGTCCAGGTTGACCACAGTAGTCATTATGTGCACGTACCCAGCGGGAGGTTGGGTTTCTCTTTCTGTGCCCATCAGTAAAGGTGTAATTATCTGCTCAGCCCCTCAGGATAGAAACAGACATGTACAGGTAGAATACACTGTATCAAAGGGATATTAGTAGGTCATTATTATTACTGCTTTTCTTCATTTGGGCTCTCCGGAGGTCACACATTCCTCCGTCCCATATCCAGTGTCTCCAGGCGCATGATTAAAGCCTAATTTCTGCGCATAAGATCTATGCCTTTTTTGAAATGTAAAAAAAAAAGAAATGAGCTAATAAGTGTTCTGGAACATTATAACAGAGGTTGTACTATGGGTGACTATGGGCAAAAATATATCAATATTCTCCCAGTTTATAAAAGGTCTGTGTCCGCCAGCTTTTTTAAAAAACACTGTACAGTCTGTAAAGCAAAAAAACAAAATAATACACTACAACTTGACAGTGCTCTTGATAGCACTCTGAAGGGGGAAAGGCTTAGCACGGAGCCCAATTGATCAAAAAACGAAAAAACTTTAAAACACTAAAACAAATTGAACTACTTGGCCCGGGGGCTGAATGCGGCCCTTCAGACCAGTTTTTATTGGCCCTCTGACCTCCTGCTGAACCGACCCAATTGATCATAAGCAGAACTTTTAACAGCAAATTAAATATTTATGTGGTGACAATAAAAAAAAAAAGTATGAGCACCTCTGCACTCCTCTAAAAGGTAAAAAAAAAAAGGTGTTCACCAGTAACACCAACAATGTATACATTTGTGTTGGGCATTATTTCTGTCCTATGAATAAATAATAAAACATAGTACAAAATAAAATGAAATAAAAACCTCTGAAATCTTAATGAAATATAATTGACTTTTTTTTTTTTTTTTTTAAGACACAGGATATGTGATTGGCTCGTGTGTCAGTCACCCAGATGGGCCTCTCAGTGGGCCATTAAAACATCATTTGAAACCACCAACATATGGACAGTTTGTTCAACACACACTTTGCAATGACCTGCATTCTCACTTAATCTGGTTTACCATCATTTGACCCTATTAACCCTGTTGCTATCTTCATTTCATGCATACGTGTATTTTGTTCACTTAATGGGGACTATCACTGTGGCATGTGGACTAAGACAAGAGAAAGAATTGTGAGGGAAGTGTCTTACTCAAGGACAGTCAAGGTAGTAATAGGAATAGACCTGCCAGCACGATTTTTCTGTCTTCATCTTAAACACTTTGTAAATTATAGTAATATTTTGATACTGGTGAGATATGAATTTGAATACACTATTGATTTGAAATCAATACCTACACAGAAATATGAATGTATCTTTTTTTTTGTTTGATTTTTTTTTTTTTCTCTTGAGCCGAGTTGCATTACCATGCCCCAGCAGGACTCTGGGTCCAGGGTCAGGGCTGTATAATTGTTATGCCAATTTCAGCAATTCACAAAAATACCTTTCATTTGTGACGCTGTTAGATGTGGCTAAAGTTAGCATAAACACAAAACTACTTCTGGTTTGTTGTCAGCTTTTTCTGAATTTATTTCACTTCTCTTCATCTCTACAGCGTGTTTTAACCTCTCTATTTGCAGTGGGTTTGGCTCATGTTAGATGCATTACACACTGGAAATATCATATTTTGGATCTTTATACACACATGTGTGCATCCATAAACAGGAAACAGCTGTTGCATCCGTGTGTTGTTTTCCGATGCATATTGGCTCAACATATAAAGTCGCCATAACTGCAAATGCAGAAGTTTATCACAAAATCAAGTCAGCATTTATTGAGATATTATTGTTCTGTTTATAACTGTTTTTTGTTGTCTTGAGTCTGTGTTCTCTCGTGTCCAGTCACCTCGTTTCTTGTGTATAATTCAAGTTGCACTGTGCAGGCCCCCACTGGGAGCTAGTACCCTCCAGGTTCCACTTCAGACCCTCAAACGGAGCAGTACAGTTCACTTTAGACAGTGGAGCCAGTGGCCCGTACTCATCCGCTCCAGAGCAAACCAGTGGAAACGAGGCTGATCTGTAGGTTAAGGCACTGGCAACCCAGGTTCAGATGTGACTGTAGTTCCTTTAAAACATTTAGAGCTCTGGCTACATAGTTCCTTTAAATATTACTTGGCATCAGCTCAAAAGCACAAATTTTGTCAAATCGTCAAGTCAAACAACAAAAAAAAAAAAAGCTTTTTTTTCTTTAAATTCCAAAATAAACATGTTGAAAATCCAATTCCCATCTCTAATAGATAAAATCCTCTTTTGATTATGAAGAAATTGTAAAGGGCACGTTTAAATTATGCAAATACGCCACTTGACACTCTTCAAACACAAAACATCCATCCACTCAAATTGCGAACAACCACTTGTACTTTAAGTGATCTCCCCTCCAAATGTTTCACCTACGAATGCCAGCCTGCACTTAGCCACTGACCCACCACTAGCACAGGATTATTCTGAGAGAGGTCACACAGGAAGAAGGGAGACAGAGACGGAGAGACAGAGAAACAGAGAGACAGAGATAGAGAAACAGAGAAAGACAGAGACAGAGAAACAAAGAGACAGAGAAAGACAGAGAGAGAGACAGAGAAAGAGAGAGACAGAGAGAGACAGAGAGAGAGACAGAGACAGACAGAAAGAGAGAGACTGAGAAAGACAGAGAGGGAGAGAGAAAGAGACACAGAGAGAGAGAAAGAGAGAGAGAAAGAGAGAGACCGAAAGAGAAGGACCGAGCGAGAGAGAGAGAGAGAGAGAGAGAGAGAGAGAGAGAGAGAGAGAGAGAGAGAGAGAGAGAGAGAGAGAGAGAGAGAGAGATGGAGAGAGAGAGAGAGATGGAGAGAGAGATAGAGAGATGGAGAGAGAGATAGAGAGAGATGGAGAGAGAGAGATGGAGAGAGAGAGAGAGAGAGAGAGAGAGAGAGAGAGAGAGAGAGAGCGATTGAGAGAGAGATGGAGAGAGAGCGAGAGAGAGAGAGAGAGAGAGAGAGAGAGAGAGAGAGAGAGAGAGAGATGTTACGTTCATCAGGCTTTCAATGAATGGAAGGGACACTATCACTTCTCTGGAGGAGATTCTTATCATGAGTGGGGCCACTTCTCCACAGATCTGACCTGTAATTTAGTTTAATGGTTGTCCCCTTGGTGAATGGTAAATTTTATACCATACTGTGAACCTTACAGTCAAAACATCTCCATAGAAACAAGCTGAAAAGTTGCATATGGCACCTTTAAAAACTTGAAAAAATATATTTTATTTTTAACTTTTTAAAGGAGTCCAGAATTATTCCTAACCCTAACCACGCACTTCCTGATTCACAGACAGTAAAAAGCTTTATAATTAGATGCAGATAGCACAAATCAGTTATTTTGAACTCAAGAGCTGCTTATACACAATATCTGTACTGAGGCAAGACTTTGCTCAAGTACATGGGAAAAAAGTCCTTTAAGGTAGTTCTTGGGGGGATTTTGGAATAATGAAATAATAATATATAGGATACCGTATAGAATAAGCCTACCTCTAGAGAAATATAGCAATCAATGTCCACGCGAGCTATGTGTAGGAGGCCAACCCGATTGCAAACCACTAATTACATGTGTTAATTAGCCCTTGCAATGAGATCCGGTGCACTGGGCCAGCCGGTGGTCCATGGTGAATATTCTGGTCTTACATGTTGTGTTTGGCAGTTCATTGTTTATGCAAATACATACAGATTAATTTCACAGCGGGAAAGTCAATTAAAAAGGAGATTAGGACAAATGAATAGCTCAAGGCTGCTATAAGAACAGTGATATGATGTAATTTTGTTAGAATGATATAAATGTTGGTTCATGTTTAGCCAAGCTCGTGTTTTAATCAAAGCTGAATTATGTTATAAAAGACATTCAAAATCCTTAGGTAATCTCGGGAGAAGAATAGGCCATATAAGGTTACACTAGGAGGATATGTGGAAATCGGTGAGCAGTGATCGCCCTCTAGTGGTTCAAATGGTTAATTACAACCCTTAGTGCTGCAAATGTTCATATAGAGTTAGAATAGAATATGATACACAATATATAATCACTGTTTTGTATGCATAGAATCCCATGGCATTGCTGATCTGTGTTTTGCATATACATGACAACCCTTTTAGTTGTATCTTGGGGAAAAAAAAAGATTTTCATTTCCAGACAGCAAAATGTGACATGCATATCTGACCTATGCAAAACATGCAAATCTGAGCTTTCAGAAATAGAAATGACCTCCCTTGCATGCTGACAGTATCATACAGACTCAAGTCTAACATAGCTGTATATGGAGGGAAAAAAAAAGGTACAAAATAAGTAGTTTTACAATAATTTTGAAAGACTCCATTGAGAGACACCATTACACATTTCAAAATTGTTCTGTTTTATTTTCCTCTTATAAGAATTTTATAGTTTCTGTGTTGCCTTTAATGGATCCTCTCCTTCCATCAGTCCATGAACATGTACCATTGTCCCAGTTTCCCCACCCAGCTACATAGATGGATAGACAGACAGATGCTTTATGAAGTCGCTAGGAGGAACCTAAAATGCCATAGACTCACATACAAACTAAATGTACTGAAATACATAAACACAGACAGAAACAGACACCAGACACAACATAATGGACTCTGCTGCAGACTCACTGTAACATCAGCGCACAAAGATACAGCATACAAATACCACAGTATCAGACGAAAGGGCTTGTGATAACAACGCACTGCAGCTGACATTAAAAAAAAATTAAAAAGCATCCAGTAAAACACCAGGGCATTATCATTCGCTCACTAAAGGAGTTTTTCAGTTCATTTAAAATGTTGTGGAAAGGATGGTCCATAAGAGAAAAAAACAGGCATTTGGAAATTGAACCTATGGATGAACCAGACAGTGGTCTTCCTGATATCTTCCCTGATTCCTTTTGACTTTCCAATGATGTTACACAAAGAAGCAGTGTGTTTCAGGTGTGCCTTAAGTGTCTCCACATGTATGTCTGTAATTAACTCAGATGTTGTCAATAAACCTATCAGAAGCTTCCAAAAACATGGCATCATTATCTGGGTTTTCCCAAATTCTTTAAAGGCATAGTAGGCATAATCGTTCTGTCTATAAACTTCTGATTTTGACGAAAGTAATAATAATTAAAAAAAAAAACCAACTAATTATTTTGGCATTTAGCAAATAGAAATAATTTTGGTAATCCTAATTGACCTAAAACAGGAAAAGTTTAATCTGATTTCATATCATACAATGCAAAAAAAACAAAAAACAAAAAAAACAAAAGCGTATGTGTTTTTTTAATAGAGTTTATGTACACTTCAGGTTTCAACTTTATAACAGCTCAGTTGGTAGAATATATGTCCATTGATCAGTTCAAATCCCACTCAAACCCTGTTCAAATCTTGTTCTCTACATAGACATCATCAGTTGAGAAATCAAATTCACTGACCAACAGGTTGGCGGTACGATTCTAGCTCCCACAGATGAATGCTGTTGTTGTATCCTTGGGCAAGACCAAGACAGTTCACCCCCAGTGTCTGTGGATGTTGTTGTATGACTGTGTGTGTGAATGGTGAGGAGTGATTCCTTAATGTTGATCACTTTGAGTGCCTTGGAGGTGATACAGTGCTGTCTAAAATTGTGACCACTGACCGTAGCTTCTTCTCAACTGCCACCAAAAATTTAAATGTCATACTCTTTCAATTGTTCATTTCAAACCAGTAGCACATCATTTGATTCAGCTTTTGCATAATCACAACTTGGCAACAATATACACTTGGCATTAACTATTTCCAAGCTGCATTGACAACATTGACCACTAGATGTCAGTAAGTGTCAGTGTATGAACCAACACTGCCCTGATTTCATTCCTGGAACATGAAGGAGGCCAGCCCGTGTCAATATTCATAACGCCCCCACTCCCCTCCGCAAATCCATTTTAGCCTCAGTCCTATTTCAATGTATTTATGTTAATTTACTGGAGGAACTCTGCTTGGCCAGCACAAAGCACACTATTTACTTTCGAACACATGCAAAGCCAAATTATGCATTTCATTAAAGCAAGAGGGAAGCATGATCGGAATCTACACGGATTGGTTGTATCTTTGAGGTAATTGTATTAGGTATAAATAAATTGTATACGCAGCTTTTGTCTGCTTTCTGCATCTAATTGGAATGCGTTTTTTGATCAGAGAAATAGGAAGTGTGTCCTTAGCATGCTAGTTGTTGTTAGCATTACTGTACGGCAAACTCCGCCGTGGTCTGAAAGTTGTTTAAAAAGCTGTGTTGAGTTGTGTTTTGTTTCATTCACGCACGCTTTAACACACAAACCCTGCATATTTAAGTCGAGTTCTCACAAACAGAAAACACTGTGTTCCACTTTGTGATGTCATGTGGTGATACAGGAAGTGCTCCACTGTGTTTTTAAACTTCATACACCTTCACTAGAATCATTTGGATAAGGGGTGTCAAATTCACAGAGGGGCAAAAGTAAAAACTGTTACTAAGTCGTGGGCCAAACTAAATATTTATTGAAACATTTTAACAATATCTGCGTGTTTTTCAGAAGAGGTGGATTCAATTTGAGTGAGGCGACAGGTAGCAGATGCTAATAAGTGTCAATAGAAGGGCCGGCACCAACACATTTGCAAAGCATTCTGGGATTCATAGTATTAGAGGTGCATGTGCTATACTGGTGTGACAGCAGGTGGGCCAGCTCTAATACATATTTAATATCATCTCGCGGGCCAAATATATTCATATTGAGGTCCAAATTTATCCCGGGGGCCTTAGTTTGACATGTCTGATTTGGATGACCCTGGAATTGCTAATCTCTACTGAGTAAAAGGTAAAAGGTAGCTGTTCTGAATTTGAAAACTATTAGGATTACGCAAATATGTGTGAATGAAACAAAACATAACTCCAGGTATGTTTTTTTTTTTTTTTTGATGAGGTAACTGTTTTATAATATGGCTTAAATCTCACAAAAGTCAAGATACTGTAGGACCCTTACTTTTGACCAAATAGTTTAAAATGAAGTAGTTTGTTTCACATTTTAAAGACAATAAAAATCAAGTACCGGCCCTTTAATCATTACAGTTTTTGCAAAATTAACTATTACTTGCTTGTGTACATGCTAGAAAACATTGCATTTGTCTTCGTTATGCTGTTGTTCTTGTTTTATTAATTACAGTACAGGTAAATAGTAGTCTTGTTTCTTTTGTTGGCCACATTCAGTTTTTCCCCCCAGTATCTGTCATGTAATGAAGTTAGTTCCTCATTATGTATTCAACCCCTGACGTCTCTCTGACCTGCATGTTCCAACTAATTCACTTACAAGTCCTGTAAACGGTGCTACAGATTTGCGCTGACTTCTCTAAGCAAAGATATTGATTTTCTTTAGGCATGTTGGTAGGTCAATCACCACCAGCTACAGCACAAGCCAATGCGCTAACCGCTAACTGGCTGAAACAACTGGACCAACAGACGGCACCATCTAAGATCCAACAAATCATTTCTGTCGGTTATTGAAAAAGTGAAGTAATTATCGCCATTTCCATGTTGAATTTTCCCAGACGTGAAGCTATAATTTTGAGAAAAAGGTCGGATGCATTTTTAATTCGACTCCATCAATCAATCTGTCAGAAAGATTATTATTTAGTGCGAGATGTAGGAACGCTGCAGAATGAATCTCCTCACAAGTTAATTTGAAACATTTAGTTTTAAATAGTGTATTTAATGCCATATTTGCTGGCTAACTGAAGTAATAATTGATTTAAAAGTTTTTTTTTTCTTTCTCATTAAAGCTAAATTATCTTTGTAGCAATATGAACTTGAGCAATATCCATTTTAAAGCACTCCAAATCCACTGGTGACACAAACCAATCAGACTAATGACTGGACAGCATGCCATTTGGACCTAAACATGGTGAATAACATGAAAGTAATCGGGACCTATCTCAAAGGAACTCAATGCTGATTGGTTGAGCATTTGACAGAAAAGCACAAACAGCTTCCCATCCACAAATGCAAAAAGTGCTTCCCCTGCACGTTTTCGTTAAAATAGACCAAAGTACGTCAGTTGGCATCACCGTGTGGCATCACCACCCAAACCATAACGCTGCCCTGTGAATGGTTCAGTCTCCGGGCCACTACCGAGAACATCAAGATGCGCAAAGTTAACAAAACCGAGACATGACTGGAGGACAAAAAGTGGATGTATATATAGAATCAATCAAACAAATATGAAAATTTCAAACTCTGCCCCTGCAGCTAGGTGTTTGTAATGGGCTCTAATCATTATAAAGTGTGTGTAGGTTTGTGTTTTGTCCATACTGATATGAATTCTACATTAAGTTTTATAAATGAGACATACACATGCATAGATAGTGGCCACTGGAGGCAGTACACACTCACTTTTAAACTGTTTTAGTAGACCACAAATCTGCAAATGTGTTAAGTTTGCACAAATATTGCTAAAACGTTACAGTAGACAATGCTATTAAAACACCATGTACACAGTGTAGGAGCAAGAAAAGGTTATTTATGGTCCAGTTCCACTTTAACAGAAATACTATTTTGTTTTGTTTTGTTAAAAAAGAGCAGAGAGAAGAGTTTGTGAATTTGTGGAAGCAGGAACAATGTCTGTGCTTACTCTCTCCCCTGAATTGTGCAAAACTTTGTTTCGTGACTGCTACTCAGTCTGAAAAACTGTGAAAGACGCCAAATAATCTTGACCGATAGCCATGCTAGCTTCTCAACAAAGAATTATTTGTTAGTTTAGTTGTTTTTCCACAATTTGGTCCCAGAGTTTCCTTGACGTGCATGATGACTCAGTTAGAACAAGAACAAAATCACATTTGGTGACACTGAAACGTTAATGATTACGTCAGTTTCAACATTTTCTTCTCTGTCCCATAATAATCAATCAGGCTGGGCACATTGAAGCAATAATCATCTCATTCGATGCATTTTCCCCATTATTAGCATGAAAATTACACAAGGGAGAGGGATTGAAATTACATTAGGAGCACAGAGGTCATGCGCAGACTTCAGTACAGCAATTACAGCCAGCGGGAGACGCAAGAAGAACAGTTGTGCCGATGGATACATTTGTGCCCGAGGACACAAATGTGCTATTTTCTTTCATGCTACAAGAAAATAATGATGGCTGTAGCTTGAGGTAAACACTGGCTTTTGTGGCATTTCAAAACAATGATTATAAGAAGTAAAAAGGAATGCAAATGAGATAGTGAACGTGAGCCTTCGCAAATTGGTATGAAAGAAGTTATACACAAGATGGACTCTATCATGATAAAAAGGACATCAGTTTAAATTAATTCAGTTCAGAATACGAATTGGTAAATGAGCGGTTTTAGTTCCATAGTAAGCGCTAATCCGAGTCTAAACAGATTAAACGATTACTAAAGCGGTTCTAATCACAGACTAACTAAAGATAAATGCATATGTCACGCAAAGAAAACCTAGCTGGGGTACCTGATTTTCAAACTGTGGAATGAGGTAGTAGGTATTTAAATCCGCCTCACCCGTCCATAGCTCTTACAAACCCTTTAGCACATGAAGCACGTGAAACTGCTTTAGCACATACCTCCGCGAGATAATAGTTTATAGTGATGCTTTTGCAATAGTCCTTCCTAGTTATCTTGGCCTACGTCATCAGAGCTATAATACTCCCTACAACAAAAGCGTAGGCAGACTGGACTGTGCTAGACGGGAAAGGACAACGCTAACATAATGTCTTGAGGGTTCATGTCTCTTGATCCTGGGTCCTGTACAGATGGTAAAAAAACATCTCCTGTGTCAGAATTTCAGCCTCATGCCTCTTCTCTTCAACTCTCAGGCTACTACAATATAATCTACAACAATATTCTTTGAAGGAAAACACAAACTCTACTAGAAAAATGGCTGTGTACCCTAGGTTCAGGCATAATTCTATTGTATCTTTTTTTTTTTTTTTTTTTTTTTTTTTTTTTAGCTAGTGGACTCAAGCCTTATGTGAGTATTATGTCACAAAATTATGACGTTAAACCATCAGTCGATTTTTTCTGAACAATTTCCTTTAGCAACTATGACATTAGCTCCCATTTAAAAAAAAAAAAATCCTGACTAAAGCAGCCTTCCCTTGTGTGTTTGCCAGCAGTTGGCAAGTCCAGAACGATATTTATCTGCATTTTTTTTTTAATACAGAGGGATATCAGTCCGGTCACCATGCCCTCCGTCGTATCTCAAGCCAGAACCAAACATGATCACGCAATTGGATTTGTTTACTTCAGTGATGCATGTGAAACGAAGAAGCTCATTGGTCAGCCATTATTTTGACCAAAATAAAATTTCCCTCACTTCAGATGATCTGTTTACCGCTTTGCTCATTCATTCTGAAGAATCTGCAATGTTTTTCAGTCCCCTGTGATCTTTCTTTCCCTTTCTTTTTTGTCCTCTTAAGCAGCCATATTTGCTTTGATACGGACGAAACATGCAAGTCCATGAACTCAGAGAGAGATTCAGCGGTGACCAGACTCTTTGTAAAGTATTAATAAAGTGTGTTTTCTGGATCCCAGGCAGAGCAGGTGGAAAATAACAAGGAGAATAGCAACTACCTTACCTAACAGTGCTACACAATACACTTAATTCAAATATATGTCTACTGTATTTCCCTGAGTGCTTATCATTGGCCCTCTAGAATGAATGTATGTGTCTGGCCGTGGCGTGTGTGTTTGGATTTGCAGTGTGATGCGTCAGCAGAGCTCTGTGAGTGGAGGTGAGAATGGCTCCTGCAGAGAGGATTAACTGTGCAGAGGAATAGGAAAATGACACTCATTACTGTGGTGTGGATGTGTCACAGAGGATCCCGAGAACAGTCCTTGTGAACAGGTCGGATCACTACAGGCCAATCTCATTTTTTGAAAGAGAAAAATAAAACATAGACTTTCATGAGCTTTGAACCTGCTTTCTTATAATTAATCTATTCAGGGTTGTTTTTTTTTGATTCGTCTTAAGATCCACTTTTATTCTCATTTTTAAACAGTGCGAGTTGCGTGGTGTCTGTCTTTTCATCATTTAAATGTATTTTACTTATTTATTTCTGTTTCATGGTTTTATGGTTTTGCTTTAATTCGTTTCATACTGGTTTTAGTGCTTTAGGACTAGTATGATCAAATTCGTAGCAAATATTCCTTGACATGCCAGTAGAAGTTTCCTCTGAACTGACAATAAATGGTATTGACCAAATCTGCCAACTGCTGGAAATGTGTGTCAATACCAAACACTTTCAGTTCAGAGGAAACTTCTACAGGCGAATCCACGGCTGTGTCATGGGCTCACTGGTCTCGCCTATTATTGCTAACCAGGAACAATGGAACAATTTGAACAGACTGCATTGGCCTCTTTTCCAGGCACTCCACCCATTCATTGGTATCGCAACATGGATGACAACTGGACTAAAATCAAAATTCGACATCTGGAGCCCTTTACTGCACATATTAATGGTAGATCCGAACATCAAGTTCACATAGGAAGGAGAACAAAAATGGTCTTCTTAGATTTTGCAATTACGATAGGAGAGGACCGACGACTCTAGGTAGAAGTCTTCAGGAAGCCCACACACACACACACCGACCAGTACCTGCTGTTTGATTCACACCATTTTCTACAGCACAAAGTCGTGTTTGAGTTGTTATTTGAACGTTACAACACAGGGCTGAAGTGGTTCCTACAAGCACAGAGGAATAAGTCAAATAAGAACAACATGTACAGATGGTGGATGTCGAAGATGGGCCTTCAATAGATCTAAGAGAGCTGAAAAACGGACAAAAAAAAAAAAACAAGAATACAGCAATATGGTCTACTCCATACCTCAATCCAAGAGTGCAGTGAGAGTTATATTGGAGAAATAAATCAGCCACTTTGTAAGAGATTGTGCCAACACCGTCACAAGAGCAGCTCAGGACTCCAATCCGCTGTCCACACACACAAGAAAAAAAAAAGAGGTAATTTTTCTTAGGAAAGACAATGCTTTTACCTTTTTCTACTGACAAAAGCACAGCACTGCACATTATGGGCTTGGTACAGTGGGTACAGCCAAGCAGCAGGACTACAAAGGACAGATGTGTAACAATTTGGAAATTTTATGAATGAAGAGGTTACACAGGCGTTACCTGTCACTGCAGATGAAGGAACACAGCAACACGCACTTAGCTCAAGGCATAATATTTCAGCCGAGCAGAGATACTACATGAAAAAAGGACTTTATGGGAGCTTGGGCAGTTTTGTGTGAGCAATGATTTAAGAATTTGGATATTTTCATGAATAAGGGCTAAAGGATTAGAATTTTACCTGGTCATGGAGGACAGCGCTGCCTACACAGGGACACAGAAATGCGTGTGGGCGCAAAGGGGGAACAATGGGAAAGGGAGCGCTTATAAAGTCCACCAGCCCACCCCTGCACCTGGCTATAATCAGTGCAGTCTCTTGTGATGTCACCAAGCACTTGAATTTGCATTACCCATTGGAGCAGAACACATTTTTGTACATTTTTGACCAGAAAGCTGCAAATATACCTAGTTTGCATTAAAGTTACCAAAAAAAAGCACTCGGAACAGCAAAATTTATAATACTCCACTCACTTAGATCCAAACTTTGATTCAAACTTTGATCCACTTACAGCAGAAGAGCAGAACTTGTGTGTGCTTGTCATCTCTGATCCTCTCCTTAGCTGTGGTCGTACCTGCAGTCCTCCGAGGTGGTGTGTGCATGTCTGTCAGCTCCGTTCTGTCACCGCTGCTTTCCTCCTCTTCACACTTTTCTTTCCCCACTCTCTTTCTTTGCTTCGCTGACTTTCTGAAGTTGTTTTTTTCTCCGTCATCCCTCCCTCCGCTCCTTCTCTTCTCGAACACATAAAGGATGTCAGATGATGGCCTAATGGGGGCGCTGTAGTACTCCCCGATGACCAAACGTGTCATACTTTGTCAGTCTTTGGTGTTGTGGCTTTTGATCAATAAATCACACCAACTGAGACTGATGTGATCGGCTATGACAGCAAAGAATACTGCAGGAATGGCATCAGTATTGCAGACATGACCAAAACTGATCTAGTTTCTCCCAGGATATGCATGACATTTACTCTTAAAGGTCTAACTTTATGCTAAACTAGATAATTAAAACCATACTTAGGAACATTCTCCATGGAAGTATATAAGTTTTCCGCCATACTTTAGAGGATTATAGCCACAAGGACAATGCTTCCATGGATTTAAGCATTAGGGGGCCCTCGTCCAGGTCAGGTAAGAGTCAGGTTTGTGGAAATGCAAGCCTGCTTACAGTAAGGTTTTTTAGTGCAATAAACACAACCACCCAAAAAAAAAATAAATAAATAAATAAATACATAAATAAAAAATACGCACACACATTCTTTTATTTTAGTGTATTTTTGCATTTAAGTAAGTCTGAAAAATAAAATTGCCAAGTATAAATCAAGAGAAAGTTGACTAAATATAGACGGATTATGATATATGTAATCAGTATCTGGACTATACAGACACTGAACACATGCCAAAAGACATAACAAAGACAGGGGCATTACTAAAAAAAAAAATAAAAAATAAATACACCATAAATTTTTAAATATTCCATATATAAATGCTTTCACTCACCATATTTCAATACTTTAAGGTATAGTTTAAAATGTATTAAAAACTTCTAAATTCCATTAGAAATCATAGTTTGACGAGGCCATTCATCTGAAAGAAACCATTCCTCACTTGTCAACTACTAAATAATCGTTAGCTCCAACCGTAATATAGAGCTAATTATAAAAGTCCCAGCTGTACGTCTACCATACATAAACAGTGTAAGATGTCTTTATCTGGACACAGGAGTGGATAGATGGTACTGTGCTTTAGATTTGCTGTAGCTTGAGGCTATAAAACCTGATGAAAGCTTGAGATTTCAGGTCTGCACAGTTCTCCAAGGACACAACCACAGACGTGAGCAGCCAAATGGATTTCATTTGAAAGTATTTTGATAAATTGTCAGAACTTTTAGTTTTGACTCAATTTTTCTTTTTTTATACAAGTTGTTCCATGTGAAGCTTGAAGGACTATTCAAAAACTGCTTAGTGAAAGTCTTGTGTTTATACGAGATGAAAAAGCTAATTTACGCATTTGACTCATAATTGCTGTCTAATTGTCTCTTTAGAAAAAAATGACAAAAAACAAATGTCACGCTAATGTCCAGATGTGTTTAACAATTTTAGTTTCACACAAATCAGTAATGAAGCATTCTAATGATAACAGTTTTACAAGTTTGAAAAGTTTAAAGTTTAAAAAGCGCATGATCACAGATGGCCAATGTCCAAAACTTTTTTATTATTATTATTTTAAGATTGTGTTTCAGCAAAAAGCCTTCATCAGATCATTAGGCTCGAGCCCTACAGGGCATAGAGCGTATTGCTTTTCCCAACTGTCTTGACAAAGTTGAGCACGAAGCCTATTGACTCAATGTTGACAAAGGCAGCGTGAAGTGCTCATGTCCCCCAAACACACTCTTGGCATCGAGCCCTATCCAAGCACTCGTGCCGCAGGCCTGGGTCATATTTATTACTGGTAAAATGAATGGAAGTCAATGGGAGGTCAGTGGGTGACCCTGATGAGACACGCTCGTCATTCACTATTGACCCAAGAGCTTTCACAAAACAAATAATATGTCATTAAAATGATAAATGATATATTGTTTTTGCTAAAAAATATTATTATTTTTTGTTTATTATTAGGCCATACAGGGCAAAGTTGCACATTTCCTTCAGCAATTTTTTTTATTTTATAATTTCAAAATGTTTTCCTTTTGACACATACAAAGTCGGATTGGACTCAAATTTGAATCTGTAAAACTGTCTTGCCTAAATGTACTCTTTGCCAAAGAAACAACATTGGTGCGATGGCGCCCCCTACAGAATAAAGAAATAATTTTGCATGAAAGATCAAAAATTAAATTTTGTGTGAAATATTGCAACGTTCAAAAAAAAAGTAAATTTGTTCATCCCGATCAAAAAAGTCAATGGGACACATATTGTATTTTCAATGGTGTTGCCATGACAATGTGCAAAAAGATGTTATTCTAAAGGGAACATTTCAAAATTTTCCTAAATTTCAAAGTATTATAATCACTTATTAGTTTCATTGAAGAACATGACTCTTCAGACTGTCCCTGTCAAAAAAGCCCAGGGGGCCAAACTTGTACTTTGCACAGTGTTGCCATGGCAATGCCTGAAAACACCCATGTTATTCCATGTTAGTGGATCAGCCCTTCCAGTGTATAGTGAAGTACAGCCCAAAGCCACAATAAAATAGAGACAAGTGGCACGTCAGAGCCATCCTTATAGAGGGCCATTCAATGCCACTTGCGTTTTTTTTTTTTTGTTTTTTTCATTTGTTATGAATATATACATTTGATTTAAGCTTGCTTATCAATCTTGCTTAAAATAAATAAAAAATCAGTGTAAATCCACAGATTAGTATCCATGATTCTAAAATTTTCGAACTCAATTTTGATTCTAAGGAATAGACTCGATACTCAATAGCATTTCCAATACCATTATAATGAACACACTCTTTATTTAATAATAGTACTTTCTTTTATGTTACCACATGGCCTTATATCTTTTTGACGCCTCAGTCGTCCAGGTTGGTTCCATAGTGGTCCATGGGTGTACACCAGTCTATGTGTCTTACACTTGTTCTGATACAGCTCAAGTTGTTCTCAAGCTATTCAGAAAAGGTTTATTCTGTTTTGTGAAAGTTACTTTTTTTTAGTATTGATCCTCAAATGAGTATCTAGTTCCAATACTAGTTTTGGTATTGATTAATATCTGATTTTCAGCTTTGAGCACAGATGATGATGTTTGTTGATTTCTAGTGTGTCACATGAGAACCTCAGACATAGTGGTTTGTGTCTATGTTCCAGGACTGTGCATCTGTCATATGATCGTCCCTTGTGCATGTCAACATTCATATAAGTGACAGTAAAGATGATCATTTACCACACGCTGCTCCCATAAGACACAATTATACCACTCCAGCGCTGGTATGTTTGCTGTCATGCTCAGCTCAGTGCGCACTTTAGTAATGCTTTTTATCATTATACGATATGGAATATTTGTTTGCATAGATTATTACAGACCAAATATGCTCAAACACTTAAACTCAAATAAGACATATTATGTTTTTGTACAACAGTAACTGTAAAAACAACTTGACAGAAATGGATCCATTGACTTTCTTTTCAAAACTTCAAATTCTCCATTGCTGGTCTCTGGCCTTCAAAGTGGCGGTTTCCTGGGGAACTGGGCAGCTTTTCTTTTTTTTGTGGGTGAAAAAATATTGTTCACAGATTTGGCAAGAGCAATTTAGAATAATCCTATTGAAAGGCCTGAATTCCATTGACAAATCTTCATATCCAAAGTTGGGTCACCTGCTCAAAAAGCAGATTTTCATTAACGGTAATAATAATAATAACAATTATTATTATTATTATTATTATTATTACAATAAAAGTCAGAGCTGTGTAAAAAAAATGATAATGCACACAATGTAAAAAAAAACCATCTACAATAAATACATGTGTCATAATGTTACAAATGGCATAAATAAATAGCATAGCAACATGAAACAACATGCAGCTATCTTTATGGTGATGGAACAAACATGTTATAACACAACATGGTTTAAAGCTCAAAAGTTAATTTTGGTTGTCACCCATTACACTCTTTGTAATGTATATACACTGGTCCTTCACTATATCGTGGTTCATTTTTTATAGTCTCACTGTTTCGCAGATTTTTTTTTGTTTTTTTTTTTTTTTTTGATGATATTTTTTTAGTTTTTGCAATTTTACATGATTTTTAGTGTATGAACATGCATTGTGTTCTGCGTCCTGATTGGCTAAGAGACTGTAAACTACTGTCAATCAATCTCCTGTACAGTACAGAATGCATTTAGCCAAATTTACATAAATGTTCGATTGCAGTGTGACTCTGAAGTGCTGAAACCTTTGCTGACAGTGATGAGATTCATGACAGCGAGGAGCAGGATGATGCAGAGCCCAGGCCAATGACGAGTACTTTTTACGCAGTACCAAGCCCATTTAGTGCCACCAAGAGCTGGTTTTTACAAATTTCAGAAATGCTTTGGACTTAAGTGTTACTCTGCACGGAGAGGCGGCCTCTGCAGATACCGCTGGAGCAGAGGAATACTTGAACAACAACTTTAAAGAGATTGTCAAGGAAGGGGGATATAATATACAAAGGTTTGAAATTTGTGAGTGTTTAAACAAGAGAGAAATGTGAGAAAATGTTAATGATATATTTCACTTATGGGTTAGTCCATCTCTACCTTTGAATATGATTTAACCTCATGCATGTGTTAATGTGGTGGCCTATCTAAACCATTTCTGCTGGGTATACCTCAGTCCTGTCAATCTAACTCACTCTTCTCATTTCCTCCCATGAGGCAATTACCTGCAGCCAGTGTCACATGTTTATTATCTGAAGAGAAATGGAAAATAGCATTACATTGGTGGATTCTGTGGTTGTAGAATTCTTTGCAGGTTGTATTTCCTCTGGGATTTGTCCCTGTTCGTGCCCTGCTCCACACATGTGCCCCAATCTCCTCCTATGACTGTCTAATAGCATGGCCCTGTCTCCTCCTCCAGCCTTGTCTCAAAGAATTTCACCTAAAGCGTGTTTCCCAGTATTACCACAATACATTTAAAGGGCCAGAACAGGAGGGAGTATTTCAGTTTTATTAACGCATAGCATATTTAGATCACTGTATTACATTGTATTGTATTGAAAATGCTATACTCACCGAAAACAACATATTAAAATGTGTAATTAGTTTCAGTTTCATTTTTGACGCTCTGAGTCACCCCTCTCTTTGCTCCCTGCACTCAGTCACTCCCCCTTCAGAGCGCTATCACAAAAAATCAGCATCAGAGCTAAAGAAAGTACTGTACATTGCATCAAGTTTGTGAAGTTGCAGTAACCCGCAAAAGGTGAACTCCGTGAAGTAGCTTTATTTTTTTACAATTATTATATATGTTTTATGGCTGTAAACCCCTCACCACACACTTTATACACTTTTCTCAGACAGGCATTAACATTTTCTAACATTTCTCTCTTGTTTAAACACTCTCAAAGTTCAAACCTTTGTCGGTGCAGAACGTTTCATTGTGGGTTTTGTTGGGGAGAAAACTTTAAAACATACAGCACTTCAGAGTCACACTGTGATCGAACATTTATGCAAATCTGGCTGAACACATTCTGTACTGTACAGGAGTAAAAAAAGTGTAAAAAAAAGTAAATCTGCGAAAACAGAAAGGTGAACCACGTTATAGTGACTGACCACTGTATATTGTTTGTTTTTGTACCATATTTTTGTCCATTTATGAATGCTGCTGCGAGCTTCCGGGTTAGGCCAGGTAGGTTTGTGAGCTGAACCTTGTACATGAAGCCTGGGCTGCACTGTTAACTTTAAGGAGGGTTTGAATAGCGCTCAGGAGAGACTGCTGGATCAATCAATCTTCTGGCATGTTTTTAAGGGAATGTTATAACATGGCAGAACTGTAAAAACAGTTTTGCCCAAATACATACATATTGTAAAAGCAGCTCTTAGGGTAAAAATGTTTACGTTTTATTTTCAGCGAAACAGGAAATGCGGCGTTAGCATGCTAATGTTGCTGATGGTTCTGAAAGGTACTTAAAAACCCATCACGGTGAATAATTAGGATGCGTTGAATGTAGAAAACAGTTTAGAATGAACTGGTTATGTTTTCAGTTTTCAATTACAGGTCAGGGGTTTCATTTATAAAACTTTATGCAGAATTCTTACAAAAAAAATAATGATAATGAACACAATCCATACTGAGTAGAGAGGGCAATGCATGAACTTACAACCCTGTGGTCAATGAGTGAGCGTTGAGCACTGTTACCAAAACTATCGTTAATCTATTTGATTACTAAGCACGTCTGTTGTTTCACCTCATGTAGCCTTGTATGTTCCAGTGCGACAGGCTGGAATCACCTGTGTGTCAGGAGGTGCTCTGCCTCCTGCCCCCCTCCTCCTCCTCCTTCCTCCCATAATCAATCTTCTCCAGACTGAGAGCTCCACATCGGATCAGCCCACCCCCACATCACTGCAGACCGCACAAAACCACACAGCCCTGTCTGACGCTATCTTCATTACTGTAATCCACCCAGGTAGAACTAATGGCACATTCAAACTAGAAGCTGTGGTTATAAATAGTGTTTCTCAGGATTATTAACTTTTGAAAAATCCATAGATGTAATTGTATCTAAAATTGTGCCTGCTTTATGTGTCATTCTTGAGTTAGGTTATAGTTGCCTAATCTCTATTTAAAAGAACTTTTTGTGGCATGCACTCACAGTTCAGTGTCTTCTCCTGCATGTATAGAGGACACACAAGTTATTCTCAGTATATGGACAGGCCATGTCTCAAGTGAAAGTTCAGAACCGCTAGAATTAACACAAGTAAGACTAAAACGTTTAGATGTCATGCAAACAAAATCCAATTTTTTTAACCAGAATTACAGCTAAATAAAACTGAAACCAGAGGAGAAACAGGAGCAACTAATGACACCAAAAGAAAGTAAAATAACATTATTACAATAACAATAAGTTAAGATAATGAAACCAATACCCATGTGTAAAAAAACCAACAAAACTAGGGTCTAACTCTAGGTCTGCCATATGGGATGATCCTCACCTCTCCCACTCTCCTTAATTTAAGGAAGCAAGAGAGCCAAATGGTTGAGTCAGGACAAGGTCATATCTGAAGAGGTGATCATGTCGACAGACTGTGACAGACGGTCCTCCTCGCAGCAGAACATGTGAGTATCGATCATCACGGTGCCACGGTGGGGAACAGGTAATGACCAAATTGAAAACATTGATTTAGTTCAGATAGATTGTCCTTGAAAACAGAGTGCTGCCATTGAGGAAGCTGTCTTCAGGCCAACACACTGCGCGTAATGGCTGTTAAAGAACAAATGTTATGTTTTAGAACATACCAAACATGTATGTATATAATAATTGTTATTATTGATTATTGATAATGTATTTGATAAGTGCAAGCAAGAATGGAAGAAGTCCCCAGCCAACCCACATGCACGGTGGATCATCCAGGATTTAAGCTTGTGTGTCTCCATATATACTCCCTTCAAAATGCCATCAACGTGTACAAAGCACAGTTTAGATCATTACAACTAAGAAGAATGGTACAGTAATTTGACTTTTTGATTATGATGCCAAATTGAAGAAACAAATGCTAAAAGTTACATTGGAAGTTCAGTTAATTAAAAATATAGTAATGCACACTGTATAAAACTTCTTTCTCACGGCAAACACTACCTAATAAACATACTTTAACAGAAACAACGGCAAACACTCCTAAAAAAAAAAAAAAAAAAAAAAAAGAATAAATAAGTTATTGCATGCTGAATAATGTTTCTTTTTCACTTCTGTTTCACCACAGGCACACTCAAGAAACAACTTTAAAAACACAAAAATAAATAAATCAATAATAATTGTGTGTCTGTGTGCGATTGTCATGTGTGCAATCCCCCTGCTGCGCCTTTTCCCTGTAAGTACTGTGTGCGATTGTTCGTGTCATGTGTGTATGTATTTGCTCTGGTGGTGGTTTGTAGCTGAATGATCATGTTGTTAGTCCGCCTTCTTTGTTATAGTATTTATATTTCTTCTCAACTGTGTTCTATGTATTTATTGTGTTGTAAATCATCTTCTTATTCTTCCTTTTTTAGAATTGGACAGTATCCGCTGTCAAGGGACAACAGATGTAAAAGAGCCTTTGGCTAATTCTGGGCGTATTTCTGCTGCAGAAATGTCGATTAATATGCACTGTCCCTGAAATAAAGAAATAAATAAATAAATAAATAATTGTACGCTGCGTATTACACAGCATGCACAAACTGACTGATTATACAGTGTACAATCAGTTCTATATGTGTCTTAGTCGTTATAAGTACTGTGCCTATAGATGTTTTCATGTCATGGTGCTGGGGATGGCTGGGTCGCACAGTTCTGCCATCTTCATCATCATCTTCTTATTATTTATTTAAAAAACAGCAAAAAAGCTGATTTCATGTTTAGTTCCATTTTAAAGAAAGCACTAATTTTTTTTTTTTTTTTTTTTAAGTATTTCCCAATCAAACTATTTTAGCGTCAAGGATTTTCAGTTTTTCCCTGTGTGTTCCTGTGCTGTCTCCCTCCTCCCTTCTGTGTTGTGTGCCTGGAGCTAGTGGTGTTACTGTCTGTGTCGAGGCTTCGAAGTGTGTCGAGTAATCAGTAAAAATTCAGGCTGAGTGTGGTTTGGGGCGTGGTTTGGTGACATAAGCGACAACGTTGGAACCTTCCTGAAGCACCGTACCATGTGACTGATTCAGGAAGTGGTTTGCAGCGTGAACCGTGTGTCATTTGAATTATGAACGAATAAAAACCAATGAAAAATATTGGGGTTTAATTCTCTTTATTTAATTAGAAGCACTACTACAAGTAACACAAGTGCATTCCTATTTCTAATGTGTTTCATTGTGGTCCTATCACTGGTTTTGTACATTTGTTCAATTGATGTCGCTGGAAACTAGATTGTAGTACATTTTATTGACCTCTTGATGGCGCTATAGAGTAAATGAATCCTTATGAAGTGTCGGTACATGTGCTGGCACAGTTGACTGAAAGTATCGATGCTTCATGAGGCTTCATCTCACCATCACTACCTGGAGCTGGGTGGAGAGTTTGGCTCCACCCTCACCTGTGGTTACCACCCACTACTCACCTGCAGCACCACCAATCAAGCTTCTACCTTTGGACTACAAAGACTCTGCTCATGTCTACACGCGCTGGCCATGTCTCAATTCGACAGTTACACACTTTGTCAGCTGCATTTGACAGGCACTTGCATAATTTGCGGCACAACAAGTCCCATTTCATGCACCCAGTGAATGCAACCGACAAATGTGCTCTGTGTTTCCAGAGTTTCCATGAAGATTGGCCATGAATTAAATGTCCATCCGAGCACACTTTCCGTACTGCTATATCCCATCATCCACTGCGCGTCACATCTTCTATGGAAATAAGAAAAGACAATGGAGTCCGCTAAGCTTTAAATGTAAGTACTGGTTTACATCACCTGCAACAGAGCTACATGAAACTGTTCTACATGAAACTGCTAAAGTTTGAATAAAGATATGTATGTATTCAACTTTAGTGAAGTCCTGTTAAGTTAGGTTTACAGTAATTGCTGTGTAACTGACCAAGCGGTTAGTGGAATTATTCCTTACACTTGTACATTATTGTAGCTGTCATAATGTTGAATTTTCGTCCTTAGCAAAGAGCAAATGGCTGAATTCATCCGGCCGAGGGGCGAGAATGGGCACTTATTCACAGGTACTTGGAAGTAAGCCCAAAAATACTGCAATATACTCCCAGCTAATATAAGAAAGACCGTAGAAGTACATAAAAGTTGGCCTTACTGCAAATCTAATACCTTTACATTGGTACATATGTGGATAGTAATGAGTTAGCCTGGCTTTCCTTATATCTTTCCCATCTTATCCACTAGGAAATCTGTAACAGTCTTGTAGAACATTCTGAATTTCTATGTATTATAAGTTGCTGTATTTATAATTGGGTAAATAATGAAGATTTTTCTGTTTGCTCAGGACAATACTGGAGGGACAGGTCACGCCCCTTCAGGCCAAAAGAAAGTGGGAGAATTTACAAAAGAAATATAAAGTATGTATACTATTTATTTGTACACATAAATGATTGTATTCATCTTGTTTTCACATGCCTTGTATTAAAATGTATTCTGTCAAAGGAGTGCAAGTGTCCAAATGCTGGAGAAGGTGTGGCAGGGAAGACTACTGCTCCGACTCCCATCCTCATCACCTCTGAGGACCAGGAGGACCAGGACAAAGAAACTGGGAGAGTAACATTATAACACTATACAGGGAGGATTTGAGGAGGCAGAGGAGAGGAAGGAACGATTCCAACGCTTGTTTGGCATACTGGAAAAATGTAACACTTTGATTATGAAACATTTTATGACTGTTTATTTACAAGTATCATTATGATGTTTCTTTAACAAAGTATAATGTATAATATATTAATGTAATCTATTAAAACACTAAAGTAACACTCAAAGTGCAAATCAATAAACCTGAGTTTGCCAGTGCCATGTTTTAATCATCAAGACACTCTTCCAGGGACCTTGGCAGTGCTAATGAATCTTCTTTGCCTGGACTGACTTGACAGTGCTGAGATCGAGGTCTTAATCTTGCAACCGGTAAGTGGGGCTCTCATACTGGTGCTGTCCCACTGTCCACCACATCATTCCTGGGCTGGATTTGCAGGAATTTAAATTGAACCTGTTGCTATTGTAACTACCTAGACATAATCATCGTCCATGGGAACCTTCTCCAGGGCAGATACCTCAGCAGACAGTTGGTCCTGCCAATGTGCTCCAGTGACAGCCTTGACTTCATTCTCCCCCTCATCCTCCACTACATTTTCCTGTGGCTTATCCTCTGGGGCCATGATGTCTCCTGCCCCAAGATAGATGTTGTGGAGGACGGTACAGGCAGTGATGACCTTCACAAAAATATGAGTTAGTCTTTGACAATCACATATGTGATGCTATTTAACATTTCACTTACGAGTGGTGGACCTCCAGTGCATGAAAAAAGATGGCCCTCAATCTTGTTTTCGTCATGCCAAAAGCATGCTCAATAATTGAGGGTGCCTTGGAATGATGGAAATTGAAGCACTGGGCTCTCACACCTTGCACTGGCGCTTGTGGGGAGTGATGAGAGAGAGTTGATGCTGGAGACAGGAGTACCCTCCATCTGTGAGGATGAAGTGCCCTGGAGGAGGACACAGTCCTCTCTGGCAGAGAAGACTGTTTTGAAGGACCCTTGCGTCATAGACAGAACCAGGCCACCTCACTATGAAGCGGCCCTGATGGTCATAGACAGCCTGCAAGTTGGCCGTGTGTCTTCATGATTAAAAAAACCTGTTCATCATTGGCACACACAGATTTATTTTGCAGTACATTCTTCTTGGTTGGTTTGGGGAAACAAAATGTTACACTGAATAAAGTAATGTGCAGTTATTCTCAGACAATAAAAATAATACATTATCATTTGAAATTATTATTGCAGTAATTGTATGAAATTAACTGGCACGACATAGAAGGTAAACGGCGCTCTCTACTGCAATATCCCACTTGTGCACAACTAATAAATGTTCTCTGTGTTATAGACTATGAATGTAAAAATGATATTAGTTACCTCTGTCTCTGTTATGTTTTAACAAGGTATATTTTGTTAAAGTTATGTAGTAGTGACAACTGGGGGAAAAAATCAGCTAGAATGTTATTTTTGCCTATTGATATTCAAGGGGAAAGATTAATTCCTTACTTGATTCAATCTAAACAAAAATAAACGCCTGCGATGAAGACACCTTGACTCTTTAATGAAATAATAAAGAATTCTAAATAAAACTAATTATTTCGGTGTCCCTGCCCTGCTCCCTGCCTTGTCTCTTGCAGCTCAGCTGGACACAGTTTTCTGTCCAGGGACTTCCTCATGTCTCCTGCTCCTCACCTTGTCTGTTGCACCTTTGCTGGACAGTTTTCTGTCTAGGGAGCTGTCTGCTTCTCACCCTGCTCCTTATGCCTCCTGCCCCTTGCCCTGTCTGTTGCAACGCCGCTGGACACTGTTTTGCCCAGTTTTTCTTTTGATCATACACCAAGTAATACTATGACCAACCTGATACCAATGTGTTTTGTATTAAAATGCATTTAAACTCCTGTACTATAAAGAATTTTTCATTGCTGTAAATATCTTGCTAAACCAATGTATTTAAATATATATATATATGTCTGAGATATTTTTGCCTGAGTAAAGATTCAACAATCACTAATGCGTGGCTCAAACACCACTTCTTGCTCTCATTGACCTGTAGTTATGTCTAGCAAGAAGAAATTTTGCTAATAATTATTTCGGCTGTGCACTTATAGATTAAGAAATATCACAATAGGTCTACACAAATAAAAAACTTGCACAATGTTTTAGTAGCAAAGCCGTGCACTTAGGTTGAATATTGGCTGCGGTGTTCCAGCTTCCATCACAACTTATCCCACCAAACTACTCATGGAACTTACTTAGGGATATTTTTTGGCATCCCTGACCCCTGTCATAGCGTGCTAGCTACAGTTGACATTGTAACTTTGTGGCATTTGACTCTGCAGTGCCACAGTTCAGAAAATGCCAGTGTGGTTCCTCCTGAGGTGCCCAGAAAACACATTAGCACATGTAAATAATAAATCAACCTCTGCCAAAGTGTAGCAGGCGCAAGTCTCCCAGGCCTATCTCGCAACCTTCCAAAGACATTGCCATTTTTCAGCGTTCTGACCGTATTCTGACCCCCAAAACTTTCCATGTCCATCTAGCAACATTTCGAAAAAAACAAGAAAATAATACATACAGCAAATTATGGTACATGCGATAAATGTGTCTATGAAACTGACACGATCTCAACTATTTGTTCTTTCTTGACTTGAACAACCTTATAAAGGTTTTCTTTTATTCTCATAGACAGTATTTCGGCAGGGCCCTTGTAGGTGGCCGGTGCATATAAACTGAAAAGTTCAGCAAGTTAAGAGAGATTGCAATGTTTATTTCTTTTCCACCAAGTTAAATATGTTTAATGCCATACTCTGGAACATTCAAGGGAAATCATTAAATTATCCATGGAAATAAAGCAGGTGACAGGGCTTTGAGACAGCAACACCTGCCTTTATAAACATAGAAGTGGTGTAGTATTCACAGCATGCACACATTTGCAGCCCATTCTATGCTATTCTAGCTATCTTATAATATTTCCTCACAAAAAATATCCCTGAAATTGTTTTGTTCATTTGCACAAACACAAACACAAAAAAATCACACAAATAAAAACATAAATAATCACAAATAATCACCATATAATTAACAATAAAACAGAAGAGTGCAGAATAAAAACCTTTCAATCATATCCACGTGGCGCATCTTGAGTGTCCAGAAGTTGAAAAAGCTGAACTTTTTGCCGTTTGACATGCAGCGTGAACCAATCAGAGACCACGCTCCAAAGACACAGCAACGTCATTCTGAAGGGCAAGTGTCACAAACGAGAACAATGGAGGACAGTCTCGTGATCGCCGTTTGCCAGCGTCCACTATTGTACGACGTCACGCTGGCAGACTATAGAAACCGGGAGAAAAAGGACCTTGCCTGAAGGATGATCAGTGAGAAGGTCAGTGTGTCTCCACAACTTTGGAACAGTAAAATATTTGCCCGCCTTGACGCTAACCAGTGCTAGCATCATCAAGTTGCTGTTGGCGCTTGTTTGTAGCTCATGAGTTTATGTATTTATTTATTTTGTTATGTATTTTTTCAGTGGATGTATGCAAGAAAAGGTGGAAGAGTCTGAGGGACACCTATATGAAGGGGAGGAGAAAAAAGAAAGAAAAGAGGAGTGGGTCAGCAGCAGGGCCAGCCCAAAACTGGCGGTTCTCTGGGGTTCTGAAATTCCTTGACCCCTTCATTTCCCCTTGTGAGACGAGCGGGGACATGCCGAGGGTGGTCGAGGAGATGCAGGCCCCAGGGGACTGTCGTGAAGACAGCCTGAAGAAGCAGCAGCAGGGCTGTCAGATGCAGGAGGTGTGTTGAGTTCAGTCAAAGACATTGGAAAATCATGTACATACAACATGTCTGTTTCATTCATTATGCTATGTTGTAATAATAACAGTAGAAATTGAATAATGATAATTCAGTGTACAATATAATATCCAAAGCAAAACTAGAACTGCTGTGTAATATTTCTTTATTATTATCATGACAGAACCAGTTGAGAATGACCAACAAGAGGACTCCCCCGCCCAAGACCTCCCTGCTGCTGCTTCTTCAGGGCAGGGCTCTTCTGCTGCAACCACAGGTGTGTAAAGGCATTAAGTTGTAGTAAGGCTTTCATAACACTATATGAGATTGTTGTGAATTTCAATGTGCAGTTTCAGTCTTCAATTTTCCATTACATGTACATATGTAGTCTTTTTTTTTCAACTTATACCCATCTACTTATGTTTAAATGTCATTCTCATTACACTTTCTGTTTTGCAGGCCCACCACAGAGGACAGCCAAGAGGAGGAAGAGGTCCCTGGAGTCGTCACCCCCAAGTTTCGAGAGAGAGCAACTGGCGGGACTCTGGACCGACCTCCTTCTCCTCCTCCTCCTCCTGCTCAGTCTGATGATGAGCACTTTTTGTTGTTTCTGCTTCCTCTCCTGCAGAAAGTGCCACCTCATAGGAAAGACTTTGTCAAATTTAGCATTCACAAATTATTGTATGAAAACACTTTAGTTTCTTTAAATTTGGAACCTTTGGAGCCTACTATTTAGGTTGAAGTGGAACCTTCTGCAGGGGAGGAAACAGACCCTTTCTCCTCTCCTTCATGTTCCCTCACTTCCCCCGCCCCTCCTCCAGACAAGGTCCTTTCATAATTAATATGTAAATAGTTAATTTATCTTTTGATGTTAATATTTGTTAAAAAAAATAAATTAAAGTTGTATAATAAAATACATACATTTTATTATAAAATGTTTGCTTTTTATACATCATGCACCATTTGTCTACTGCTGTGTAGTTTGTAAGGGGTAATATCAGTAAATATTAACAAAATGTAGCCATATTTATATATCTAAAAGTTTACTCAATTTACCAACTGAAGACCATCAATAAAATATCAAAAAAGCACAGACAAGAGTGAAGTAGTTCCTCTTAAAGTGAAGTATGTTTAAGTAATTTCCCTGTGTAACCTGGTAATTAGGGTCAATCTTGAATGGACATGTGATGAACCTGAAGCCACAGTCACAGCACAGTCCTGACAGACATTACCTGCACAAGAATATACAATCTTAAAATGTTGGTGATAGAATATTTGCTAAGTAAATAAATATTATGAATCATAACCATAGACAATGTTAAGCTCTTTATAGTTAAGTGCTAGTTATAGTTAAGTTACTCTTGCTGGCTGCCATGGCACTGCTCCCTCTTCACAGAAGTGAGCCTTGAACACTTCCCTCACCCTCATGGCCTCTTGGGACACGTTGTTGGCTCCCACCCCCTCACATCTGGTAGTGTTTCCTCTTCTTGTGCTCCAGCTGCCCTCAGTGCAGGGGGGTGTGTCGCTGCTGTAGCCCTCATGAAGTTGTGAAGGAGACACGTTGCCTTCACGCACTTCTCAGCAGTTTCAGGATGGATTTCCACTTCCCGGCGAAACACTCTCCACTGCGAGGTCCAGATGCCAAATGCATCTTCCACTACCAACCGTGCCCGGAAGAGGCGGTAGTTGAAGATGCGCTCCTTTGGGGTAGGGCCACCGCGTGCACGTCCAGGACAGGGCCGCATCATATGTCTCTGCAGCACAAAGGCCTCATCTGCTACAAAGACATGGGGCTGGGGTCCCCTATTGTCTGCTCCAGGCAGCTGTTGGTCAGGGGTTAGTTGAAGTGTGCCCTCACGCAGTGCCTGACCCACCAACATCTATTACCCTGAACCTGTACCGGGCGTCAACGACAGCAAGCAGAACCAGGAAGTGATCCCCCTTATAATTAAAAAAGAGGGATTCTGAGCTGGGAGGTGCCTTTAATCTCACATGCTTCCCATCCACAGCCCCTAAGCACAGAGGGAAGTTCCGCAGCTCCTCAAACTCCTGTGCTATAGACCTCCACTCTTCACTCCCTCCTCCTGTGGGCACAGCCATAAACTCCCCCACAAGGGACTCCCAGATGGCTGTTGCCACATCTGGGATAATGGTGGAGACTGTGGACACACCGACCCTGAAGCTGCTCCCAATTGTCCTGTAGGAGTCCTCAGTGGCAAGATACCTAAGCAACCAAAATAGTAAATGTACTGTACCTGTACTAAAATGTACTACAGTCTAAACTGAAAACATAAACGCTTTACAATTGAGGCTTATTTTATATGAATATTATATAATACTGGTTTCACACAAATACAGCGACAGTAGACCTATTTGCAGCAGCAAGAACAGAGAACTCAAAATGCTTAACACATTTCTAAGCTACTTTTAATTGCTAATACGTGAATACTAAATAAATTATTATTATTGCACTTAGAATTATTAATATTTATATGTGCTAACCGAAGACAGATGGACAGGCGCTCTGCAGCTGGAATCTAGCGCCTGTAGTTGGTGTCCTGGTATGTTATCCGCGCACCAATGTGGGACAGCAGGTCATCGAACTGGGCCTGGGTCACACGAAAATACAGCTGGAAGTGCTGATCGTCCAGACGGAGCTCCTGGAGCAAATGATGGAACTCGCCAAACTCTAAACGCCTCTGAATTATGTTGTGAACCCAGACACGCCGCTGCCAAGCCGATCGCCTCCGTTGATGACTTTTGTGCAGTAAATACACCAAAGCTCAACATGGTCTGCCATTGTGCACACAAAGAGCGCAAAAACACTCGATGCTCTAGACACGCTCTTTATATGCGCGTCCAAGGCATCTGCCCTCAAATGCAAAGACATCCAAATAGAGGCGTGCGGCGTGTTCTTGACACCCCGGTGTGAATGCACAATCAAACTGAAATGCTGATTCTCCAGGTTTAGTCCTGACTCTTGGCACCAGCAGGAGGCCGGTCCTGAGAGTGTGAGATGGTTCATATGGCACTAACATGTCAGAGATACTTTGGTGCTAAGCCATGGAGAAGAAGAAGAATACATGTTCTATAATATAGGACCTTTAACATTGTGTTAGAGATATGCACCCAAAACTTTCTGCATGCAGCGTAATCCTTAAATTATGTATTTATTTTACTGCAACACTGCAAATACCTCATGGGGATATAATAGGGACGGAAATGGTGACAATAACACATTCACATTGGACTATAGCTGAGGCTCTGTTGAGGTATATCTTTGAGGTGTAGACAGCATGACTCTTTGGCAGTGGTTCTTAACCTGGGTTCGATCGAACCCTACAGGGTTTGGTGAGTCAGTCTCAGGGGTTCGGTGGAGGTCAAGACATGCACCCAACTCATATGACTCGTGATGAGACGCCCCGCTTGGCCATCACTGGCTGTAGGTGATCACACCACACTGCTTGGCCAATCTGTGCTGCAGAGTATTTGGTGCACTCAGTAGTCAACTTATGACTGTCGTGATGGTATATCATGTGATTTCTTTCTTAACTCTATAGCATCAGATGTTGTCACTGCCAATAGACTCGCGGACTGCGAGCGTCTCCAGACACCGGCCGTGTCCCAGTTCGACAAATGCATGTGCCTATCAAAGTACCCGCCCGACTTAAATGCGGCGTGTGAACGAGTTAAATGCACCGTTCGAACTGCGCATTTAAGGGCACTTTGGTGAATTGAGGCATGAGGCATGAGACACGGAACAGGCTTTGCTGTGAAAATGACATGAGAGTGGCACAAGGTGAAGCCGCATTTCTGAACTGATCTCTCAAAGGCAACAGCAGAAGTCACACTGACTTGGAGTCAATATTAATTATTATTGTAGCTTGATGGAAATTAGGTGATGGGTGTGTGTTAAAATGTTAAAAATAATAAATAGCATAAATACAATAAGTTGGAAGTTGGAATACATAATATTAAAAATTAAAATCATTTCAGTGTGGTAGTACTAAAAAAGGTCATGTCTTTGAGAAAAGGTATGTATGTAATTTGTTGTGAGTTCATGCATTGTATTGGTTTTGTTCTTTGAACACAATGTTAATGCAGGGTTCATTTTGTGCACCAGTAAAACATACCTATGTCTTGAATTTGAAAAAAATCATACTTTATTTTTCAATATAGAAGGGTTCAGTGAATGTGCAGATGAAACTGGTGGGGTTCAGTACCTCCAACAAGGTTAAGAACCACTGCTCTATGGTCAACTCAATATGTGGATGTTAGCATAATACGTTTTCTCTCAAGTCATGTTTTGCATGAACTCATATCACCAAGTTTATCAATGACAGACTTAACTGGTTCCTCACTACCAGTAACCAAAAGTGCATTTGAAATTGGGGCGGCACAGTGATACTATGTTAATGACTTACTCCGGGCTAATTAAGCTTCCTCACTTCCTTCTACCTCCCTCCCCTCCCTCACTCTATCAGTCTCCTGCCAACCTTTAGAGCCATTATGTGATTAGCCAGAGATCGACCTGATGACTGTGTGACAGATAGAAAAACTCTAGTATCTAATGAGCCATCAGTCAGACAGGGGCCCACACCCACGTGCACTTCAGCACAACACACAGGACAGGGGAAATATGGCTTGCTAATGACACTCCTCTCATTGGGTTTTCTCTCAGCTTTCAGTCAATACAGCCCTTTCCCAGCTACACACAGGCTAATTAGATACAAAGGTTATAACAATATTGGCGTTGATTTTGTACAGGCAGTTGACACTATTAGCATGACGTGGGTATGAGAGTTCAGGACAAAAGATTGTGTAGGAAGCAGGAAAGTTTTAGTAGTGAGATTTAGGCAATACGCAGAGGTGAACTAGGGAGTTGTTTTTTGTTTTTTTGAAAGTTTAGAAAAAAATGTAAGATTCCTCCCTATTGCTTTTTTGCTGCTAGATGCAGTTGTCCAAAGTAATTCTTCACTTAACCTTATGCGTTCCGAGCATCCTAATTATTCACCACTTTGGAAGCGCTTTTTACAACTTTCAGAGGCCAGAGCACAATTTTGCTGTAACAGTAATGCTAACAACAATTAGCATTAACGGCCACAGTGCCTTGGCCTATCTTTGACCTTTACCACCAATGCACAGACCATAAACCATTTTAAAATGCCTTGTGGTATCCTTGGCTTTTTTTTTTAGCTTGTGCTATATCAGAGTGGGCAGATTTTTTGACACATGGGCCACAGTGGATTCTAAAATTTGAAGGGGTGCCAGGATAAATAAATAAATAAATATATATATATATATATATATATATATATATATATATATATATATATATATATATATATATATATATATATATATATATATATATATGTGTGTATATATATATATATATATATACATATATATATATATATATATATATATATATATATATATATATGTGTGTGTGTATATATATATATATATATATATATATATATATATATATATATATATATATATATATATACACACACACATATTTATATTTAGAGATCTAGCCTGTAACATGTAGCAAAGCATGAATATGCAAGGCTCATTGAACAAATTGAATCCAAATGCATTAATTAAATTAATAATTTATTTATTACATTTCAGTTCACAGCAGAAAAACTCACATTCAGTTATATCAAGTGCCAAAAGATCAACAACTTGTTGAAAAAGGTCAGTTGAACAAGGTTTACCTTTATCTATTTTAATATAATTTGGTCACGTTCGGCGGGCTGGATTAATAAGACCAAAGGGCCGTGTGTGGCCCCTGGGCCGTAATTTGCCCGTGTCTGTGCTGTATGATCAGGGGTACCTGCAGGGTTAGTTTATGTTAAACTACAGACTGATTTACAGTTACAGGTTAACCAAATATTAAGCTCGACTTGTAGTCACATTTATTTATTTTTTTTTCGTAGACAACTTACTGGCACAGAACTGCCTTTCCTCACACACGCAGTCAAACGTTCCCCACTCGGACTTGTGTTCTAAAAATAACTATTTGGATATTCCTTTATACTATGTGTCTGGGAGAACTTGTCATGCACAGTTGTTTTTCTCATTTTTTGTAGCAGACATGCTCCCCAACCTGTCAGCCTCTGCTTTGGATGCTGTGACGGAGGTGTGGGCAGTCATGGTGAAGGCTGGGAGCAAAGCCTAATCTCACCAGCAATACTTGTACTACAACCCCAACTCCTTTTATGTGGCAAAGTTTGACAGGAGACAAGGAGAGACAAAGGGTATGATGGATCGGAAAGGGATGTCTAGATGTTTTGACATGACATGAATAAGTGTTTGAGGAAGTCAGACACGGCAGCAGGGACGTGGGAACAAAGTCAAGTAAAGTGAGAACAGGCATTTGATTATAACGGTTTGGTCTGTAAAGCTGGTGTATAATAATGTTGGCTTACAGGGGGATTGTTATGCTAAATTCTTAAAGCTGGACCATCTGATTTTTAAACCGTTTAATAAGGAAGTATAGCAAATCTATTTAGTTCTTTGGCACACAGCTAATATTCACATGCATATATTTTTGAACATCTGCACGGCTTTAAAACTACTTTTTTCTGAGAAGTGAAATGGTTGGACTGCCAATGTGTAGTCAATCCAAGCTCTCTGGTCTGCTTTACAATGTACTGAAAAGTGTTAATCATTTACGATGGGGCAAAAAAGTATTTAGTGAGCCACCAATTGTGCAAGTTCTCCCACTTAAAAAGATGAGAGAGGCCTGTAATTTTCATCATAGGTGCACTTGAGAGGCAGAATGGGGGGAAAGAATCCAGAAAAATCACTTTGTTCGATTTTTAAAGAATGTATTTGCAAATTATGGTGGAAAATAAGTATTTGGTCAATAAAAAATCTCGATACTTTGTTATATACCCTTTGTTGGCAATGACAGAGGTCAAATGTTTTCTGTAAGTCTCCTCAAGGTTTTCACACACTGTTGCTGGTAGTTTGGCCCATTCCTCCATGCAGATCTCCTCTAGAGCAGTGACGTTTTGGGGCTGTCACTGGGCAACACGGACGTTCAACTCCCAAGAGTTTCTATGGAGACTGACTAGGCCACTCCCGAACCTTGAAAAGTGTCTTACATAGCCACTCATTACCTGGGTGGTGTGTTTGGGATCATTGTCGTGCTGAAAGACCCACATTTCATCGTCAATGCCCTTGTTGATGGAAGGAGGTCCAAAGCATAAATTTTCCACCCCCATGGAAGTTCTATTTTGGTTTCATCTGACCATATGACATTCTCCCAATGCTCTTCTGGATCACCAAATGCTCTCTAGCAAATTTCAGACGGGCCTGGACATGTACTGGCTTCAGCAGTGGGACACATCTGGCACTGCAGGATTTGAGTCACTGGCGGCGTAGTGTGTTACTGATGGGAGCCTTTGTTACTTTGGTCCCAGCTCTCTGGAGATCATTCACTAGGTCCCCTCCTGTGGTTCTGGGATTTTTGCTCACCATTCTTGTGATCATTTTGACCCCATGGTATGAGATCGAGTGTCGTAACGTCAGGCGGAGGGACCAGAAATGCAGAACTCGGGAAAGAGTTAACAGTGTTTATTTACAAAAAGGTGAACAAGATAAGCAAATGACGGCAGATCTGACGAGGAGCTGGGAGCGGGGTGTAGGTCGTGGTCCAGGGTGAAACAGAGGTGCAGAGACAAAGACGAGGGAAACAGTACCGGTGCAGGGAGGCAGTGTCAGAGGCGGAGGTGCGGAGCTGGTCCAAAGAGCGGGATCTGGGGAAGAGCAAAACATTCCAATGAGCAGGGTAACAAACAGATAGAAACACAAAAAAGCCATAAGCCAAGGAAAGAGTAGTCACGAAGACACGCGGACGATCTGCCACCTGGCTCCTCTTATCCCCCGCAGGTGCAGTTAATTGCAATTGTCTCCAGGTGCACACAGGAGGAGCCAGGGACTCCACCCAGCTCCAGGCACAGACAGGTGAGGGAGTAAAAGAGAGCAACACACGAGGAAGAGCAGACAGGGATCATGACATCGAGGGAGATTATCAGTGGTCTTGTATGTCTTCCATATTCTAATAATTACTCCCACAGTTGATTGCATCATGCCAAGCTCCTTACATGTTGCAGATTCAGTCTTCCCAGCCTGGTGCAGGTCTACAGTTTTGTCTCTGGTGACAGCTCTTTGGTCTTGGCCATAGTGGAGTTTGGAGTCTGACTGTTTGAACTCATTATCATTATAAAAGACACCTGTCTACAACCTCAAACAGGTGCCATTAATACAGGAAACGAGTAAAGGACAGTGGAGCCTCTTAAAGAAGAAGTTACAGGTCTGTGAGAGCCAGAAATCTTGCTTGTTTGTAGGTGACAAATACTTATTTTACCGAGGATTTACAAGTTAATTCATAAAAAACTCCTACAATGTGATTTCCTGATTCTTTCCCCCCATTCTGTCTTTCACAGTTGAAGTGCACCTATGCTGAAACTTACAAGCCTCTCTCATATTTTTAAGTGAGAGAACTTGCAGAATTGGTGGCTGACTATATACTTTTTTCCCCACTGTATAAGAATATAGCTGGATACTCCTCTTTAAATGTGATATTAAGTTGTTCTCTTATCAAAAAAAAAAGAAAACTTTCCCGGAGTTGCGCTTCGCTTCCATCACATAATTTAACTTATTGCTCTTTACTTTAAGGGACATTGTCCAATTGTTTTCAAACATATCAAGTAAAATTTGCTTTGCTCCACACACACGTGTGTGTATATATATATATATATATATATATATATATATATATATATATATATATATATATCCTTATTATATCCTTCACAAACCAGGAAGTGGTGCTGTTGTTAGAATTACCATCACAGCAAAACTTCGTTCTGGCCTTTGAAAGTTGTGATAGGCGTGAGGTTAATTCGTCATGATTAAAAGGCCATTATTATGCTATTTCTGATTGATGTTATAATGCAGTTTCCTCATCACAAACATAGTCGGACTTGTGTTTTGTTTCATTCACACATGTTTCACACACAAAGCTTACATATTTAGTTCTTCTCTCAAACACTCATACAGGAAGTGCTCCACTGTGTATTTAGGTTGCACTCATACTAGGACTTTTGGACCGTGCCACGCTCAGCCACGATTGCATAGGATTCTGTGGCAGCAGTGCTATCGCTTTAGCTGAGAAAATAAGTGAAATGAATATCTCTTAAATAGTGAGGCTGAGCGTTTCTGCAGTGAATACCTTTTTCTAACATCACTGGTCATATTTTTCCTTGCCGAAATGAACCATGAAAACGCAGTTGTCATTTACTTTTTATTTAGCAGTTTGATTGGAGCAAGCGTTTCAGTCATGTTTTAAATTGATTTCACAGCCCTAATAATACACAACATAAATATCAATGCAAAGGTGCCCTGAGTATGTTTAAAAGGCACAATAATGCATGTCGGCTTTAAAATGTATTGATTCTGTAAGCTCATAATCATGCTTCAGAGAGCCTGCTGCTCAAAGGGTACACTTTACGATTCATATAAGGCTCACAAAATTAATTACTGTGGATTTACAGTAATCCTCCAGAAAAGAGTTTAGATGCAGCAAAGTGTGACATGAATATTGTTTCTTTCAAAAAAAAAGTTGTAGGTTGCAGTTTATGAAATCATCCCCTAACCTGTTTGCCCAACTTATCTTGAGCAATAAACAAACTTCACAGTTTAAGAATTGTCCACTGCATGGCCTTGGAGAATATAGAGCAAACTGTACTTACACGTAAAAGTGGTTGCATATTGACAATGCATTCAGTTATTTATTTTTTAGTCACCCTGCATATATTTGCACAACTTACAATACTGTACAGAATGGCATTGTAAAATTAGCTGAAGACATGCACTTTAATGCCCATGCTATAGCGTGACCCTATGACCTCATTCCACCACCCTTCATGAACCATGCTTCCAAGCAATAATCAGAAAATCAATGTTGGCTAATCCACACAAATGGCTTATTTATTTTACCATAACAAGCCTCTGCTAATTATTTACGCACCAATGAATTTTACCTCAGAGAAAAAAATTATTGCCGCTCAAAAAACATTGCAAATATCTGAGATCTTTATTTGAGACTGAGGACTTATTAACATAGTTAATCAAAAGACACAACTTTATCTTAAGATACGTTTACTAATCTAGTCAAAATTTAGCTATAGACGTGTCATCATAGAGCATAGCATCAACCTTATGCCACAAGCCTACCAGCAAATACTTGGCTCTATATCTGATATAGTTTACCTTTCCTCATTTGGCCACACTGACTGTGGTGCCCAGCTGTCTGAAGATCCGGGGTGAGGAGGTCTGTCATGGGTCTGGTTGATGTCATCTGGGACATCCAGGTCGACCATGTGGACTGAGGCGTGCTCAATAAAGAGTCTGTTTGGCCGGGACTCCATACATTCTGGCTACATGGGTGAAGAATTGGTGCCTAGCGTTTTTTCTTGGCTATGGTGATGGTGTAACCTGCCTGTGCATGAAGTTCGTCACTGGTGACATGGTGAAACCATTGAATGATGAGGATGTTAAGAAGTCATTCGTACAAGAGCACAGGCACTTCAGGCCTGCTGCATGTGACGATTTTGGGCTCTGACAAGCAAAACCTGGCAATTCTGTATCTGTGATACACAAATTATTCTTCATCTCAATCTACTCCTTGTGGATGGTGATGATCTGTGATGGGTGAAAATAAGAAGTCCAAAGTTTACTGTCCACTGCACAATTTAATTATTTTTTTGTCTTATGGATGGGATCTCACACTAAGATGTGAGGAATTTAAAATCGTGAGACAGCGCTCATTCACAGTGTGCAATGGTTCACATGATCCGCCATGGCAACAACCAAGTTTGTCTGAGCGAATATCAGGATCTAGGCTCTGTGAGGTAGTCACTGCAGTTGTACTGCTGAACAATCACTAAAACATAAATATACAGTCAGATTTGTATCTTTAATTTATCTTCATAATGTTGACCTTTATAAAATTTTCAGAAAGTCATAGAATGCTGCATCGAAAGAATCCACATATCTTGTAACTTGATTCATTTTTACACTAATCCAATTTCTCAAAACAAACTCCTCCAAAAGCCATATATGGCAGCCTCTTGTTTGCAAAGGCGGCTGAGGTAGAAGTGGCGTAATGAGCTTTGCCTGCATCATGCTGTAGAACCAATTAGCTTAAAAGGGTTCTACAGAAGCACTCTGTATGGGAGTGATTGGTGCGTTGCTTTAAGTGTGAGTTGTACAGGTCTTGTGTGTGTGTGTATGGTCATATGGCTGGTAGCGTAGGTGGACTCTCCAGTGTTACATCAGCACAGATATATGACTCTGATTTATGCAGTGCTCTTTGGGAGCAGCTCACGTGTCTCGGCAACTTTCAGACTATTACATTTGGTTTGTCCAAACAGTCTCTCAGAATTCAGAAGTGAACAACACACAACAAAGTTTGGGCTAATGATCGGGAATGCAGGTCAGACGGTTAACACTGTCACTGATACAGATATTCACTTTGGACAGTAGAGATGTTAGCTTCCATGTCTTACAAAGATTGTACAGAAAGTGTTGTAGACTCTTGTCTAAATTAAACTGGACATTTTTATGCATCATTTTTCTATTGGATTTTGGATACAGTGGAATTTGTATTTGATGTCAGAACTTAAAATAAAACCTAAGTTTGAAAACACACTCTAAAATCACTTTGTTTCAAATCATCTGAATGGTACCAGAGATTTTGGAATGTTCTAATTTGTAACTTGTGCTTCTCAAATGTGGAAGAGCTGTTTCGAATATCCTTGTAACATTTAGAATGAAATCTATAACTTATTATACCTTAACTTATTTTGGTGCTTCTCATGTTGATTTGGCAGAAAACATCAATGTTTCTCAGTTGTATGTTGTTTTTTTCCACCTGTCCATCACATCCATCAGAAACCAAGGACACAGGAAATAGCTGCAGATCGTGCGCCTCTGTAAAGTATTATACAAAGCATGTGGTCTTGGCAAGACAGGCAACAACCCTTTTTAATGTTCTTGGGGATCTTTCCTGCTCAAGATTCTACTAGTTTAATAAAAAACTTTGTCCTCATTCTGCATCCTATTATCTAGTTAGCTTTCAAACTTATTTTTCCAATATACTTCTGGATCATAATTGTGATTCATTTAAGTTAAATGTTTCTTTGCAGTAAGAAACATGACTCTAAAAGACTAGTTTTCTAGTTTCCTGTTACTACATATGGCATTGATGATTCCATGGCGAAACCCTTTTAACAGGATGAGAGGGAAGGCTGTGCACTTCAGCATGAGCAAATAAAAAGAACTGTATCTTTGATTAACAGCTGCAGGAGTCAGGGATCAGCTCTAACTGCCCCCGCATATTAAACCACACAGCACTTTACACAGGCTCCTCTGCATCTCCACCCTCAACCGGTCACGTTAAGAGAGGAGAAGGATCTTTCACTCATCAAATGGGAACCAAACTTGTCTAGCTTGCATTTATTCAATTGATGTTTTATTTGCCTCTCTACAAATCTGACCTTTAGTTTGGCCTGGTGGCGTTCTCGTTCCCATTGATGTTTCTCCTGGTGTCTGATAGATTAAGTTTAATGCCATACTGTGGAACATTCTTGGCAAGCTGATTTGAGTTGCATAGTGCATCTGTAAGTTAGCTGACACAACAAAAGTGGACTAGTTATTTAGTTTCAATCAATACAGTTAGCTATAATTTTGCAGTAACATGTTGTGAAGTACACTGCCTGGCCAAAAAAAAAAAAAAAAAGTCACCACCAAAAAAAGGTCTCACATTCTAAATATATAAACCTTCTCGCATTCATTCACTGTGGCATTGTTTCGATAAGCTTCTGCAATGTCACAAGATTTATTTCCATCCAGTGTTTCATTAATTTTTCACCAAGATCTTGCACTGATGATGGTCGAGTCTGACGCTGCACAAAGCTTCTCCAGCACATCCCAAAGATTCTCAATGGGGTTAATGTCTGGACTCTGTGGAGGTCAATCCATGTGTGAAAATCATGTCTCATGCTCCCTGAACCACTCTTTCACAATTTGAGTCCGATGAATCCTGGCATTGTCATCTTGGAATATGCCCGTGCCATCAGGGAAGAAAAAATCCATTGATGGAATAAGCTGGTCATTCAGTATATTCAGGTAGTCAGCTGACCTCATTCTTTGAGCACAGACTGTTGCTGAACCTAGACCTGACCAACTGCAGCAAACTCAGATCATTTGCTTAGTTAAATCCAGGAGGTGACTTTTTTTGGCCAGGCAGTGTATCTTGCCCAAGCACACCACATGAGAATATATCTGAACCTGCCAACATTTCTGTGGCTGCCCATAACTGCCTCAGAGAGAAACCCTCGTAATTAACCCCAACTTGCCACTATCTATAGATCTGCATCAACTTATAAATTCTTTACCTGGCCAGCCAAAACAGCACGCTTTGACAATACTTTATAAAGATGAGTGGGTCTGGAACATTAACTATACATATAAGATAAGATAAGATAAGATATGCCTTTATTAGTCCCACAGTGGGGAAATTCCAGCATTGCACCGCACACATAGAACAGAAGGAAAATCGTACATGCACAAAAATAATAAATAAATAATATAAAACAAAATAATAGATAAATAGCTAGAAATAATTTAAGAATAGACTCAAGAATAAACTCTAATATACACACACACACATATATATATATACATAAAGATATACATCTCCATAAAGTGACTTGTGAAGTGAGTATTGCACATAGTTGAATGACACATGTTCAGTGTTAACAGTGTTCATTATACAGTCTGACAGCAGCAGGAAGGAAAGACCTGCGAACCTCTCCTTCACACAGCGAGGGTGAATCAGTCTGTCACTGAAGCTGCTCTCCAGGGCAGACAGAGCGTCCTGCCTGTCCAGGGACCCTCCTGACCCCCCACCTCCTGCACTGAGTCCAGAGGACAGCCCAGGACAGAGCTGGACTTCTTGATGACCATGTCCAACTTCTTCCTCTCCCTCTCTGTGATGCTGCTGTTCCAGCTGACCACACCGTACAGGATGGCTGATGCCACCACAGAGTCATAGAAGGTCTTCAGGAGTGGCCCTCTCACTCCAAAAGACCTGAGTCTCCTCAGGAGATAGAGCCTGCTCTGGCCCTTCCTGTACAGTGCATCTGTGTTGTGAGTCCAGTCCAGTTTGTTGTTCAGATGAACACCCAGGTACTTGTATGAGTCCACTCTCTCAATGTCCCTTCCCTGGATGTTCACTGATGGGGGGCAGTAGAGTGGCGTCTGCGGAAGTCCACCACCATCTCCTTGGTCTTCCCTGCATATAAATAGACATAGCTAACCCGCTAGCCACCACATTCCAAAGAGGAAGTGAGCATGGGCACATTTCGGGCTCCATCGACTCCAATTCACTTTCTATAGAAAAAACTCTCTCTCTGCTTTTTTCGTAACTTCTGCTGTCAGGCTCATCACTTTGGTTTTAAAATCTTTGTATTAACCTGTTCCACATGATCCTGCCAGTTTTATTCTGCTATTTTGATCGTAACTCAAGATATGAACATTAATAACAGATAAGTCAGGTGCTTTTGTTTGCTAAGCTCCCACTCCCTGGTAAAGGGAGGGAAGGGCAGAAAGGGGCGTTGCATTGCTCTGGATTGGCTCTTTGGTTGCTGAAAGCATGATTTTTTGCTTCATTACTTTACTATTCAACCTTGTGTTGCATATTGTGTGTTACAATATTAAGGTGTACTTGTTTCTCAGTTAGAATGCCACACATGCTTATTTTAAGATGTCTACACTGGAGTCTGCTAACTCCTCAGTTATATGATATGGGTATGCATCTTCAGGTTGACAAGAGGCCTTGTAATACATCTTTTCAGTGACTGCAAACATCTTTTAAGTGAGGTATTCTACCTTCTTGGGAACAGCTAATAGTATATCCCTTTATGACCTTGTACAAACAGTATGTAAATATAGTTTAAGTCCTTATAGGACCAGCCTTCTATAGATAGTACCTTTTCTTCTTAAAAGTACTGGATGGCTCCTTTGTACGGGCTGGGACACTCACCAGGGGACACTCACAAGGGGACACACACCAGAACTGACACACACAAACTGACACATACAAGAACGTACACACATGGCACATAACACACACACTCAACATGACACAAAACTCAACAACACACACACTCATTCACACAGACGCATGTGCCTGCTGTCTGTAACTTCATTCATCTCATGAGATAAACTTCTTTCAACTCTCTACCTGGTCTGGAATCTCTTCCCTTCATGATTACAGTTGCTATGATAATCGTGGTCGGAACTCCAATTATACAACTTGGCTCCAAATTCGCCCCTATAACTGCTAGACTTGGTGAGCTTTATTTGACTGATGTCACACTCCTTTAGTCCATTTCTTTATAGTCTATGGTCTGGAACGATATCCTGTGTCCCCGATTTCCAATGGACACAATTGACAGGCACATTAATCAATCAGAGAAACACATGGTAAGTTCATATCCAAACAAACATAACTGCTTACTATTAAAAATAAATAAAAAAAAAGAATAAAATAAAATAACAGTAGGAGGGATTGGCTGGCCAGACAAATTAATTATGGCAGTAGCTCATTTAGTGGGAATTTCTAATTTCTATGTATATTTAAGAAACACACAACCCTAAAAAATCTGACCAACTAATAAAAAACATGATAGAACCAACTAAATTTATAGCAAAATGCACACAACAGTAGACATATTAACATTAGAAGTCCCCACCTATCCCTCTATAGGCCATTAACCATATTTAAATTTTCCATTTGTCACATTCTATTTTGAATTTAAATAGCTCTGACTGAACCCAATCATTAAGTCATTTATTCTACCTTATTTTTTTTTTTTTGCCATGTACTACTATAAAGAAGTACATTTTTTTAATGACATAATAACTGCATGAAACACCTCAACAGCTTTCACCGAGAACAGGCAAAACAAAATGATATGGGCTTGTAATGTGAATAAATGTGAATGTTTGTGGTGGACATGACCATTGTGTGTGAGAATAGCAAAAGAGATGGTGCAGGATTAGACAATGTTTTTCAATCTAACTTGTAATTAACACACAGATTTGAAGTATTCACTGTATTGGTGACCAGTCTTCTGTGGCTCTCATCGGCCCTCAGTTTTGTCTGTGTTTTTATATGTGATCTTTAATGAGAAAGTTTGGACAACCCTAACCTAATTGCACAGAAACTACAGTAGCAATTGGTCTCTGCCGATATTATTGGGTCAATCCGGTGGACAAAATGTTTGTATGTATATTGTTGTATGTAACTCATAAGTACACAATGGTGGCAAATCCAATCCCCCAAAAATTAATAATAATACGTAAGACCTCAGTGTATTTAATGTAAGTGTGGTTGTATGACTGCACCGGCCTGGTTTTGAATCACAGCCAGACGTAAAGGAAATTATTAAGATCGGGTTATGTAAACAGAATATGGGGCCGGATTTTTTTGGACTCCATCTGCAGCCTTATTTCATTACACACCCACCACGGTGTAGTCATATTTTGTGCTATGCTATATTTGCAGTAAAATGCTCAAATAAAAGTCTTTCCTTTCGTAAGGTGGGCAGCCCAAACTAAATATTGGTCTATGCTGAAGATTTCCGGCCGAATACTAAAAGAGCACAAATATCAGCCAATTGTTCTGTCCATCTGTCTGTCTCTGTCCGGTATGGGACTCCAAATACATAGTGAAGAATTGTCTGTGTAAACCCTCAGTCGTCCAGTGTCTGATCCACAGCAAAAGACAAGGTTTAAATCTGTCAACTGGAAAAAAAAATCGTTGTAGGAGTGAAGACGTTTCGCTGCCCCATCCAAGCCTCTTCTTCTAAAACCTCGTCTTTTGCTATAGTGGAGAATTATTGTTATCACAAAACAAATCTAAATAGTTATTTAACGTTTATGTATTTTCTAAGTAACTACAAAACATAATTAAAAAAAATATCACATTATCAAAGTTCAAACATGGTAAGATGGCCTGGGTCAGAAGAGTCATCATACATATTATTCAAATATAAGTATCAAATATGCATTTTTTTTTTCAGTCCCCTGTGATCAGTTTTTTTTTCCATTCTTTTTTTCCTCATAAGCATATTGATACGGATGGGACCATGCTTGTCACTGATTGGCTAATCCACCTGTCAATCATGCCCATCTGAACTCAATAGATTCAACAGGGACCAAACTAAAAGTATGGAAGAAGTTTGTATTCTAGATCCCGGCAAATCAATTGTTTTAACTTAAAAGTATGGAAGAAGTTTGTATTCTAGATCCCGGTCAAATCAATTGTTTTAAACTTTAAACATTATCATAGAATTGATAAACTTGTTAAAGCTTAAGTACAGAAACTTTCGCACCTCTTTGTGAGAGCTAGGAAGATGTTAGATAACTGTACCTACTTTCTCCTTTCACAGTTTGAAAATCAGGCTCTCCAGTACTTCCCAGCATTATAACATGGCTTAAACCTTACAAGAACCAATTTTGTGTAATATAGAACATTTAAGGTTTAAAAAAATGTATGGTAGGTTCCATCAAAAGAACAGGTACATGAAATACCATACAGGACATCCATGTAAACAAGCAAAAAGTACTTAAGAATCTGGCATTTAAGGACAGTTGTGGGTGTGCCAGCGTTGAACTTCCCTCAGAAATCCTCATTTCAAAACATTAAATCCATCCAATGTCCCGCTGCGATGTGGTGTCGCCTGCCGTTTCATGGACAGGAGTTTGTCTGAAAAGCCTGGTGTGTTCAGAGCTGAGTGGGACTGTCAGGAGTTCACAGTTTTTGTTTTCTTCAGCTTTAATCCACTGTCACAAAACTGTTTGGGAGGACAGCAGGGGGCGCTCTCTCAATTGATCCACTCGGAATTGCACCAAAAGCTATGGACAACCAGAGGGGAGTATTAGCGTCATGAAAGCGCCTCTGCATCCCCAAATCCTTTTAGGAACGGGCGAGATTGTTCGTGAATCATTTCTTCTGCTTTTCAGTGATGTGTCGATGTTCCTTCCAAACTGAAATTGAAGGTGCTTTTTCTTATTTTACTCAAGATTGCTTTGATGGACCATTTATTTAAAGTGGGTATTTATTTAGATGGTGGTATTATGCAAAAACCGACGGTGTACCTTTTTGGAGCTTTCCTACCATGTTTATAACGTTCACTCATCAAGAACATGCCTGAAGCAGTGTTATGTCATTACATGTTTGAGTAATCTAGTAATCTCGCCAGGCTTTATTCAAACCCTTTTTTACGGTTAGCAGTGCGATTATGTCCAGCGCTCTGCCCACAACATTGCACGCGCCACTTGTTTTGGGATAGCATTCTGAAGAGGGAGTGACTTGGAGCGGGGAGCAAGGAAGATAAAGTGTCCAACACGAAACTGAACTTATTAAACATTTTTAATTACCTTGTGTCCAGCTAATACAGCAGTTATATAGCGGGAGGTTACGTTTCTTTAAATAACCCGGCATAGGCGCAATATAGTAGTAGTTCATCTCTATTTTTTTTTTGAATTATTATATATGTTTTTAATGGCTGTAAAACATCTCACCATAACACTTGATACACTTTCACCTCACACAGTCTCTCTCTTGTTCAACACACTCTCAAAGGTTCAAAACCTCATTATATCTCCCTTTCCTGATCGCTTAAATGTGTTGTTCACACTCCTCTGCTCCAGCGCTATCGCCAAAGCCAAAAAAGAAAAAAAAAAAAAAAAAAAACACTTTCAAGTCCAAAGTGTTTCTGAATACTTGCCGGTGCAGAAAAACGTTTCATCGACATGTGGGTTTTGGGCAGGGAGAAAACTAGCAAACAACAGCACTTCAGAGTCACACTGTGATCGAAGGCATTTATGTAAATTTGGCTGAACACATTCTAGACTGTACAGGGAGACGGAGGAGACTGATGGACAATGGTCCCTACAGATCCCTTGGCCAATCAGCACACAGAAAACAATGCCTGTTCATGCACAATAAAAAAACAAACAAAAAAAAGCATGCACACAAAAAAAGAAAATCCGTGAAACAGCAAGGCCACGAAAGGTGAGCCACAATATAGCAATGGGATAACTGTATGGCATTTTCAAAACATATGAGGTAACATGTGATCTAATATAGTTATGTTTTTGCTAATTAAGACCCCCCATAGAAGGTTTAATAAACCCTTTTTGAAAATATGTTTTCACTTCTGATATTTTTAAACGCACAAAAAAGACAGAACAAAGAACATTAATATTAACATTTACAGACATAACACAAACATGCATAAGCACTTAAATATTTAGTACTAGTTGTAGACCTGTAGGAACAACAAAACTAGCGTTTTACTCCAACATCCCGCAACATTTTGTCCTCTCTTATATTCACACTTCCTCTACACATATTCGGTGAGTAGTTGGCTTTGTAATGCATTATCCTTTGGTTGTTTGATCATAGACTTTGGAATTTTGAGAAACTAGCTGGTGATTATGCCGTTAATCATGTGCTAGGTTGGAGGAAACCCCGTCGCATGCATAGTAGAAACATGCACAGCAAAATAGAAGACCCCATGCAGTCCAGGAATTGAACCTTCAAATTGAGTCCATCCATGGCTTTCTCACTGCAACTACAACTGCTGTCTGCTGCTGTTTTTTGATTTGATTGACCAGCTGACAACATGAATGGTTGTCAGCTGGTCACAGGACACAAGGTTTAATATAACCTTATGTGGTTGAATATCCTTATGTAGTTCAGCAGTAATCCTTGATTTATATAATACTTTAGAGAATACTCAATGATATTATTCAATTCAGTTTCATTTTTATTTTACTATGATTATTAAAAAGCCAACCCCTCCACAAAGAAACAAACAAAAAAACAAAAACCCAAATCCACAGATACGATTCCTATGGCAAATCACAAATAAAACACACAAAGATATCCTGTTCTAACTAGTATTAAATGAACCTAGGGAGAAGGAGGTGGGGTTTTCAGCCTAGTCTTAAACTGCGTCAAAGACTGAGAGGATCTGACAGGCATGTGGGAGGCTGTTCTCATAGTCTCGGTGCATTATTCATTCACAGCTATCAGTGTTAAGAAGCCCTACACGACACAGCTGGCCTTGGGAGGACTGAGTGGCTACGTGGCTGCGGTGCCGCAAGCTTATGCTGCCTTTCCGACCTCTGCTGGATCTTTTCTTTATTAAGGCACACCTCACCCATGCGATTGGTCAGGTGGATGTAGTGTCTTGCCAAAAGACACAGCAACAGCAAAGAGTGGTCAGAGCTGACATTGCACTACCGCTGTCGGTTTGTGGCTAGCTGGCAATTATTTCTTCACCACTCAAATGGACAAGTAGTCAGAGATAACCCTCTGTGCACGTGCTCTGGTGCCCCTGCTTGAATAAGGAATTAGAAGAGTTTTTTTGATTTACGTAATGACTGCCTGTACATGGGTCTCTTAATCTTGATGATATGGCAAACTCTTATTACGAGCTCATTAAAAGCTTGTGCATACATGCTCGCCATTCTGCTGCAGTGCTGGGCATGTGTTTAGTGGTAAGGAAAG
>JAIEZT010000054.1:13754860-13799981 GCA_019594935.1 Periophthalmus modestus
ACACTTTAGTTTCTTTAAATTTGGAACCTTTGGAGCCTACTATTTAGGTTGAAGTGGAACCTTCTGCAGGGGAGGAAACAGACCCTTTCTCCTCTCCTTCATGTTCCCTCACTTCCCCCTCCAGACAAGGTCCTTTCATAATGAATATGTAAATAGTTATTTATCTTTTGATGTTATATTTGTTAAAAAAAAATAAATTTAAAATTAAGTTGTATAATAAAATACATACATTTGATTATAAAACGTTTGCTTTTTATACATCATGCACCATTTGTCTACTGCTGTGTAGTTTGTAAGGGGTAATATCAGTAAATATTAACAAAATGTAGCCATATTTATATATCTAAAAGTTTACTTAATTTACCAACTGAAGACCATCAATAAAATATCAAAAAAGCACGGACAAGAGTGAAGTAGTTCCTCTTAAAGTGAAGTATGTTTTAGTAATTTCCCTGTGTAACCTGGTAATTGGGGTCAATCTTGAATGGACATGTGATGAACCTGAAGCCACAGTCACAGCACAGTCCTGACAGACATTACCTGCACAAGAATATACAATCTTAAAATGTTGGTGATAGATTATTTGCTAAGTAAATAAATATTATGAATCATAACCATAGACAATGTTAAGCTCTTTATAGTTAAGTGCTAGTTATAGTTAAGTTACTCTTGCTGGCTGCCATGGCACTGCTCCCTCTTCACAGAAGTGAGCCTTGAACATTTCCCTCACCCTCATGGCCTCTTGGGACGCGTTGTTGGCTCCCACCCGCCTCACATCTGGTAGTGTTTCCTCTCCTTGTGCTCCAGCTGCCCTTAGTGCAGGGGCGTGTGTCGCTGCTGTAGCCCTCATGAAGTTGTGAAGGAGACACATTGCCTTCACGCACTTCTCAACAGTTTCAGGGTGGATGTCCACTTCCCGGCGAAACACTCTCCACTGCGAGGTCCAGATGCCAAATGCATCTTCCACTACCAACTGTGCCCGGAAGAGGCGGTAGTTGAAGATGTGCTCCTTTGAGGTAGGGCCACCGCGTGCACGGCAAGGATAGGGCCGCATCATATGTCTCTGCAGCACAAAGGCCTCATCTGTTACAAAGACATGGGGCTGGGGTCCCCTATGGTCTGCTCCAGGCAGCTGTTGGTCAGGGGTTAGTTGAAGGGTGCCCTCACGCAGTGCCTGACCCACCAACATCTATTACCCTGAACCTGTACCGGTCGTCAACAACGGCAAGCAGAACCACGAAGTGATCCCCCTTATAATTAAAAAAGAGGGATTCTGAGCTGGGAGGTGCCTTTAATTTCACATGCTTCCCATCCACAGCCCCTAAGCACAGAGGGAAGTTCCGCAGCTCCTCAAACTCCTGTTCTATAGACCTCCACTCTTCACTCCCTCCTCCTGTGGGCACAGCCATAAACTCCCCCACAAGGGACTCCCAGATGGCTGTTGCCACATCTGGGATAATGGTGGAGACTGTGGACACACCGACCCTGAAGCTGCTCCCAATTGTCCTGTAGGAGTCCTCAGTGGCAAGATACCTAAGCAACCAAAATAGTAAATGTACTGTACCTGTACTAAAATGTACTACAGTCTAAACTGAAAACATAAACGCTTTACAATTGAGGCTTATTTTATATGAATATTATATAATACTGGTTTCACACAAAATACAGCGACAGTAGACCTATTTGCAGCAGCAAGAACAGAGAACTCAAAATGCTTAACACATTTCTAAGCTACTTTAATTGCTAATACGTGAATACAAAATAAATTATTATTATTGCACTTAGAATTATTAATATTTATATGTGCTAACCGAAGACAGATGGACAGGCGCTCTGCAGCTGGAATCTAGCGCCTGTAGTTGGTGTCCTGGTATGTTATCCGCGCACCCAATGTGGGACAGCAGGTCATCGAACTGGGCCTGGGTCACACGAAAAATACAGCTGGAAGTGCTGATCGTCCAGACGGAGCTCCTGGAGCAAATGATGGAACTCGCCAAACTCTCTAAACGCCTCTGAATTATGTTGTGAAACCCAGACACGCCGCTGCCAAGCCGATCGCCTCCGTTGATGACTTTTGTGCAGTAAAATACACCAAAGCTCAACATGGTCTGCCATTGTGCACACAAAGAGCGCAAAAAACACTCGATGCTCTAGACACGCTCTTTATATGCGCGTCCAAGGCATCTGCCCTCAAATGCAAAGACATCCAAATAGAGGCGTTGCGGCGTGTTCTTGACACCCCGGTGTGAATGCACAATCAAAACTGAAATGCTGATTCTCCAGGTTTAGTCCTGACTCTGGGCACCAGCAGGAGGCCGGTCCTGAGAGTGTGAGATGGTTCATATGGCCACTAACATGTCAGAGATACTTTGGTGCTAAGCCATGGAGAAGAAGAAGAATACATGTTCTATAATATAGGACCTTTAACATTGTGTTAGAGATATGCACCCAAAACTTTCTGCATGCAGCGTAATCCTTAAATTATGTATTTATTTTACTGCAACACTGCAAATACCCCATATATATAATAGGGATGGAAATGGTGACAATAACACATTCACATTGGACTATAGCTGAGGCTCTGTTGAGGTATATCTTTGAGGTGTAGACAGCATGACTCTTTGGCAGTGGTTCTTAACCTGGGTTCAATCGAACCCTATGGGTTCGGTGAGTCAGTCTCAGGGGTTCGGTGGAGGTCAAGACATGCACCCGACTCATATGATTCGTGATGAGACGCCCCGCTTGGCCATCACTGGCTGTAGGTGATCACTCTACACTGCTTGGCCAATCTGTGCTGAAGAGTATGTGGTGCACTCAGTAGTCAACTTATGACTGTCGTGATGGTATATCATGTGATTTCTTTCTTAACTCTATAGTGTCAGATGTTGTCACTGCCAATAGACTCGCGGACTGCGAGTGTCTCCAGACACCGGCCGTGTCCCAGTTCGACAAATGCATGTGCCTATCAAAGTACCCGCCCGACTTAAATGCGGCGTTTGAACGAGTTAAATGCACCGTTCGAATGGCGCATTTAAGGACACTTTGGTGAATTGAGGCACGAGGCATGAGACACGGAACAGACTTTGCTGTGAAAATGACATGAGAGTGGCACAAGGTGAAGCCGCATTTCTGAACTGATCTCTCAAAGGCAATAGCAGAAGTCACACTGACTTGCAGTCAATATTAAGTCAATATTGTAGCTTGATGGAAATTAGGTGATGGGTGTGTGTTAAAATGTTAAAAATAATAAATAGCATAAATACAATAAGTTGGAAGTTGGAATACATAAGGTTAAAAATTAAAATCATTTCAGTGTGGTAGTACTAAAAAAGGTCATGTCTTTGAGAAAAGGTATGTATGTAATTTGTTGTGAGTTCATGCATTGTATTGGTTTTGTTCTTTGAACACAATGATGTTAATGCACAGTTCATTTTGTGCACCAGTAAAACATGCCTATGTCTTGAATTTGAAAAAAATCATATTTTATTTTTCAATATAGAAGGGTTCAGTGAATGTGCAGATGAAACTAGTGGGGTTCAGTACCTCCAACAAGGTTAAGAATCACTGCTCTATGGTCAACTCAATATGTGGATGTTAGCATAATATGTTTTCTCTCAAATCATGTTTTGCATGAACTCATATCACCAAGTTTATCAATGACAGACTTAACTGGTTCCTCACTACCAGTAACCAAAAGTACATTTGAAATTGGGGCGGCACAGTGATACTATGTTAATGACTTACTCCGGGCTAATTAAGCTTCCTCACTTCCTTCTACCTCCCTCCCCTCCCTCACTCTATCAGTCTCCTGCCAACCTTTAGAGCCATTATGTGATTAGCCAGAGATCGACCTGATGACTGTGTGACAGATAGAAAAACTCTAGTATCTAATGAGCCATCAGTCAGACAGGGGCCCACACCCACGTGCACTTCAGCACAACACACAGGACAGGGGAAATATGGCTCACTAATGACACTCCTCTCATTGGGTTTTCTCTCAGCTTTCAGTCAATACAGCCCTTTCCCAGCTACACACAGGCTAATTAGATACAAAGGTTATAACAATATTGGTGTTGGTTTTGTACAGGCAGCTGACACTATTAGCATGACGTGGGTATGAGAGTTCAGGACAAAAGATTGTGTAGGAAGCAGGAAAGTTTTAGTAGTGAGATTTAGGCAATACGCAGAGGTGAACTAGGGAGTTGTTTTTTGTTTTTTTTGAAAGTTTAGAAAAAAATGTAAGATTCCTCCCTATTGCTTTTTTGCTGCTAGATGCAGTTGTCCAAAGTGATTCTTCACTTAACCTTATGCGTTCCGAGCATCCTAATTATTCACCACTTTGGAAGCGCTTTTTACAACTTTCAGAGGCCAGAGCACAATTTTGCTGTAACAGTAATGCTAACAACAATTAGCATTAACAGCCACAGTGCCTTGGCCTATCTTTGACCTTTACCACCAATGCACAGACCATAAACCATTTTAAAATGCCTTGTGGTATCCTTGGCTTTTTTTTTAGCTTGTGCTATATCAAGAGTGGGCAGATTTTTTTTTGACACATGGGCCACAGTGGATTCTAAAATTTGAAAGGGAGGCCAGGATAAATAAATAAATAAATAAATAAATATATATATATATATATATGTGTGTGTGTGTGTATATATATATATATATATAAATATATATATATATACATATTTATATTTAGAGATCTAGCCTGTAACATGTAGCAAAGCATGAATATGCAAGGCTCATTGTACAAATTGTTTTCCAAATGCATTAATTAAATTAATAATTTATTTATTAAATTTCAGTTCACAGCAGAAAAACTCACATTCAGTTTATATCAAGTGCCAAAAGATCAACAACTTGTTGAAAAGGTCAGTTGAACAAGGTTTACCTTTATCTATTTTAATATAATTTGGTCACATTCGGCGGGCTGGATTAATAAGACCAAAGGGCCGTGTGTGGCCCCTGGGCCGTAATTTGCCCGTGTCTGTGCTGTATGATCAGGGGTACCTGCAGGTTAGTTTATGTTAAACTACAGACTGATTTACAGTTACAGGTTAACCAAATATTAAGCTTGACTTGTAGTCACATTTATTTTATTTTTTTTGTAGACAACTTACTGGCACAGAACTGCCTTTCCTCACACACGCAGTCAAACGTTCCCCACTCGGACTTGTGTTCTAAAAAATAACTATTTGGATATTCCTTTATACTATGTGTCTGGGAGAACTTGTCATGCACAGTGTGTTTTCTCATTTTTTGTAGCAGACATGCTCCCCAACCTGTCAGCCTCTGCTTTGGATGCTGTGACGGAGGTGTGGGCAGTCATGGTGAAGGCTGGGAGCAAAGCTAATCTCACCAGCAATACTTGTACTACAACCCCAACTCCTTTTATGTGGCAAAGTTTGACAGGAGACAAGGAGAGACAAAGGGTATGATGGATCGGAAAGGGATGTCTAGATGTTTTGACATGACATGAATAAGTGTTTGAGGAAGTCAGACACGGCAGCAGGGACGTGGGAACAAAGTCAAGTAAAGTGAGAACAGGCATTTGATTATAACGGTTTGGTCTGTAAAGCTGGTGTATAATAAATGTTGGCTTACAGGGGGATTGTTATGCTAAATTCTTAAAGCTGGACCATCTGATTTTTAAACCGTTTTAATAAGGAAGTATAACAAATCTATTTAGTTCTTTGGCACACAGCTAATATTCACATGCATATATTTTTGAACATCTGCACGGCTTTAAAACTACTTTTTTCTGAGAAGTGAAATGGTTGGACTGCCAATGTGTAGTCAATCCAAGCTATGGTTACAGCTCTCTGGTCTGCTTTACAATGTACTGAAAAGTCTTAATCATTTACGATGGGGCAAAAAAGTATTTAGTGAGCCACCAATTGTGCAAGTTCTCCCACTTAAAAAGATGAGAGAGGCCTGTAATTTTCATCATAGGTGCACTTGAGAGGCAGAATGGGGGGGAAAGAATCCAGAAAAATCACTTTGTTCGATTTTTAAATAATGTATTTGCAAATTATGGTGGAAAATAAGTATTTGGTCAATAAAAAAATGTTCATCTCGATACTTTGTTATATACCCTTTGTTGGCAATGACAGAGGTCAAATGTTTTCTGTAAGTCTCCTCAAGGTTTTCACACACTGTTGCTGGTAGTTTGGCCCATTCCTCCATGCAGATCTCCTCTAGAGCAATGACGTTTTGGGGCTGTCACTGGGCAACACGGACGTTCAACTCCCAAGAGTTTCCATGGAGACTGACTAGGCCACTCCCGAACCTTGAAAAGCGTCTTACGTAGCCACTCATTACCTGGGTGGTGTGTTTGGGATCATTGTCGTGCTGAAAGACCCACATTTCATCGTCAATGCCCTTGTTGATGGAAGGAGGTCCAAAGCATAATGTTTCCACCCCCATGGAAGTTCTATTTTGGTTTCATCTGACCATATGACATTCTCCCAATGCTCTTCTGGATCACCAAATGCTCTCTAGCAAATTTCAGACGGGCCTGGACATGTACTGGCTTCAGCCGGAGGACACGTCTAGCACTGCAGGATTTGAGTTACTGACGGCGTAGTGTGTTACTGATGGGAGCCTTTGTTACTTTGGTCCCAGCTCTCTGGAGATCATTCACTAGGTCCCCTCCTGTGGTTCTGGGATTTTTGCTCACCATTCTTGTGATAATTTTGACCCCATAGTATGAGATCGAGTGTCGTAACGTCAGGCGGAGGGACCAGAAATGCAGAACTCGGGAAAGAGTTAACAGTGTTTTATTTACAAAAAGGTGAACAAGATAAGCAAATGACGGCAGATCTGACGAGGAGCTGGGAGCGGGGTGTAGGTCGTGGTCCAGGGTGAAACACAGAGGTGCAGAGACGAAGACGAGGGAAACAGTACCGGTGCAGGGAGGCAGGGTCAGAGGCGAGGGTGCGGAGCTGGTCCAAAGAGCGGGATCTGGGGAAGAGCAAAAAATTCCAATGAGCAGGGTAACATACAGATAGGAACAAAAAAGCCATAAGCCAAGCAAAGAGTAGTCACGAAGACACGCGGACGATCTTTCACCGAGTGTCTGCTCCTGGCTCCTCTTATCCCCTGCAGGTGCAGTTAATTGCAATTGTCTCCAGGTGCACACAGGAGGAGCCAGGGACTCCACCCAGCTCCAGGCACAGACAGGTGAGGGAGAGTAAAAAAGAGAGCAACACACGAGGAAGAGCAGACAGGGATCATGACATCGAGGGAGATTATCAGTGGTCTTGTATGTCTTCCATATTCTAATAATTACTCCCACAGTTGATTGCATCATGCCAAGCTCCTTACATGTTGCAGATTCAGTCTTTCCCCAGCCTGGTGCAGGTCTACAGTTTTGTCTCTGGTGACAGCTCTTTGGTCTTGGCCATAGTGGAGTTTGGAGTCTGACTGTTTGAACTCATTATCATTATAAAAGACACCTGTCTACAACCTCAAACAGGTGCCATTAATACAGGAAACGAGTGGAGGACAGTGGAGCCTCTTAAAGAAGAAGTTACAGGTCTGTGAGAGCCAGAAATCTTGCTTGTTTGTAGGTGACCAAATACTTATTTTACCGAGGAATTTACAAGTTAATTCATAAAAAACTCCTACAATGTGATTTCCCTGGATTCTTTCCCCCCATTCTGTCTTTCACAGTTGAAGTGCACCTATGCTGAAACTTACAAGCCTCTCTCATATTTTTAAGTGAGAGAACTTGCAGAATTGGTGGCTGACTATATACTTTTTTCCCCACTGTATAAGAATATAGCTGGATACTCCTCTTTAAATGTGATATTAAGTTGTTCTCTTATCAAAAAAAAAGAAAACTTTCCCGGAGTTGCGCTTCGCTTCCATCACATAATTTAACTTATTGCTCTTTACTTTAAGGGACATTGTCCAATTGTTTTCAAAACATAATCAAGTAAAAATTGCTTTGCTCCACACACACGTGTGTGTATATATATATATAATATATATATATATATATATATATATATATATATATATATATATATATATATATATACATATATATATATATATACATATATATATATATAATGCAGTTTCCTCATCACAAACATAGTCGGACTTGTGTTTTGTTTCATTCACACATGTTTCACACCAAAGCTTACATATTTAGTTCTTCTCTCAAACACTCATACAGGAAGTGCTCCACTGTGTATTTAGGTTGCACTCATACTAGGACTTTTGGACCGTGCCACGCTCAGCCACGATTGCATAGGATCTGTGGCAGCAGTGCTATCGCTTTAGCTGAGAAAATAAGTGAAATGAAATATCTCTTAAATAGTGAGGCTGAGCGTTTCTGCAGTGAATACCTTTTTCTAACATCACTGGTCATATTTTTCCTTGCCGAAATGAACCATGAAAACGCAGTTGTCATTTACTTTTTATTTAGCAGTTTGATTGGAGCAAGCGTTTCAGTCATGTTTTAAATTGAATTCACAGCCCTAATAATACACAACATAAATATCAATGCAAAGGTGCCCTGAGTATGTTTAAAAGGCACAATAATGCATGTCGGCTTTAAAATGTATTGATTCTGTAAGCTCATAATCATGCTTCAGAGAGCCTGCTGCTCAAAGGGTACACTTTACGATTCATATAAGGCTCACAAAATTAATTACTGTGGATTTACAGTAATCCTCCAGAAAAGAGTTTAGATGCAGCAAAGTGTGACATGAATATTGTTTCTGCAAAAAAAAGTTGTAGGTTGCAGTTTATGAAATCATCCCCTAACCTGTTGCCCAACTTATCTTGAGCAATAAACAAACTTCACAGTTTAAGAATTGTCCACTGCATGGCCTTGGAGAATATAGAGCAAACTGTACTTACACGTAAAAGTGGTTGCATATTGACAATGCATTCAGTTATTTATTTTTTAGTCACCCTGCATATATATTTGCACAACTTACAATACTGTACAGAATGGCATTGTAAAATTAGCTGAAGACATGCACTTTAATGCCCATGCTATAGCGTGACCCTATGACCTCATTCCACCACCCTTCATGAACCATGCTTCCAAAGCAATAATCAGAAAATCAATGTTGGCTAATCCACACAATGGCTTATTTATTTACCATAACAAGCCTCTGCTAATTATTTACGCACCAATGAATTTTACCTCAGAGAAAAAAAATTATTGCCGCTCAAAAAACATTGCAAATATCTGAGATCTTTATTTGAGACTGAGGACTTATTAACATAGTTAATCAAAAGACACAACTTTATCTTAAGATACGTTTACTAATCTAGTCAAAATTTAGCTATAGACGTGTCATCATAGAGCATAGCATCAACCTTATGCCACAAGCCTACCAGCAAAAATACTTGGCTCTATATCTGATATAGTTTACCTTTCCTCATTTGGCCACACTGACTGTGGTGCCCAGCTGTCTGAAGATCCGGGGTGAGGAGGGTCTGTCATGGGTCTGGTTGATGTCATCTGGACATCCAGGTCGACCCATGTGGACTGAGGCGTGCTCAATAAGAGTCTGTTTGGCCGGGACTCCATACATTCTGGGCTACATGGGTGAAGAATTGGTGCCTACCGTTTTTTTCTTGGCTATGGTGATGGTGTAACCTGCCTGTGCATGAAGTTCGTCACTGGTGACATGGTGAAACCATTGAATGATGAGGATGTTAAGAAGTCATTCGTACAAGAGCACAGGCACTTCAGGCCTGCTGCATGTGACGATTTTGGGCTCTGACAAGCAAAAAACCTGGCAATTCTGTATCTGTGATACACAAATTATTCTTCATCTCAATCTACTCCTTGTGGATGGTGATGATGATGGGTGAAATAAGAAGTCCAAAGTTTACTGTCCACTGCACAATTTAATTATTTTTTTGTCTTATGGATGGGATCTCACACTAAGATGTGAGGAATTTAAAATCGTGAGACAGCGCTCATTCACAGTGTGCAATGGTTCACATGATCCGCCATGGCAACAACCAAGTTTGTCTGAGCGAATATCAGGATCTAGGCTCTGTGAGGTAGTCACTGCAGTTGTACTGCTGAACAATCACTAAAACATAATATACAGTCAGATTTGTATCTTTAATTTTATCTTCATAATGTTGACCTTTATAAAATTTTCAGAAAGTCATAGAATGCTGCATCGAAAGAATCCACATATCTTGTAACTTGATTCATTTTTTACACTAATCCAATTTCTCAAAACAAACTCCTCCAAAAGCCATATATGGCAGCCTCTTGTTTGCAAAGGCGGCTGAGGTAGAAGTGGCGTAATGAGCTTTGCCTGCATCATGCTGTAGAACCAATTAGCTTAAAAGGGTTCTACAGAAGCACTCTGTATGGGAGTGATTGGTGCGTTGCTTTAAGTGTGAGTTGTACAGGTCTTGTGTGTGTGTGTATGGTCATATGGCTGGTAGCGTAGGTGGACTCTCCAGTGTTACATCAGCACAGATATATGACTCTGATTTATGCAGTGCTCTTGGGAGCAGCTCACGTGTCTCGGCAACTTTCAGACTATTACATTTGGTTGTCCAAACAGTCTCTCAGAATTCAGAAGTGAACAACACACAACAAAGTTTGGGCTAATGATCGAGGAATGCAGGGTCAGACGGTTAACACTGTCACTGATACAGATATTCACTTTGGACAGTAGAGATGTTAGCTTCCATGTCTTACAAAGATTGTACAGAAAGTGTTGTAGACTCTTGTCTAAATTAAACTGGACATTTTTATGCATCATTTTTCTATTGGATTTTGGATACAGTGGAATTTGTATTTGATGTCAGAACTTAAAATAAAACCTAAGTTTGAAAACACACTCTAAAATCACTTTGTTTCAAATCATCTGAATGGTACCAGAGATTTTGGAATGTTCTAATTTGTAACTTGTGCTTCTCAAATGTGGAAGAGGGTTAGGGTTTCGAATATCCTTGTAACATTTAGAATGAAATCTATAACTTATTATACCTTAACTTATTTTGGTGCTTCTCATGTTGATTTGGCAGAAAACATCAATGTTTCTCAGTTGTATGTTGTTTTTTCCACCTGTCCATCACATCCATCAGAAACCAAGGACACAGGAAATAGCTGCAGATCGTGCGCCTCTGTAAAGTATTATATAAAGCATGTGGTCTTGGCAAGACAGGCAACAACCCTTTTTAATGTTCTTGGGGATCTTTCCTGCTCAAGATTCTACTAGTTTAATAAAAAACTTTGTCCTCATTCTGCATCCTATTATCTAGTTAGCTTTCAAACTTATTTTTCCAATATACCTCTGGATCATAATTGTGATTCATTTAAGTTAAATGTTTTCTTTGTAGTAAGAAACATGACTCTAAAAGACTAGTTTTCTAGGTTCCTGTTACTACATATGGCATTGATGATTCCATGGCGAAACCCTTTTAACAGGATGAGAGGGAAGGCTGTGCACTTCAGCATGAGCAAATAAAAAGAACTGTATCTTTGATTAACAGCTGCAGGAGTCAGGGATCAGCTCTAACTGCCCCCGCATATTAACCACACAGCACTTTACACAGGCTCCTCTGCATCTCCACCCTCAACCGGTCACGTTAAGAGAGGAGAAGGATCTTTCACTCATCAAATGGGAACCAAACTTGTCTAGCTTGCATTTATTCAATTGATGTTTTATTTGCCTCTCTACAAATCTGACCTTTAGTTTGGCCTGGTGGCGTTCTCGTTCCCATTGATGTTTCTCCTGGTGTCTGATAGATTAAGTTTAATGCCATACTGTGGAACATTCTTGGCATGCTGGTTTGAGTTGCATAGTGCATCTGTAAGTTAGCTGACACAACAAAAGTGGACTAGTTATTTAGTTTCAATCAATACAGTTAGCTATATTTTGCAGTAACATGTTGTGAAGTACACTGCCTGGCCAAAAAAAAAAAAAAAGTCATCACCAAAAAAAGGTCTCACATTCTAATATTTCGTTGGATCACCTTGAGCTTTGATTACGACACACATTCACTGTGGCATTGTTTCGATAAGCTTCTGCAATGTCACAAGATTTATTTCCATCCAGTGTTTCATAAATTTTCACCAAGATCTTGCATTGATGATGGTCGAGTCTGACGCTGCACAAAGCTTCTCCAGCACATCCCAAAGATTCTCAATGGGGTTAAGGTCTGGACTCTGTGGTGGCCAATCCATGTGTGAAAACGATGTCTCATGCTCCCTGAATCACTCTTTCACAATTTGAGCCCGATGAATCCTGGCATTGTCATCTTGGAATATGCCCGTGCCATCAGGGAAGAAAAAATCCATTGATGGAATAAGCTGGTCATTCAGTATATTCAGGTAGTCAGCTGACCTCATTCTTTGAGCACAGACTGTTGCTGAACCTAGACCTGACCAACTGCAGCAAACTCAGATCATTTGCTTAGTTAAATCCAGGAGGTGACTTTTTTTGGCCAGGCAGTGTATCTTGCCCAAGCACACCACATGAGAATATATCTGAACCTGCCAACATTTCTGTGGCTGCCCATAACTGCCTCAGAGAGAAACCCTCGTAATTAACCCCAACTTGCCACTATCTACAGATCTGCATCAACTTATAAATTCTTTACCTGGCCAGCCAAAACGGCACGCTTTGACAATACTTTATAAAGATGAGTGGGTCTGGAACATTAACTATACATATAAGATATGCCTTTATTAGTCCCACAGTGGGGAAATTCCAGCATTGCACCGCACACATAGAGAACAGAAGGAAAATCGTACATGTAGAAAAATAATAAATAAATAAAATAAAACAAAATAATAGATAAATAGCTAGAAATAATTTAAGAAATAGACTCAAGAATAAACTCTAATATACACACATATATATACATAAAGATATACATCTCCGTAAAGTGACTTGTGAAGTGAGTATTGCACATAGTTGAATGACACATGTTCAGCGTTAACAGTGTTCATTATACAGTCTGACAGCAGCAGGAAGGAAAGACCTGCGGAACCTCTCCTTCACACAGCGAGGGTGAATCAGTCTGTCACTGAAGCTGCTCTCCAGGGCAGACAGAGCGTCCTGCAGGGGGTGAGACTCATGGTCCAGCATAGAGATGACCTTAGCCAGGACCCTCCTGTCCCCCACCTCCTGCACTGAGTCCAGAGGACAGCCCAGGACAGAGCTGGACTTCTTGATGACCTTGTCCAACTTCTTCCTCTTCCTCTCTGTGATGCTGCTGTTCCAGCTGACCACACCGTACAGGATGGTTGATGCCACCACAGAGTCATAGAAGATCTTCAGGAGTGGCCCTCTCACTCCAAAAGACCTGAGTCTCCTCAGGAGATGGAGCCTGCTCTGGCCCTTCTTGTACAGTGCGTCTGTGTTGTGAGTCCAGTCCAGTTTGTTGTTCAGATGAATACCCAGGTACTTGTATGAGTCCACTCTCTCAATGTCCCTTCCCTGGATGTTCACTGAGGGGGCAATAGAGTGGCGTCCACATTCCAAAGAGGAAGTGAGCATGGGAACATGTCGGGCATCGACTCCAATTCACTTTCTATAGAAAAACTCTCTCTCTGCTTTTTTCGTAACTTCTGCTGTCAGGCTCATCACTTTGGTTTTAAAATCTTTGTATTAACCTGTTCCACATGATCCTGCCAGTTCTGTTATTTTGTTTGTAACTCAAGATATGAACATTAATAACAGATAAGTCAGGTGCTTTTGTTTGCTAAGCTCCCACTCCCTGGTAAAGGGAGGGAAGGGCAGAAAGGGGCGTTGCATTGCTCTGGATTGGCTCTTTGGTTGCTGAAAGCATGATTTTTTGCTTCATTACTTTACTATTAAACCTTGTGTTGCATATTATGTGTTACAATATTAAGGTGTACTTGTTTCTCAGAATGCCACACATGCTTATTTTAAGATGTCTACACTGGAATCTGCTAACTCCTCAGTTATATGATATGGGTATGCATCTTCAGGTTGACAAGAGGCCTTGTAATACATCTTTTCAGTGACTGCAAACATCTTTTAAGTGAGGTATTCTACCTTCTTGGGAACAGCTAACAGTATATCCCTTTATGACCTTGTACAAACAGTATGTAAATATAGTTTAAGTCCTTATAGGACCAGCCTTCTATAGATAGTACCTTTCTTAAAAGGTACTGGATGGCTCCTTTGTACGGGCTGGGACACTCACAAGGGGGACACTCACAAGGGGACACACACCAGAACTGACACACACAAACTGACACATACAAGAACGTACACACATGAACTGGCACACAACACACACACTCAACATGACACAAAACTCAACAACACACACACTCATTCACACATACGCATGTGCCTGCTGTCTGTAACTTCATTCATCTCATGAGATAAACTTGTTTCAACTCTCTACCTGGTCTGGAATCTCTTCCCTCATCATTACAGCTGCTATGATAATCGTGGTCGGAACTCCAATTATACAACTTGGCTCCAAATTCGCCCCTATAACTGCTAGACTTGGTGAGCTTTATTTGACTGATGTCACACTCCTTTAGTCCATTTCTTTATAGTCTATGGTCTGGAACGATATCCTGTGTCCCAGATTTCCAATGGACACGATTGACAGGCACATTAATCAATCAGAGAAACACATGGTAAGTTCATATCCAAACAAACATAACGGCTTACTATTAGAAAATAAATAAATAAATAAATTAAATTAAATAACAGTAGAAGGGATTGGCTGGCCAGACAAATTAATTATGGCAGTAGCTCATTTAGTGGGAATTTCTAATTTCCATGTATATTTAACAAACACACAACCCTAAAAAATCTGACCAACTAATAAAAAAAACATGATAGAACCAACTAAATTTATAGCAAATGCACACAACAGTAAACACATTAACATTAGAAGTCCCCACCTATCCCTCTATAGGCCATTAACCATATTTAATTTTCCATCTGTCACATTCTATTTTGAATTTAAATAGCTCTGACTGAACTCAATCATTAAGTCAATTTCTACCCTTTTTTTTTTTGCCGTGTACTACTATAAAGAAGTACATTTTTAAAATGACATAATAACTGCATGAAACACCTCAACAGCTTTCACCGAGAACAGGCAAAACAAAATGATATGGGCTTGTAATGTGAATAAATGTGAATGTTTGTGGTGGACATGACCATTGTGTGAGAATAGCAAAAGAGATGGTGCAGGATTAGACAATGTGTTTCAATCTAACTTGTAATTAACACACAGATTTGAAGTATTCACTGTATTGGTGACCAGTCTGTGGCCCTCAATCGGCCCTCAGTTTTGTCTGTGTTTTTATATGTGATCTTTAATGAGAAAAGTTTGGACAACCCTAACCTAATTGCACAGAAACTACAGTAGCAATTGGTCTCTGCCGATACTTTTGGGTCAATCCGGTGGACAAAATGTTGTATGTATATTGTTGTATGTAACTCATAAGTACACAATGGTGGCAAATCCAATCCCCCCAAAAATTAAAATAATAACGTAAGACCTCAGTGTATTTAATGTAAGTCTGGTTGTATGACTGCACCGGCCTGGTTTGAATCACAGCCAGACGTAAAGGAAATTATTAAGATCGGGTTATGTAAACAGAATATGGGGCCGGATTTTTTGGACTCCATCTGCAGCCTTATTTCATTACAAACCCACCACGGTGTAGTCATATTTTGTGCTATGCTATATTTGCAGTAAAATGCTCAAATAAAAGTCTTTCCTTTCGTAAGGTGGGCAGCCCAAACTAAATATTGGTCTATGCTGAAGATTTCCGGCCGAAATACTAAAAAGAGCAAATATCAGCCAATTGTTCTGTCCATCTGTCTGTCTCTGTCTGGTATGGACTCCAAATACATAGTGAAGAATTGTCTGTGTAAACCCTCAGTCGTCCAGGTCTGATCCACAGCAAAAGACAAGGTTTAAATCTGTCAACTGGAAAAAATCGTTGTAGGAGTGAAGACGTTTCGCTGCCCATCCAAGCCTCTTCTTCTAAACCTCGTCTTTTGCTATAGTGGAGAATTATTGTTATCACAAAACAAATCTAAATAGTTATTTAACGTTTATGTATTTTCTAAGTAACTACAAAACATAATTAAAAAAATATCACATTATCAAAAGTTCAAACATGGTAAGATGGCCTGGGTCAGAAGAGTCAAATACATATTATTCAAATATAAGTATCAAATATGCATTGTTTTTTCAGTCCCCTGTGATCATTTTTTTCCATTCTTTTTTTCCTCATAAGCATATTGATACGGATGGACCATGCTTGTCACTGATTGGCTAATCCACCTGTCAATCATGCCCATCTGAACTCAATAGATTCAACAGGGACCAAACTAAAAGTATGGAAGAAGTTTGTATTCTAGATCCCGGCAAATCAATTGTTTTAACTTAAAGTATGGAAGAAGTTTGTATTCTAGATCCCGGCAAATCAATTGTTTTAACTTTAAACATTATCATAGAATTGATAAACTTGTTAAAGCTTAAGTACAGAAACTTTCACCCTCTTTGTGAGAGCTAGGAAGATGTTAGATAACTGTACCTACTTTCTCCTTTCACAGTTTGAAAATCAGGCTCTCCAGTACTTCCAGCATTATAACATGGCTTAAACCTTACAAGAACCAATTTTGTGTAATATAGAACATTTAAGGTTAAAAAAAATGTATGGTAGGTTCCATCAAAAGAACAGGTACATGAAATACCATACAGGACATCCATGTAAACAAGCAAAAAGTACTTAAGAATCTGGCATTTAAGGACAGTTGTGGGTGTGCCAGCGTTGAACTTCCCTCAGAAATCCTCATTTCAAAACATTAAAATCCAATGTCCCGCTGCGATGTGGTGTCGCCTGCCGTTTCATGGACAGGAGTTTGTCTGAAAAGCCTGGTGTGTTCAGAGCTGAGTGGGACTGTCAGGAGTTCACAGTTGTTTTTCTTCAGCTTTAATCCACTGTCACAAAACTGTTTGGGAGACAGCAGGGGGCGCTTCTCAATTGATCCACTCGGAATTGCACCAAAAGCTATGGACAACCAGAGGGAGTATTAGCGTCATGAAAGCGCCTCTGCATCCCCAAATCCTTTTAGGAACGGGCGAGATTGTTCGTGAATCATTTCTTCTGCTTTTCAGTGATGTGTCGATGTTCCTTCAAAACTGAAATTGAAGGTGCTTTTTCTTATTTTACTCAAGATTGCTTTGATGACCATTTATTTAAAGTGGGTATTTATTTGGAGGTGGTGTTATGCAAAATCGACTTTTTGGAGCTTTCTACCATGTTATAACGTTCACTCATCAAGAACATGCCTGAAGAAGTTTTATGTCATTACGCATGTTTGAGTAATCTAGTAATCTCGCCAGGCTTTATTCAAACCCTTTTTTACGGTTAGCAGTGCGATTATGTCCAGTGCTCTGCCCACAACATTGCACGCCACTTGTTTTGGGATAGCATTCTGAAGAGGGAGTGACTTGGAGCGGGGAGCAAAGGAAGATAAGTGTCCATAACGAAACTGAAACTTATTAAACATTTTAATACCTTGTGTCCAGCTAATACAGCAGTCCCTCGTTTATTGCGGAGGTTATGTTCTTTAAATAACCCGCAATAGGCGCAATAATAGTAGTAGTTTTTTTTATTTTTTTTTAGTATTATTATATATGTTTTAAGGCTGTAAAACACCTCACCATACACTTGATACACTTTTCTCACATTTCTCTCTTGTTCAAACACTCTCAAAGTTCAAACCTCCATATATTATATCCCCTTTCCTCGATGATCGCTTTAAATGTGTTGTTCACACTCCTCTGCTCCAGCGGTATCGCCAAAGCCAAAAAAAAAACACTTTCAAGTCCAAAGTGTTTCTGAAACTTGCCGGTGCAGAACGTTTCATCGACATTGTGGGTTTTGGCGGGGAGAAAACTAGCAAACATACAGCAAATCAGAGATTTATGTAAATTTGGCTGAACACATTCTGTACTGAACAGGAGACGGAGGAGACTGATGGACAATGGTCTACAGTCCCTTGGCCAATCAGGACACAGAAAACAATGCATGTTCATGCACAATAAAAAAAACAAAAAAGCATGCACACACAAAAAAAAAAAGAAATCCGTGAAACAGCAAGGCGAGAGAACGAAAGGCGAGCCACAATATAGCGAGGGATAACTGTATGGCATTTTCAAAACAATATGAGGTAACATGGTGATCTAAATATGTTATGTGTTTGCAATTAAGACCCCATAGAAGTTTAATAACCCTTTTTAAAATATGTTTTCAACTTCTGATATTTTAAACACAAAAAAGAACAGAACAAAGAACATTAATATTAACATTTACAACATACAAACACATAAGCACTTAAATATTTAGACAGTTGTAGACCTGTATGAACAAAAACTATCCTTTTACTCCAACATCTGCGCAACATTTTGTCACTTGCACCACTCTTATTCACACTCCTTACACATATTCAGTGAGTATTGGTGTAATGCATTATCCTTTGGTTTGATCATGACTTGGAATTTTGAGAAACTAGCCTGGTGATTATACCGTTATATAATGTGCTAGGTTGGAGGAAACCCACCCATGCATGGTAAAACATGCACAGCAAAATAGAAAGACCCCATGCAGTCCAGGAATTGAACCTTCAAATTGAGCCATTCATGCTTATCACTGCACTACTGCTTCTGTTGCTGTTTTTGATTTGATTGACTGGTCACAGGACACAAAAGTTTAATATAACCTTTATGTGTTGAATATCCTTATGTACAGCAGTAATACATTGATTTATATAATACTTTTAGAATGCTCAATGATGTTGTTCAATTCAATTTTATTTTTATTTTTAAATTATTATTAAAAAGCTGCCCAAAGAGCTTCACATAAAAAGCCAACTCCTCCCACAAAAAAACAAAAACCCAAATCCACAGATAATATGATTCATAGGCAAATCACAATAAAACACACAAAGATATCCTGTCTAACTAGTATTAAATACCAGGGAGAAGAGGTGGGTTTTCAGCCTAGTCTTAAACTGCGTCAAAGACTGAGAGGATCTGACAGGCAGAGGGAGGCTGTTCCATAGTCTCGGTGCATTATTCATTCACACTCAGTGTTAATAAGCCACTACACAGCTGGCCTTGGGCTGACTGATGGCTACGTGGCTGCTGTGCCGTGCCAGCTGCCTTTCCGACCTCTGCTGATCTCTTATTAAGGCACGTCACCCATGCATTGGCAGGTGGATGTAGTGTCTTGCCAAAAGACACAGCAACAGCAAAGAGTGGTCAGAGCTGACATTGCACTACCGCTGTCGGGTTTGTGGCTAGCTGGCAATTATTTCTTCACCACTCAAATGGACAAAGTAGTCAGAGATAACCTCTGTGCACCACTGTGCACTGCTTGAAAAGGAATTAGAAGAGTTTTTGATTTACGTAATGACTGCTGTACAATGGGTCTCTTAATCTTGATGATATGGCAAACTCTTATTACGAGCTCATTAAAAGCTTGTGCATACATGCCCATCTGCAGTGCTGCATGTGTTTAGTGGTAATGAAGGAGACGCCATGAAGGATGTGTGTGCTATCAGGTATTAGTGCTAATGAGATTTCTCCATCAAAGCCTCTTTATGATTGGAGCTATCTCCCAGTGTGACCCCAGCTGACCTCAGTTCCTTGACTCTTAACAGGAAGGAAACCATTTGATGTAAGCTCATATAGTAAAACTTATGAATACCTTAACCCCAATATTTCTTGTAGTTTAACTTGAAATAATATATATATTTTTTTTTTTTTATCTTGGAGACATCTTATTTAAGGTAGACTTTTGCCTATACATGTTCTGCAAAGGGCACTCAGACTACATATTTTGCCACATTGAAAAATGAATTTGTTTGTATGAGGCTGAAAAACAATACCTGGGTGAGTGAGTGGTAATTCTCACGCTTCACAGCAATTAGCAATTTATGGACCTGCCAAGAGTCTGGATATGTCTCCACATTTTGGGGTGGGTTTTCCCCAGGCATCCCTGAAGACAGCTCAAGATGTTTATGTGATGATGATTAGGGGTCCCCAAGCGCTCTACTGCAGCACCCACTGACACATGGCTCCAGCAGCATTGATGGATGTGTCACTGTGTCCAGTGAAGAATCATATCTATGCGCTTAATGCACACTTCCTTCACTCTCCAGAGCTCCAGACACTATAAAACCTTTGAGTCTGTATACATCAAGATAATATAGGCTATTTCTTTCAGTTAGAAGAAAAAGTTTTGCACCATGTTATAAATGACCTAATTTAAACACAATAAAAACTGTTCATGGTTACAATAAAGATTCCCTTGTTGGCCACTGCTCTATAGGTTATAGCAAGCCTAGAGCCAGTCCTTCTGTTTATAGCAGTAGGCAGGTAGAAAAGCACAAGTCTGCTGATATTTGCAAAAGTCACACCAGTTTAATGGAGCATAAATTGAATAATAAATAAAATAAACTGCTAATGTACCATAGCGACATTGCTCTATAGACTAGTGGTGTTACAGTAGCACAGTACTAAGCACTGTCCCGTCACAGCAAAAAGGCATTTCTGTATTTAGCTGTAATGTGTTTATTCCTCAGATCTTTTCCTCCCATCAACTTATAACAAGCTCATTCGACTAAACCTCCAGCTAGGTACTCATGAGGTGGTAGTGAAAAGGTAGGTCACATGCAAAGTACTACTACTACTAATGATAATAATAATAATAACAAACTTCAGACCAAAGCATGTAATATCTGTGAACCAACAAAAGTGGATGATTAGAAAAATGAGAGCAATTGCTTTCCTGCTAGGTAACTAAACACAATCCTATTACCTTCTTTGTTGAATGAGTGCCTTGATTAAAAACTAGGAGGCAGTGACAGGTGCAGTGCTGGGGAGGGGTTCTGTCCTTGTCTCCACTCCAACTGCTTTTATTTTTCCTGACTCCTGTTGGGAATGTGTCAGGTCTGCATGGGGAATGACGTGGGCCTCTTGGTGCAACACTCCGACAGGTTAGAGAAAAGGCTGTCAAGTCCAACTACGTCAAAGGAGACAAGTATCCAGCCAATACCTCCTTGCAACAATGGAAGTGGGTCAGAGGATTTGGAGCGGCTCCCTTTTGATTAAAGTGCTTATGACAGGTTAGACTGCACCTTTTACATTAAACATTGTTAACATAATTATATTTTATTTGATTTTTATAAAAACCTTGATTAGTTTTTGGTGAAGTTTATAATTTTACTTTCTGGTCAGACACGGGCAGCAGATATGACATTGGTATATGGGAAATTCCATAATTGCTATCTAATAACCATAATGTTAACAATGGCCAGTTATAATTAGACTCATAAAAATGACACCACCTTATGTTGTTAATGGATGCTTAACTGCTAGAAAAAAATGTTTCTTGTGCATTAATTGACCCTGAATTCAGGACAGGATTTTTCAAATGCCATTTAACTGATGAAAACTATATTAAATATTTACTACAGGTACTATCACCAAACCAAGTAAAAATTAAAAATACATGAAAACCTTCCATCCATCCACTTTCTTCCGCTTATCCGGTGCCGGGTCGTGGGGGCAGCGGTCTAAACAGGGACTCCCAGACTTCCCTCACCCCAGACACGTCCTCCAGCTCCTCCGGTGGGACCCTAAATCGTTCCCAGGCCAGCCGAGAGACATAGTCCCTCCAGGGTGTCCTGGGTCTTCCCCGGGGCCTCCTCCCCGTGGGACATGCCCAGAAGACCTCCCTAGGGAGGCGTCCAGGAGGCATCCTGAGCAGGTGCCCGAGCCACCTCAGCTGGCTCCCTCTCGACGTGTAGGAGCAACGGGTTCTACTCTGAGCTCCTACCGTGTGAATGAGCCCCTCACCCTATCTCTAAGGGTGCACCCAGCCACCCTGCGGAGGAAATCCATTTCAGCCACTTGTATCCACGATCTTGTCCTTTCGGTCATTACCCAGAGCTCATGACCATAGGTGAGGGTAGAAACGTAGACTGACTGGTAAATCGAGAGCTTTGCCTTTCGACTCAGCTTCTTCTTTACCACAACTACATGAAAACCTGCTTTATGCAATTTAAAGAGTGTCTTTGTTGTGTCTTTGTTGTGTTCTTTTCAAATGGCATTGTATATTGTATTGTGGTTGAGATAAATTATGTCTCCAACTTTAATGCTTTAATCTAAAGAAAAAAGATAGGGGATTTCCATTTTGTTCAAGTTATAAAGGATAATGTTTGATAGTTCCTCCTTGGTATAAATCTGTTGACCATTTGGCACATTCTGTCGTACTGGTAGTTCAACCTGTCAGGAGCTGTGGGTGACAGCAGTGCACGGCTTGGTAAATTTGAGCCAATATCTTGGTCAGGGCTGTTTATCTTGCAGATTAGCCTACTTAGTTGGCGGAATTCAATTTTCTTTTGCTTAAAAAGTGTAAATAAATGTATCAAACAATGAGTCTAGAAGCATACTGAGAAGCTAGCCTATAAAGCTCTCACTATTTAACACCGTCACTTTCAACACCTTTCCACTGCCTATCAAACTCATGTCCCTTTGTATCCTCTGAGCTGAGAGATTTGGCTGCTGCTATCTGTGGGAGTGTGCTGCCAGGGGCCAAAGGTATGGTGACGGACTGAGGTGCCTGTGCCAAAGCAGATAATAGGACCCATCTACAGCGCCTCATCCAATTCTGGGCATTAAGAAGAAGAGAGTGACATTTGTGGAGTCGTACTGTTTGGCACGCATCACAGCAGTGTATTTGTTTACAAAGAGCCTTAATCTCGCCTCTGTATGGTGTTGGTAGTGTTTTATTCATTGAGGACAAAAACGGCTCTTAACCTTCATGTGGTTTTAAATGAGCAAGGATTATTTTCTTGAGATGTCGGCACTGAAGGGCTCCTATCTACAAGAAGGATGTTCTGGATTTGTTGCATTCTTATTCTACAGGCTACAGGAAAAACTATATTTTGTTTTTGGTCATTTTGCGCTCTCAACTGATAAATGTTAATAATGCCTTACTTTTATAAGAAAACATCATATGAAAAAAACAAAAAAACAACTTGTAATCATCTTACCTTTATGTATCTGTGTAATCCTTCAGTTGTCCAGGTCTGATCCATAGCAAAAGACAAAGTTTAAATTGTTGTAGGAGTACATTTATGTAAGGAAACTACACAAAAAAGTCCTAATCACCTGCCTATTTGTCTCGCCTTAAAAATATTCTAGCTTGTGCACAACATTGTATTAGAGATGCATTTTGGACATTTTGTGGTTTATTTTGGACATTTCCCATATACCATTCACACATTCTCAAACATTAGCAAGGACAGGTCGTGGTGTTTAAAAGTCAATGATGAAGCCTGGTTGTGATTGGTCCAAAAATGACTTGATGAGACAGGGAGAACTTTGCCATTTTGAATTGTGACTTCCATCTTGATGGATCACAGGGCAAAAACTCCCAAACTGACTATGAGTGACGCTAAAACCCAAAAACTTGTCATTTTGGGGACAACAGCAGGATACTCATCTTTGGAGTTTTTGACATGGCAAAAAAAAAAATCCATAATACATGTCTCTATTGAGAGGTTATTGCTTTCCTGGATCATTCCACAACGTGACTTATCTCTATGGTAACAAGCAGGTAGCACCATCAGGCCAAATGAATGGTTCCTGGCTAAAACTTGCTGGCTCATATTTGAAACCTCACATATGCAAAGTTTTGGGACTGGACCACATATTTTTAAATGGCCTTTTTATAGATTACAAACTAGAAGTCATGTATGTAAAATTATTTCACATACTCGCACTTTAAAAAGGACAATGTTGCCAGGTCCAAACAAATATGAAAAAAAAATGCAAAACTATTTCATGTTTGGCATGGCTAATAATCTCTTGCAGCCTACAGTTTGACCCCAGCCTAAGTTTGTGCTTCTTGTCAATGTTTTTGCCACTCTTATTTGAGCATCTTTGTTATATTGCTATTCATTATATTATTTAGTTTACCCTCCTTCTTTCTGAATGGTGGCTGAGAATGGCTTTTTGAGTATTGTTTGGCATTGTTTGATCAAGTCTATTGTTGTATTGTATTCTATGTTTACTGTATGTCTGACATTTCTGCAAATCAGTTTCCCTTTGATACAATGATAAAAAAAGAAAGCTTTGAATCCTGTTATAATGTGTCCTATTTGGATAAACAAAGACACAATATTATAACAGAATCAGAAATAGAATCTAAACTATAGTTAAGCCTATGCTGAAGTTAGGGCATCCCACAGGTATCCACTACTGAGCTGACGACAAGAAGATCAGAGTTGGGATCTGAAGCAACAGAGCGACTCAGTACTCTATCTCCTCTATCTCCTAGTGGCGGCGCTGTTGGACTAAAGTCTTTTTGACAGTGGCCTTTTTCCAGGGAGAGAAAAATGGAGTTCCATGGAGCTTACTTTTAGCCCTGAACAGCCTTCTGTCCACTTTAAAAATGAGTTTTTTCTTCACTCTGCCTTTGGTTGTCCTCACAACCAAGCAACAGTTTACCTCCTCCATGGACTCCAGCACAAAATATGGTCTTTTCCTCAGTCCCACATTTTCTCTCTGAATGTTCTTCAGATTGTTGACTGGAACTGGAGGTGTCCATTTTTAAAGATGAATCTTCAAATTTCACGCCCTTGGAGGAGGAAACTGACAGATTCTGAAATAGATCCCTTTAATTGTTGACCGGATAAGAACGTGAAATGTCCATCTCAGATGTTTCCTACGCTTTCACAGTATTGGAAGAGGAAATGGACAGATGCTGAAGTGTGTCTACCTGGTCATCTTTGTTACCAAACAGTGGAGCAAACACAATTGTTGCCATCAGTCTGTTTGGCTGTGGATTGTAATTCAGTCCTGGTTCTCTTGACCCTAAACTCAGTCAAGGCAACCTGTGTAAATCCTCAGTCGTCCAGGTCTGATCCATAGCAAAAGACGAAGTTCAAATCTGTAAACTGGACAAATCGTTGCAGCCATTTTGATGACATGGCCACAATCATATATGAATTAAACTTATATGTTTGAAAACGGCTCTCCAGCGCCTCCTGAAGAGTTAAACTGGAACCAAAACATATATCCAATGTGACAGTAGCAATATGTTTAACAAATATGAAGCCAGGGTTCATAGGCAGCTCTTCCTCTGAATTACGTCCTTTGGTGGTCGCAAGGGTTGCGAGGGCTCTTTATCACTGCTTGCAGTCTTAATTACGTTATTAAGTTATTCTTTTGATCCCATCAAAAGGAAGAATTGACATGTGCTTACTAATGAACAAATACAAAAGGGCCACAAAGGAATATCCACTCATGTGTGTGCACAGATCTGTTTGTGTTGAGTGGTCGGCGATACTCACGTGTGCTGCCGGACCTTTTGTCGTAATGTGGGGTGTGAGGCGGACCAAAGATGTGGGACTCGGGGCAAGTTTAAGGGTGTTTATTGACAGAACAAGACAAAAACAGGTGACGGGAGAACATACGAGGAGCTGGGTGCAGGGGTGCAGGTCAGGGTCCAGAGGTGCAGGGAACAAACGAGACAGGAACACAGCCGGTACCGGGAGACAGGGTCGGAGACGGGAGTCCAGAGCAGTGCAGGGAGGCAGGGTGCCAAACAGGAATGTGAACAGGAACGTGAACAGGAACACGGGCAGGACAGGAGCAGGACACCAGCAGGACACCAGCAGGACACGGACAGGTAGCACAGCAGAGACACGAGGACAAACAGTGAGGCGAACAGCACGCAGATGACCTGGCCAAGAGAGCTGGGTCCTGGCTCCTTTTAACCTCCCGCAGGTGCGTTGATTGCGCTGATAGGCTGCAGGTGCGTGTGGGAGGAGCCAGGGCTCCGCCCAACTCCAGAATCAGGCAGGTGAGGGAGGGGGAGAGGAGACACAGGAGGCAAAACAGGAGCAGGGAAGCGTGGAGCATGACACCTTTTCTCCTTGTAGTGTTCATCTGCGTGCTCACTATAGAGGCACGCCTCTTCAAACTATGAGAAGAGACTGCCAAGAGACTGCCATGGACAGCATTAGACAAGGAAATTCCCCAATTAATATTTTGCATCCACGCATGTTTTAAGACCAGAACAAGAAAACCGCAATCCATGGAGCCAACTTTTTTTTCAAAATACCCCAACAATGTGGGAAAATCGCGGACCTGGCAACTATACCTATGGAGTGTCAAACTTGCTTTCAATAAGCATGCATGTTTTACAAAGTGCAGTTATTGCATTTAAAATTGAATAAATGTTAACATAAATAAGGTTAATACAAAACTCCAACATTTCAGGCAAAGCACTGGCACTGAAACACTTGGCAGAGCCCTCACCAGAACAGTTATGTTATGTACCTTTAAACATTTTAAACCATTTTGTTATTTCCCTCAGATTCTGTTTTTATTGATTTATTATTAACAGATAAACAAAAATCTAATATCTTGCCAATAAGGCCATGTTCTGGAGTCAGTATGCTGATGTGATCTGTGTGTTCAATAAGGCTAATTAAATTTGTGCAATTAAAGGAAAAAAAAAAGGATGAGAAATATGGTTTGTCATTATGCAACAAGACATTGAGCATTTGATTGCCTAATGGGTGTTCGCTAAGAGAGACATAAATAGCAATTATAATAATATAATTGCTATTTAATGTGCAATTTTGTGGACAAAGATGGATCATAGAGTCTGCAAAACAACAAGAGAATAGATCAGTGAAGAGTTTATAAATAATATAGTATAAGGTAAATGCAAGAAAGTCAGTATTGCTGTTAACTGACTTTTTGATCTCTCGTAAGTGAAATTCATCATTGTCTGCATTTGACCCATCCTTCAACCACAGTCGCTGGAGCAACCTGTCAGAAGAAGTGAGCTACTGCTGTACAGCGCTCGGAGACCCATACAATACAGATGAGTCAAATCTTATTCATTTGCAAACTTGTCATGTAGATTCTTCAATCACACTGTGGATTTATTGTGCCACTTAATGTGTCATACAAAGTAGTCACTCAAAACGAGTGTACAATGAAGATAGAGAAAAAATAATTATACTAGTAGTAAAATGTGACATCAAATTTAAGATATGAGTTTAAGTAGCTTGTGGCAAAAATGTACCATATTATGCTGCTCTCACCTGACGAGCGAGTCCTTTCATTCTGTTCAAATTCAAAGAACATGAAAAACCTCTGTCCTAATCTGGGATGGTCCAACCACAGCCACTAATTTGTAGCACATGTCTCTCAAATGCAGAAGACATCTCCTCAAAAAAAAATCTTGTATCATTCAGAACAAAATACATACCTTATTTTACCTGAGATAATTGATTCTGCAAAAATCAATGCTGTTTCTCTGTCCTCTATGTTGTTTTTTTCCCCCTTTTTTACTGACAAACCGCCATGCTTGCTTAAGACATGAATGGACCATGGGTCTCTCTAATTGGTAAACCAGGGAACTACAATGAGATGTCTTGGCATAAATCTGTCAGATCCCATTAACATATCTGGAGAACTTTGTGTGTGAACTCATATATTGCCCATTGTATGTAAACAACACGGTCCGATTCTCCTAGGAGCAGACAAGGAAAGACATTCAACTGCACAGGCTAAGATATAGTCAAGAATTATGTGTTTGGACCTGTACTCAACAAAAATTCTGAATCACATTTTTTGGTGGTAGTCTTAATCCTGCCCCCAGAGTAGACCTGACTGTACATGTTTTTTAGTAGCAAGGAAAGCTTAAGTCCTTTTCCAGAAACCTGGAAACAAAAATCCAGGACAGTTTTGCTGTGAGGTGTCAATGACTCTGCCATCATGCCACTCGGCGCGATGAGGAATCATGGGCTTTCTGCTGGCGCAGTCTGTTAGATTGCCAGACAAAGCTGCAGGAATGGACCCACATGTCTACCTGCTTCTTTTTCTCATTATTTTATGCAAAACCTGCAACAAACGAACACTTTTGAAATTGGGCTGTACTTCAAACTGCTAAGGTAAAAAGTACATGCCTGCTCTTCTCCATGGAAATATCATTGCTTCATCTGTAATGTTCTTCAGTATGGTGCATTACCTCATTCACTCAGGAATGGTGCAAGGTTGAAAAAGGTTTCTGAACACAGTTTTTTTTTTAAATTGAGAAGTTTCAAATGCCATCAGATTAAAAGTGACTTCCAGATTGCAGGTGAAATCTCTCAATTTCAAAAACACTGTCGAAATGATTGGGCTATACATGTGTAATCATTTCAAATATCTTTTAAGAACATAAATTTATCTATGGAAATATGAAATGTATGCCATGCTGTGGAACATTCTAGTTACAATTTGAGCGCCTTTAGGTCATTTGATTATGATTATCACCAACAAGGACAGATAAGATAATAACATGCTTTCAAAGCAGCAATAATGAAATGAACACTACTTACACAGAACACTTTGGCCCTGACTCCCACCAATCTTCCACTGACCCAGAGCATTTCTGAAATTGGATTTGTTGTTTTTGTAAAAGGCTTCCTATCATGTACTATAATCATGTGTCCATGTTACTTTCTAGCTGAACTTTCCAACTTATTTCTAAAAGAAACCATTGTTTTGTTTTTGTTTTGTTTTTTGTTTTTTTTTATTACAATGAATTCAGGTATATGTGATCTTCTCTCATTAAAAAATATTATAAATGTATTTTTAGTAAGTTGCAACATGGGTGCATTTGTTTTCTGTGTATTCATACTGAACTAACAAGTCCAACTCTTCTTGTTGTTGTTGTTGTTAGTTTTTAGTTTGTTGGTTCATAGTCATTGCTCTAGACATGTGTATATTATCAACTAATATTGTGTTTCCAGCAAAAGCAACCTGAGAAATTGGCTGTCAGACTGATCCAGTTATCAGCAAATATCCATGTGTCCAGGAGAAGCAAAAGTATGTTTTCACATTTGCATTACACTTGCCAAAGTTTCGGATACTTTGACTTCAATGGCACTTTATGTGCCTTTTAGAACTATGGTTTGTTTTTGCACAGCTGTCCAGGTCCATAGCCACTAATCAGAATGTGAGAGGAATCCTCCTAGAGAAAGCAATATATGAGGTATCAGATGCATCTGAAAAGTACAAGGTAAGGGCAGCTAAGTAAAGGCTACTGTGTCCTTCTTTCATACTCCACTGGGTCAATGGGTGATTAAATTTGCCTATTTTTTGTCATTTAGACTTCCCAATGACGTACATCCCCACAGGGTAAAGAAGTACATTGTCCATAAAGATATGTTCTGCCTGCACCTGACACTGTGTGCGGACAAAACCACAACGAGCACACTTCTCCACATTAAACAGCAATGCAGCCACTGTGAGTTCTCCTACGAATGGTCTCATCTCATGGTCTCAGCCAATGGTGAACAACATTCCATCGGTAAATCTTCAGCTCTGTGCTGCAGTCCTTTTCACCAGCTCTTCTTTTGTCAGATTTCTAGGGTACAATGCTTCCACAAGCATCAGGCCAGGCTCCTCATTTCAACTGTGAATTGGCAGTGGAAACTTGAACAGGATGACACGATTATAACGGCCATTTCCGGGGAGGCTGTGACACTGGGTGGAGACATGTGAGTTGACTCAGCAGGTAATTGCTATTTTCTAAGAATGTTTTGTCATGTGGAGTTTCAGTTGTACTTAACTGTACAATTAGGTGTATCTTCCATTATTCAGAATCACCTCTTCTGGTCAGCCACTACATGCGCATCAGGGGAAGAGGCAGAGGCAAACCAAGGATGTTTTCTGCATTTTATCACAGCTACTTTTATATAATTTTATAGCTTATGTATATATGATATATTGAGCTAAGTCATCTCCTGTGCAGGCACAGCAACAGAAACTAAGTGTCATTTAGTTTGCCCCACCTTTAAGGATATACAGAGAATTAGCCCTCTGTATCACCTCATCTCTGGAAGCCTTTCATAGTCTCATTGTAAAGTTCACCCCCATAAGAGTGGTTTTCTCATTCAAAGGAATGTTGTGCAGATAATGTGTAGGAAAAACTCCAAAATGAGTGTTACTTGGAAATTCTATTAGCATGACGTCACATCAGTATGACAACAAGCTTAAGATACATGAACAAGCTCAAAAGATGGTATCCATAATATATGATAGACGTCATCATTGTCTCTTGCATTTCACCTGCACATGAGAGCTCCTCATGGACAACTTTTGGCATGTTCTGGGTAGACCATTGGTGGTGAGGCCAGATTGGGGCAAATGTCACTCTTAATTTCTTATTATGTTTCCCAGAATTATCCAAAAGGTAAATTCATATATGCTGAACCTGATTATTTATATGTTGCAGCTACAATCTGAATTTTAGCACCATTCATTATACACTGTGTGCACAATTATTAGGCAAGTGAGTATTTTGACCATATCATCATTTTTATGCATATTCTCCAACTATAAAATTTAATGCTTATTGGATTTCAGCATATCGGGTGATGCATATTTGTCTAATGAGGGTGGACCTAAGGAAATCAACACCCTATATCAAGGTGTGCATAATTATTAGGCAGCCTTTTTTCCTCAGGCAAAATGAGCCAAAAAAGAGATTTTACTGACTCTGAAAGGTCAAACATAGTAAAAAAAAAAAATAAATAAATAAAAGTCTTTCAGAGGGATGCAGCACTTTTGAAATTGCCTAGATATTGGGGTTTAATCACAGCACCATCAAACATTCAGTTGCAAATAGTCAATGTTCACATATGTTGAAACATCAAGACTGGGCCCTGGAAAATTTAGGTTTTATGGACTGATGTCATGAGATGAGATAAGTGAAGTTGGTAGATTTACGTGAAAGAAACAGTCCACCTCTCTGAACAGTGTCTGGGAGGCTGTGGTTGGTACTATACAAAAAGTTTATAGTCAACAGATCAAGAACCTGACAGACTCCATGAATGGAAGGCTTATGACCATTATTGACAGGAAGTATGGCTGTATTGGCCAATGATTTTCATATTGTCTTGATAGTAATCATGAACAGATGAAAATAAATAAGTGAGATGGGAAAATAAAAAATTTTCCTCTTGTTACATAATAATTCTGCAGACTAATCCTTGCCCAATAATTATGCACACATGGATTTTCTCGTAAGAAAGCGTAAACCTCACTTTTACTTTTTACTTAAATATTTAGGTTTGAAGTTTATTAACATTTTGGATTAACTAAGAGCTTTGCAGTTCTCCATCCATCCATTTTCTTCCTCTTATCCGGGACCGGATCGCGGAGGCAGTGGTCTAACCCGGGACTCCATGACTTCCCTCACCCCAGCACGTCCTCCGGCTCCTCCGGTGGGACTCCAAGGCGTTCCCAGGCCAGCCAAGAGATATAGTCCCTCCAGCGTGTCCTGAATCGAGGAGCAACAGCTCTACACCTAGCTCCTTCCGCGTGACCGACCTCCTCACCCTATCTCTCAGGGAGCGCCCAGCCACTCTGCTTGTATCCGCGCTCTTGTCCTTTTAGTCATTACTCAAAGCTCATGACCATAGGTGAGGATAGGAACATAGATTGACTAGTAAATCGAGTGATTTTTGACTCAGCTCCTTCTTTACCACAACAGTCCAATACAGTGACCACATCACTGCAGACACTACACCAATCCACCTGTCAGTCTCACACGCCATTCTTCCCTCACTCGTGAACAAGACCCTGAGACACTTGAACTTCTCCACTTGAGACAGGGACAACTGCAGGGGCACTACAGTTGTTCAATTATAAAAATTAATCCTCATAAATACAACTTGCCTAATAATTGTGCACACACAGTGTAGATGCCACTCAGCTGTACCAAATAATAGCTGCCTATAGATTATTGCCAAATGTGCAAAACATAGAGATGCCTTTACAAAAATATGTTAAAAAGCCATCCAAAAGAACCACACAGAAGAAGTTTAAGTATTCATAAAGTCTCCATTTGGTTTGATGTTTGAAATGTGATAACAAAATACTGACCTCTATACTCAACCCATGCCCTCCAATCAGGTGGCACCAACCTCCTGTCTCTCCCCCTCCTGGACTAAACACAAGACCTGGGGTGACAGGGCCTTCTCCACTGCGGTCCTCACCCTCTGGAACTCCCTGTCCAAACACATCAGAGACTCATCCACACGCCCTATGTGTGGATGAGCCCTGAAAACCCATCTCTTAAAATAACTTAATTAACTTTTCTCTGTTCTGTTTTGCTTTTTGTGCGTCTTCCTCTGTAAGTCTTTAGGTCTCTTGAAAAAGCAATATACAAGTGTTATTATGTGTTATTATTACCTTAATAAGACTTAATTGCTAGGGCAGCATGTTCTTGTACTGCAACATCTACACTTTTGCATGTCCACATATTTTTGTTTGCATAAAATTTTTAATTTGCACTTCAAAGTATGTCATGTGAAATATTTCATAAAATAGAGCTATATATAAAAAAATAACCTGAAGAAAAAGACTTAAAGTCCAGAGGAGGAAGGAAGGTTGCATCTTCAGGGAATACCTGCCTCATTCAGGTCACAACGCAGGATGGGGTGACCACCCTGATGTGTTGGCCCAGATAACCCCAGCACCATCTGATGAAGGTCCTGTATGCCAAGTGTCTGTAAGAGCTAAAACAGGAGGGGCATATGTTGTTTGTATGATTAAAAAAATTATAATATTCATCTTTAGGAGCTAACCTATTTAGCACGGTTTCCTGCATCTCCCCAAAAAGCTGCACGTAGGTGGCATATACACTGCCTGCAACACATCGGGGTTCAGAGCCACCAGCTCGAACCCTGGGTGCTCCGTGATGCAGCTCACTACCATAAACTGCTGACATTTGTGTATTACCTATATGACAGGGTACATTTTATGAATCAATATGTTTGGAAGAATTAGATTTTTTAATCTTGAAATTCAAACATTTCTGAAGATGGTGCACATCACTGCACAAGAAAAACAATTGCAACATTCCTTATTTGGTTGCCTGGATGTACTTTTAATTTATACCTTGGGTGTCTCCCTGCAGTATTTGTTTTTAACAGGAGACAGTGAGCTGCAGTGGCTGTAGGTGGATGCAGACTATATTAAAACATCTTTTTCAACATGGGTTAATATAATATAATACTCTGCTTTACTTTACCACTCAGACACTGGCCACATTCTCTCCTGTGCTTCCACGGATTTGGCAGCACCGGCAATTCCGTCTCTGTCTGGCATTTGTAGAGCCAGGAACTCAAATTGGTATAGCAGAGGGTTGTTACTGTCAATAAAGTCTCCGTTCATGTCAGAGGAGGGAGGTGGAAAAAAAAGCCTCCACCTCAAAGCTGCACTCCGTTGCAAAACTCTAGTCATTGTCACTCTCCATTATTTACAGTATGCTATTGCTAGCTCTCACTGACTGTTGCTGTCTCTCACAGGTCAGGCCCCGCCCCACACCACACCCGCACTCCCAACCCGCCGGGTGCTGCCCACTTTGTTGCATTTTTCTAATTTTCATTGTGGGGCTGGAGTAAGTTCTAGCACATGCGTTTAGCGGCCCTTTAAATGTAAGATACTAGCATTGCAAGAGCAGCTCTGATGTAAACTGTCGCCTTTAAAAACATGCACATACGCAACTTTGCCTATGTTACATATATTGCTGCAGCTCCAGGTGTAAATCCGGGTAATGGTCAATGTTAAGGCCTGGTTTAAGATTACAATTAAGGTTATGACCAAGGTGAGGGAGGGGATTATGGATTTACTTTCAAAAATATATATTTTTTTTAAATGTGAGAAAATTTTGTGGGAACATAGAGCTTCTCATTGTGTTATACGACCGTGCTTATAATGTCTATGCTAATGCGTTATGTGTTCAATGTCACTTGGTCTGAACATCTGGGTTGCGTTTGGTAAAAGTCTGCAGTGCTGTGGAGCAGCTGCCTGCCCTGGTGCCTGACAATAAAGCACACTTTGATTTTACTGTAAATAACTTCACCTCTCTCTCCCCCTGTGCGCCCCATCCTCACTTGCCCACACAAACATGCATAACAGCTGTTAGAGCTAGGAGTGCCGTAGTAAATTACCACGTCGTAAATTCTGCTGCGTCTACTTTTGCTGTGGTGGAGTGGACCACATGCATCACTTGTGCAATCAGAGAAGAGCTGGTCACATGGTGCACCGGGGAGGTAGGGCCAGACACCTGCAGGGAGCTGACCATAGAGTTTGCAGAGAAAAGCTTTCACATGTTTCATCAGGTGTGTGAATGGCACGGTCAAATCTGGTCACAGTAAAATTTGTAGTAAGTCCAATGGTACTGGTGTGCTCATTAATCTTTTCAAGGTACAGGGTGGAGACAGCCTGAGAATAGCAGCTCTATAGTTGTGTGGGATATGTTTCGATGCGCATTAAGTAAGCATAGTAAAACATGTTTATTAAAACGGTGTACTACATAATTTTCCGGGTGAAAGGTCCAGCAGCTGCTTTGTCCATGGAATTGCTATTGCTTTGCCTGGAAAGTAGTTTGGCATTGAACTCCTCCATTTCTGTAGTGGTGACATCACCAGGCCAAGTTGCAGGTCAGATCTGTAGAGAGGTAAGCAAATGTAGGCAAAGCTATTTTTGAAATGCATTTTTTTTTTTTTTTTCAAGTTGACAAGAGGGATTATGATTTGCATACTAGTAACAAGCCGTGGTTGTGATGTTCGCATTAATTAGGCTACTTACCATCAAAGTTTTAGTGTCTGCATGCCATCTGTCTTTTTCTTTCTTAAGTTGTCATTGTGAAGATGATGGTTGACGTTGTAAAGTCTATTTATTCTCCATGACGCTAAACTTTGCATAGTCCATCACAAGTCCCTGAGGTTGCAGATGCAATGCATGTTGTTGAAGCGATTGTAGCATTTTGAATATGCATTGTAAGCTTATTTTTTCACACCATGTTCCTTATTTCTGTTTTTCCCCTGTTAAAAAGCCTGGAGATGCTCTCTTGATGCTGAAAAATTTAAATAAGCTAATTTTAGCGATGCATAGTGCAATTTTGCCTATTGGAAGCTCACCTCGTGTAGAAGTAATATCATATGGGACTGTTGGTTTCACACCAGCCCAAGCATACCGGACTTGCTCTTTTATGCTGAACTAACTAGTGGCAGTGTGAAAACGTCCTAAATCAGACAAAATGGCATACTGGCCACATACTCCAGCAGCCCTCAACAGCTGTAGATGATCTCTTTAAACAGGATGAGGAGGCTCCAGGTGAGACAGGATTGGCCAGGTGTAGAAGTGCTGATTCCTCATGTTTAGCCCTGACCCTGGGCACCAGCCGGAGGCCGCTCCCTGAAGTCCTCAGAGCACGAGATGGTTCATATTCCTTAATGCTAGGCCATGAAGAGAATTGTACATAAGCAGAGCTGCTTTAAAGTCTATTCCCTGACCCACAGAAACCCAGTAGATTATGTGCTCGTACTGCCTGGTTCTTGTCAGGACCTGAGCAGCAGCGTTCTGGATGTACTACAGCTGTCTTGCTCGTTTGGAGAGGCCAGTGAGCCGACTATTACAGTAGTCTAACGAACTGGAGACCAATGCACAGATAAGTCTCTCCAAGTCTGGTTTTGACAGTATACCTTTGTTTTTGCAATGTTTTTCGATGGCAAAAAGCTGCAGATGTTATTGATTTGATGTGACTGTTAAAGTTCAAGTCTGACTCCATTATTACTGTATTATCATCCCATGGAGACAAAGTGGAGAGGTCAGAACAAAGGCAATTTCACCAAAGTGACCCGGAATGGTAAGGGGTTAATGCAAATAAGGAAAGATAAAAAACAAAAATGTTGTGTTACTTCTTTAAAAGATGCTCTTTTTTTCTGTTTAAGTGTTCTTGGTAGTGTAGGAATTTCAAATAATATGTTTTGGAAAATATTGGTCATGTAGTGATTCAGTGGTGGTGGGGTGAAAGGATACTGGGAATGATATAAGAGGGTGATCAGACTGATGTGGTGGCTTGGTGCCATATTGATCGGTTTACTAAAGCTGCATGCTCAGGATTTGTGGTGTGTTTGTGTGAGAGTCACTTCACTCTCACTCTCATTCTTTTGCTTAAACTGCTGCTTTTGTAAGTTGAAGATTTTACACACAAAGTAACTCCTTATCTCCATTATAAGCCCATAGCTGAAGGATCAGGAATTGTATTGTAACAAATAGAATCTCAAATCTACATAAGCCTTTGAGATCAGTTGAAATAGGCCTATGGATTATCTCAAATGTAACTTCGAGAACGTTTATGTTGAAGATATAGCAATATGACATTATTTATGTTTAAGTATTTCTTGCAAAATAGGCTTTTTTAAGGGAAAAGTAAGTTGTGCTCACCAATGCGCTATGGATCGGAAAATTGAATGAATGGGTGTACCTGCATCCGTATTCTTGTACTCCATGTTTCCTCTGTCATAAGTTTCATATCCCAGTTCAGACCAGTCCTGTAGTTTTTAATAAGCAGGGAGTCAGATAAGCTTGTAAGGGATGCTACAACAAACTTCGCTAGCTTCTGCCTCTTATAGTAAAAGTTCATCAAACCTCTTCAAACACTCACTCAAATGTCTTCTTGTGTGCATATCCTTTCTCCTGCTGACAGATGAAAGTCAAGCTGTTCTAAGCGTGGGGATTTTGGGGACGCTCCACAGGTGAGAGCTGGGCTACAGGGCTCGCTGCTGCACCGTAATAACACGTTCGCTTTGGGCTTTTAAACTGACCACCCCAACTCCACTCATGCACGTCGCTGAAAAAGCACGCACAGACGTCTAATATATTTGGTCAAACTCATCTAATAGAGTTTCAGGAGCCGATGGGCTGTTTTCAGATCGCCCCAAGCTGCTCTGTTTCATACTTTGAAAGGCAGAAAAAAAAATAAACTAACAAATTAGGCTAGATTTTCTATATTTTCAACATGTATGTATTATTTAAGCTCTAAACAGTACGGTAGATAGTTCTATTACCAAACTATCTCAAATTTGAAGGTTAAATATTTTGCAAATGTTCATGATTGACACTCATTATGGATCAGCCGTCACTTTACACCATGCTGCTGAATCCTACGTGTAACACTGAGAAATAAAGTAAAACTGGAGAACACAGCAAGTACAGAACAGTGGGCATGTACCATGGCTGTGGGGTTGATCGGAGCATTATGAGTACAGTATAAAGATTACTCAAACATGCATGAATAACATTAAATACAACTTTGAGTGGGTAAATGATAAGAAGGTTAAAATGTCCTTGTTTCATTGTTGCCTTTATAAACTCATGAAAGTCGATAATGTCCCCTTAAAAAAACAACAATTTCATTTAATTTATTGCCAAATTAGCGGTCTGTGTTCTTCAATATGAGGATAATACAACATAGATTAATATTATGATTGTGTAAAGCCTGCCAGCCTTCTCAGTCCATAATTCATCCACTTGGCAGCACACTAAGATGCTTCTGCCCTGAGGCTGATTGACTGAGACGTGGCTGCCACTGTGTCAATGACTTCTCCAACCACCACAAATCAAGAACACGATCAAAAGGGACACCAGCACATTTTGCATGACTACTACTTTTGGTAGTTTTTGTATGATGATGTACTGTCTTTATATACTAAAGGTGCTGTACCTGATTTTCACTGAATTATTTACTGCAGTATTGTGCCGTCACAATAAAACTACCAGCAACTGCCAGGCCAGCAATGCACCTGGCTAATAAAATGCTTTATAATTAAATGCAGACAGCAAACAGCACGCAGCGGACATATTTTGACCTTACAAGCTGCTTTTACAATATATCTGTAGTGCGGCAAGTTAAATTTAGCTTAAATACTTGGACCGTGAGTAAAGGGCTTTTAAGTCATTGGTACATTCCAAGCTAGCCAGACAATAGTTTCCAGAGTCACTATTGTAAGATTGACAATAGAAAGGGCAAAGCAAAGGACAGATGCAGAGAGCGATGCAAAGTAAAATAAAAAAGATGATACAAGAAGGATTTGAATAAGAGCTTCTGAACCCAGGCCAAATGTGGGATCAAAATCTGAATGTTTAGTATTCCAAACGCTCCCTGGATATCTCATCACCGTCCAACGGGCTTGGCACTCCGGGCACAACTCCCTCCTCTCTGCCTGTCTTTGACACCAGCTGAGCAGGAGAAAGGGAGGGGACAAGGGGGAGGGGCTGGAGGGGGTCCATGGTGCAGATGTGAAGTGTAGAGTGAAACTGCTGAGTGTGGGCGAAATATTTTACAGGTTCACGTTTGAGAGCAGAAACAATACTAGTCATTGTCTGTGAAAAAAAAAAAAAAAAAGTGGACGATTGCCTGATGTCAGATGGCAAGTCAAACACGCTAATCGGGTTAAAGCTTCGGGACTTGGATTCCTCCCATATCATGTATATGGTGAAGGGCAAATCAATAAATGAAATGTAATTCAGGCTTTTAAATAATTCTGAAGAAAAAGCATAGGACATACCTAAAATACAATACATAATAATGTAATATACATACAAAATTATTAAGTTGCATTTACAAAAAGGAGAAAGAACACTGAATATGCATTTATAACATGCTTTCTACTACTATTAAGAAAATGTATCTAAACTATGAGTGTTTTATTTAATTTTTGCACTTTTAAGTAAATGTACATTCTCTGCCATCTCTCTGTCATTACAAGAGGCCCTTTTGTTTTGTTTTTTTGGCACATTATCCTTAAATGTTCTTTTTTATACTCCTAATACAGTGTACCATTTGATTTAAATGGATACATTAATACAATACAGTATCAGTTTTGAGTTAATCAGCCAAAATGAGATATGCATTGATGCACTATGTAGCTTTTTTGTTGAAGGGTACCTCACCTGCTAATCTCACGTATTTACTGTTTATTCAATTGCACATGCTAACATTTCCATGAAAAAAAACATGATTGAAAAACATTCATTTTTACTATGAGTGAGGTCAGCACAGATTTGACAAGTATCTTAGCACTACCTCCACTACCAACATGGAAAATAATATGAGGAATGTTCAGGCAAAGCAATCTCATCTCCATGGAGACAACCAGGGAGCGGACACAACACCAGAAAACCTAACAAAGTGCCACTTCATTTATGAGGGCTGGAATTTATGTTGCAATTATATTGCAGGTCTTGCAGCATATTGTGTGGTAATCCCACTCCAAGAAACTTTATACACCGAGTTCTGGCATATTTTAAGAAAGCTATAGCCAAGGTGAGACTTGTCTAAAAAAACAGAAGGAGAGGATGATTTTTTTCTTCATATTTTAAAATTTACTTTGGTTAGTAGGTTATTAAATAGGGTCGTAAAAACACAGTGACCATAAATCTAGCAGTTCTTTCTTCTAGCAGCTCCTTTGCATATATCATTTGTAAATAGTAGCTAATAGCCAGCAACAAATCATAACAGCACCGGTGCCACGGTCCAGTTGATCAATAAGCTCTAGCTCTATGGGTGGTCTGAGGAGTCGTGCAAATGTCACACGATCAAATACTAATACAAAACTTTTTTCTCCATCCAATGCCGCTGCACACGACCTGTCAGCACCACTTCGACTGCAGCTCCAAGAGGCACAGACGCAGACGCATTCTCCGGCACACCGCTCAGCTTGATCAAAGCAGGGCCGACGATAACCATGCCTCTACATGGCCCTCGATAAACCAAAAGGGCGAGTCAGCCATCTACATCCGAACCTAAAGAACTCCAGCAGAGGAGTTTGTGTGGGACCCGCGTGCGCAGACAGAAGGATGGGAAAAAACAAACTCCTCTTTCCTCCCAGTAAATTGGGCCCTGGCCTTAACGATTGCAGACAGCCGACACAAAATGCCCTGACTTTCAAAGAAAAACAAAATCAGCACACAGACTACTATAATGTTAGCATGGTTGCATTTTGAGTACATTACCCAGTGGTGAAAACTGAAATTTCCTTCGCACCTCAAAATGTAACTTGATTTATTTTTGTAGACATGTTTGCGCAGGTCACTGACACTTATCAGCCATAACAAGTGAAATATAAAATTCAATCTGCTACTTAACTGGCAACCACTGCTATAACCCTGTAAACAGCTACTGTTGTCATTTTCAATCCTGGCCAAGAAAAAGCAGATATGCATGCCTCAATTACAGTGACTATACACAATGAGGAATAGAGGAATTACAAGAAGCCAGGGAGACAAATGCTTTATCCAAAAATACACCTGTTTATGTGCAGTGTACCAAAGTAGATTTTCTGACAGGCCGCCATTGCAATTAGCACACAGGGGAACAAGACTATTGGCACGACCGGCCAATTATTGTTTAAAGCAGATGTTCTGTCTAGAAACAATACAGGAGAGTAGTCATTATCTGTAAAGTCTCTGTGTGGAGGATATGGTTAACGATTGGTTGTCTCAGCTGGATTCTAATGTTCTGTCTGTGTTTTTTTCAGATAATACTTTATCTGTTTATGTCTGGAGAAAAAATAACAATGCATTTAAAGTAGGACTAAACACTAAATCATCGTTTTGCTGCTAAACTGTGTATACATGCCACGTTAACGCCTGGTGGCTCTATTTGCAACTAACCCAATTAGGCATCAGTGCAACCAGCATGCTCGCTCTTCTGCCAATTTTGTTTCTACAGAGTGGCCCAAAAGTCACTGACACTTTTGAATCTTCAATAGCTCCTATAATTCTTAAGTTATACTCACCAAATTTTAGCAGTAGGTAAACTGAACCTTCTGAGATTTTTGGCAATATGGCGGTTAGAATTGTTCACTTACACTAGGGGAAGTAAAAATTACCAAATTTTTAAAAATAATGTTTTTTAAGTGTCCACCATTTTCACTTTGGCACTGAATAGCCCGATCCAACACACATTACATTTGAAAGTATTTCCGGGCTTATGGCTCTTATTTGATCCTCAATATTATGTTTTAAATCATCTATTGTCTGAGGTTAATTCACAAACACCTTTTCTTTAAGATGGCCCCACAGGAAGAAATCGGAACTAGTCAGGTCTCGGGAGATCACATACTGCCCCCCCTGAAAACGACTTATTATTCCTTTAATTCTCGGGGCAACTTTGGTATTAAAATGTCGATGATAACACCACAAGGTTTCTGAATTTGACCCATGTGACTCAAAGTACCACTGTACCATGAAGGTTTGTTCCTCTGTGCTATATTTGCTCACATTAATGTCGGAAGGGTAGTTCTAAATGCTTTGAAAAATAAAATAAAAATATTTTGAAACAAGAATTATGAATATTTTTCAACTGTCAGTGACTTTTGGGCCACCCTGTAGGTTGTTGTTTTGTTTTTTTTTAGTTAAGTAACCTTCATACTACCTTCATTTACCGCAGTCATTTTGATTTTTTTCTAGACCACTATATCAGTGAGATGTATTTACCTTGTCATGTTTCAGCTGCTCACTGCGATCCTCAGAACTGTCACCGGCGTTGATGTGACATAAATCAGCGGTTAATTCCTCAGACACTTTTCTGAGAAAGAGGGGAGCAAATACCATCAACTGTGATGAAGAAACTTTCCTCTGTTCGCACATGGGACACAGGGGCGTGGTCAGCCTGACAGACATGCAGGTCACACAGGAAGTAACATAAGCTGATACATATGACAGGTCACCACCAGCAACAGGGACACTTCTGATGGCTTGTATTTGGCAGCCAAAGCATGTCAAGGCAAATACATCTCACTGATAAAGTTGTCTGAAATCAATATGACTATTCATTGGTTTAGGTTTGGGCAGGAATGAGCAAAGTGGATGCAAATTTCTTTATAAAGTAAGGGAAATGTGAGAAAAAAGGTGTGTGAAAATAGAGTCAGAAAGGGATTTCCTGTACATTAGCTGTTATAATTATAAAGAATATGTTTTTGTTTTATGTACGATTTAAATTTGCATAAGTTCTACTGAAGCAACTGCTTATACCAATATTATAATGGCAACCCCTTTTACACTTGTCAACTGCCGCTGTGTTTATGAGACTAATTCATGCGTGTACGGTTTGAATTTCAGGTCCTGAAAATAAACATTGAGTAATGGCTGACATGTACTGTGGGTGTAAGAGGAGGATTTTAAAAGGAGGTGGAGGCAATAAACGCTTGTCATCTTAATGAAAAGCACTCTTAACAGGAAGTCCACGTATGTCTGTGCGTCATCCCTGTATAAAACCTCATTCATGTGTCTGGGCATCAAGAGTCAGCCCAAGTTTATTGTTCCAGACTGCAGATTTACAAGTATGCGTTTTAATCTGTTGAATTTAGGGGGGAGTTTGTGATATATATAGTAGTCTACAGACTTCTTGTGAACCCAAACTTGACTCAATTGTCCGTGTTACTGTTCCTGTTTTTTATAGCCTAACAAGCCAGAAAGACTTTGTTACTGTTTGAATCTTAGAAGAAAAGACGGAGCATCTCAAGGGGCCATAACAAATAAATAAATTCAATAATTTCTTGCCGCTGATCAATATTATATGATATACTTTTCCCATTGTTTTGGCAGAAGTCCTTTTCTCATAACTCCATGTATTTTTTGTATTCATTTGGGCAACACGGTGCAGCAGTAACACTAAGCAACAAGGTGCAGCAGTTTCAGCCTCACAGCGAGAGGGTCCTGGCTTTGACAATGGCCTTTCTGGGTGGAGTTTCCATGTTCTCCTTGTGCCTGTGTAGATTTTCTCTGGATTCTATGGATTCAAGCACTAAAAACATGTACAGTAGGCTCCAGGACTCCCCTGACAATGAGATTCTGTCAGGATTCCAGTTTTTTTCCTGTGGCCATGTCCAAATTCACCAAAGCGCCCTTAAATATGCCGTTCAATCGTTGCATTTTAGGGCTTACGTCACTTCTGGCGTGACAATTGCTGTCCCATTTCATGCACCCAACGAATGCGGCCAAAAATGTGGTCTGTGTTTCCATGGAGATCGACCGTAAGTGAAGCGTGCATCCGCGGACACTTAGCGCACTGCTATATCCCGTCATGAACTGTGCCTACGCAAAAAAGAGAAGAAAATTGAGTCTGCTAGGCAATACACGTTCAAATGTTCGTACTGGTTTACTTTATGTACAACTAATAAGTGTTCTCTGGTTTATAGACTATGAATGTAAAAATGATATTGGTTACCTCTGTCTCTGTTAGAATGATTTAACAAGGTATATTTTAATTAAGTTATGTAGTAGCTATAATTGGTAACGTAAGCTATGTGATGTAAGCACAGAGACAGCAGCTGAAGTACTGTGTCCCATTTCAGCACAAAGGCGGCTACATGGGCACTTCGAACAGTACATCGAAGGGCATTTGGCGAACTGTGCATGTGGCAAACTGGGACACGGCCTGTGTGTTCCTGTGCTGTCTCCCCCCTCTTTTCTATGTTTGTGTGCCTGGAGCTGCGAAGAGTCTGGCACCACCCTCACTTATGGTTTCCACCCACTATTCACCTGGACCCCATCAACAGTCAAGCTTGAACCTCTGGACTACAAAGACTCTGCTCATTTCTCCACACGCTGCCAGATAGTCAGTTTATCCTCCCGTGACCCCGTTTTTTGGATCCACTGATCACCTCCGCCGCCAACCCAGCTCCCAGCACCTGGCTTTTGTATTTTGTTTGAAGTAAACCTTGTGTGTCTGCACCTTTGATCGACCAGACATTACGACAGATTCCAAATCTGAGTGAGAGTTTCTTGGTTAAATAAGGATCAATGAAAAGTCATTTTTAAAAATTCGCTTTGGCCTCATAAGCTGCCATGTTTGTTTTGATATGAACAGACCATGCCAATTGACCATGCCAATTATTTACTAGATTAACAAGCGACATACAGACTTATTATTAAAAAAAAATTAAAATAAAATAAAAAGCACAATGTATTTAGGACTCTTTGTGTCAGAGGAGGAGAGAGATGTGGTTGTCACGATTCGATTCTTACTTGGATACATGGCTTAAGATTTGATTCTTCTTTCGTTTTTTAAAGTAGTCTATTTGTGATAAATCAAGAGTTTATTGTGCATTTGGTTAATGATGAAAAGTGTTTCATATAAAGAGTATGTGGTTACCATACGTTATATGTAAAGACTGTTAGACATAAACATCACTATCAGATCTTTCAGTCGTCTGCATGTATTTATTTATTTTGATCATGGATGGATGGATGGATATTTGACCAAAAGTCTTTGCTTCTCCTGACTCTCTCATGTCTGTGTATCTGCACATTTCTGCCTTGTTCCCAGCAGCAGCAGCAGCCCCACTCCTTCTCTCTCACTGATAAAAAAACTTGCCCTCTTGTTGCCAATATGTCAAAACTAAGCTAAAAATTGAAGATCAAACAAAAAGCGACTGAAAGTTAAAACTCACCTTTGTTAGAATACAGCAGTAAATCTGTATAGAGCTGTTTAGTTTGTCTGTGAAAGGACCCCAGGCTTAATCTTTTTAGTGCCAGTGCCAAAATGACAACTCAGCACATATGGAGGGACACATGAGAACTGAATGCAAACACACCCAGAAAGGTAAAAATGGTAAATGGTCACATTTTTATATAGCGCTTTTCCATTTTCAAAGCACTCAAAGCGCTTTACATCAAAGAACCACTCAACCCTTTACCACACACTTTCATACACCAGTGTACACAAACGCTGGGGGGGTGAGGTAGGTTAAGTGTCTTGCCCAAGGACACAACAACAGTATTCAACCATGGGAGCTGAAATCGCACCGCCAACCTGTGGGCCAGTGGACCTGACCGGTCAACCAATGATCTTTATTCTTCTATACCGCCAAGCTTCGCCAACCAGTGGAAAACGCCAACTGAATCAAACAATTAGATTTTCTTTTGAGAATCCTTCCATCCCTACATGTCCACGTATGCAGGAGGTCTGGAGCAGGGTTTGTATAGATGTCGATCCAGTCTCTGTAATTGTAATGGCAATTATTTAAAACATCACTGCAATTATCTCTTCTCAGCCTCTTCGAATCAGTTCATCCAATAGGACCTCAATACCTGTGGAGGCTGTCTATAAGTTTGTTAAGTCTTAAAGTAAGCTTAACATTATACAGTCTGACCACCGTCAAAGTATTATGATAAAATGGCTCAAGAAAAGTTGGTGTTCCCAATCCCAGAATTT
>JAIEZT010000054.1:13800081-14205485 GCA_019594935.1 Periophthalmus modestus
TAAGTTGGAAGTTGGAATACATATATTAAAAAATAAAATCATTTTCATTGTGGTAGTCTAAAAAAGGGTCATGTCTTTGATAAAAGTTGTATGTAATTTGGTTGTGATTCAGGCATTGTATTGGTTTTTTTGTTCTTTGAACACAATGTTAATGCAGGTTTCATTTTTGTGCACCAGTAAACATGCCTATGTCTTGAATTTGAAAAAAATCATACTTTATTTTTCAATATAGAAGGGTTCAGTGAATGTGCAGATGAAACTGGTGGGGTTCAGTACCCTCCAACAAGGTTAAGAACCACTGCTCTATTGTCAACTCAACTAGGTGGATGTTAGCATATACTTTTCTCTCAAGTAATGTGTTTGCATGAAACTCATATCACCAAGTTTATCAATGACAGACTTTAACTGGTTCCTCACTACCAGTAACCAAAAGTGCATTTGAAATTGGGGCGGCGCACAGTGATACTAGGTAATGACTTACTCCGGGCTAATTAAGCTTTCCTCACTTCCTTCTACCTCCCTCCCCTCTCCTCCCTCTATCAGTCTCCTGCCAACCTTTAGAGGCCATTATGTGATTAGCAGAGATCGACCTGATGACTGTGTGACAGATAGAAAAACTCTAGTATCTATGAGCCATCAGTCAGACAGGGGCCCACACCCACGTGCACTTCAGCACAACACACAGGACAGGGGAAATATGGCTTGCTAATGACACTCCTCTCATTGGGTTTTCTCTCAGCTTTCAGTCAATACAGCCCTTTCCCAGCTACACACAGCTAATTAGATACAAAGGTTATAACATATTGGCGTTGATTTTGTACAGGCAGTTGACACTATTAGCATGACGTGGGTATGAGAGTTTCAGGACAAAAGATTGTGTAGGAAGCAGGAAAGTTTTAGTAGTGAGATTTAGGCAATACGCAGAGGTGAACTAGGGAGTTGTTTTTTGTTTTTTTTGAAAGTTTAGAAAAAAATGTAAGATTTCCTCCCTATTGCTTTTTTGCTGCTAGATGCAGTTGTCCAAAGTAATTCTTCACTTAACCTTATGCGTTCCGAGCATCCTAAATTATTCACCACTTTTGAAGCGCTTTTTTTACAACTTTCACTGAGGCCAGAGCACAATTTTGCTGTAACAGTAATGCTAACAACAATTAGCATTAACGGCCACAGTGCCTTGGCCTATCTTTTGACCTTTACCACCAATGCACAGACCATAAACCATTTTAAAATGCCTTGTGGGTATCCTTGGCTTTTTTTTTAGCTTGTGCTATATCAGGAGTGGGCAGATTTTTGACACATGGGCCACAGTGGATTCTAAAATTTGAAAGGGTGCCAGGATAAATAAATAATAAATAATATAGATATATATAGTATATATAGATATATATATATATATATATAATCTATATATATATATATATATATAATATATGTGTGTATATATATATATATATATACATATATATATATTTATATATATAGAGATATATATATATATGTGTGTGTGTATATATATATATATATATATATATATATATATATATATAATATATATATATATATATATACACACACATATTTATATTTAGAGATCTAGCCTGTAACATGTAGCAAGCTGAATATGCAAGGCTCATTGAACAAATTGAATCCCAAATGCATTAATTAAATTAATAATTTATTTATTACATTTCAGTTCACAGCAGAAAAAACTCACATTCAGTTATATCAAGTGCCAAAAGATCAACAACTTGTTGAAAAGGTCAGTTTGAACAAGGTTTACCTTTATCTATTTTAATATAATTTGGTCACGTTCGGCGGGCTGGATTTATAAGACCAAAGGGCCGTGTGTGGCCCCTGGGCCGTAAATTTGCCCGTGTCTGTGCTGTATGATCAGGGGTACCTGCAGGGTTAGTTTATGTTTAAACTACAGACTGATTTACAGTTACAGGTTAACCAAATATTAAGCTCGACTTGTAGTCACATTTATTATTTTTTTTTCGTAGACAACTTACTGGCACAGAACTGCCTTTCCTCACACACACGCAGTCAAACGTTTCCCCACTCGGACTTGTGTTCTAAAAATAACTATTTGGATATTCCTTTATACTATGGTCTGGGAGAACTTGTCATGCACAGTTTTTTTTCTCATTTTTTTTGTAGCAGACATGCTCCCCAACCTGTCAGCCTCTGCTTTGGATGCTGTGACGGAGGTGTGGGCAGTCATGGTGAAGGCTGGGAGCAAAGCCTAATCTCACCAGCAATACTTGTACTACAACCCCAACTCCTTTTATGTGGCCAAAGTTTGACAGGAGACAAGGAGAGACAAAGGGTATGATGGATCGGAAAGGGATGTCTAGATGTTTTGACATGACATGAATAAGTGTTTTGAGGAAGTCAGACACGGCAGCAGGGACGTGGGAACAAAGTCAAGTAAAGTGAGAACAGGCATTTGATTATAACGGTTTGGTCTGTAAAAGCTGGTGTATAATAATGTTGGCTTACAGGGGGATTGTTATGCTAAATTCTTAAGCTGGACCATCTGATTTTTAAAACCGTTTAATAAGGAAGTATAGCAAATCTATTTAGTTCTTTGGCACACAGCTAATATTCACATGCATATATTTTTGAACATCTGCACGGCTTTAAAACTACTTTTTTTCTGAGAAGTGAAATGGTTGGACTGCCAATGTGTAGTCAGTCCAAGCTATGGTTACAGCTCTCTGGTCTGCTTTACAATGTACTGAAAAGTGTTAATCATTTACGATGGGGCAAAAAAGTATTTAGTGAGCCACCAATTGTGCAAGTTCTCCCACTTAAAAAGATGAGAGAGGCCTGTAATTTCATCATAGGTGCACTTGAGAGGCAGAATGGGGGGGAAAGAATCCAGAAAAAATCACTTTGTTCGATTTTAAAGAATGTATTTGCAAATTATGGTGGAAAATAAGTATTTGGTCAATAAAAAAATCTCGATACTTTGTTATATACCCTTTGTTGGCAATGACAGAGGTCAAATGTTTTCTGTAAGTCTCCTCAAGGTTTTCACACACTGTTGCTGGTAGTTTGGCCCATTCCTCCATGCAGATCTCCTCTAGAGCATGACGTTTTGGGGCTGTCACTGGGCAACACGGACGTTCAACTCCCAAGAGTTTCTATGGAGACTGACTAGGCCACTCCCGAACCTTGAAAAAGTGTCTTACATAGCCACTCATTACCTGGGTGGTGTGTTTTGGGATCATTGTCGTGCTGAAAGACCCACATTTCATCGTCAATGCCCTTGTTGATGGAAGGAGGTCCAAAGCATAAATTTTCCACCCCCCATGGAAGTTCTATTTTGGTTTCATCTGACCATATGACATTCTCCCAATGCTCTTCTGGATCACCCAAATGCTCTCTAGCAAATTTCAGACGGGCCTGGACATGTACTGGCTTCAGCCGTGGGACACATCTAGCACTGCAGGATTTGAGTTACTGGCGGCGTAGTGTGTTACTGATGGGAGCCTTTGTTACTTTGGTCCCAGCTCTCTGGAGATCATTCACTAGGTCCCCTCCTGTGGTTCTGGGATTTTTGCTCACCATTCTTGTGATAATTTTGACCCCATAGTATGAGATCGAGTGTCGTAACGTCAGGCGGAGGGACCAGAAATGCAGAACTCGGGAAAGAGTTAACAGTGTTTATTTACAAAAAGGTGAACAAGATAAGCAAATGACGGCAGATCTGACGAGGAGCTGGGAGCGGGGTGTAGGTCGTGGTCCAGGGTGAAACAGAGGTGCAGAGACAAAGACGAGGGAAACAGTACCGGTGCAGGGAGGCAGTGTCAGAGGCGGAGGGTGCGGAGCTGGTCCAAAGAGCGGGATCTGGGGAAGAGCAAAACATTCCAATGAGCAGGGTAAACAAACAGATAGGAAAACAAAAAAGCCATAAGCCAAGGAAAGAGTAGTCACGAAGACACGCGGACGATCTGCCACCGAGGTCTCCTCTTGGCTCCCCCGCCCCTGCAGTTAATTGCAATTGTCTCCAGGTGCACACAGGAGGAGCCAGGGACTCCACCCAGCTCCAGGCACAGACAGGTGAGGGAGTAAAAGAGAGCAACACACGAGGAAGAGCAGACAGGGATCATGACATCGAGGAGATTATCAGTGGTCTTGTATGTCTTCCATATTCTAATAATTACTCCCACAGTTGATTGCATCATGCCAAGCTCCTTACATGTTGCAGATTCAGTCTTCCCAGCCTGGTGCAGGTCTACAGTTTTGTCTCTGGTGACAGCTCTTTGGTCTTGGCCATAGTGGAGTTTGGAGTCTGACTGTTTGAACTCATTATCATTATAAAAGACACCTGTCTACAACCTCAAACAGGTGCCATTAATACAGGAAACGAGTAAAGGACAGTGGAGCCTCTTAAAGAAGAAGTTACAGGTCTGTGAGAGCCAGAAATCTTGCTTGTTTGTAGGTGACCAAATACTTATTTTACCGAGGAATTTACAAGTTAATTCATAAAAAACTCCTACAATGTGATTTCCTGGATTCTTTCCCCCCATTCTGTCTTTCACAGTTGAAGTGCACCTATGCTGAAACTTACAAGCCTCTCTCATATTTTTAAGTGAGAGAACTTGCAGAATTGGTGGCTGACTATATACTTTTTTCCCCACTGTATAAGAATATAGCTGGATACTCCTCTTTAAATGTGATATTAAGTTGTTCTCTTATCAAAAAAAAAGAAAACTTTCCCGGAGTTGCGCTTCGCTTCCATCACATAATTTAACTTATTGCTCTTTACTTTAAGGGACATTGTCCAATTGTTTTCAAACATAATCAAGTAAAATTTGCTTTGCTCCACACACACGTGTGTGTATATATATATATATATATATATATATATATTATATATATATATATATATCCTTATTATATCCTTCACAAACCAGGAAGTGGTGCTGTTGTTAGAATTACCATCACAGCAAAACTTCGTTCTGGCCTTTAAGTTATGATAGGCGTGAGGTTATCGTATGATTAAAAGGCCATATTATGCTATTTTCTGATTGATGTTATAATGCAGTTTCCTCATCACAAACATAGTCGGACTTGTGTTTGTTTCATTCACACATGTTTCACACACAAAGCTTACATATTTAGTTCTTCTCTCAAACACTCATACAGGAAGTGCTCCACTGTGTATTTAGGTTGCACTCATACTAGGACTTTTGGACCGTGCCACGCTCAGCCACGATTGCATAGGATTCTGTGGCAGCAGTGCTATCGCTTTAGCTGAGAAAATAAGTGAAATGAAATATCTCTTAAATAGTGAGGCTGAGCGTTTTCTGCAGTGAATACCTTTTTCTAACATCACTGGTCATATTTTTCCTTGCCGAAATGAACCATGAAAAACGCAGTTGTCATTTACTTTTTATTTAGCAGTTTGATTGGAGCAAGCGTTTCAGTCATGTTTTAAATTGATTTCACAGCCCTAATAATACACAACATAAATATCAATGCAAAGGTGCCCTGAGTATGTTTAAAAGGCACAATAATGCATGTCGGCTTTAAAATGTATTGATTCTGTAAGCTCATAATCATGCTTCAGAGAGCCTGCTGCCAAAGGGTACACTTTACGATTCATATAAGGCTCACAAAATTAATTACTGTGGATTTACAGTAATCCTCCAGAAAAGAGTTAGATGCAGCAAAGTGTGACATGAATATTGGTTTCTGCAAAAAAAGTTGTAGGTTGCAGTTTATGAAATCATCCCCTAACCTGTTGCCCAACTTATCTTGAGCAATAAACAAACTTCACAGTTTAAGAATTGTCCACTGCATGGCCTTGGAGAATATAGAGCAAACTGTACTTACACGTAAAAGTGGTTGCATATTGACAATGCATTCAGTTATTTATTTTTTAGTCACCCTGCATATATTTGCACAACTTACAATACTGTACAGAATGGCATTGTAAAATTAGCTGAAGACATGCACTTTAATGCCCATGCTATAGCGTGACCCTATGACCTCATTCCACCACCCTTCATGAACCATGCTTCCAAAGCAATAATCAGAAAATCAATGTTGGCTAATCCACACAAATGGCTTATTTATTTTACCATAACAAGCCTCTGCTAATTATTTACGCACCAATGAATTTTACCTCAGAGAAAAAAATTATTGCCGCTCAAAAAAACATTGCAAATATCTGAGATCTTTATTTGAGACTGAGGACTTATTAACATAGTTAATCAAAAGACACAACTTTATCTTAAGATACGTTTACTAATCTAGTCAAAATTTAGCTATAGACGTGTCATCATAGAGCATAGCATCAACCTTATGCCACAAGCCTACCAGCAAATACTTGGCTCTATATCTGATATAGTTTACCTTTCCTCATTTGGCCACACTGACTGTGGTGCCCAGCTGTCTGAAGATCCGGGGTGAGGAGGTCTGTCATGGGTCTGGTTGATGTCATCTGGGACATCCAGGTCGACCATGTGGACTGAGGCGTGCTCAATAAGAGTCTGTTTGGCCGGGACTCCATACATTCTGGCTACATGGGTGAAGAATTGGTGCCTAGCGTTTTTCTTGGCTATGGTGATGGTGTAACCTGCCTGTGCATGAAGTTCGTCACTGGTGACATGGTGAAACCATTGAATGATGAGGATGTTAAGAAGTCATTCGTACAAGAGCACAGGCACTTCAGGCCTGCTGCATGTGACGATTTTGGGCTCTGACAAGCAAAACCTGGCAATTCTGTATCTGTGATACACAAATTATTCTTCATCTCAATCTACTCCTTGTGGATGGTGATGATCTGTGATGGGTGAAATAAGAAGTCCAAAGTTTACTGTCCACTGCACAATTTAATTATTTTTTTGTCTTATGGATGGGATCTCACACTAAGATGTGAGGAATTTAAAATCGTGAGACAGCGCTCATTCACAGTGTGCAATGGTTCACATGATCCGCCATGGCAACAACCAAGTTTGTCTGAGCGAATATCAGGATCTAGGCTCTGTGAGGTAGTCACTGCAGTTGTACTGCTGAACAATCACTAAAACATAATATACAGTCAGATTTGTATCTTTAATTTTATCTCATAATGTTGACCTTTATAAAATTTTCAGAAAGTCATAGAATGCTGCATCGAAAGAATCCACATATCTTGTAACTTGATTCATTTTTACACTAATCCATTTTTCTCAAAACAAACTCCTCCAAAAGCCATATATGGCAGCCTCTTGTTTGCAAAGGCGGCTGAGGTAGAAGTGGCGTAATGAGCTTTGCCTGCATCATGCTGTAGAACCAATTAGCTTAAAAGGGTTCTACAGAAGCACTCTGTATGGGAGTGATTGGTGCGTTGCTTTAAGTGTGAGTTGTACAGGTCTTGTGTGTGTGTGTATGGTCATATGGCTGGTAGCGTAGGTGGACTCTCCAGTGTTACATCAGCACAGATATATGACTCTGATTTATGCAGTGCTCTTTGGGAGCAGCTCACGTGTCTCGGCAACTTTCAGACTATTACATTTGGTTGTCCAAACAGTCTCTCAGAATTCAGAAGTGAACAACACACAACAAAGTTTGGGCTAATGATCGGGAATGCAGGTCAGACGGTTAACACTGTCACTGATACAGATATTCACTTTGGACAGTAGAGATGTTAGCTTCCATGTCTTACAAAGATTGTACAGAAAGTGTTGTAGACTCTTGTCTAAATTAAACTGGACATTTTTATGCATCATTTTTCTATTGGATTTTGGATACAGTGGAATTTGTATTTGATGTCAGAACTTAAAATAAAACCTAAGTTTGAAAACACACTCTAAAATCACTTTGTTTCAAATCATCTGAATGGTACCAGAGATTTTGGAATGTTCTAATTTGTAACTTGTGCTTCTCAAATGTGGTTAGAGTTAGGGTTTCGAATATCCTTGTAACATTTAGAATGAAATCTATAACTTATTATACCTTAACTTATTTTGGTGCTTCTCATGTTGATTTGGCAGAAAACATCAATGTTTCTCAGTTGTATGTTTTTTTTTTTCCACCTGTCCATCACATCCATCAGAAACCAAGGACACAGGAAATAGCTGCAGATCGTGCGCCTCTGTAAAGTATTATACAAAGCATGTGGTCTTGGCAAGACAGGCAACAACCCTTTTTAATGTTCTTGGGGATCTTTCCTGCTCAAGATTCTACTAGTTTAATAAAAAACTTTGTCCTCATTCTGCATCCTATTATCTAGTTAGCTTTCAAACTTATTTTTCCAATATACTTCTGGATCATAATTGTGATTCATTTAAGTTAAATGTTTTCTTTGCAGTAAGAAACATGACTCTAAAAGACTAGTTTTCTAGTTTCCTGTTACTACATATGGCATTGATGATTCCATGGCGAAACCCTTTTAACAGGATGAGAGGGAAGGCTGTGCACTTCAGCATGAGCAAATAAAAAGAACTGTATCTTTGATTAACAGCTGCAGGAGTCAGGGATCAGCTCTAACTGCCCCCGCATATTAACCACACAGCACTTTACACAGGCTCCTCTGCATCTCCACCTCTCAACCGGTCACGTTAAGAGAGGAGAAGGATCTTTCACTCATCAAATGGGAACCAAACTTGTCTAGCTTGCATTTATTCAATTGATGTTTTATTTGCCTCTCTACAAATCTGACCTTTAGTTTGGCCTGGTGGCGTTCTCGTTCCCATTGATGTTTCTCCTGGTGTCTGATAGATTAAGTTTAATGCCATACTGTGGAACATTCTTGGCAAGCTGGTTTGAGTTGCATAGTGCATCTGTAAGTTAGCTGACACAACAAAACTGGACTAGTTTATTTAGTTTCAATCAATACAGTTAGCTATATTTTGCAGTAACATGTTGTGAAGTACACTGCCTGGCAAAAAAAAAAAAAAAAAAAGTCATCCACCAAAAAAAGGTCTCACATTCTAATATATCACCTTGAGCTTTGAAGGTCTCGCATTCACTGTGGCATTGTTTCGATAAGCTTCTGCAATGTCACAAGATTTATTTCCATCCAGTGTTTCATAATTTTTCACCAAGATCTTGCACTGATGATGGTCGAGTCTGACGCTGCACAAAGCTTCTCCAGCACATCCCAAAGATTCTCAATGGGGTTAAGGTCTGGACTCTGTGGAGGTCAATCCATGTGTGAAAATCATGTCTCATGCTCCCTGAACACTCTTTCACAATTTGAGCCCGATGAATCCTGGCATTGTCATCTTGGAATATGCCCCGTGCCATCAGGGAAGAAAAAATCCATTGATGGAATAAGCTGGTCATTCAGTATATTCAGGTAGTCAGCTGACCTCATTCTTTGAGCACAGACTGTTGCTGAACCTAGACCTGACCAACTGCAGCAAACTCAGATCATTTGCTTAGTTAAATCCAGGAGGTGACTTTTTTTTTGGCCAGGCAGTGTATCTTGCCCAAGCACACCACATGAGAATATATTGAACCTGCCAACATTTCTGTGGCTGCCCATAACTGCCTCAGAGAGAAACCCTCGTAATTAACCCCAACTTGCCACTATCTATAGATCTGCATCAACTTATAAATTCTTTACCTGGCCAGCCAAAACGGCACGCTTTGACAATACTTTATAAAGATGAGTGGGTCTGGGTAACTGGAACATTAGATAATATAAGATAAGATATGCCTTTATTAGTCCCACAGTGGGGAAATTCCAGCATTGCACCGCACACATAGAGAACAGAAGGAAAATCGTACATGCACAAAAATAATAAATAAATAAAATAAAACAAAATAATAATAAATAGCTAGAAATATTTAAGAAATAGACTCAAGAATAAACTCTAATATACACACACACATATATATATACATAAAGATATACATCTCCATAAAGTGACTTGTGAAGTGAGTATTGCACATAGTTGAATGACACATGTTCAGTGTTAACAGTGTTCATTATACAGTCTGACAGCAGCAGGAAGGAAAGACCTGCGAAACCTCTCCTTCACACAGCAAGGGTGAATCAGTCTGTCACTGAAGCTGCTCTCCAGGGCAGACAGAGCGTCCTGCAGGGACCCTCATGGTCCCCATAGAGATGACTGAGTCCCCTCCTGTCCCCCACCTTCCTGCACTGAGTCCAGAGGACAGCCCAGGACAGAGCTGGACTTCTTGATGACCATGTCCAACTTCTTCCTCTTCCTCTCTGTGATGCTGCTGCTGTTCCAGCTGACCACACCGTACAGGATGGTTGATGCCACCACAGAGTCATAGAAGGTCTTCAGGAGTGGCCCTCTCACTCCAAAAGACCTGAGTCTCCTCAGGAGATAGAGCCTGCTCTGGCCCTTCCTGTACAGTGCATCTGTGTTGTGAGTCCAGTCCAGTTTGTTGTTCAGATGAAACACCAGGTACTTGTATGAGTCCACTCTCTCAATGTCCCTTCCCTGGATGTTCACTGAGGGGGCAGTAGAGTGGCGTCTTGCGGAAGTCCAAATCTCCTTGGTCTTCCCTGCATATAAATAGACATAGCTAACCCGCTAGCATCCACATTCCAAAGAGGAAGTGAGCATGGGCACATTTCGGGCTCCATCGACTCCAATTCACTTTCTATAGAAAAACTCTCTCTCTGCTTTTTTCGTAACTTCTGCTGTCAGGCTCATCACTTTGGTTTTAAAATGTTTGTATTAACCTGTTCCACATGATCCTGCCAGTTTTATTCTGCTATTTTGATCGTAACTCAAGATATGAACATTAATAACAGATAAGTCAGGTGCTTTTGTTTGCTAAGCTCCCACTCCCTGGTAAAGGGAGGGAAGGGCAGAAAGGGGCGTTGCATTGCTGGATTGGCTCTTTGGTTGCTGAAAGCATGATTTTTTGCTTCATTACTTTACTATTCAACCTTGTGTTGCATATTGGTGTGTTACAATATTAAGGTGTACTTGTTTCTCAGTTAGAATGCCACACATGCTTATTTTAAGATGTCTACACTGGAGTCTGCTAACTCCTCAGTTATATGATATGGGTATGCATCTTCAGGTTGACAAGAGGCCTTGTAATACATCTTTTCAGTGACTGCAAACATCTTTTAAGTGAGGTATTCTACCTTCTTTGGGAACAGCTAACAGTATATCCCTTTATGACCTTGTACAAACAGTATGTAAATATAGTTTAAGTCCTTATAGGACCAGCCTTCTATAGATAGTACCTTTCTTGGGTTAAAAGTACTGGATGGCTCCTTTGTACGGGCTGGGACACTCACAAAGGGGGACACTCACAAGGGGACACACACCAGAACTGACACACACAAACTGACACATACAAGAACGTACACACACTGGCACACAACACACACACTCAACATGACACAAAACTCAACACACACACACACTCATTCACACAGACGCATGTGCCTGCTGTCTGTAACTTCATTCATCTCATGAGATAAACTTGTTTCAACTCTCTACCTGGTCTGGAATCTCTTCCTTCATGATTACAGTTGCTATGATAATCGTGGTCGGAACTCCAATTATACAACTTGGCTCCAAATTCGCCCCTATAACTGCTAGACTTGGTGAGCTTTATTTGACTGATGTCACACTCCTTTAGTCCATTTCTTTATAGTCTATGGTCTGGAACGATATCCTGTGTCCCCGATTTCCAATGGACACAATTGACAGGCACATTAATCAATCAGAGAAACACATGGTAAGTTCATATCCAAACAAACATAACTGCTTACTATTAAAAAAAAAGAAAAAAAAAGAAATAAAATAAAATAACAGTAGGAGGGATTGGCTGGCCAGACAAATTAATTATGGCAGTAGCTCATTTAGTGGGAATTTCTAATTTCTATGTATATTTAAGAAACACACAACCCTAAAAAATCTGACCAACTAATAAAAAAACATGATAGAACCAACTAAATTTATAGCAAATGCACACAACAGTAGACATATTAACATTAGAAGTCCCCACCTATCCCTCTATAGGCCATTAACCATATTTAATTTTCCATTTGTCACATTCTATTTTGAATTTAAATAGCTCTGACTGAACCCAATCATTAAGTCAATTTCTACCCTTTTTTTTGCCATGTACTACTATAAAGAAGTACATTTTTTTAATGACATAATAACTGCATGAAACACCTCAACAGCTTTCACCGAGAACAGGCAAAACAAAATGATATGGGCTTGTAATGTGAATAAATGTGAATGTTTGTGGTGGACATGACCATTGTGTGAGAATAGCAAAAGAGATGGTGCAGGATTAGACAATGTGTTTCAATTTAACTTGTAATTAACACACAGATTTGAAGTATTCACTGTATTGGTGACCAGTCTGTGGCCCTCAATCGGCCCTCAGTTTTGTCTGTGTTTTTATATGTGATCTTTAATGAGAAAGGTTTGGACAACCCTAACCTAATTGCACTGAAACTACAGTAGCAATTGGTCTCTGCCGATATTATTGGGTCAATATGGTGGACAAAATGTTGTATGTATATTGTTGTATGTAACTCATAAGTACACAATGGTGGCAAATCCAGTCCTCCAAAAAATAATAATAATAACGTAAGACCTCAGTGTATTTAATGTAAGTGTGGTTATATGACTGCACCGGCCTGGTTTGAATCACAGCCAGACGTAAAGGAAATTATTAAGATCGGGTTATGTAAACAGAATATGGGGCCGGATTTTTTGGACTCCATCTGCAGCCTTATTTCATTACAAACCCACCACGGTGTAGTCATATTTTGTGCTATGCTATATTTGCAGTAAAATGCTCAAATAAAAGTCTTTCCTTTCGTAAGGTGGGTAGCCCAAACTAAATATTGGTCTATGCTGAAGATTTCAAGCCGAAATACTAAAAAGAGCAAATATCGGCCAATTGTTCTGTCCATCTGTCTGTCTCTGCCTGGTATGGACTCCAAATACATAGTGAAGAATTGTCTGTGTAAACCCTCAGTCGTCCAGGTCTGATCCACAGCAAAAGACAAGGTTTAAATCTGTCAACTGGAAAAATTGTTGTAGGAGTGAAGACGTTTCGCTGCCCATCCAAGCCTCTTCTTCTAAACCTCGTCTTTTGCTATAGTGGAGAATTATTGTTATCACAAAACAAATCTAAATAGTTATTTAACGTTTATGTATTTTCTAAGTAACTACAAAAACATAATTAAAAAATATCACATTATCAAAAGTTCAAACATGGTAAGATGGCCTGGGTCAGAAGACACATACATATTATTCAAATACAAGTATCAAATATGCATTGTTTTTTCAGTCCCCTGCGGTCATTTTTTTCCATTCTTTTTTTCCTCATAAGCATATTGATACGGATGGACCATGCTTGTCACTGATTGGCTAATCCACCTGTCAATCATGCCCATCTGAACTCAATAGATTCAACAGGGACCAAACTAAAAGTATGGAAGAAGTTTGTATTCTAGATCCCCGGCAAATCAATTGTTTTAACTTAAAAGTATGGAAGAAGTTTGTATTCTAGATCCCGGCAAATCAATTGTTTTAACTTTAAACATTATCATAGAATTGATAAACTTGTTAAAGCTTAAGTACAGAAACTTTCGCCCTCTTTGTGAGAGCTAGGAAGATGTTAGATAACTGTACCTACTTTCTCCTTTCACAGTTTGAAAATCAGGCTCTCCAGTACTTCCAGCATTATAACATGGCTTAAACCTTACAAGAACCAATTTTGTGTAATATAGAACATTTAAGGTTAAAAAAAATGTATGGTAGGTTCCATCAAAAGAACAGGTACATGAAATACCATACAGGACATCCATGTAAACAAGCAAAAAGTACTTAAGAATCTGGCATTTAAGGACAGTTGTGGGTGTGCCAGCGTTGAACTTCCCTCAGAAATCCTCATTTCAAAACATTAAAATCCAATGTCCCGCTGCGATGTGGTGTCGCCTGCCGTTTCATGGACAGGAGTTTGTCTGAAAAGCCTGGTGTGTTCAGAGCTGAGTGGGACTGTCAGGAGTTCACAGTTGTTTTTCTTCAGCTTTAATCCACTGTCACAAAACTGTTTGGGAGACAGCAGGGGGCGCTTCTCAATTGATCCACTCGGAATTGCACCAAAAGCTATGGACAACCAGAGGGAGTATTAGCGTCATGAAAGCGCCTCTGCATCCCCAAATCCTTTTAGGAACGGGCGAGATTGTTGAATCATTTCTTCTGCTTTTCAGTGATGTGTCGATGTTCCTTCAAAACTGAAATTGAAGGTGCTTTTTCTTATTTTACTCAAGATTGCTTTGATGACCATTTATTTAAAGTGGGTATTTATTTAGAGGTGGTATTATGCAAAACCGACTTTTTGGAGCTTTCTACCATGTTATAACGTTCACTCATCAAGAACATGCCTGAAGCAGTGTTATGTCACATGTTTGAGTAATCTAGTAATCTCGCCAGGCTTTATTCAAAACCTTTTTTTACGGTTAGCAGTGCGATTATGTCCAGCGCTCTGCCCACAACATTGCACGCCACTTGTGTTGGGATAGCATTCTGAAGAGGGAGTGACTTGGAGCGGGGAGCAAAGGAAGAGAAGTGTCCAACACGAAACTGAAACTTATTAAACATTTTAATACCTTGTGTCCAGCTAATACAGCAGTTAGCGGAGGTTACGTTCTTTAAATAACCCGCAATAGGCGCAATAATAGTAGTAGTCATCTCTATTTTTTTTTTGAATTATTATATATGTTTTAAGGCTGTAAAACATCTCACCATACACTTGATACACTTTTCTCACACTTCTCTCTTGTTCAAACACTCTCAAAGTTCAAACCTCATTATATCCCCTTTCCATGATCGCTTTAAATGTGTTGTTCACACTCCTCTGCTCCAGCGCTATCGCCAAAGCCAAAAAAAGAAAAAACACTTTCAAGTCCAAAGTGTTTCTGAAACTTGCCGGTGCAGAACGTTTCATCGACATTGTGGGTTTTGGCAGGGAGAAAACTAGCAAACATACAGCACTTCAGAGTCACACTGTGATCGAACATTTATGTAAATTTGGCTGAACACATTCTAGACTGTACAGGAGACGGAGGAGACTGATGGACAATGGTCTACACTCCCTTGGCCAATCAGCACACAGAAAACAATGCGCGTTCATGCACAATAAAAAAAACAAACAAAAAAGCATGCACACAAAAAAAGAAATCCGTGAAACAGCAAGGCCACGAAAGGTGAGCCACAATATAGCAAGGGATAACTGTATGGCATTTTCAAAACAATATGAGGTAACATGGTGATCTAAATATGTTATGTTTTTGCAATTAAGACCCCATAGAAGTTTAATAACCCTTTTTAAAATATGTTTTCAACTTCTGATATTTTAAACACAAAAAAGAACAGAACAAAGAACATTAATATTAACATTTACAACATACAAACACATAAGCACTTAAATATTTAGACAGTTGTAGACCTGTATGAACAAAAACTATCCTTTTACTCCAACATCCGCGCAACATTTTGTCCTCTCTTATTCACACTCCTTACACATATTCGGTGAGTATTGGTGTAATGCATTATCCTTTGGTTTGATCATGACTTGGAATTTTGAGAAACTAGCTTGGTGATTATGCCGTTATATAATGTGCTAGGTTGGAGGAAACCCACCCATGCATAGTAAAACATGCACAGCAAAATAGAAAGACCCCATGCAGTCCAGGAATTGAACCTTCAAATTGAGCCATCCATGCTTATCACTGCACTACTGCTTCTGCTGCTGTTTTTGATTTGATTGACCAGCTGACAAACAGAATGGTTGTCAGCTGGTCACAGGACACAAAGGTTTAATATAACCTTTATGTGTTGAATATCCTTATGTACAGCAGTAATACATTGATTTATATAATACTTTTAGAATACTCAATGATATTATTCAATTCAGTTTCATTTTTATTTTTAAATTATTATTAAAAAGCCAACCCCTCCCACAAAAAAACAAAAAACAAAAAACCCAAATCCACAGATATGATTCATAGGCAAATCACAATAAAACACACAAAGATATCCTGTCTAACTAGTATTAAATACCAGGGAGAAGAGTGGGTTTTCAGCCTAGTCTTAAACTGCGTCAAAGACTGAGAGGATCTGACAGGCAGAGGGAGGCTGTTCCATAGTCTCGGTGCATTATTCATTCACACTCAGTGTTAATAAGCCACTACACAGCTGGCCTTGGGGCTGACTGATGGCTACGTGGCTGCTGTGCCGTGCCAGCTGCCTTTCCGACTCTGCTGCTGATCTCTTATTAAGGCACCTCACCCATGCATTGGCAGGTGGATGTAGTGTCTTGCCAAAAAGACACAGCAACAGCAAAGAGTGGTCAGAGCTGACATTGCACTACCGCTGTCGGGTTTGTGGCTAGCTGGCAATTATTTCTTCACCACTCAAATGGACAAAGTAGTCAGAGATAACCTCTGTGCACCGCTGTGCACTGCTTGAAAAGGAATTAGAAGAGTTTTTGATTTACGTAATGACTGCTGTACAATGGGTCTCTTAATCTTGATGATATGGCAAACTCTTATTACGAGCTCATTAAAAGCTTGTGCATACATGCCCATCTGCAGTGCTGCATGTGTTTAGTGGTAATGAAGGAGACGCCATGAAGGATGTGTGTGCTATCAGGTATTAGTGCTAATGAGATTTCTCCATCAAAGCCTCTTTATGATTGGAGCTATCTCCCAGTGTGACCCCAGCTGACCTCAGTTCCTTGACTCTTAACAGGAAGGAAGGGAAACCATTTGATGTAAGCTCATATATAGTAAACTTATGAATACCTTAACCCCAATATTTCTTGTAGTTTAACTTGAAATAATATATATATATATATATATATATATATATATATATATATATATATATATATATATTTTTTTTTTATCTTGGAGACATCTTTATTTAAGGTAGACTTTTGCCTATACATGTTCTGCAAAGGGCACTCAGACTACATATTTTGCCACATTGAAAAATGTTTGTTTGTATGAGGCTGAAAAAAACAACACCTGGGTGAGTGAGTGGCAAATCTCACGCTTCACAGCAATTAGCAATTTATGGACCTGCCAAGAGTCTGGATATGTCTCCACATTTTTGGGGTGGGTTTTCCCCAGGCATCCCTGAAGACAGCTCAAGATGTTTATGTGATGATGATTAGGGGTCCCCAAGCGCTCTACTGCAGCACCCACTGACACATGGCTCCAGCAGCATTGATGGATGTGTCACTGTGTCCAGTGAAGAATCATATCTATGCGCTTAATGCACACTTCCTTCACTCTCCAGAGCTCCAGACACTATAAAACCTTTGAGTCTGTATACATCAAGATAATATAGGCTATTTCTTTCAGTTAGAAGAAAAAAGTTTTGCACCATGTTATAAATGACCTAATTTAAACACAATAAAAAACTGTTCATGGTTACAATAAAGATTCCCTTGTTGGCCACTGCTCTATAGGTTATAGCAAGCCTAGAGCCAGTCCTTCTGTTTATAGCAGTAGGCAGGTAGAAAAGCACAAGTCTGCTGATATTTGCAAAAGTCACACCAGTTTAATGGAGCATAAATTGAATAATAAATAAAAATAAACTGCTAATGTACCATAGCGACATTGCTCTATAGACTAGTGGTGTTACAGTAGCACAGTACTAAGCACTGTCCCGTCACAGCAAAAAGGCATTTCTGTATTTAGCTGTAATGTGTTTATTCCTTATATCTTTTCCTCCCATCAACTTATAACAAGCTCATTCGACTAAACCTCCAGCTAGGTACTCATGAGGTGGTAGTGAAAAGGTGGGTCACATGCAAAGAACTACTACTACTACTAATGATAATATAATAATAATACTATAATAATAACAAACTTCAGACCAAAGCATGTAATATCTGTGAACCAACAAAAGTGGATGATTAGAAAAAATGAGAGCAATTGCTTTCCTGCTAGGTAACTAAACACAATCCTATTACCTTCTTTGTTGAATGAGTGCCTTGATTAAAAACTAGGAGGCAGTGACAGGTGCAGTGCTGGGGAGGGGTTCTGTCCTTGTCTCCACTCCAACTGCTTTTATTTTTCCTGACTCCTGTTGGGAATGTGTCAGGTCTGCATGGGGAATGACGTGGGCCTCTTGGTGCAACACTCCGACAGGTTAGAGAAAAGGCTGTCAAGTCCAACTACGTCAAAGGAGACAAGTATCCAGCCAATACCTCCTTGCAACAATGGAAGTGGGGTCAGAGGATTTGGAGCGGCTCCCTTTTGATTAAAGTGCTTATGACAGGTTAGACTGCACCCTTTTACATTAAACATTGTTAACATAATTATATTTTATTTGATTTTTATAAAAACCTTGATTAGTTTTTTGGTGAAGTTTATAATTTTACTTTCTGGTCAGACACGGGCAGCAGATATGACATTGGTATATGGGAAATTCCATAATTGCTATCTAATAACCATAATGTTAACAATGGCCAGTTATAATTAGACTCATAAAAATGACACCACCTTATGTTGTTAAATGGATGCTTAACTGCTAGAAAAAAATGTTTCTTGTGCATTAATTGACCCTGAATTCAGGACAGGATTTTTCAAATGCCATTTAACTGATGAAAACTATATTAAATATTTACTACAGGTACTATCACCAAACCAAGTAAAAATTAAAAATACATGAAAACCTTCCATCCATCCACTTTCTTCCGCTTATCCGGTGCCGGGTCGTGGGGGCAGCGGTCTAAACAGGGACTCCCAGACTTCCCTCACCCCAGACACGTCCTCCAGCTCCTCCGGTGGGACCCTAAATCGTTCCCAGGCCAGCCGAGAGACATAGTCCCTCCAGGGTGTCCTGGGTCTTCCCCGGGGCCTCCTCCCCGTGGGACATGCCCAGAAGACCTCCCTAGGGAGGCGTCCAGGAGGCATCCTGAGCAGGTGCCCGAGCCACCTCAGCTGGCTCCCTCTCGACGTGTAGGAGCAACGGTTCTACTCTGAGCTCCTACCGTGTGAATGAGCCCCTCACCCTATCTCTAAGGGTGCACCCAGCCACCCTGCGGAGGAAATCCATTTCAGCCACTTGTATCCACGATCTTGTCCTTTCGGTCATTACCCAGAGCTCATGACCATAGGTGAGGGTAGAAACGTAGACTGACTGGTAAATCGAGAGCTTTGCCTTTCGACTCAGCTTCTTCTTTACCACAACTACATGAAAACCTGCTTTATGCAATTTAAAGAGTGTCTTTGTTGTGTCTTTGTTGTGTTCTTTTCAAATGGCATTGTATATTGTATTGTGGTTGAGATAAATTATGTCTCCAACTTTAATGCTTTAATCTAAAGAAAAAAGATAGGGGATTTCCATTTTGTTCAAGTTATAAAGGATAATGTTTTATAGTTCCTCCTTGGTATAAATCTGTTGACCATTTGGCACACTCTGTCGTACTGGTAGTTCAACCTGTCAGGAGCTGTGGGTGACAGCAGTGCACGGCTTGGTAAATTTGAGCCAATATCTTGGTCAGGGCTGTTTATCTTGCAGATTAGCCTACTTAGTTGGCGGAATTCAATTTTCTTTTGCTTAAAAAGTGTAAATAAATGTATCAAACAATGAGTCTAGAAGCATACTGAGAAGCTAGCCTATAAAGCTCTCACTATTTAAAACCGTCACTTTCAACACCTTTCCACTGCCTATCAAACTCATGTCCCTTTGTATCCTCTGAGCTGAGAGATTTGGCTGCTGCTATCTGTGGGAGTGTGCTGCCAGGGGCCAAAGGTATGGTGACGGACTGAGGTGCCTGTGCCAAAGCAGATAATAGGACCCATCTACAGCGCCTCATCCAATTCTGGGCATTAAGAAGAAGAGAGTGACATTTGTGGAGTCGTACTGTTTGGCACTCATCACAGCAGTGTATTTGTTTACAAAGAGCCTTAATCTCGCCTCTGTATGGTGTTGGTAGTGTTTTATTCATTGAGGACAAAAACGGCTCTTAACCTTCATGTGGTTTTAAATGAGCAAGGATTATTTTCTTGAGATGTCGGCACTGAACTGTTAAAGGGCTCCTATCTACAAGAAGGATGTTCTGGATTTGTTGCATTCCTATTCTACAGGCTACAGGAAAAACTATATTTTGTTTTTGGTCATTTTGCGCTCTCAACTGATAAATGTTAATAATGCCTTACTTTTATAAGAAAACATCATATGAAAAAAACAAAAAAACAACTTGTAATCATCTTACCTTTATGTATCTGTGTAATCCTTCAGTTGTCCAGGTCTGATCCATAGCAAAAGACAAAGTTTAAATTGTTGTAGGAGTACATTTATGTAAGTAAACTACAAAAAAAGTCCTAATCACCTGCCTTTTTGTCTTGCCTTAAAAATATTCTAGCTTGTGCACAACATTGTATTAGAGATGCATTTTGGACATGTGGTTTATTTTGGACATCCCGTATATTTCCCATATACCATTCACACATTCTCAAATATTAGCAAGGACAGGTCGTGGTGTTTAAAAGTCAGTGATGAAGCCCGGTTGTGATTGGTCCAAAAATGACTTGATGAGACAGGGAGAACTTTGCCATTTTGAATTGTGACATCCGTCTTGATGGTTCACAGGGCAAAAAATCCCAAACTGACTATGAGTGATGCTAAAACCCAAAAACTTGTCATTTTGGGGACAACAGCAGGATACTCATCTTATGGATTTTTTTTTTTTTTTGCCATGTCAAAAACTCCAAAATACATGTCTCTATGGAGAGGTTATTGCTTTCCTGGATCATTCCACAACATGACTTATCTCTATGGAAACAAGCAGGTAGCACCATCAGGCCAAATGAATGGTTCCTGGCTAAAACTTGCTGGCTCATATTTGAAACCTCACATATTCAAAGTTTTGGGACTGGACCACATATTTTTAAATGGCCTTTTTATAGATTACAAACTAGAAGTCACGTATGTAAAATTATTTCACATACTCGCACTTTAAAAATGAGACCGCTCATCTCTGGACAATGTTGCCATGTCCAAACAAATATGAAAAAAAAAAAAAATGCAAAAGTATTTCATGTTTGGCATGGCTAATAATCTCTTGCAGCCTACAGTTTAACCCCAGCCTAAGTTTGTGCTTCTTGTCAATGTTTTTGCCACTCTTATTTGAGCATCTTTGTTATATTGCTATTCATTATATTATTTAGTTTACCCTCCTTCTTTCTGAATGGTGGCTGAGAATGGCTTCTTGAGTATTGTTTGATCAAGTCTATTATTGTATTGTATTCTATGTTTACTGTATGTCTGACATTTCTGCAAATCAGTTTCCCTTTGATACAATGATAAAAAAGAAAGTTTTGAATCCTGTTATAATGTGTCCTATGTGGATAAACAAAGACACAATATTATAACAGAATCAGAAATAGAATCTAAACTATAGTTAAGCCTATGCTGAAGTTAGGGCATCCCACAGGTATCCACTACTGAGCTGACGACAAGAAGGAGATCAGAGTTGGGATCAAAAGCAACAGAGCGACTCGGTACTCCATCTTCTCTATCTCCTAGTGGTGGCGCTGTTGGACTAAAGTCCTTTTGACAGTGGCCTTTTTCCAGGGAGAGAAAAATGGAGTTCCATGGAGCTTACTTTTAGCCCTGAACAGCCTTCTGTCCACTTTAAAAATGAGTTTTTTCTTCACTCTGCCTTTGGTTGTCCTCACAACCAAGCAACAGTTTGCCTCCTCCATGGACTCCAGCACAACATATGGTCTTTTCCTCAGTCCCACATTTTCTCTCTGAATGTTCTTCAGATTGTTGACTGGAACTGGAGATGTCCATTTTTAAAGATGAATCTTCAAATTTCACACCCTTGGAGGAGGAAACTGACAGATTCTGAAATAGATCCCTTTAATTGTTGACCGGATAAGAACTTGAAATGTCCATCTCAGATGTTTCCTGCGCTTTCACAGTATTGGAAGAGGAAATGGACAGATGCTGAAGTGTGTCTGCCTGGTCATCTTTGTTACCAAACACTGGAGCAACTGCTCTGTGAAAAACACAGTTGTTGCCATCAGTCTGTTTGGCTGTGGATTGTAATTCAGTCCTGGTTCTCTTGACCCTAAACTCAGTCAAGGCAACCTGTGTAAACCTCAGTCGTCCAGGTCTGATCCATAGCAAAAGATGAAGTTCAAATTTGTAAACTGGACAAATCGTTGTAGGGGTGAAGACGTTTTGCTGCTCATCCAAGCCGCTTCTTCAGTTCAGAACTGAAGAAGCGACTTGGAAAAAAAAGGATGAGAAATATGGTTTGTCATTATGCAACAAGACATTGAGCATTTGATTGCCTAATGGGTGTTCGCTAAGAGAGACATAAATAGCAATTATAATAATATAATTGCTATTTAAAGTGCAATTTCGTGGACAAAGATGGATCATAGAGTCTGCAAAACAACAAGAGAATAGATCAGTGAAGACTTTATAAATAAAAAAGGTAAATGCAAGAAAGTCAGTATTGCTGTTAACTGACTTTTTGATCCCTCGTGAGTGAAAATTCATCATTGTCTACATTTGACCCATCCTTCAACCACAGTCGCTGGAGCAACCTGTCAGAAGCAGTGAGCTACTGCTGTACAGCGCTCGGAGACCCATACAATACAGATGAGTCAAATCTTATTCATTTGCAAACTTGTCATGTAGATTCTTCAATCACACTGTGGATTTATTGTGCCACTTAATGTGTCATACAAAGTACTCACTCAAAACGAGTGTACAATGAAGATAGAGAAAAAATAATTATACTAGTAGTAAAATGTGACATCAAATTTAAGATATGAGTTTAAGTAGCTTGTGGCAAAAATGTACCATATTATGCTGCTCTCACCTGACCAGCGAGTCCTTTCATTCTGTTCAAATTCATAGAACATGAAAAACCTCTGTCCTAATCTAGGATGGTCCAACCACAGCCACTAATTTGTAGCACATGTCTCTCAAATGCAGAAGGCATCTCCTCAAAAAAAATCTTGTATCATTCAGAACAAAATACATACCTTATTTTACCTGAGATAATTGATTCTGCAAAAATCAATGCTGTTTCTCTGTCCTTTATGTTTTCGTTTTTTTTCCCTTTTTTACTGACAAACCGCCATGCTTGCTTAAGACATGAATGGACCATGGGTCTCTCTAATTGGTAAACCAGGGAACTACAATGAGATGTCTTGGCATAAATCTGTCAGATCCCATTAACATATCTGGAGAACTTTGTGTGAACTCATATGCCCATTGTATGTAACAACACGGTCCGATTCTGCTAGGAGCAGACAAGGAAAGACATTCAACTGCACAGGCTAAGATATAGTCAAGAATTATGTGTTTGGACCTGTACTCAACAAAAATTCTGAATCACATTTTTTGGTGGTAGTCTTAATCCTGTCCCCAGAGTAGACCCGACTGTACATGTTTTTTAGTAGCAAGGAAAGCTTAAGTCCTTTTCCAGAAACCTGGAAACAAAAAGTTTTGCTGTGAGGTGTCAATGACTCTGCCATCATGCCACTCGGCGCGATGAGGAATCATGGGCTTTCTGCTGGCGCAGTCTGTTAGATTGCCAGACAAAGCTGCAGGAATGGACCCACATGTCCACCTGCTTCTTTTTCTCATTATTTTATGCAAAACCTGCAACAAACGAACACTTTTTACCTTAGCAGTTTGAAGTACACCCCAATTTCAAAAGTACATGCCTGCTCTTCTCCATGGAAATATCATTGCTTCATCTGTAATGTTCTTCAGTATGGTGCATTACCTCATTCACTCAGGAATGGTGCAAGGTTGAAAAAGGTTTCCGAACACAGTTTTTAAAATTGAGAAGTTTCAAATGCCATCAGATTAAAAGTGACTTCCAGATTGCAGGTGAAATCTCTCAATTTCAAAAACACTGTCGAAATGATTGGGCTATACATGTGTAATCATTTCAAATATATTTTAAGAACATAAATTTATCTATGGAAATATGAAATGTATGCCATGCTGTGGAACATTCTAGTTATAATTTGAGCGCCTTTAGGTCATTTGATTATGACTTTAAATGCTTTAAAATCACCAACAAGGACAGATAAGATAATAACATGCTTTCAAAGCAGCAATAATGAAATGAACACTACTTACACAGAACACTTTGGCCCTGACTCCCACCAATCTTCCACTGACCCAGAGCATTTCTGAAATTGGATTTGTTGTTTTTGTAAAAGGCTTCCTATCATGTACTATAATCATGTGTCCATGTTACTTTCCAGCTGAACTTTCCAACTTATTTCTAAAAGAAACCATTGTTTTGTTTTGTTGTTTTTTTTTTTTGTTTTTTTATTACAATGAATTCAGGTATATGTGATCTTCTCTCATTAAAAAACAAAACAAAAACCCTTGTATTGCAGATAAAGAATTTTCAACAGCTGTCAAAGCTCTAGTATCTTGCACAGCTCTTTGTATAAGATAAAAATGTGTATTACTGTATTTGTTGTTGCTTTAAAAGGTTGGGAAGAGAAGAAACTGTACGGTTATACAGTTTCTTCTCTTCTCTCTCTTATATAATAGGAGTTATTATAAATGTATTTTTGCAACATGGGTGCATTTGTTTTCTGTGTATTCATACTGAACTAACAAGTCCAACTCTTCTTGTTGTTGTTGTTAGTTGTTAGTTTGTTGGTTCATAGTCATTGCTCTAGACATGTGTATATTCTCAACTGATATTTTGTTTCCAGCAAAAGCAACCTGAGAAATTGGCTGTCAGACTGATCCAGTTATCAGCAAATATGCATGTGTCCAGGAGAAGCAAAAGTATGTTTTCACATTTGCATTACACTTGCCAAAGTTTCGGATACTTTGACTTCAATGGCACTTTATGTGCCTTTTAGAACTATGGTTTGTTTTTGCACAGCTGGCCAGGCCCATAGCCACTAATCAGAGTGTGAGAGGTATATGAGGTATCAGATGCATCTGAAAAGTACAAGGTTAGGGCAGCTAAGTAAAGGCTACTGTGTCCTTCTTTCATACTCCACTGGGTCAATGGGTGATTAAATTTGCCTATTTTTTGTCATTTAGACTTCCCAATGACGTACATCCCCACAGGGTAAAGAAGTACATTGTCCATAAAGATAAAATGCTGGAGCTTTTCCCGAGATGTTCTGCCTGCACCTGACACTGTGTGCGGACAAAACCACAACGAGCACACGTCTCCACATTAAACAGCAATGCAGCCACTGTGAGTTCTCCTACGAATGGTCTCATCTCATGGTCTCAGCCAATGGTGAACAACATTCCATCTGGAAATCTTCAGCTCTGTGCTGCAGTCCTTTTCACCAGCTCGTCTTTTGTCAGATTTCAAGGGTACAATGCTTCCACAAGCATTAGGCCAGGCTCCTCATTTCAACTGTGAATTGGCAGTGGAAACTTGAACAGGATGACACGATTATAACGGCCATTTCCGGGGAGGCTGTGACACTGGGCGGAGACATGTGAGCTGACTCACCAGGTAATTGCTATTTTCTAAGAATGTTTTGTCATGTGGAGTTTCAGTTGTACTTAACTGTACAATTAGGTGTATCTTCCATTATTCAGAATCACCTCTTCTGGTCAGCCACTACATGCGCATCAGGGGAAGATGCAGAGGCAAACCAAGGATGTGTTCTGCATGTTATCACAGCTACTTTTATATAAATTTTATAGCTTATGTATATATGATATATTGAGCTAAGTCATCTCCTGTGCAGGCACAGCAACAGAAACTAAGTGTCATTTAGTTTGCCCCACCTTTAGGATATACAGAGAATTAGCCCTCTGTATCACCTCATCTCTGGAAGCCTTTCATAGTCTCATTCTAAAGTTCACCCCCATAAGAGTGGTTTTCTTATTCAAAGGGATGTTGTGCAGATAATGTGTAGGAAAAACTCCAAAATGAGTGTTACTTTGAAATTCTCTATTAGCATGACGTCACATCAGTATGACAACAAGCTTAAGATACATGAACAAGCTCAAAAGATGGTATCCATAATATATGATAGACGTCATCATTGTCTCTTGCATTTCACCTGCACATGAGAGCTCCTCATGGACACTTTTTGGCATGTTCTGGGTAGACCATTGGTGGTGAGGCCAGATTGGGGCAAATGTCACTCTTAATTTCTTATTATGTTTCCCAGAATTATCCAAAAGGTAAATTCATATATGCTGAACCTGATTATTTATATGTTGCAGCTACAATGTGAATTTTAGCACCATTCATTATACACTGTGTGCACAATTATTAGGCAAGTGAGTATTTTGACCATATCATCATTTTTATGCATATTCTCCAACTATAAAATTTAATGCTTATTGGATTTCAGCATATCGGGTGATGCATATTTGTCTAATGAGGGTGGACCTAAGGAAATCAACACCCTATATCAAGGTGTGCATAATTATTAGGTAGCCTTTTTTCCTCAGGCAAAATGAGCCAAAAAAGAGATTTTACTGACTCTGAAAGGTCAAACATAGTAAAAAAAAAAAAAAAAAAAAAAAAGTCTTTCAGAGGGATGCAGCACTTTTGAAATTGCCTAGATATTGGGGTTTAATCACAGCACCATCAAACATTCAGTTGCAAATAGTCAATGTTCACATATGTTGAAACATCAAGACCTGGAAAATCTGAAGACAGATTTTTCAAAGGTTTTATGGACTGATGTCATGAGATAAGATAAGTGAAGTTGGCAGATTTACGTGAAAGAAACAGTCCACCTCTCTGAACAGTGTCTGGGAGGCTATGGTTGGTACTGTACAAAAAGTTTATAGTCAACAGATCAAGAACCTGACAGACTCCATGAATGGAAGGCTTATGACCATTATTGACAGGGAGTATGGCTGTATTGGCCAATGATTTTGATATTGTCTTGATATTAATCATGAACAGATGAAAATAAATAAGTGAGATGGGAAAATTAAACATTTTCCTCTAGTTACATAATAATTCTGCAGACTAATCCTTGCCCAATAATTATGCACACATGGATTTTCTCGTAAGAAAGCGTAAACCTCACTTTTACTTTTTACTTAAATATTTAGGTTTGAAGTTTATTAACATTTTGGATTAACTAAGAGCTTTGCAGTTCTCCATCCATCCATTTTTCTTCCTCTTATCCGGGACCGGATCGCGAGGCAGTGGTCTAACCCGGGACTCCATGACTTCCCTCACCCCAGCACGTCCTCCGGCTCCTCCGGTGGGACTCCAAGGCGTTCCCAGGCCAGCCAAGAGATATAGTCCCTCCAGCGTGTCCTGAATCGAGGAGCAACAGCTCTACACCTAGCTCCTTCCTTGTGATCGACCTCCTCACCCTATCTCTCAGGAGCGCCCAGCCACTCTGCTTGTATCCGCGCTCTTGTCCTTTTAGTCATTACTCAAAGCTCATGACCATAGGTGAGGATAGGAACATAGATTGACTAGTAAATCGAGTGATTTTTGACTCAGCTCCTTCTTTACCACAACAGTCCAATACAGTGACCACATCACTGCAGACACTACACCAATCCACCTGTCAGTCTCACACGCCCATTCTTCCCTCACTCGTGAACAAGACCCTGAGACACTTGAACTTCTCCACTTGAGACAGGGACAACTGCAGGGGCACTACAGTTGTTCAATTATAAAAATTAATCCTCATAAATACAACTTGCCTAATAATTGTGCACACAGTGTAGATGCCACTCAGCTGTACCAAATAATAGCTGCCTATAGATTATTGCCAAATGTGCAAAACATAGAGATGCCTTTACAAAAATATGTTAAAAAGCCATCCAAAAGAACCACAGAAGAAGTTTAAGTATTCATAAAGTCTCCATTTGGTTTGATGTTTGAAATGTGATAACAAAATACTGACCTCTATACTCAACCCATGCCCTCCAATCAGGGTGGCACCAACCTCCTGTCTCTCCCCCTCCTGGACTAAACACAAGACCTGGGGTGACAGGGCCTTCTCCACTGCGGTCCTCACCCTCTGGACTCCCTGTCCAAACACATCAGAGACTCATCCACACGCCCTATGTGTGGATGAGCCCTGAAAACCCATCTCTTAAAATAACTTAATTAACTTTTCTCTGTTCTGTTTTGCTTTGTGCGTCTTCCTCTGTAAGTCTTTAGGTCTCTTGAAAAAGCAATATACAAGTGTTATTATGTATTATTATTACCTTAATAAGACTTAATTGCTAGGGCAGCATGTTCTTGTACTGCAACATCTACACTTTTGCATGTCCACATATTTTTGTTTGCATAAAATTTTAATTTGCACTTCAAAGTATGTCATGTGAAATATTTCATAAAATAGAGCTATATATAAAAAAATAACCTGAAGAAAAAGACTTAAAGTCCAGAGGAGGAAGGAAGGTTGCATCTTCAGGGAATACCTGCCTCATTCAGGTCACAACGCAGGATGGGGTGACCACCCTGATGTGTTGGCCCAGATAACCCCAGCACCATCTGATGAAGGTCCTGTATGCCAAGTGTCTGTAAGAGCTAAAACAGGAGGGGCATATGTTGTTTGTATGATTAAAAAAATTATAATATTCATCTTTAGGAGCTAACCTATTTAGCACGGTTTCCTGCATCTCCCCAAAAAGCTGCACGTAGGTGGCATACACTGCCTGCAACACATCGGGGTTCAGAGCCACCAGCTCGAACCCTGGGTGCTCCGTGATGCAGCTCACTACCATAAACTGCTGACATTTGTGTATTACCTATATGACAGGGTACATTTATATGAATCAATATGTTTGGAAGAATTAGATTTTTTAATCTTGAAATTCAAACATTTCTGAAGATGGTGCACATCACTGCACAAGAAAAACAATTGCAACATTCCTTATTTGGTTGCCTGGATGTACTTTTAATTTATACCTTTGGGTGTCTCCCTGCAGTATTTGTTTTTAACAGGAGACAGTGAGCTGCAGTGGCTGTAGGTGGATGCAGACTATATTAAAACATCTTTTCAACATGGGTTAATATAATATATACTCTGCTTTACTTTACCACTCAGACACTGGCCACATTCTCTCCTGTGCTTCCACGGATTTGGCAGCACCGGCAATTCCGTCTCTGTCTGGCATTTGTAGAGCCAGGAACTCAAATTGGTATAGCAGAGGGTTGTTACTGTCAATAAAGTCTCCGTTCATGTCAGAGGAGGGAGGTGGAAAAAAAAGCCTCCACCTCAAAGCTGCACTCCGTTGCAAAACTCTAGTCATTGTCACTCTCCATTATTTACAGTATGCTATTGCTAGCTCTCACTGACTGTTGCTGTCTCTCACAGGTCAGGCCCCCGCCCCACACCACACCCGCACTCCCAACCCGCCGGGTGCTGCCCACTTTGTTGCATTTTTCTAATTTTCATTGTGGGGCTGGAGTAAGTTCTAGCACATGCGTTTAGCGGCCCTTTAAATGTAAGATACTAGCATTGCAAGAGCAGCTCTGATGTAAACTGTCGCCTTTAAAAACATGCACATACGCAACTTTGCCTATGTTACATATTGCTGCAGCTCCAGGTGTAAATTCCGGGTAATGGTCAATGTTAAGGCCTGGTTTAAGATTACAATTAAGGTTATGACCAAGGTGAGGGAGGGGATTATGGATTTACTTTCAAAAATATATATTTTTTTTAAATGTGAGAAAATTTTGTGGAACATAGAGCTTCTTCTCATTGTGTTATACGACCGTGCTTATAATGTCTATGCTAATGCGTTATGTGTTTCAATGTCACTTGGTCTGAACATCTGGGTTGCGTTTGGTAAAAGTCTGCAGTGCTGTGGAGCAGCTGCCTGCCCTGGTGCCTGACAATAAAGCACACTTTGATTTTACTGTAAAAACTTCACCTCTCTCTCCCCCTGTGCGCCCCATCCTCACTTGCCCACACAAACATGCATACAGCTGTTAGAGCTAGGAGTGCCGTAGTAAATTACCACGTCGTAAATTCTGCTGCGTCTACTTTTGCTGTGGTGGAGTGGACCACATGCATCACTTGTGCAATCAGAGAAGAGCTGGTCACATGGTGCACCGGGGAGGTAGGGCCAGACACCTGCAGGGAGCTGACCATAGAGTTTGCAGAGAAAAGCTTTCACATGTTTCATCAGGTGTGTGAATGGCACGGTCAAATCTGGTCACAGTAAAATTTGTAGTAAGTCCAATGGTACTGGTGTGCTCATTAATCTTTTCAAGGTACAGGGTGGAGACAGCCTGAGAATAGCAGCTCTATAGTTGTGTGGGATATGTTTCGATGCGCATTAAGTAAGCATAGTAAAACATGTTTATTAAAACGGTGTACTACATAATTTTCCGGGTGAAAGGTCCAGCAGCTGCTTTGTCCATGGAATTGCTATTGCTTTGCCTGGAAAGTAGTTTGGCATTGAACTCCTCCATTTCTGTAGTGGTGACATCACCAGGCCAAGTTGCAGGTCAGATCTGTAGAGAGGTAAGCAAATGTAGGCAAAGCTATTTTTGAAATGCATTTTTTTTTTTTTTTTTTTTTTTCAAGTTGACAAGAGGGATTATGATTTGCATACTAGTAACAAGCCGTGGTTGTGATGTTCGCATTAATTAGGCTACTTACCATCAAAGTTTTAGTGTCTGCATGCCATCTGTCTTTTTCTTTCTTAAGTTGTCATTGTGAAGATGATGGTTGGTTGTAAAGTCTATTTATTCTCCATGACGCTAAACTTTGCATAGTCCATCACAAGTCCCTGAGGTTGCAGATGCAATGCATGTTGTTGAAGCGATTGTAGCATTTTGAATATGCATTGTAAGCTTATTTTTTCACACCATGTTCCTTATTTTCTGTTTTTCCCCCTGTTAAAAAGCCTGGAGATGCTCTCTTGATGCTGAAAAATTTAAATAAGCTAATTTTAGCGATGCATAGTGCAATTTTGCCTATTGGAAGCTCACCTCGTGTAGAAGTAATATCATATGGGACTGTTGGTTTCACACCAGCCAAGCATACCCGGACTTGCTCTTTTATGCTGAACTAACTAGTGGGTGGCAGTGTGAAAACGTCCTAAATCAGACAAAATGGCATACTGGCCACATACTCCAGCAGCCCTCAACAGCTGTAGATGATCTCTTTAAACAGGATGAGGAGGCTCCAGGTGAGACAGGATTGGCCAGGTGTAGAAGTGCTGATTCCTCATGTTTAGCCCTGACCCTGGGCACCAGCCGGAGGCCGCTCCCTGAAGTCCTCAGAGCACGAGATGGTTCATATTCCTTAATGCTAGGCCATGAAGAGAATTGTACATAAGCAGAGCTGCTTTAAAGTCTATTCCCTGACCCACAGAAACCCAGTAGATTATGTGCTCGTACTGCCTGGTTCTTGTCAGGACCTGAGCAGCAGCGTTCTGGATGTACTACAGCTGTCTTGCTCGTTTGGAGAGGCCAGTGAGCCGACTATTACAGTAGTCTAACGAACTGGAGACCAATGCACAGATAAGTCTCTCCAAGTCTGGTTTTGACAGTATACCTTTGTTTTTGCAATGTTTTTCGATGGCAAAAAGCTGCAGATGTTATTGATTTGATGTGACTGTTAAAGTTCAAGTCTGACTCCATTATTACTGTATTATCATCTCCATGGAGACAAAGTGGAGAGGTCAGAACAAAGGCAATTTCACCAAAGTGACCCGGAATGGTAAGGGGTTAATGCAAATAAGGAAAGATAAAAAACAAAAATGTTGTGTTACTTCTTTTAAAAGATGCTCTTTTTTTCTGTTTAAGTGTTCTTGGTAGTGTAGGAATTTCAAATAATATGTTTGGGAAAATATTGGTCATGTAGTGATTCAGTGGTGGTGGGGTGAAAGGATACTGGGAATGATATAAGAGGGTGATCAGACTGATGTGGTGGCTTGGTGCCATATTGATCGGTTTACTAAAGCTGCATGCTCAGGATTTGTGGTGTGTTTGTGTGAGAGTCACTTCACTCTCACTCTCATTCTTTTGCTTAAACTGCTGCTTTTGTAAGTTGAAGATTTTACACACAAAGTAACTCCTATCTCTCATTATAAGCCCATAGCTGAAGGATCAGGAATTGTATTGTACAAATAGAATCTCAAATCTACATAAGCCTTTGAGATCAGTTGAAATAGGCCTATGGATTATCTCAAATGTAACTTCGAGAACGTTTATGTTGAAGATATAGCAATATGACATTATTTATGTTTAAGTATTTCTTGCAAAATAGGCTTTTTTAAGGGAAAAGTAAGTTGTGCTCACCAATGCGCTATGGATCGGAAAATTGAATGAATGGGTGTACCTGCATCCGTATTCTTGTACTCCATGTTTCCTCTGTCATAAGTTTCATATCCCAGTCCTGTAGTTTTTAATAAGCAGGGAGTCAGATAAGCTTGTAAGGGATGCTACAACAAACTCCGCTAGCTTCTGCCTCTTATAGTAAAAGTTCATCAAACCTCTTCAAAATGTCTTCTTGTGTGCATATCCTTTCTCCTGCTGACAGATGAAAGTGAAGCTGTTCTAAGCGTGGGGATTTTGGGGACGCTCCACAGGTGAGAGCTGGGCTACAGGGCTCGCTGCTGCACCGTAATAACACGTTCGCTTTGGGCTTTTAAACTGACCACCCCAACTCCACTCATGCACGACCCTGAAAAAGCACGCACAGGTGTCTAATATATTTGGTCAAACTCATCTAATAGAGTTTCAGTGGAGCCAATGGGCTGTTTTCAGATCGCCCTAAGTTGCTCTGTCTCATACTTTGAAAGGCAGAAAAAAAAAGAAAAAAACAAATTAGGCTAGATTTTCTATATTTTCAACATGTATGTATTGTTTAAACTGTAAACAGTACGGTAGATAGTTCTATTACCAAACGATCTCAAATTTGAAGGTTAAATATTTTGCAAAGGTGCATGATTGACACTCATTATGGATCAGCCGTCACTTTACACCATGCAGCTGAATCCTACATGTAACACTGAGAAATAAAGTAAAACTGGAGAACACAGCAAGTACAGAACAGTGGGCATGTACCATGGCTGTGGGGTTGATCGGAGCATTATGAGTACAGTATAAAGATTACTCAAACATGCATGAATCACGCTAAATACAACTTTGAGTGGGTAAATGATAAGAAGGTTAAAATGTCCTTGTTTCATTGTTGCCTTTATAAACTCATGAAAGTCGATAATGTCCCCTTAAAAAAACAACAATTTCATTTAATTTATTGCCAAATTAGCGGTCTGTGTTCTTCAATATGAGGATAATACAACATAGATTAATATTATGATTGTAAAGCCTGCCAGCCTTCTCAGTCCATAATTCATCCACTTGGCAGCACTAAGATGCTTCTGCCCTGAGGCTGATTGACTGAGACGTGGCTGCCACTGTGTCAATGACTTCTCCAACCACCACAAATCAAGAACACGATCAAAAGGGACACCAGCACATTTTGCATGACTACTACTTTTGGTAGTTTTTGTATGATGATGTACTGTCTTTATATACTAAAGGTGCTGTACCTGATTTTCACTGAATTATTTACTGCAGTATTGTGCCGTCACAATAAAACTACCAGCAACTGCCAGGCCAGCAATGCACCTGGCTAATAAAATGCTTTATAATTAAATGCAGACAGCAAACAGCACGCAGCGGACATATTTTGACCTTACAAGCTGCTTTTACAATATATCTGTAGTGCGGCAAGTTAAATTTAGCTTAAATACTTGGACCGTGAGTAAAGGGCTTTTAAGTCATTGGTACATTCCAAGCTAGCCAGACAATAGTTTCCAGAGTCACTATTGTAAGATTGACAATAGAAAGGGCAAAGCAAAGGACAGATGCAGAGAGCGATGCAAAGTAAAATAAAAAAGATGATACAAGAAGGATTTGAATAAGAGCTTCTGAACCAAGGCCAAATGTGGGATCAAAATCTGAATGTTTAGTATTCCAAACGCTCCCTGGATATCTCATCACCGTCCAACGGGCTTGGCACTCTGGGCACAACTCCCTCCTCTCTGCCTGTCTTTGACACCAGCTGAGCAGGAGAAAGGGAGGGAACAAGGGGGAGGGGCTGGAGGGGGTCCATGGTGCAGATGTGAAGTGTAGAGTGAAACTGCTGAGTGTTCGCTAAATATTTTGCAGGTTCACGTTTGAGAGCAGAAACAATACTAGTCATTGTCTGTGAAAAAAAAAAAAAAAAAAAGTGGACGATTGCCTGATGTCAGATGGCAAGTCAAACACGCTAATCGGGTTAAAGCTTCGGGACTTGGATTCCTCCCATATCATGTATATGGTGAAGGGCAAATCAATAAATGAAATGTAGTTCAGGCTTTTAAATAATTCTGAAGAAAAAGCATAGGACATACCTAAAATACAATACATAATAATGTAATATACATACAAAATTATTAAGTTGCATTTACAAAAAGGAGAAAGAACACTGAATATGCATTTATAACATGCTTTCTACTACTATTAAGAAAATGTATCTAAACTATGAGTGTTTGATTTAATTTTTGCACTTTTAAGTAAATGTACATTCTCTGCCATCTCTCTGTGATTAGAAGAGGCCTTTTTGTTTTCTTTTTTTGGCACATTATCCTTAAATGTTCTTTTTTATACTCCTAATACAGTGTACCATTTGATTTAAATGGATAAATTAATACAATACAGTATCAGTTTTGAGTTAATCAGCCAAAATGAGATATGCATTGATGCACTATGTAGCTTTTTTGTTGAAGGGTACCTCATCTGCTAATCTCACGTATCTACTGTTTATTTATTCAATTGCACATGCTAATGAAAAAAACATGATTGAAAAACATTCATTTTTACTATGAGTGGGGTCAGCACAGATTTGACAAGTATCTTAGCACTACCTCCACTACCAACATGGAACATAATATGAGGAATGTTCTGGCAAAGCAATCTCATCTCCATGGAGACAACCAGGGAACGGACACAACACCAGAAAACCTAACAAAGTGCCACTTCATTTATGAGGGTTGGAATTTATGTTGCAATTATATTGCAGGTCTTGCAGCATATTGTGTGGTAATCCCACTCCAAGAAACTTTATACACCGAGTTCTGGCATATTTTAAGAAAGCTATAGCCAAGGTGAGACTTGTCTAAAAAAACAGAAGGAGAGGATGATTTTTTTCTTCATATTTTAAAATTTACTTTGGTTAGTAGGTTATTAAATAGGGTCGTAAAAACACAGTGACCATAAATCTAGAAGTTCTTGAGCTCCTTTGCATATATCATTTGTAAATAGTAGCTAATAGCCAGCAACAAATCATAACAGCACCGGTGCCATGGTCCAGTTGATCAATAAGCTCTAGCTCTATGGGTGGTCTGAGGAGTCGTACAAATGTCACACGTTCAAATACAAATACAAAACTTTTTTCTCCATCCAATGCCGCTGCACACGACCTGTCAGCACCACTTCGACTGCAGCTCCAAGCGGCACAGACGCAGACGCATTCTCTGGCACACCGCTCAGCGTGCTCAAAGCAGGGCCGACGATAACCATGCCTCTACATGGCCCTCGATAAACCAAAAGGGCGAGTCAGCCATCTACATCCGAACCTAAAGAACTCCAGCAGAGGAGTTTGTGTTGGACCCGCGTGCGCAGACAGAAGGATGGAAAAAACAAACTCCTCTTTCCTCCCAGTAAATTGGGCCCTGGCCTTAACGATTGCAGACAGCCGACACAAAATGCCCTGACTTTCAAAGAAAAACAAAATCAGCACACAGACTACTATAATGTTAGCATGGTTGCATTTTGAGTACATTACCCAGTGGTGAAAACTGAAATTTCCTTCGCACCTCAAAATGTAACTTGATTTATTTTTGTAGACATGTTTGCGCAAGTCACTGACACTTATCAGCCATAACAAGTGAAATATAAAATTCAATCTGCTACTTAACTGGCAACCACTGCTATAACCCAGTAAACAGCTACTGTTGTCATTTTCCATCCTGGCCAACAAAAAGCAGATATGCATGCCTCAATTACAGTGACTATACACAATGAGGAATAGAGGAATTACAAGAAGCCAGGGAGACAAATGCTTTATCCAAAAATACACCTGTTTATGTGCAGTGTACCAAAGTAGATTTTCTGACAGGCCGCCATTGCAATTAGCACACAGGGGAACAAGACTATTGGCACGACCGGCCAATTATTGTTTAAAGCAGATGTTCTGTCTAGAAACAATACAGGAGAGTAGTCATTATCTGTAAAGTCTCTGTGTGGAGGATATGGTTAACGATTGGTTGTCTCAGCTGGATTCTAATGTTCTGTCTGTGTTTTTTCAGATAATACTTTATCTGTTTATGTCTGGAGAAAAAATAACAATGCATTTCAAGTAGGACTAAACACTAAATCATCGTTTTGCTGCTAAACTGTGTATACATGCCACCTTAACGCCTGGTGGCTCTATTTGCAACTAACCCAATTAGGCATCAGTGCAACCAGCATGCTCGCTCTTCTGCCAATTTTGTTTCTACAGGGTGGCCCAAAAGTCACTGACACTTTTGAATCTTCAATAGCTCCTATAATTCTTAAGTTATATTCACCAAATTTTAGCAGTAGGTAAACTGAACCTTCTGGCAATATATACGGTTAGAATCGTTCACTTATACTAGGGGAAGTAAAAATTACCAAATTTAATGTTTTTTAAGTGTCCACCATTTTCACTTTGGCACTGAATAGCCCGATCCAACACACTCTGCATTACATTTGAAAGTATTTCCCGGGCTTATGGCTCTTATTTGATCCGATATTTATGTTTTAAGTCGTCTATTGTCTGAGGTTTATTCACAAACACCTTTTCTTTAAGATAGCCCCACAGGAAGAAATCGGGACTAGTCAGGTCTCGGGAGATCACATACTGCCCCCTGTCTTTGAAAATTACTTATTATTCCTTTAATTCTCGGGGCAATTTTGGTATTAAAATGTCGATGGTAACACCACTGGGTTTCTGAATTTGACCCATGTGACTCAAAGTACAGTATAATAGTATATTTGCTCACATTAATGTCTGAAGGGTAGTTCTAAATGCTCTGAAAAATAAAGTAAAAATATTTTGAAACAAGAGTTATGAATTTTTTTCAACTGTCAGTGACTTTTGGGCCACCCTGTAGGTTGTTTTTTTTGTTTTGTTTTTTTAGTTAAGTAACCTTCATACTACCTTCATTTACCGCAGTCATTTAGATTTTCAGTGAGATATCAGTGAGATGTAATTTACCTTGTCATGTTTCAGCTGCTCGCTGCGATCCTCAGAACTGTCACCGGCGTTGATGTGTCATAAATCAGCGGTTAATTCCTCAGACACTTTTCTGAGAAAGAGGGGAGCAAATACCATCAACTGTGATGAAGAAACGTTCCTCTATTCGCACATGGGACACAGGGGCGTGGTCAGCCTGACAGACATGCAGGTCACACAGGAAGTAACATAAGCTGATATATATGACAGGTCACCAACAGCAACAGGGACACTTCTGATGGCTTGTATTTGGCAGCCAAAGCATGTCAAGGCAAATACATCTCACTGATAAAGTTGTCTGAAATCAATATGACTATCCATTGGTTTAGGTTTGGGCAGGAATGAGCATAGTGGATGCAAATTTATAATTTAACTTTATAAAGTAAGGGAAATGTGAGGAAAAAGGTGTGTGAAAATAGAGTCAGAAAGGGATTTCCTGTACATTAGCTGAAGTTATAATTATAAAGAATATGTTTTTGTTTTATGTAAGATTTAAATTTGCATAAGTTCTACTGAAGCAACTGCTTATACCAATATTATAATGGCAACCCCTTTTACACTTGTCAACTGCCGCTGTGTTTATGAGACTAATTCATGCATGTACGGTTTGAATTTCAGGTCCTGAAAATAAAACATTGAGTAATGGCTGACATGTACTGTGGGTGTAAGAGGAGGATTTTAAAAGGAGGTGGAGGCAATAAACGCTTGTCATCTTAATGAAAAGCACTCTTAACAGGAAGTCCACGTATGTCTGTGCGTCATCCCTGTATAAAAACCTCATTCATGTGTCTGGGCATCAAGAGTCAGTCCCAGTTTATTGTTCCAGACTGCAGATTTACAAGTATGCGTTTTAATCTGTTGAATTTAGGGGGGGAGTTTGTGATATATATAGTAGTCTACAGACTTCTTGTGAACCCAAACTTGACTCAATTGTCCGTGTTACTGTTCCTGTTTTTATGGCCTAACAAGCCAGACAGACTTTTTTACTGTTTGAATCTTAGAAGAAAAGACGGAGCATGTCAAGGGGCCATAACAAATAAATAAATTCAATAATTTCTTGCCGCTGATCAATATTATATGATATACTTTGCCCATTGTTTTGGAAGAAGTCCTTTTCTCATAACTCCATGTATTTTTTGTATTCATTTGGGCAACACGGTACAGCAGTAACACTAAGCAACAATGCGGTGCAGCAGTTTCAGCCTCACAGCGAGAGGGTCCTGGGTTTGACAATGGCCTTTCTCGGTGGAGTTTCCCTGTTCTCCTTGTGCCTGTGTAGATTTTCTCTGGATTCTATGGATTCAAGCACTAAAAACATGTACAGTAGGCTCCAGGACTCCCCTGACAATGAGATTCTGTCAGGATTCCAGTTTTTTTCCTGTGGCCATGTCCAAATTCACCAAAGCTCCCTTAAATACGCCGTTCAATCGTTGCATTTTAGGGCTTACGTCACTTCTGGCGTGACAATTGCTGTCCCATTTCATGCACCCAACGAATGCGGCCAAAAATGTGGTCTGTGTTTCCATGGAGATCGACCGTAAGTGAAGCGTGCATTCGCAGACACTTCGCGCACTGCTATATCCCGTCATGAACTGTGCCTACGCAAAAAAGAGAAGAAAATTGAGTCTGCAATACACGTTCAAATGTTCGTACTGGTTTACTTTATGTACAACTAATAAGTGTTCTCTGGTTTATAGACTATGATTGTAAAAATGATATTGGTTACCTCTGTCTCTGTTAGAACGATTTAACAAGGTATATTTTAATAAAGTTATGTAGTAGCTAAGCACACAGACAGCGGTTGAAGTAATGTGTCCCATTTCAGCACAAAGGCTACATGGGCACTTCGAACAGTACATCGAAGGGCACTTGGCAAACTGTGCATGTGGCGAACTGGGACACGGCCTGTGTGTTCCTGTGCCGTCCCCCCCTTCTTCTGTGTTTGTGTGCCTGGAGCTGCGCAGAGAGTCTGGCACCACCCTCACTTATGGTTTCCACCCACTATTCACCTGGAGCCCATCAATAGTCAAGCTTGAACCTCTGGACAACAAAGACTCTGCTCATTTCTCCACACGCTGCCAGATAGTCAGTTTATCCTCCCGTGACCCCGTTTTTTGGACCCACTGATCACCTCCGCCGCCAACCCAGCTCCCAACACCTGGCTTTTGTATTTTGTTTGAAGTAAACCCTGTGTGTCTGCACCTTTGATCGACCAGACATTACGGCAGATTCCAAATCTGAGTGAGAGTTTCTTGGTTAAATAGGGATCAATGAAAAGTTATTTTAAACAATTCGCTTTGGCCTCATAAGCTGCCATGTTTGTTTTGATATGAACAGACCATGCCATGATAATTATTTACTAGATTAACAAGCGACATACAGAGTTATTATTAAAAAAAAAAAAAAAAAAATAAAAAGCACAATGTATTTAAGACTGTATTTAAGGAGGAGAGAGATGTTGTCAGTAGTATTCTATTTGTCACAATTCGATTCTTACTTGGATACATGGCTTAAGATTTGATTCTTCTTTCGTTTTTAAAGTAGTCTATTTGTGATAAATCAAGAGTTTATTGTGCATTTGGTTTAATGAAAATTGTTTCATAAAGAGTATGTGGTTTACCATACGTTATATGTAAAGACTGTTAGACATAAACATCACTATCAGATCTTTCAGTCGTATGCATGTATTTATTTATTTTGATCATGGATGGATGGATGGATTTGACCAAAAGTCTTTGCTTCTCCTGACTCTCTCATGTCTGTGTATCTGCACATTTCTGCCTTGTTCCCAGCAGCAGCAGCAGCCCCACTCCTTCTCTCTCACTGATAAAAAAAACTTGCCCTCTTGTTGCCAATATGTCAAAACTAAGCTAAAAATTGAAGATCAAACAAAAAGCGACTGAAAGTTAAAACTCACCTTTGTTAGAATACAGCAGTAAATCTGTATAGAGCTGTTTAGTTTGTCTGTGAAAGGACCCCAGGCTTAATCTTTTTAGTGCCAGTGCCAAAATGACAACTCAGCACACATGAAGGGACACATGAGAACTGAATGCAAACACACCCAGAAAGGTAAAAATGGTAAATGGTCACATTTTTATATAGCGCTTTTCCATTTTCAAAGCACTCAAAGCGCTTTACATCAAAGAACCACTCACCCTTTACCACACACTTTCATACACCAGTGTACACAAACACTGGGGGGTGAGGTAGGTTAAGTGTCTTGCCCAAGGACACAACAACAGTATTCATCCATGGGAGCTGAAATCGCACCGCCAACCTGTGGGCCAGTGAACCTGACCGGTCAACCAGTGATCTTTATTCTTCTATACCGCCAAGCTTCGCCAACCAGTGGAAAACACCAACTGAATCAAACGATTAGATTTTCTTTTGAGAATCATTCCATCCCTAGTTGTCAGAAATCGTTCCGTCCCTATATGTCCACATATGCAGGAGGTCTGGAGCAGGGTTTGTATAGATATCGATCCACTCTTCTGTAATGTAATGGCAATTATAAAACAGCACTGCAATTATCTCTTCTCAGCACTCTTCGAATCAGTTCATCCAATATGGCCCAATACCATGTGGAGGCTGGTCTATAAGTTTTAAGTCTTAAGTCAGTCTTAACATTCATATCCAGTCTGACCACGTAAAGTATTATGATAAATGGCTCAAGAAAGTTGGTGGTTCAATCCCAGCATTAACCAGTGTACTATGTCATCATGTCCTTGAGCAAAACACTTTTCCCACCTTGTCATATATAAATCGTGCATTGCCAGTCTGATCATGTACAGTTATGATAAGTGGCTCAGGAAAGTTGGTGGGTCATTCCCAGCATAAACCTGCGCAGTAGGTCACTATGTCCTTGGGCAAGACACCTCTCCCAACATGCGTGTGTGACTTGTGGCTTTGGTTTGTCTTTCCACCACTAACTCAATGATTAGTGCAATGTAAAGCAAGTGTCCAAAAAGTGCAATATGTGACTAAGGCATTTATTTGTATTGTAATTTGAACTCTTTTATTTTAGTTTTATTTTATCTAGCTCACTTGTTTCTCAAATGTTGGTGCTTTACTAATAATTGGGTACTTAGACAAGTTCTAGAGGGTATTTGGATATTATGAAACTGAAAAGGAGTTAAATATTTTAATACATTTTTTTAGGCAAATACAGCCTTTTCAAAACAATAAGAGGAAAAGAAATACAGGAAAGAAATGCATTAAAACCAAATGGGAATTATAGAGTGAGCATACAATAAATTAATTCAAACCTTAAAATTACAATGCAACTTGTGTTTATCTTTGTATTCCTTGTTATGTTTTTTTCTTTTTTACACAAATGTTACAAGTTGGGAGTACTTGACAAGAAAAAAGTGTATTTCCAGAGACTGTACATATCAGGGGTTCTTATTCTTTCTGCATTATATTCTACTGACTGTTGTGCCCTGAAGGAGGTGCTCATGGCCCTACTTTGGGTCCCGGCCCTATGGTTAAGAATCATTGGTATATAAAAATGGACTTATCTACCCTACGGTCTGCGGCTTTGCTATTAGGAATGTATGGGTGCAATTTGGCTCCATTGACTCTGGCTCCAATTCGCATTCTATTGAAAAAACATTGCTTGCTTCGTAACCTCTGCTGTGAGCCTCATCATTTTGGTCTTAAAATGTTTTGCTATTTTGTCCGTAAATCAAGATATGAACATTAATAACAGACCAGCGTGGTGCCTTCTTTCTCAGAGGCCGTTCCTCCTAATGTTAGCAATGTTAGGTTTGATTGACAGCACTGCTAAGCACCCGCCCCCTACCAAACCAGAGGTGTGGGCAAGAAGGTGCATTACTTTCAACACCCTCGCTCCTGATTAGCTCTTTGGTTGCTATGATACACACACCTGGAATTGCAAATATGGATCTTTGCTCCAAATTAGCCACTATAACTGCTAGCTTTGATGACCCTCATTTGGCTGGAGTCAAATGCTATGGGTGACGTCACATTCACTTAGTCCACTTCTTAATACATTATATGGGGTATGCTTGAAAAACCCTTGTGAATCTGCTCTTACTGTCTGAACTGGTTTGTAATTTGTGATACTCCAGCTTTGTCCTATTACGAGTAACTAACTCTCATTCTATACAAAGAAGTCAACGTGACATGGTATCCTGCTCATCTCATCTCCTCCCAGTACCTCTGCCTCTACTCCAACTACACCATAGAAAATGATCAGGATTCCATCACTGCATGACCCATTCCCATCAGGCCTTCCTAATTGCTTGATAAGGGTTTTAACTGGATTTTCCCTGTTGTTTGGCACTCCAGTTAGCCTTGGGGTCCAGGAGGGCAGTAAGCAGCGTGGGAGGTCACCAGTGTCATCATTATAAGGAACAGAGAAGGAGATTCTCAGAGAAGGAGACGGGAAAAGGTGGTTACTATGAGATGCTATTACATAGAAAGCTGAGCAGCGGGGTTGTTACCAGACTGGCAATTGTGTCAAGTGGCCATATATATATATATATATATATATACACATTACACACACACACACACACACACACACACACACACACACACACACAGTGAGGATCTATTTATTAGATTATATTTAATAGATAGTATTAAATCGATTTTCTGATCATGATGTTTTGTAGTATATTTTAAATGCTGGCACTGTAAAACTGCTGCAGTTTACCATCCTCTGCTGTATGTGTGTATCTACTTAGAACTATTGTGCATGTGATATTTATTATCTTGTGGAGATTTAATAAAGTCCATCTAGATATAACGGCTCATCAGCAGTTCTCTGATGATTCTGGGTCCTCTTCAGTGCCAGTCTTATATGTGCTGTTGCCTCAAGGTGTGTTTGCCAGTTAATCTTGATGATGCATTTGATTTCAATTTCATATTTCTTAATAACTGTTTTCATTGTACAATGACAACCTGCTTTTCAAGACATTTGTCCATTGTTTTGAGTATAAAAGTATTTAGTACCATTTTGTTGTATTTTGTGTATTTAGTACCATTTTGTTGTCTAATTTAAATAAATTGTTTTATTCAAATCTGTTCTGTTCTGCAACTTGTAAAATCTCAAGCAAGAATACATTTTAATGTTTTGAGGCCCTGTTAAAACAGACACATTTTTAGAACCTAACCCAAACCATGGCCTCAGACTCCACATGCTGTAGGTCGGGTGGGATGCAACTATTTTGATTCATTTAAAATAGTTGCGCTCACCCGGGCTCCATTGGGAGCCTATTTTTGCCAGACGCTGGAGCACACCGCAGCCTTTTCCCTTAAAACATGAATAGTTATCACTTGAACACATGGTCCCGTGCACGGAGCTTCAAAGGCGATGACCGCAACATTACTGCAGAGCTCCGCTCTGAGCAGTGTCACACTGCAACAAAACCTCTCTGACGCTGCAGCTGGATCAGGGGCAGTCTGAGTGAGGCGTTACCAATTCTACCCACTTTTTGAGGCTAAAGTGAACAAAATGCTACATTATCAAGTAACTACAGCTGAGTTTGTTTTTTTTTTTTTTTTTATGTCTCTCTTATAGTGTTTGAACTATTACATATAAAACTGAACAGTAAATACAAATAACCAGTAGATGGTTCCTTTTACTTGAATGCACTATGTTTCTATATTTCTTAACTTCTATTTACTCTTTCAATTTAAACCTTAAAAATATTTACCTGCTGTCCCCTGCATGTAATTTCCAAAACAAGCCTCTAGCTGAGGAATGAGACAATTTGGTTTTCTCACCATGTTTATGTATACAATCTACTCAAAAACTACCACCTAATATGCCATCAGCATCCATACTTAAACCATGTCTACTTAGACATTCCCACCCCTTCCCTACTAGTCTCATATGTGTTCGTGGGGCGTGCGTGTGTTTGCCAGCAGGGCCCTGAGTGGCACTGAGCTGTCTGTCACTCTGATCCAAACTGACACCCTTCTCTTCTTCAATGAGCGCACTGGAGCCTAGCCAGCAAACTGCTATTGCTAATGCTCCTGCCACCTCCTCTGCCTCTGTTCCTCTAGTGGCCCTATCATCTCCTTTCTGCTTCCATGCCTACTTTTAACCTCCCCTTCATTTGAAAAGCGTTTCGACTGGGGAGTAATGAGAGTGTAAAGACAGGGAGAGAAAAAGCATTCCGTTGTTCTTTTCTATTTCTTTGTCAAACAATGTCGGCACATCTGAGGGGACGTTTCCATCAAAAGCCGCTTGAATCTTTCTCCGGGGAAAAGTTGATGGTGACAATTGTAAATGGTAGGGGTTATGCACAGCCATGCTTTTGTGGGTGTATTTTTGACTTTACTCCTGCAGCTACAAAGATCAGGATTGTGTTGTCAGCCCATATAGAATTTTCAGTCAGTCTATAAACTCGTTGCCTGGCCAGCCAAAACCACACACTTCCCAAAATGTTACATGTTGGTTTGGCACCGTATCCTGTATCACCTCGGTTCCAGAGGGTGTGATTGACAGGCAGCTTAACCAATCAGGGAAATGCATGGTCTGTTCTGGTCAAACCAAACAAGGCAGGTTGTGAGTAAAAAGGGGGAAAATAACTGGATGGGTATCAAAAAAAAAATGGATTTCTGCTAAATCAACAATTGAAGCACTCTTATTTACCTCAGGTCAAAGAAGTTGTATATTGTTCTGAATAATACAACAATTTTTGAGAGAATGCTTTTAATGAACAGTTTATTTACCAGTAGTAACCCAGCATCTTATCAAGGTGTCCCACAGCTGTTTGTATTACTTTTTTAAATAATGTTTTTGTTAATGCATACCTATCAAGGGCATTATGTTTAGTTTCAAAGTGTTTCCCAAACTAGGATACACAGCCCGCCTCGAGCGGAATTCACAGTCCTCTGCAGTTTAAGTGTTTTAGAGACAATTCTCTGTTTTTTGTCTTCTCTTTTGGGTTATCTGTGTAATCACTCAGTCATCCAGGTCTGATCCATAGCAAAAGACGAAATGTTAAATCTGTCAACTGCACAAATTGTTGTAGGAGTGAAGACGTTTCGCTGCTCATCCAAGCCGCTTCTTCAGTTCTGGTCTGATTGCTGGTGGACACAGATAGATATAAGGCAGTGTCCACCAGCAATATGACCAGAACTGAAGAAGCGGCTTGGATGAGCAGCGAAAAGTCTTCACTCCTACAACAATTTGTCCAATTGACTGTCTTCTTTTGGGTTAATCATTATTTACCACTTGTCCATGGTTTAGTATAATTTTAGACCTGGTTTAGTCTCATTATAGACCTAATATAGTCTTAGTTCAGATCTGGAGGTACTTGCAAGGCAAAGTATTAACAGTGTGAACAGTTTGAGAATATATAAAATTATCAAGAATCATAACGCTTTATCTACAACCACCATTCAATGATGCACACACTTCATTCATACAGAGGCACGTTGGGTGTCTTACACAAGAACACACTGGCAACCTGCACTGGTCAGAGATGGGATCCAAACTTTCATGTCGGTGACTATTGTGTCACCCCAGATATGTCAACAACTTTTTAGTGGTATGATGAATATTTCTAGACTCTTTTACTGCACTCCCTGCATGTGGCCTATTTCTGCATGGTTTTAATATTTAATGCTGCAATGAACTCAGATTTGTTTTTTTTCTTTCATGAATGTGCTATATACACTACTTACTTCAAATGTACAGTCCTCTATTTAGGCATAACACGCTTTTATAGCATCATTAAAAAGGTGCTATGGACACTTTTAGTGACTTATAATACAAGAATCCTGGTGCTTTAAACCATTGGTGGTCTTTTTAATAGATTGTTTTTCAAGAACAAAAGTTAGTTTGTTTTCATACAGCATTATGGACTCAGGTGGATATGGAAAACATGTCACGGGACTTTAAATCAGGACAAAGGGGCTTTTTTACTCTCACACACCTGGGATACTGTCCGGAAGAAGTCGGACTGCAGATGGTGCTATCGAAATACTACATAGTATTTCAGTAAAAGTAAAAAACAGTTCCAGATCCAAATACACTGCCTGTCCATAAAAAAAAAAAGTTGCCACCAAAAAAAAGGTCACACAATTTTGTTGAGCTGCCTTTAGCTTTAATTACAGCACGCATCTGCTGTGGCATTGTTTCAATAAGCTTCTGCAATGTCACAACATTTATTTGCATCCAGTGTTGCATTAATTTTTCACCAAGATCTTGAATTAATGATGGTAGAGTCTGACCGCTGCACAAAGCCTTCTCCAGCACATCCCAAAGATTCTCAATGGGGTTAAGGTCCAATCCTTGTGTGAAAATGATGGCTCATTCTCCCTGAACCACTCTTTCATAATTTGAGCCCGATGAATCCTGGCATTGTCATTTCAAAATATGCCCGTGCCATCAGGGAAGAAAAAATCCACTGATGGAATAACCTGGTCATTCAGTATATTCAGGTGGTCAGCTGACCTCATTCTTTGGGCACAGACTGTTGTTCATCCTAGACTTAACCAACTGCAGCAACCCCAACCTATTTGCTTAGTTAAATCCAGGTGGCAACTTTTTTTTGGCCAGGCAGTGTACATTCCACTGAAAGCCTTTTTGTCAGAACCGTATATTTCTTACAGCAGCCGAAACAAATAGTACCAACAGGTTAGTATTAGACATTTTACTAGTCTATGCTTTAACTTTGAGAAGTACATAAGACTTGGCTGGAGATCTGAGTGCCTTCCCGGGGTCCTTCTTGAGTCAAACACCAGTCTCTCCTGGGAAGGTTAGCTCAGTGTATTTGTTTATTTTCTCCCGCAGGACGAGGACGATAAGACATGCTCTGTGCTAGCCTGAGTCATCTCCCTGCAGGGCGATTAGGCAGCTCCAAATTAGCCACATGCTTAGTAACAGACAAGAGTGTCCCAGGGGAGAAGCCGTGATTATCATATGAGTCAAACAACCAGTGGAAGGATTTTAATTACGTTTGGCTTACAACTTTGAGATGAGGCTGCAAATAGCCTCGTTAAATATGTACCTGAAGATGATACTGTACTGTTAATTCTAATAACTGTCGTGTGAAACCTAATTTAAATGTTACGTAAATGTTATAGTTATGGTCTGTTAGTTTAAGGACTCATTATATGTAACAATATTTGCACAATTAAAATATCTGTAGAGTCAAATATTCTTCATGAAGTGTATAGGTCAAGGTATACTTTATTAATCCTTCATGAAAGAAAGTCCACCTGCGTCCAACAGAGTGCTCCCATTGTGGTGCATCATCACATAACATACAGCACCTTTTTAACTGCCCCAAGCGTCCCACTGACATGAACGTAAACTGTAATAGCAACAGGGTTACAACAACAACCACAAGCTAGAGGACTTTAACTATTGTGCATGGTTTGCATTGAAGCGGAAATGCATGGAAACATCCAGGAATTTAAGCACAGACTGTTTTCCTGTGAGCCACCATGACGTCATGATTGTTATTCTGATATTAAAATATAAACCAACAACCAGGGCTCGAGGCGTAGCGGCTTCATCACGGAGGTAACGAGGCATACGCTGGCATTTTTCCTAATATTAAATCGAGAATTACACACAAACACGCACAGTTTGACAGTTCGTGTATAAACATGAAATAAATAGTGTATCATTAATTGACATCTGGCTTTAAAGAGCTTAAGGATGCTGACCACAACACCAGACTATTAAACCCACATGCCAAGCTGACACCCAGAGCATGCCAAATGAAGCGGAGATAGGCAACCCAGAAATACAAATCGGTGAGGAAAGATCGGATCTGACCCTTTAATTCTTGGGGTCAGATGCCCCTAGATGGCAGCGATATAAACTACCACTCTACTACACTTGCTGTTGTTTCTGTTTTATACTCTTTTCATTGAATAAAAATGTGATTTACAGTCATGTTTCAGTTCCATTCTCGTGTTTGCCTCTTCACTTCCGGCGTAATGCGATACTTCTCTGCTACACCACTATGCCTGTTTAATTGGTTCGTCCAGATTTGTGCTGAGGTGGTGAGGGTTGCCTTGCATGCTTCCGGATATTGACTGATCCAATCCTAGTGATTAACTTAATGTGCGCAGTTGAGGGAGGGAGGAGAGTGGGATGGTGCAGAAAGCAAACAAAAGCAATTTAAGGACACAAGATGGAGATGGATAGGACCAACCACCCACCAACAATCAAGGAATGTGAACTAAAATGTGGAAGCCAAAAAAAAAAAAAACACGCAGAAGATTAATGGGAGTGACGTCAGTACGGTCCGTCGTTGGAGGTAAGAGATGAGAAAGTAAATTCAAAATGCTGACAGTTATTCATCATCGTCGCACCGTCATTTGCATATTTGTCATATAGACCGTGTTGTACAGTTGAAAAGTTTTACAAGCACGGTGATCATAATATAGTAGAGGCAAAATTTTTCAACATAAACTTTTCTTTGACACAGCTTGGTTCTCTATGAGGCAGTTAATGATAATTCAATGGATCCATAAAACCCAACTGCTCGTGTAATTTCAACGTTTGGTGTTAGGTTGCCAATCTGCCGTTGTCAGCAGAAATACTGGACTTTTAAAGTAATGTATAAAGTTTGCGTTAATCCAGTATTTAAAATGAAGTGAGTAAAGGTGAAGGCCAGCTTTTAGTGTCCTCTTAGGGAAGTTCGGTAGGGACCAATCTCCCGATCTTGAGCTAGGCTTGGTCAGGACTTTGCTGGAGGATTTATCATGCATGGTTTGGGTTCTTGGAGGAGAAACATAGAAACTACGCACAGAAAGGCCTGGGTGTCCTAGGAGTCAAACACAAAACTTTCTTGCGGTGAGGAGAGTGCTAGAGACTCAGCCACCACACCACCTAAACTCACTATGCAAATACAGCTGACTTATAGCTTCCATCAGTCAAGTGGGTGAAGTATCCTGTCAACATTTTTCATTTGAAATCAACCCATCTCTTTTACATCAATCAAACACTTCATCCCTTACTCACTAACGTCACGATGGTGAGGACAATAGATTTCGGTAGATGCCAATCCTGCCATTACTTTAAGAAAGATGAATTTGGTACTTGTCAGTTGCTCTACTAATAACAATGGCTTTTTAGCAGCATGACTAACATTAATATGACTCTAACAGATCTTTAAAAAGAAGTCATGAGCAATACTTCCTGAATCAAAAATAAAAGAAAAAAATCTTAATCAAATCCTGGTATGTTTTTCCACTGAATCAAAAATATTTGATATGAGAGAGCTACATGAGCACATTTCTACACTAAAATGTTCAATACCTCCTGCTTTTCTGATTTGGCTCCTGTCGTCGACCTCTCATTTATAACTAGCTTGACACGTTGACATGGTGGAATCTTCAAATCCCCTGTCAGGAGGGGCTCACCACTGGTTCTGCATATTAAGTCTGCTTCCGTTGTGTATTTGCCATAAATCAAGCACTTTATCAGAATATAGGTCCTTTTCAGACAGCAGACAGAGCCAGAGACTGAATGACAGGTATGTGACTGTATGCATCTGTATGGGCAGGTGACTGTGCAATATTGTCCCAGTAACTACGGTTGGTTTACAGATAGCCATTGTGTGCTTTGTGAATATCTGACATGAAAGCACTGGCCAAGCATGTAAATGACTATATTAAGCTAATGCATTCTTATGGGAATTCTAAATGGCTGTTTAGTTACCAGTACTATTCTTCCAGACAGTGTGAATGTGGAAAGAAAGAGGATTTACGAGGAGTCTCATTAGACAGGTCATGTATTAGGACCATTCACTTTCCCCTGATGACATGAGACGTAAAAGTTTCTTATTCTGTAAAGCACTTTGAAATACTTTGTGTACGAATTGTGCTATACAGATAAACTTGCCTTGCATAGAACTTTAAGAGGGTTTGGATCCTGATAAAAGCATTCAAATGATATATGGCATCTTGAATGTACTAAATTTTATCTGTAAATATCTTTGTGTACTAATTGGTGCTCTAATAAAGCATAATCAAGCTCTTTTCAAACTTTTTAAATAGGTACTTTATAATTAAAAGTAGGCCTGTACTCAAAATATTGATACGGCAAAGGCCCATGATGCCAAGGATGAAACTTTAAATGAGAGACCAGGATTTGCTGAGGCGCTATATGAAGGATGCCAAAATGTTCTTTCCGTCTACAAGCACTTACTCAAACCTATCTCTAAAATGTAAACTGTCCAGTGTACCCAAATCCATGAACATACAGATTTGGGTATGCTCAAGCAGAAGAACAGCGCTACCTCCAGCCCAACTTCTTCAGAAATGCTTTCCAGGTGTGTGACAGTAGAAATGCCCCCTCATCCAGGTTAACGGTTCTATAGCCAGTTTCGGTATCGCCACCTTCTTTATCCAGCAGTCAATCTAGAGTTTGTGGCAAATTGTGTTAGAAATGATCTTAGGTACAGCAAATAATACCCAAGGGAGAAATTTCCTTGTACAAATATATTATAGAAATATTAAACGTGCTGTCGTCAAACCTATGTCCCAGAGGATGTACTGTACTATAATTTAGAAGCAGCTTAATTATTTGTGAACTATTTTTATAAATAAGAGCAGGCATAATTGCCTCTAGTATTACTGACTTATCCCCTGTGGCGGAGTGTGCGTATTAGAGTGGTGACACTGAACAAGTGTAGCGTAGCTTTAGACATTTTTCTGTATTTAATTTCTGCATCATCACTGGGTTAATAGGTTCATTTCATAAGACCATGAATAATTTCTTTAATTGCCACAACTCTGCGTACTGATTCGACATGATATACACTTGACTATACTGCTGCAGAGTCCAGTGAAGTAAGCAATAGCGATGTATCCACGTGTTTCAGAATGATGAAAAATTAGCAGTGTCAAAAATGCATGTCTTTAAAATGGGAAAAAGTTTTCAAAATGTTGCATAATACAAGACGCTGAAACCTATGAATAAGCTTATCGAACCACCCGTCTAACAGCCAGATAACTGCAGAATGACATTTGTACGAACAGAATGTCATAAAAACGGCCGTTACCATGGAAATCATCTATGTTTGTGGCAGTAGCACAAAACTCAGATAGAGATATATATTAGACAAAACAACAGTTGCGGTGGAACAATCGAGGTCACTGCGGGTAAATACATCTATCGCTCTATAGTGTGATAGACTTGTATTTAGAATAACAAAATCTCCTTTGGTTTAACATTTGGCTAAATGAAAATCCTATGTGGTGCGCTGTATAGCTCTATAGCAAGTTTATACTGTTGTGTCCTTGGGCAAGACACTACCCCAGTTTTGTCATTTTGATCCAACTCATAGGGTACAGCAAGTGTGGGGTTGGAATGAATAATCAAATGTAATCCAACGAATTATTATTATAAAATATGGGACTACTTCACTTCCACATTATCATTTCTACTGCGTCCATCCCGCAGTGTTTAAAGATCAACATTCTGGACCACAAACTACAGGACCCTTGAGGTAGGCTAAATACAGACTCAGTTGCACTTGTGTGATTCATCTGCCCCATGCCATATGCTAATGTATCTGAGTAATAGATTATTTATGTTCAAAATGATGACGCACTCACACACTGGGCTCCCTCAGAGGATTAGGGAAATAAAGGAGATTGGTTTGGTATAGTGTAATTGGATTGGCCTTAAAATGAGCCAATATATGTCACAAATGCAAATAACATTACCGAATGACTAAAGTAGCGACGTAAGTAGATGTGACATAATATTTGAGTCGTCACACTTAAAGGCTCTGTACCTAATTTTTACTTGTCTTCAAAACGTGAAAAACAGAACAGGTTCATTTTCAAGGATTTGTAGTGGTCCAAATGTGTCGCTTGTACATTCCGAGCATCATAAACATTCACTGTGATGGGTTTATAAGCGCTTTTTACAACTCTGAGACCAGCGCGGAGTTTTGCCGTGACGATAAAGCTAACAACAACTAGCATGCTAACGTGCACCTCCTGATAATCAGACAGTAAAATGCTTTCTAATTAGATGACCTGAGCTGCTTATACCAAAATTCTGTTAGAAATTTCAATGAATTATGCGCTGTCTAGTTGTAAGTTCTTTCAAGTAAAAAGTCTGGTGAGTAAGGTACTGTGGATGCCGGTTATCCAAAAATTAGGAAGTCTCAAACTGCTCAAGTTAAGCGGTAAAAATACTCAAACTGCAAAAGAGGGCAGTGGAAGTCAGAACTCATTTTCACACAGTAATGTACGCAGCTTTGTACTCAGAAACTCACTTTGCTTGTTGCTTCTGGCAATGACGACAGGACTTTATCATCAGTGCTGGAAGGGAATTACAGACCCAGTGCCATGCGGAGAGGGAGAATAAATGGCTAACTATGTACAACAAGGGAATACACCGTGAAACAAATAAATAGCGTCATCAATCTTAGACCTAGCCCTAAACCTTAATTTTAGCTGTCAATTATATTTTATGTGAGGAAAAATAAGGAAGGATAACGCTTGTTTGTGGCGGATTGGTAGTTGAGTTGCTATCATTCATGTTTCACTGCAAAAGGTCTCAGGGCTGACTCTAAGGCAGCATGAGGCCTTTTTGTGTGCAGTTTGCATGTTATCCCTGTGTTGGGTTTTTCCTGTGGGCATACCTGTATCCCCAGTTGACTTAAAGAGGGGATATTAGCGTATTTTTCGGAGTACAAGTCACACTTTTTATAGAATTTCACATCTTTGTTATTGTCACACTGACAACTGCATGAGGGCACACTTGGTTTGTGTAGCAGTATGGCAGCCACAGAGAAGTGGAACTACATCTACTTTCAGAGCAGGTGGAGTTGTTCACCGAGGATGAAGAATTTAATTGATTTTGTGATTTTTTGTGAGATCGTAAACTTGTTAGCTTGTTTTTTATGCTTTAGTTATCTGATTAACTGTTAATATCTTACATTAATATACCAGACACATATTCAGTTTGCTGTCTATGCTTCATGTAGCTGAATAAATATGTGCTATATGTTTGATTATACAGTTCATTTGTTTGACCACTAGATGGCACTGGTGTTTGTAATACCTGTAAGAACATTTACTTGACTCATTTTCAATTATACACTTCATATTTAATTTCTCCTTATTTATTTTCCCTTCATTTATAAGACCATAAAGGTGATCATTTTTCATTTGGAACAATATTATAAATGTTTAGTTTATCATAAGTCTAGTTTAAGGTCGCGAAAACTACGCCCTGTTTTCAGCATTTTATGCTAATGCCGTCTGACCCAACAGAGCACTATTTAAGAAACAATTGAAAATTAAAACAACGCTTCACCAATTTGTTCACTAGCAGGCCAAAGTGGTATGTATATTTTCCATGTGTTCATATGTAATTTTGTATGTATATGTAATATAAGCCAGAGCTCATTTTATATTTTTAAACATTTTGTAAACATCAGTGTAAAGAACTCTCAAGTCTTTCATATTTCTGGACAGGCTGGCATAGGTTAAGATTTTACATAAACATATCAGACAGTTTGTTGTCTATGTGTTACGTTAGCATGCTGGATTTTTCCCTCCTCCATGCTGCTATTCATCCTGTTGTTCTCTATTGTATTGTTATTATTATAACTTTCCTTTAAAGATAAAATGTCTGTTCTTGGTCTCAGATTTTGTAACATATATTTCCCAAAATAATGTGACTTATAGTTTTTTTCATCATTATTACACATTCTTTTGCTGGTACGACTTACAGTCTGGAGCGATGTATAGTCTGGAAAATATGGTACACTTCTACAGGGCATGAATTTCTAACACATGACACACTCAGATCACCATGACGCTTTTGACGCTCTGTCTCTTATGCTGTGTCTCTCTCTGTCCTGCGTAGGGCAGGGCAGAGAGAGGCTGTGTGGTGGGAGGATGGGGAGAGTGCCTGGTTACGTAGGCATGTGGTCTGTGCCTCAGACAAGACATGCGGTCTCGTATACCTAACTGAAAGGAGGGTTCAGAAATTATTCAGAAAAATCTCTGGCATGTTTTTGATGAGGGAAAAACATTGAAATAATGTAAAAAGCTCAAAAAGTTGATTTAGCGTAATACCCCCTCTTAAATTCTTCCACAGAAATATATACATTCATCAAATATATACATCAAAAGTTTGGACACACCCTGTTATTTTTTTTTTTTTTACTACTTTCTGCGTTTTAGATACAGACAGAAGACATCAAATATATGAAGCAAGATGTATGGAATTATGTAGTAAAGAGAAAAAATGAAATAACTCTTCTAAATATTTTTCGACAAAGCAAAAAGGCTACTTTGAGGATTTGAATAGAATATATTTCTAAAAATGTAAAGTTATTTATCTTTTTTCTTTGCTGCATAATTCCATATATCTTACTTCATATATATTTATGTCATCTGTATGTATCTAAAGTAGTAAAAATAAGATGATGATAAAACAGGTCGTCTGGTTGTAATCAACAGTTGCCCGCTGCTGTTGAAAAGTAGCTCCAGTGGCAAATGCGGTGGACATATTTCACTATGGGGACTATTAAGTGTACCTCACTTATCTACTGTAAAATTGCATTCAAACAACACAATGTGTTTTGAAAATCAAAACTCTTTCACACCACACAAAGCGTCTCCCTCTATGTCACTAGGAACATACCGTATAATTATCATACAAAAAACACTATTGTAAAGTCTTTCTTAAGTACGCTTGTCACCATAATTATTATATGGACTTTGTTCAGTATATAAAAGATGTAACAATAGTTGTTGGGGTCAATATTTGTCGTGGGTACATTTTTGTTGAACTAGACTGAGCGTTTTTCTTATTTTTCTGTACGAGGATACAATTTGAGATATAAAGGGTTGAATAAATGACTTCTATTATTCACGATGTTGATGCACTCCAAAAGTTTCTCATTCTGCTATTAATTTAGCAGTTTCAAAACAAAATCCAATTGCAGACCCAGGAATCTGAAATGCAAAAGTTTTATTTCAACAAACAAAAAATCATTGGAGACAGTGAAAAAATAAAATGTTCTTTCTCCAAGTCCAAGATGACACAGCTCCAGGCACAAAATCACAGGGAAAAACAGACTTCCTCCTGAGGAAAAAAAACAGAGATCAAAGAACAAAAAGTTCTGCGAGTTTCTAAAAGGCTCAAGAATTTCACAAACAGCATGGGGGCGAGAAACAGGCGAGGTCCAGCCAATCAGCAGGCAGCAGCGACACTGCAATTCAACAAGGAGGAGACGCACAGAGACACAAGAGGAGGGGACGCGAGGAACGGGGGTAAGAGTGAGGAGCAGATACTGATCCCTCAGGAAGGTTATCATATTAGTGGCATCATTTAAGTTTCAGTGTTATTATTTATCGTCTGCTTTTTCATCAGAAATACATTGCACTTCGTGACAGGCCTATTCATAAGTATTCCAGCCACAGCGTCAGCCGTAGATCTGTTACACTACTGGTGTGAGGTGTGCAGCATGGAAAGTGTGCTTCCCCTGGGTGAGACCGAAGGTTAAAAAGGAGACGGAGAGGTCATGGAGCTTATCTTTTTCCTCTGTCATCCTGTCTGCTGCCTCGGGCTCCCACACACTGAAGGGAACAGTATTACAGAGACATATTCGCTATGCCAAGTACCTTTTCATGGCACTGGTTGAGAAAAAGTCTATACCTCGAAAATATTATATAGTCTTCTGGTCAATGAGATGGTTGGGTCATTTTAATAGCGAGGTCGACAGCCAATACTCTGTCTGCAAAAGATTGAGGTTTGGAGCCGTGTTCACACTTTCGAGGTAGAAATTTCTATTCTATTCTATATCTATTGTCTGTTTCTACATTAGATGGCAATGATTAAACGTGGTTATAGCCATCCTTTACAACTACAATCTCCATTCCAGGTCCCACTGGGAGGAGGCCTGTCTCTTGGCTGGCCTGAGAGGAAGTGTCTGGGGTGAGGTAAGTCTGGGAATCCCTGCTTAGACTGCTGCCCCTGTGCCCCAGCCCCAGATAAGCTGAAGAGGATGGATGGCTAGATACTTCCTTCCTAAAAAGCTTACATTGTCAAGCTGCTGAAGAATTAAGAACTATTTGCACCGTGTCTAAAAGGTCAGGCCAACACTCAGCCAATTGCTACAGTGCAGTCAGACAAATCTGGCAACATCTGGCTTATTTAACCAGAGTTTTAAGGTGAACTGGTCACTCCAGTGAACACATCAATGCAACTTTTCAACAGAGATTTGCTCAGACCTTTTATTGTACATGTGTTTGTAGGGCATAATAATGATAAAATAAATAATAAAAAAGTGGCTCAGTGGTTAGAGCGTTGGTCTCCCAACCCGAAGGTCAGAGGATCGAGTCCAGCTCAGACCAAGTTCTGTCGTTATGTCCTTAGGCAAGACACTTCACCCACATTGCCTAGTATGAAAGTGTGCGTGAATGACCGGTGGTGGTTGGAGGGGCCGATGCTGCAAACTGGCAGCCTCGCTTCCGTCAGTCTACCCCTTACCATCACCAAGTGTGGAGTGAATGAATAATGACTTAAGTGTAGCGCGTTGAGAGGCTTTGATAAAGCGGTCATCTTATTATTATTAATACATTTTGTATTATATTGCTGAGTTTCACATGACATGGTAACATTCTATATGGGCAAATATTTCATGGGGATGATTGTTGCATGATTGACAGGTCAAATCAGTTATGTTAGCTTGAAGTACGGCTGCAAGATTAATCGCAATCAAGCCGAAATTGCAATTTGAATGAACGCAATTAGCGAATCACAAAGGCTACGGTTTTTGAAGTATCATTTCCTTCACAAACAATAAAATATCCTGTGTTATTCTACCTAAAACCTGCTAACCCTATAGTTTAGATTTGCACTTTCTGAAATGTGATTCTTGTATTTTGATAATTCTAGTGATGTGATGTTCATGAACGAGTCGGCTCTTTTACACGGTTCCTTAACATTTCTTATTTTTTATGCATTTTTACACTGAACGGACACAAGAATCAGCGCAGAAGCAGAGCAGGCGACACAAGTGAGAGATTTGTGCACAAAAGACATATTTGGGATCATAACAACAGTTAGTTCTAGTGATTAGTTTGTTGTTAAAATGAGTTCTCACATTGGATTCTGTCATAGAAATAAAGAAAAAGCTAGTCTTTTGAATGGCTCTTTGAAATTAACAGATCCAAAAGATTCAGATCCCATAAAAGATCTAAAATCCCATCACTAGTTAATTCATATCTCAGCCTCTTCGTCAATTCTTGTTGACAAATAGGTTTTAAATGAGCAGAATCCTTTTATTAAAACACATATCACCAGTCTAATTGCAGTCACAATGCTTGTCAGAAAAAAAAATCATGCTGATATTTTTCCCAAACCGTTCAGCCCTTAAAGATTTTTTTTTTGTTATTTAGCAACTTCAGGGTCTATGCTGTAATTATTCTTCCCCCATCTGGAAGAAAGACATCATCACAATCTAGGGACATCTGAAACCAGCAACACACTGCAGCTATTAAAGTGATTGGAGTGAATCAACACTGATTATGCAGATTCGAAGTTGTGAATTACATTTTAGGAATTTTACATAATACCCAAAAGTCTCTTCTTGAAATAAAATGTGTGGCATTGCTTTGTTCCCTGTTGCTGCGATCAGGTATTCCTCTGGGCGTTTTGTACATTCTGTACTTATGCGCGTGTGTGAGCGTGTTACCTGCCGTCTCAGCAGCTGCACCACAATAGGTCAGGTGTTAATGTGAATTTCCTGACTTACATAATCCTCCCCATACATAATCTGCAGAGGCGCTGACAGACGGCCGTGCACTGCATCGGCTGTTTCACCGCTCAGCATCAGCTCTGGGTCTCCTCTTTACAGTCCACCTGAAGACTAAAGGCTCACACATTAAAGGTCCTGCACCTGACATTTTAAGACCAAAATGACGAGGCTCATTGCAGGAGTTCCAGAGAGAGGGGGGAGTTTTACAGTGTGAAGTGAAGTCGATGGAGTCGGAAGGGCGCCCATGTTCGCTTCCTATTTCGAACGAGACCAGCAGGTTAGCTATGCCCATTTATATATACAGTCTATGGACTCCAGGTACGTTGTGGGAATCTATACTATTTCTTTTGTATTAATAGGACAATAAACACTTGTGTTAGGTTCTGTGCCAAACTTTAGCTGTTCAAAAGTTATTTTTAATCAGCTGTCCATATAGTCTTTGCTCTGGCGTTTGTCGGAAATTTACCACATAGTGACATTTTGCCCGAGGAGCTTGTACACGCGCGTACGGGACACGACAAATGGCTCTGGCTCTTCTTGGCATGGTTCTGTTTTATTTGTCCTTCCTCCTCCAAAGAACCAAGAGCCACTACTGTTTGTGCTCAAACAACACTCATCTTCTTCATGTCCCTTGTGTTTGGACTGAGCTGGGAAAGCAAGCCTTCGGGTCCTCTGCTCCCTGCGCTTGGAACAATTTTCAGGCTGAAACTAAATGGTCCAATCTTGTTCCTTTTAACGTTGTTCTTTTTTACTTAAAAACATGATTCCATTAGTAAATGCTTGTGCCTTTGAATTGTTGATGTAAATATGTGTTTGTAATGTTGCACTGTCCTCCATCCATCCATTTTCTTCTGCTTATCCGGGGCCAGGTCTCGGGGGCAAAAGTCTAACCAGGGACTCCCAGACTTCCCTCACCCCAGACACGTCCTCCAGCTCCTCCGGTGGGACCCCAAGACGTTCCAAGGCCAGACATAGTCCCTCCAGTGTGTCCTGGGTCTTCCCGGGGCCTCCTCCCGGAGGGACATGCCTGGAATACCACCCTACCGCCCTCCTTCAACAGTTTAAACATTACCACTTTTAATTCACATTTTAACTGTTTGTTCTATGTATTGTTCCTTTGTAAATGCTCTTGACGTGACCTCTTGGCCCAGGCCTCCTTGAAAAAGAGATTTCGATTTTAACAGGTTAAATAAAGGTCAAATAAAACTTAAAAAAAAACACTGCAAGCTTTCTGATTTGCTGAGGCGAGTCCGGGAGCTATGCAGTACATTGGAAGCTAGACTATAAACCAGCCTTGAGAGGAGAGACTGAGGTTGGTGATCATTATGTGGAAGCTACTGCCTGTAGACTATCACAGACTATTTGTCATGGTTCAACATCAGAGCGAGGAAAGGGACTAAAGGCATGTTTATTTACTATCTTAAGGGAAAAACATGTTTAACTTCTGAAAAAAAAAAAAAAAATACTAGCCTTGCCAGTGATAAAGACTTGCTTATGTACATTTTAAAGGGCTCCTATTACACTGCTTTCTGTTGTCTGGTATAATGTTGTTTCCTCATCAAAAACATGCTCGGAGTTGTACTTGTTTCATTCACACATATTTAACACACACGCTCTGCAGATTTAGTCCGAGTTCTCCTCTCAAACTGCAAACACGATTTCAGCACTGGAACTGCCAGTCTCTACTGAACTAAAAACATGTGTGAATGAAACAAAACACAACTCCAGGCATGTTTTTGAGGTAACGGCGTTATAACATGGCTTCTCAAAAAAACTACAGGAGGTCAATTAATGTACTTACTTGATGAAGAGTTGTCAGTAACTCCTCCAACCTCCACTAGTTACTCACTCATCACATTCCTATGCAGGTGTGTGAAGCGCCTTGGGCCAAAGCAACAGTATGCATTGGCTGGAGTTGGGATTAAAACTGCATTTGTTGGGTTTGTTATGCTCCGGTTTCACTGTAAGTGTTAAATACTGTGCCAATTTTCAACATATTGTAATCTGAGCCACGTTCCAGCTCATAATACGCAGCAGAGGCATGAACCTCGCAGTGAGAATTCCCCAGACGATCTCATTTATAGATTGGCTGGGGTTTCATTGTCGATTAAATGCCATCATTTGTGTCAATGATTGTTTATAGCACCAGATCTATTTTAATTATGGAGCCAGTGTGTGCTATCAGGCAGATCAGAGCTGAGGATCTGCTCGGCTTCAGCTAGATTAGCACCCAGCATGAGGCGCACAGAATTAATGTTGGACACTCGGCACCCATCAGCACATTGTAGAAAATCCAGCTGAGTTAAAATTGCCTACATTAAGAACCTTTTACTTGATTTGAGTAGATTTGACTTTGACAAGAACAAATATCTACCAATGAAAAGCTTCAAGTGAGAGACTCATGTGAGGGTCATTCTGCATTCTGATTGGACAGGACGACTTGGCCATCATATCCAATATTTTTTGTAATCAAGAATAGCGATGTGACTTTCAGCTCCTTTTTGGGATCCGAATCTTTTAGATCGGTCCTCATCTGGTATTATAATCCCATATATGTTTTTTTGTGCACAAAGCTCTCACTCATGTTGCCTGCTCTGCTTCTGTGCTGATGCTTGTGTTGGACACCAGCGTTAACAAAGTGTCACAAATTGCATACAAATTAGAAGGAAAAAGAGTTTGGTTCTTTTAAAAAATGAGATACGCTTCCAACCGTTCATGTTAAGGAACCATTCACGACACTACTCAAGAATAAGTCTGTATTACGATTCTGTAAAAGTAATATTTGATTTGAAAATGTCTACCTCATCTCTGGAGGCGTGTTTAAGGAATTTCAAATCAAGCCTTGTTCCATTGGTAGATCATTTTGCAAGTGAAATTTTAACTAGATAGACGTTACTTTTGTAGTGCACCCATCACACAGCAGAGTTTGAAGACAAGGGTACTATCCACCCTGACACTCTTTCACTCATGTTCAAATTGCTTTCATAAAACAAGTCACCTCCTCTTATGAAAAGAAATTACAAGGCTTGAAGACTTGTTATGTTTTGCAATTAGTATCAGTCAATCTCAAGTTTCATTTAGTACCACTCACCACCTCCTGGGGCAGAAACTGATCCCAGCTGCTTTGGTTCAAATGAGGTACAGATAATGAACAATCATTGGTTAATTGTCAAACTAACTCAAGTATTCTGCTGCAAAACATTACCACAGTGAATCTCAAGCTGATTTATTGTTAAACATTTTGGTTTGCCAAAGCTGAAACTAAACTCACACTTTTAAAACAGTTTTTTTTCCCCTTCTTTTTTTATATAACATCATTTTGTATGAAAGTTGTATTTAATTTGAGTTCATTACAGACACACTTTGTATATATCGATTTGATTATGAGACAAAATAGTAATTATACCCAGTCTTTAATAGGTTCATTTGCTTGAAAACAAGATTTTTGGTGTTATTAAATGTTGACTAGATGTGAGTGTTTTTTTTATGTCTTTTAAATGAGACATATTGCATAAAATAAACTTTTTAGAGCTTTTAACTTGTACATAATTGTTTTCCCTTCTCATTAACCCATTTATTGGGTTAGTCAGGGGTGTCCAACACATTTTCATCGAGGGCCACATCAGCAAAATGGCTACTCTCAAAGGGCCAGATGTAAAATAAATAACTACTTTTTTAACTTGTTAATTAACTGTTTCTGTATTTATTAATTCAAGCTACAAATATTGCATATGCATTTGCCTAGATGTAAAAATATGGCTGTGTAACTGCATTTCTCTTGATAAACTGACATTTTAAGAGCATCATACCTTTTAATTTACCCTGTCAAGGGCCACATAAAATGTTGTGGAGGGCCACATTTGGCCCGGGTTTGACACATGTGGGGTTAGTGATTCATGCATGTTTGTGTAATCTTTGTACTCCTGTATAGCTCCAATCTGCGCCATTTTCACTGCCACAATACACACCCCACTGCTCTGTGCTTCATTCTTCAATTGTATTTTCTTAATCGGTGATACACATAGGATTCTCATTTTGGCAAATATTTGGTGCACACTCGATAGTGTGATGTGCAGCTATCCATACGAGGGGCCGACAGCATGGTCCAGCAGAGCGCCACTTTGTTGTATCAATGGGCACTTCTTTGACTAAGTCATTTTAGATCAACATTGGGATTTAAAATGTTCAAAATACATAATTTATTTAACAGGGAAATTAATGAACATTTCTGTCGTGTAAGAAGTGCTCAATGTAAAAGTGCCAAGATCCCAGTCTGTCTGTGTCTGTGCCTGGAGCTGGCACGTTAAAACACATGCAAACATTAACAACTTACAGCTTAGACATAGAACATGAAGAGCTCATAGACAGACATGAACTGGAGACTAGCCATCACAAATTAACATACAACATAATGGCCCAGGTGTCATACATTATAACTCTACCAACTGGGCGACAGTGGCCCAGTCGGTATATTGTCGGAGTATTTGTCCACAGGTTGGCAGTGTGATTCCAGCTCGCACAGATGAGTGATGTTATTGTATCCTTGGGCTCCCACTGTCTGTGTACACTGGTGTATAAATGTTTCTGAGAATGGGTGAGTGGATCCTTGGTGTAAAGTGCTTTGAGTGCCTTGAAGGTGGAAAAGTGCTATACAAAAATGTGACCATTTGCACAGCAGCCACGAACGCAATCTGTCTAAATAAGATGTGTCAAAAGAACGAGTACTTTCAACACGACTACGAATTTATGCCTGTTTCAGTGTCAGTTTGAGTCATAACATAATGCACTATAAACACTACATCATTTAAAAACTTAATCCCATTGACATTTCTTGCTGTGGCATAGTTACACATGTTTTTGCTAAATATTAATCCTAAAAACCCAAATAACAGCTGTTTTCATTTTCAAAAACACAATTCCTCTATGCCGAGACACAACTGGGTGGAAATGAGGTTAACTGGGAGACATGACTTGGGAGGTAAAATAAATCAAAAATTCCCAGCCTGGCGTGCGACAACAAACACCGACACAGCAGACGCTTAAACATGCATAATACAATAATCATGAAAAATGTACAGAGTGAGAGCTGACGACAGGCCCTGAAGGCATCATCGAGGTTCGTTTGCGTCTATCACATCTGATGCAGGATTAAAGAGCTCTGTACCCCCCTGTGCAATCACTGTAATTAAACATGTTTTTTGGGGTTTTTTTTCTCATTAAGCTTTATTTATACAGGCAGATCACAATGAGAGTATTCAGACTCAAAAACAAATAACTACATAGGTTCATTAAAACATTAAAAGCAGGTGTGATTATACATGTTCATCACCAGATTATTAAAGTGCGTTAGTGGCACCAATGTGTCCAGTTTTGCATGTCCTTGAAATGTATTCCAATAACCAAAAGCTTTTTTTCCCTATTTCAATTCTAGTGTGGCCAGTTTTTTTTAGACTTAGACAATCATGAGATTTTGTATTAAAAGTTTCTGTATCAAAGTTCAACAAGCAAATGAGATATTGAGGCAGTCTATCAGGTAGTCTCTTATAAATAAATTGTATGCAGTGTTGTTCTCTTCTGACAGACAGCGATAGCCAACCTGTTTTTTTCATAGAGTGTACAGTGATGGGTTTAAATTTATCCCCTGTTATGAAACGAAGGGCTGAGTGACAAAGTGTATCTAAAGATTTCGAAGTAGAGGCTGAAGTTTGCATGTAGATTACATAGCCTAAAGGAAAAACAAAACTGCATAATAATTTTGTGTGTCAAAAAATATAAATCAGCAAATTAGGGTAGAATTATTTGAACATGCTGCTACTGTACCCATGCGCAAGACACTTCAATCTCACTTCTATCAGCTTCACGCTGTGTGAGTTGTTGTACATCTAGTTAGAACATAAGAGACGTCTAGTGTACTAACCTGCAAAACGAGCAAAAATAAATCAAGCACGTGGGGTCTCTAGTCTCGGTGTCAGGTCAGATCTATGGAAAGGGGATATTTTTTGAGCGACATGCTGTCTTATGTTTACTGGTCTGAAATCGACCAAAGAATCTGCATGGAAAAAGTGGGGGACGGATCAGTATACCTTATAAGTAATTGATCTTCTACAATCCGCTTTTTGTGGCTTTTCTGTCAGCACTGTGGTGATTCCAGCTGAAAATTGTTTGTTTATACGAAAAGATGAGCACTGTAACTTTCATTTGATGTGTAGATTGTTTGCGTGGGTGACGCAGAAGTACATGTACATTCTTGTAGAGTTGTAAAGTAGGCCCGGGCCGTCAGAACGTTTACAAATTAATAATTTTCACGATAATATCGTGAATCGCGAATTTATTTTGGTCACGATAATCGTTAGTCTAAATTTTATATCATCCCATCCCTATTTGTCACTGCAAGAGGTTGTAAGCCTTCAATCCACAACAAATCCAATGTAATCCTAAAATCAAACCAGAACAAAATTTAGTTGTAAACAAAGGTTGTGATTATTTCAAACATTAAAATACGCAGGCCTCATACCAACAGTGCATCTCCATTACAGAGCGGATATTGTTCTGGCTCCGACTGTGACACGCATGACCGTTGTGAATAATAAGAAGGCAGCAGCTGTCTAGAATAGGTTTTCCGAATCTCATTTCCTCACTCCATAAATTCCCCCTTCGTACGCAAGTTTTAAGAGACGGTCCCATAAAAGTCTATGATTCATGAGAGAGGTCAAGTAAACCCTATGCAAGCAGCAGCGATGGGCAGGTAGACTGTAAAACCACTGCAGTAACTGGATCACGCTCACTACTGCTATCTCTTTCATATGTGCCCTCGCTACTTTCTTTGCCTGCATCCTCTCTGTACATGTAAAAATCTATTTTGACCTGCATATACAAGTGTGATAGTAACATTTTAAAGCATTGGAGGCGATAGGAAGAACAAGATTGTAAGCTATAAAATTCTGAAATTGGGTGCTGCGCTTCTGTGCTATACTATCAGATACTGTAAAGGTTATATAAAAGGTGCACTATGTAACTTTTCAAGTGGAGGTCTGTCATCTGTCTCCATGGAGATGTTGTTGCTTTGCCTTGAAAGTTCCATAGTTTGATACCATATTGTGTAACATTCTAATAGCAAGCAAAAGCAATAACAGCAGAGAGCCCCCCCCAAAATTCCAATCCAATCTCCAGTCAGTGTGAGCTTGGTAATAAGTCTCAAAATGATATGACCTTATGAATATGGTTGACTATATTTTCAATTATCTATCCATCCATCCATCCATTTTCTTCTGCTTATCCAGGGCCGGGTCGCGGGGTCAGCAGTGTAAGCAGGGACTCCCAGATTTCCCTCACCCCAGACACGTCCTCTGGCTCCACCGGTGGGACCCAAGGCATTCCCAGGCCAGCTGAGAGGCATAGTCCCTCCAGCGTGTCCCGGGTCTCCCCCCGGGCCTTCTCCTGGTGGTACATGCCCGGAAAACCTCCCTAGGGAGGCGTCCAGGAGGCATCCTGAACATATGCCCTAGCCACCTCAGCGTGGTCGTGTAGGGGCTCTACTCCAAGCTCCTCCCATGTGATTGAGCTCCTCACCCTATCTTTAAGGGTGCGCCCAGCCACCCTGTGGAGGAAACCCATTTCGGACACTTGTATTCGCGATCTTGTCCTTTCGGTCATTACCCAGAGCTCATGACCGTAGGTGAGGGCAGGAACATAGATTGACTGGTAAATTGAGCTTTGCCTTTCGACTCAGATCCTTCTTTACCACAATGGCCCAATACAGCGACCACATCACTGCAGACGCTGCACCGATCCGCCTGTCAATATCATGCTCCATCCTTCCCTCACTCGTGAACAAGACCCTGAGATACTTAAACTCCTCCACTTGAGGCAAGGATTCCCCACCCAAAGAGGGCAGGCCACCTTTTTCCGGTCGAGAACCATGGCCTCGGATTTATTTTCAATTATATTTTTTCACTAATTTTAAATCCCCAAAATGTGACGTTTTACTCCAAAAATAGTAGTAAAATAAGTTTAAAATGTATTTAGAATTTTTTTCATTGCACTGAAACGTTGGAAAAAATGCATCTGTACTGTGAGTGGGCTTGCATCTCCACAAACCTGACTCTTATTAGCCTTGGAGGTGGGCTTCCTCCAGCTTGTTTCAACAGAAATATTGTACCTTTGGCTTTCTACAGTGGACAATGAACAGTTTTTTGTAAGGTTTTTCTATTTCACTGGAATCATGCAGCTGACATGCCATCTCCAGAAAGTTACATACAGTACCTTTTAAAAACTGGTAAATCCACCACTTAATGGATTTATTACATTTTTTTTTTTAATGTGTTGTAAATACAGTTGAAAGACACAGGATTTTCGCCCACCATTCGGAATTCTGAACAATGTGAATTTAATGATCTCCCCAGATGTCTATTACTCGGCCCTTTATGACACAAACGCACATCATTACTGTATTTCTCAGCTCCTGGGTGGGCCCTCTACTTTCCCTCCATCATTCTTCTGTTTTGGGTCTAATGCGGTGTGAGGAAATAAACCTAACCTCCTGACCCCACCTGCCTACACTGTTCCCTGTCAGCTGCACTGGACCCACATTAGCATTCTCTCCATTCAGTCTGCATCTCCCAGTACAGGGTTGTTTCAAATACATACATACGGTACATTTCAAATTGGGAGGTTGTCATTTCCTTGTCTACAAACTTCAATCTTGGTTTGACTTTTTTCTTTTTTTTTCTTGGGGAAAACAAAAAAACAGCAGAACTAAACTGTCTTAACTGCTTGTTTGCAGTGGTTATTCCTCACTTACCTTACGCATCCTAATTGTGAATAATTAGGAAAGAACTTTTCGCAACTTTCAAAAGTGAAGTTATGCCATCACAGCAATTCTAACCGTGCACTGCCTGATTATCAGAGAAGATACAAATAAAGTGCGGCCTAACTCTTTTGCAAATTTTGTTTTTGGGCAATTTTTGCATGCTTTTTTACAGTGTGTGAACGTGCATTGTGTTCTGCGTCATGATTGGCTAAGAGACTGTAGACCACTGTCAATCAATCTCCTCCGTGCCGTGTCTCCTGTACAGTACAGAATGTGTTCAGCCAAATTTATGTAACCGTTTGATTTATTTGACATATATTATTTTATGTATTAACATTTATTTGGGTCATTAGTTTTTGTTTATTTCTTTGTACTTATTTAATGAATGATTAATATTATATATTATATTACGTTGTATACATTATTTACTTTCTTCATAATAATAATAATAATAATATTGGCTCCTACTTATTGTTGCAGTACAGCGCATTTGGGGAGCGCACTGATAAAAATGTAACGAGTGAATGTGCACAGGGTGCGCACGAGATGAGATGAGTTAAGTCGTTGAATAAAGACGAGCTGTCCACTGTCCTGCTGTGTTCGTCTATTTTAGCAAGAAAGAACACACGTCATATTAAATCTAACTGTAACCCGCTAAACCAGTGGTCCCCAACCACCGGGCCGGGGACCGGTACCGGTCCGTGACGCATTTGCTACCGGGCCGCCGACCAAAAACAGTATATAATTTATTGGCGACCGTATTTTCTCCGAAGTGACTTTTGCCCGCTCCTCATGACACGCTAATAAGCTCGTCCGTAGATATATAATGAAAATCCTGAGAGGAAATCGCCACATAAATCCATTTGATATAATGACGAGTTTATTATATCTGTGCTAGATGTGTGTCCGCCGCACAACAGTCAGAGCGTCAGGGCAGAGGTCGAGGAGAGGAGCCTGTGAGTCTTAGCACAAACAGCAGAATCTAAAGGAAAAACAGCTCTATGTAAAATATTAAGGTTTCTTGACATTGACTCCATATTCCGAAATTTTTGAAATGTTCATGAAAATAACACTTTATAAATGTACTTGTGGCGTATCTGAATCTTATTTTGAAAGCTCCTATGTGCTCTGTGTCAGTGTGGCGCGTGAGTGAGAGGTGACGGCGTGCATGTGGCGTGTGGTTGAGCGAAGAACCGACGTGTGTGAGTCTGGAGTGGTACCTTGAAAAAGACAGTGGAACTGATGTGTAATTACGGTGCAGTAGAGACAATAAAGCAGCCAACTCTTGAGCAACAGGCTGGGGTCTTTCAGCTCGCACCACACTCTAAACAACTTTGAGGTAAAGAACAAGGAGTTAAACGACGGTGGAGGAGCGACCCTTCGGCCCTGGAGAAGACGGCTCTCCCCTGTGTTTTCCGACCACGGTCAGGGGACCGAAAAAGGAAAGGTTTAACATAAATGCTATGTTTGTTAAACCTTTTTTTTTTACTGCGGCCCCCCCTGGGCCGCAGTAAAAAAAACGTTGACCGGTCCGCGGTGAGAAAAAGGTTGGGGACCATTGCGCTAAACCACAGCCTCAAGAGACTGGTGAGAACAATATATATATATATATATATGTACAATATAGTAGGGTTACATTTACATAAATGTTCAATTGTAGTGTGGCTCTGAAGTGCTGTATGTTTGCAAGTTTTCTCCCTGGCAAAACCCACAATGTTGATGAAACGTTCTGTACCGACAAATTTCAGAAATGCTTTGGAATTAAAAGTGTTTATCTGCACGGCGAGACCACCTCTGTGGATACCGCTGGAGCAGAGGGATATGTGAACGCATTTAAAGCGATAGTCGAGGAAAGGGGATATAATATACGAAGGTTTTAACTTTGAAAGTGTTTAAACAAGAGAGAAGTATGAGAAAATGTTAATGCCTGTCTGAGAAGTGTACAAACCGTGTGGTGGGCTGTTTTATAGCCTTAAAAATATATAATAATTGTAAAAAATAAAACTGACTACTTTGCGGATTTTGCCTATTGCAGGTTATTTTTGGAATGTAACCCCCACAAAAAAATAGGGAACTCTGTGTATATATATTATATATATATATATATATATATATATATATATATATATATACATATATATATTATTGGGATCAGCATGGCTCATTACAACATAACACAAATGTATACATGCTTTGTAGTTGTGCAATTTAGACAGAAGGAACTACTAGATCTCCTATAGCCAACACTAAATTTCTATAACAAACACTAAACACTCTCTTATGTTTTTTCTTTTTTTTTTTTTTTCCCATTTCAACGCAATTCCCCCTTACCACAATTGCTTCAACAATGTAGGGAAAGCAATATGTTTCCTCTTTGTAGTGGCAAATTCACAGTCTGAATGACTATTTCTGGCAGTCTATAGTGGACCCGGTTAGCATTCCAAGCGCCTTCGTTTTGTCATGTGAGTTTGGACAAATACAAAAGACACAATACGCATGTTGTGTTTGTAGCAATCAGTCACCTTCTTTTCCACCCCTCCAGTCCAATCAGTGTCACCATCTTTGCACACAGCACACTTCACAGGGCCATGGGATAAAAGGCAAGAATTGGTTGTGGTTTGGTGAATGTGTGGACTACTAAGATCTCTTTTGGAGTTTGCCGTGGAAGACACAGTGTACAAGTGGTGGTAAGAGAATGTTGTTTTCTGGTGTTATTATTGGCGGTGGTGTTGTCACAATACTAACATTTCAAACCCGATTTTGATACTAAGGAATAGACTAGGTACTTCAAACAGATTCCGATACCACAATGATAATTAAAAAAAAATAAAAATAAAACAGTCTTAGAGTGTGTGTAATCCCTCAGTCGTCCAGGTATGATACATAGGAAAAGGAAAAATTCAATTCAGTCAACTGGACAAACTTTCATCCTTCAACGCTCATCCCAGTGGCTTCTTCAGTTCTGAGTCAGAAATGATTGCTGGTGGACACTGTCTTGTATATATCTGAAGGGAGGTGTAGTTAGCTCCTCTCTTCAGATAGATATAACATCTTCACTCTAAAATGTTTTTTTCCATTTATCTGATACAGCATAAAATCATTGTAAAGCTATTCAGAAAAGGTTCATTTCTGTCTCGTGAATGTGACTTTTATAATATTGATGCTTGCTCAAATAAGTATCTAGTTTCCATACTAGTTTTAGTATCAATTGCACTCCTCATAAAATTTTTCTATTTCAATTCACATTTTGCACTGTTGGATCTTAAGAAGGTTCTAAGTAGTGCTTCAAAATGCTAAAAGAAATGGGAGTGAGAAAAGGGTTTTAAGAACAAAAAACATCTTCAAAGACCTCACCTCCTTCAATGGCACAAAATTGCCCATTTGAAGTTTGCACGAGAGCACCAAACATGGGTGAAAGAAAGTTTGATTCTCTGATGAGAAAAAATTTAACCTTGATGGTCTTGATGGCTTCCAACGTTACTGAGACGTTGTCTACATGGCACAGTGGAGGGGGCAATATCATGATCTACGGTGCTTTTTGCTTCAATGGAACAATGGAGCTTCAGATTGTGCAGAGACGTCAAACGGCAGCTGGCTGTGGAAATGTAGCAGGGGGCATCTCTCATGACTGAAGGCCATCCACTGGACATGCTGGCCATCCAGCATTGTCCTGGGTTTTTCAACAGGACAATGCTGCAGTTCACAATGCCCGCCTGACAAAGGACTTTTTCCGGAGAAATAACATCATTCTTTTGAACGATCCTGCATGTTCCCCTGATCTAAATCCAACAGAGAACATTTGGGGTTGGATGGCAAGGGAAGTTTACAAAAAATGGACACTAGTTCAGACAGTGGATGCCCTCCATGAAGCCATCTGCACCACTTGGAGCAACATTCCCACTAGCCTCCTGGAAACACTAGCATCAAGCATGCCAAAACACATTTTTGAGGTGATTAAGAATGGCACAGTTTGTCATGACTGAGTCCTTAAAAAAAAAAAAAAAAAATCCATTTTAGGTTTTTGTTTTCCTTTTTTTTTTTTTTTTTTGAGATGTGGTCTTAGGCTGTTCATCAGCTGATCAAAAGTTTATTTCAGCTTAATGGTTTGCAATAAATTGCTCACACACTTTTTTTTGTGTGTGTATCACTCCCATTTCTTCTTTCTGCATTTTGAAGCACTACTTAGAACCTTCTTAAGATCCAACAGTGCAAGATGTGAATTCTTGCAATTTTTCAACTGGTCTTAAAATTTTGATCAGGAGTGCATTATCTGATTATCAATACTTTTGACAACCCTAATTAGTGGTTGTTGCAGTTACATTGGATACCATTGCAGATGTATTTCTTATCTAATGGGATGGAGTAAAATGGATACAAATACATTTTACATATCATAAAAGGTGTGGTGGTTTTGTGTAAAGCATTGTATTACTAAGCTCACGGTAATCCAAAGAAATACCGTCTTAAACATGTGAGGTGACAGTGGTACTGAGGGTAGAACACTTGTCCAACACCCGAAGGTTAGAGGGTTGATTTCAGCACGGAGTTCTTTCACTGCGTCTTTAGGCAAGGACGCAATGACACTTCATCCACTTTGCCTAGTATGAATGTGGCGAGTGTGCAAATGATTGGTGTTGGTCAAAAGGGCTGATAGCGCAGATTGAAAGTCTGCCCTGGGTAAGTGTTCCTGTTGTAGTAGTAATAGCTGTTGGAGTTGTAGTAGTAGTAGTTGTTGGAGTTGATAGGCATGATTTAAAAATGAATACATTAATCAAAAGAACACATGTTCCATCTGTCCAGCAGAAGTTCTGTTAACTGGACAAATGTTTTAGAGTGAAGACATTTCGGCACTCATGCTCTTCTTCAGTCCTGGTCAGGTTATTGGTGGGACACTGCCTTATATCTGTGTGACGAGGGGAGCTACCTTTCTTGCTATGGATCCTTCTTAGCCGACTGAGGGTTTACACAGACAAGTCTGCTTAGAGTTAGTTTAAAGTTGACATGGCTATAGCAGAACTACTCACAATATTCACTGCTGCAATAACTCCATCAGCAAAATGTTGCACTGTAATGTACTTTTATGAAAACTGTGAAAAGTCCGGTCAATCTGTACAGCCAAGTTTTAAATATTTGATGAAAATCTAGGTGTGAACATGCTTTTTACTTTTCTACATTCTTCTATACAACACTCTACCTCACCTCTCACCTATTTCCCGTGTTCCCACACACATAATAACATTCTAGAGTAAAGATATTTAAAGTTTAATATACTTTCTTCTTCCTGTTTCACAAGTGCTTAAAGTGTTAAACTGCTGTGATGACGATGTTAATTTTTCATCATTCTGCCCTCACTGACTTCACTTTTTCTCCTTTATCGCTTTACACAGTAAATTTCTCAGAGTACATTTTACTCTAATAAAAAATAAATAAATAAATAAAAGCATTCTGGAAAACTACCTTTGATCCCCAAATTGTCAAATCTACTCAAAAAAGAGTAAATAATTGAGTTGTAAATTGTAAATTTACTCTATTTATTACTATATATTTTACCGTAAATTATTAAATTTTTGTCTGATTTGATGAGAAATAAGGTTACTGTGCATACATTCACCACAAAATAGAGTACTCTTTACTCTAAGCAGATGAATACTTAATTTACTCTGCCATTACTTTTACTCCAATCAATCATATTTTCACTCTAGCAAGATTACAGCCATTGCTATATACTAATATAGCTGAAGAAAAACAAAAGTAGATTTTATTCAATTGCACAAAGTGCAATAAATGTTGCATTCAATAGTGCATAACAGTGTGTCATGTAAGGAATAAGAAACAGTATGGGTCTGATTCATCACAGCAGTATGACATCTGTATATTAAATGGTTTAAAAGTGAAAAGATTTAGCATTTTCTACATTCAGCCCATCTGCTGTACTTACAACTGTAAAAGCACTGAAATGCACTGAAATGTGTTTCCAGCAAAAGTGACAAATGCAATTCTCGTTCTTCTTCTTCTTTTTTTTTTTTTTTTTTTTTGTTACAGTATTTATCACAGAAATCTGCAAGGTGTCAATTTCACCTTGGCAGACTCAGCATTTAGGACAAGGTTATGAAGTTTACTTATTTGTGTAAGACCATGACTTTGCATCATTACCTTTTGCTTTTGGACTGCTGGCCACTTCTCCAAGAATTTGGCTGAGCTTGCATCACCAAACATAAGTCTGAAATCAATTTGTTTGATAACATTAAAATGACCATTTAAAAGAGGAAATATGTAGGCTTTTTGGAGCTGCCAAGTTGGGGAACAGAGTAATGACTCCTTTGGCATAATCTTCTTTTACATGCCTTAGAAGCTTTGTCCTAAAAACAAGAAAATTATTCTTATTTCATTTAAAGACATTACAATCATTTAATTGACCTCCATTTACCCATGTTCACTTGTTACGTATGCAACCGATTCATGACCATATCCCGTCTCCTGACATAGGTGAGCAAAATGACGTTACATCTGGGAAATCTACTCGACCAGTTTTACTGTGCAGTCACTCTCTGAGAAGGCTCCCTCAGTGTGGAGCAGGGTAATTAGCTAAAATGTCTTTCTGAATTTATCACGCTAAGTTACATAAGTGAGATTAGTTGATACAACCGTGAAAATTCTCATCACAGGTCATTTAACTCTTCTTTAAAAAGTTGAAGAAAGTTTGGGGGTTTCAATCACTGCATTTCCATGCACTGAGAACTCAGAGTGAAGCTAAAGCACACTTTTGGCAGAAATACATAAGCAACATCTCATTTATGTTGATCATTACATTTTCAGACATCAAAATATGAATACTCCTAAGTTATTTGCTTTCCACAGCACAAATAAACACACTAAAGCTCCAGTAGTTTTTCATTTTAACGTATACCTTACATATTATGAATTTTAATATGAATGTGCCCTGCATTCAACATCCATGCACTTAGTTGCAATTACTTGAAAAATTAAGACTCCAAATCATGCATATATGGTTCTAAGGTCTCACTAAAACAAGAAAATGACAATCCACAGCTTGCTACAGTGAATAGTCAATGAGTAGTAATGAGAGTAGCAATGGTCCAATAATATTAAGCTGTTTTCATGCATTTAATTATTTTCCAGACATCTTAATCTTCATACTGAATAATCACCTATTTCACTGTATTTTTACCAGAAAGCAGATTAAAAAAAAATAAAAAATACAACTTTACACTGCTAGTGCCTGTCAGTGAACCTCTTGGATGAGTTGAGAAGTACAAGACAGTTGAGCCTACAGAAAGAGTCGGTGTGTCGGATGGACATTCACTCACACATATTTGAAACATGACCAGAGTCTTCTTATAAACGTCCAAGGGAAGTGTTCTGAATAAACGTTATGTCATGGTAAGAGGCAGCAAATACACAAATATTAATGGAAAATATGTATGATTTATTATTTCTATCGTGAAATAGAATGTACACAAACTTTAACCATATTACATTAATTGAAAATCCTCAATTAAAGTTGTTTGTCTGATCAGCAAGTAACATCAAGCAGTCTCAACTCAGTTTTCTCAGTTTTTCATTTTCCCCCAATCAAGTTACGGCACACAGCAACCACTTTGCATTTGGGACTATGCTAGCAAATGGTAATTTTTCACAATATATTTCTCTTAGTCAGGTTAAGATTGGGGTTGGGATTAGGAATAGTTCATTTGGGTAACGTTAGAGCCTAGGGACAGATCGGCTAACCACTTATAAAGCCTGAGTGTGCACAAAACAAGGTCAGAAATGTGCGCAACACAGCTCATTGCATCGTAGGTGGTATTTATAAAAAACTATTTGAACGTGAAACATTGCACACCACCACGCAAACTCGAGCTGGTATACGAGGTCCTTCTACTTTTCAGAGACACATCTCAGAGAGGCGCAGAGAGCAGTGAAGGAGCGAGTTTGAGGAAGTCATGTTTGTTGGAAGTTTAACGCTGTACATTTTGACTTTATTTCCCCATAAACGATACAGAATCTGTGAAGCATTTAGTCAGAAGCCGTGTGTGAAACATGCACCATTTCCTTAATTACCGTAATTTTAGATTATAGACGTATAAAGATGTGTGCTCGTGCAACGGAACGCATTGGCACTAGCCGACACTAATGCTGGATGATCCCCGCAGCGTCGCTAAGTCCTTTTATGAAACACTGAACACACATCTGACCCTCTCCTACAGCTGACCCTCAGGGGAAGCACACAGCCAAAAGACAAGCAAAGTCGTGCTGCGGTCACATGCACCATTCCACGGCTTTAGTGCCCCCTTCCTCCTCACGGCTCAATGTTTGCCTCTCTTCTCTCAAACCCACGGACCTCTGCTCCGCGTGCATGTGGCTGGAGTGTCGCCAAAACTATTCTCCATGCTCCCTCCACACGAGCTTGGCTGTCACGTCCTCATGCACTCAAATCTCCGCACGCGTGAGGGTGCACAAAGCAATATGAGAATTAAACAGCATCTTTCATGTGTGTTTCACGCTCTTTAGAGGCCCTCCAAACCACCAGCGATTTCATTAAAGCACTCAGTTTTAAATGTTTAGATGGCAGGATTATTTGGTGTGTTAAAATGTTTCAAAGAAGTAGACTTCACTTGTTGCTAAAGTTCCACACGCCTGTGTCACCCCCCCACCCCCGAGATTTTTCTTCTTGGTCGGTCGTCTTGTGTCAATCAAACCCATTATTAGCTTATGCTTGGACAAAATCTCATTCATAAGTCACTTTGCTCATTTTTTCATTCCATACAAACTCTTTCAAGTAGATTTTGACGCACTTTGTCATAAATGAGGCCCCAGGTCTTGGCAGAACTGTGTTGGGGAAAAAACTGGCACAAATGGGACCTTCTACTAGTCTGTGATAATGATGTACTATGGTTATGAAGCATGTAGCTCAATTATATATTAAGTTAATGTTTCTAATAGCTGTGCAAATTTTTTCAACTTTGTCCACCTCCCAACATCCAGTACAAGTAATCATTCGGCTTAATAGTGGTTGTTTTTCAGAGGAACCACTACTTTGATCTTGTACTTTGGTTGAAATGGTTGTGATGAAATATGTTTGAAGTGGGTGTAGCCATTGAGACATAAGTGTCATATCTAGCAACATATCTAGATTTTTGTTAAAGGAACAGTATGTAGCCTGCACTCTTACTGTTAAAAAAAAGTACTAAAAAGACAGCTGAACCAGATTGCCAGTCCCTTAACCTCTCAACATATGGACAGGCCAGTTTCTGTAAATGCTCAGAACCTCCAGAATGTTTTTTGTAATAAAGAATAAATTAGCATTACAATTGTTATCAGTAAAAGCTACATTAGATTTTGAACATATGCACCTCACATCAAGGGACACAGATCATGTTTCCTGAATTTAAAATCAAAATCTTACATAAGTCTGGGAGATCATAAATGCACATCTCTTTTCTTCACTTTTTTCCTCTTACAATCTGTTTATTCCCATCTCTCCATCTCTCTTTTTCCTAATAGTGCAGAACAATCAGTTTAGCCTCCTGGTGTGGTGATCAGTGGAGGTTTATGTTTAGTTTAAGGTTTATTGCCCAGTTGGATTAAAGTCGATACGGGTCGGCACGGAGATGCAGCGGAAGGCAGCGAGTCCACTTCACTCCCAATCAATAAAACGCTAAACTTTATTGAGCCTATAAAACAAACTGGAGTACAATAGTCAGAGAAATACCGGAAACTAGTGTGTTTCCGTAAGAATGTAAACAAATCTTTTAAGTCGTTTTACAGTGGGTTGAAAAAGCAATGACTTGTATTATTAAAGCTGCTGTACCAGATTTTCAGTGTCTTTAAAGATGTGAAAAACGAACTAGTTCATTTTAAACGGATTGCGATGTTCTTAGGTTATTCTTCACTTACCTTTCATTTTGAGCATCCTAATTATTCACAGTGATGAGTTTATAAGCAGTTTTCACAACTTTATGAGCCTGAGTAGAGCTTTGCTGTGATGATAACACTAACAAACAACTAGCATGCTAGTTCCTGATTATGCAACAATAAAATGTTTAATTTGATGCGGACAGCACAAAGTGGACTTATTTTGATTTCAAGGCCTGCTTATACACCATATCTGTACTGGGGCAAGACACATTTTATAAATACAAAAAACTCAGGTTCAGGGCGTCAATTGAAGACATTTAGGGGGGGGGCGTCAATTGATTAAGCCATTTAGGTGGGGGGAAATGGGTGTCTTGTTGCGCATAGAGAACCACTGACTTTCAAGTGGGATTTTTTCATGAGAGGAAGATAAGCTAGCAAACAAGGTTTGGAGGTCAAAGTATGAATAAATTTAAAATTTGTAATTGCTAAAGTATTTCAAAATGTGTCATTTCATAATACGTATGATACAAAATGCATTTATTTTACTTGGTATCTGAAAATGTTCAGGATAACATGCTCTTTTTAAATTATCCCAACTCTGCAAATGAAATCCAAAATTTAACATTGTCGTTTGGTGTTTTGGTGTGATCCATGGTATTAAATGACCCCTTACTCTCATCAAACCAGATGCTCTGTACTGCGACCTGCAGCAAAACCACAGCAGTTTTGATCAAAAACACTTTCAGAATCCTCAAGGCAAGATTTCAGAGGCTGGGCAGTGTCAGTGACATCAGAGAGAGTGGTTCTGCCTTACTCTGCACAGTATTGCCACAGCAAGAACTGCCGAAAAACACCAATCCCCCCCCGATAAGACAGACCCATTACACTTGAAGGGTGAAGGCTATCTGATTTTTATGGCCTAAAAAACATGAAAAGCAGAGCTAGTTGTAAATTGTTTGCAGCGGCCCAATCATATTCCTGACTTTCCTAACGCTTTCACTGTGCTGAGTTTATAAGCACTTTTCAGAAGCCAAAGTGGAGTTTTGCCATCACGTTGACGTCAACAACATGCTAACAGCACATCAGCCTTATTTCTTGGTTCAACAACTGCCAAAAAAACAACCAATCAACCCCTGATGAGACAGACTCATCACAGTGGATCATCCTTAGTATTCCATTATCATTTTGATGCACAACTTTTTTTGTGTTTACTCATGTTGTGTCTTTTGCTGATTTTTGTGTCTTTGTGTAAAACAACTGGGAGGCTCCCAGGCTTTACACAACCTCTCTATTTGACTCCATACTGTTGTGGTTTGTGCTTTCTCTGGCTGCTTGCGCATTTGCTCTTAGAGCAGCTTGGGGGATTCCACATGAGAGTCGAGCTGCTGAGAGAATGAGCCGTCACAGTGGAGGAGACAGGAGAGAGTGTATGTAAACATACACCTACACCACTCACAGCTACCGAGTTTGGTTCAACAAGACCTGCTGTGCTGGTACTGCCATGATACTTCTACACTGTCCTGGGAACTATCACCAGCTAGTTTTCCTCATTGTAATGAATGTTTGTGTTAAATGTCTGTAAAAATATGTCCGTGGTGCACTGTATCTAATTTGAAAGCGGTTTATTGTCTGTTCGTTGTCTGATAGCGCTGTTAGCTTTATTGTCACGGCAAAACTGCACTCTTGTCTCTCTGAGTTGTGAAAAGCACTTATAGACTCATCAAGGTGACTAATTGGGATGCTTGGAATGCGTAAGGTAAGTGAGAAGTAACTTTGAACTGCTCCAAACCATTTAAAAAGATAGTAAAAATCAGGTATAGTGCCTTTTAATATTCTTTATATAGAGCTCAAAAGAAATAAATACATCATAATTCATGTGTTTCATGTTAAAGACAGTCATATTGTTAAAAAATAATCTCTCTATGTACTCTAGTTTTGGTTTACTTGCATTTTATATTAAAGGCCCCAGGAAGTGGTCACAATGTGTTAGAATAAGCCCCAAATCCTGTGTCAAATCTGATTACTTCATTCTGAAAGAGCACTTGACTTAAAATGTTCATAAAACATCACTTCACCCAGTGAAGCACTTAGTTAGTTTTATGCTTCTGTGCTTAACTTGATATCTGTCATGGGACTACATCTGAAAAATAGGCAAACTGTTGCAGATTTTATGAAACTGATAATTTGGAATTGTATTGCAACATAGCAAAGCTACATATATTAAAGCCTGCTGTCTCAAAAACATGTCAAAGAGAATGACATGTAGAATCTTTTTAGATGTTTTTATTAGCAAGTGAAAAACTATTGGCTAATGCTAGATAGCATGTGACTGTAATGTTATTTGAGAGGGACTTTACCATCACTAATCAGCTCACCTCTTGTAGTTCCACCTAATGATGCGTTCACACCGGGGCGTCAGGTTTACATGCAAAGTCTATGGAGGACCTGTGTCTTATCTGCCCTGTGTTTTTACAGTGCATTTTTCCCTGTCAGAATAGCGCAAATCTGGCATTTACGTGCCGCGTCCAAAGTGTCAGAAGCTGGAGTTGAAAAAACTCAACTTTTGGTGTGATTCAGCAAAATCAGCAAAAATTTGGTGTGATTCAGCAAAATCATTATCCAGAAAAAGTAGAAAGACATCCTCCACAAACTAGCGGCAACTTAAGATAGCCGGTGCGCCCAGCATAATTAAGGGCCAGTCACGGGCCGCTGCAGACCTGATCGCCTCCGTTCATGGGTTTTATTTAATAACTGTCAAAGCTCAGATTAAAGTCTGTTACTTGCCACTTTGTCCAGGAGTGGTGGCATGTAACAAAATGATGTTAAAACCAGGTGTAGAACAAAACAAGAGCGCGGAGAAGAGGTAAAAAAAATTATGAAAAGTAGATTTATTCTTACAAAATAATTTTCAAAAGGGGATGCAAAGTAAACAACTAGATAATAACAAAAATAACTACAAAATAACCAAAAAAAATTGCTGGAGCAGAGGACCCCACTGGTCGCCGATGTGGTCCACGCTCCGGGCTTTTATTCCCCAGTTTATTGCCCGCTGCTCCAGGTGCGGCTCGACCGGTGGGTGGATCTGGGTAAACGGAGGCAAGGCCAAACAAACAGGACTGGTCTGTAACAAAGTCTAATTTCAGTAACATTGTTTCAGACAGAACAATGACTTACAGTTTGTATCACACCCCCAGGGAATGTTGATGACGTCTAAGGATGCACTGATACTGGTATTGCAAATCGTCACCAACACAGAAAAATTTGCTGTCCCTGCCCTGGTATTGGTTGATGTCGGGTATCAGCACTGAAAAAACTGGATGGGTGCAACTCTAATGACATCAGCTACAAAGTGGTTCCTATGTGGTTCCCTGATTTGCCTTATATTTAAGCTCTTAGATTGTATGACAAAGGTATCAGCGTTTTTTTTTTTTTTTTTTTTTGCCTTACTGTAACCATGCTGAACTTGGTCGTGCAACAGTCCAGCCTGGTTGCAGGAACTACCCGTCTGCTCTTGATTGTTGTATAGTTTGGGCTTGTCTGTGTTGTGTTTTAATAATGGCCAGCACACGGAGTGGTTCTTTGCATTTAATCTGTATAACCATCAAAAACACTGGTCAGGCGAATCACAGTGCACACGGAGAGCAGCACTCTCGTGTCCCGACTCTCGTTAACTGGCCAATGTAATACAGTTAAATTAAAAGGTTTTACAAAAATAAAATAAAATGTACCTGTATAATCATCAAAACACACTGGTCTGGGGCGAACTCACAGTGCACACGGAGAGCAGCACTCTACAAGGGTAACAAGTCAGTTAGCATGTAGAAAAGGTTAGCTTGTCACGACATGTAAATTGGTCCATTACTGTGTAATAATTCATGTGTAGCACAAAATATTAGTTCCCCAATGACATGAACAATGTCATTGGGGAACCCAGGTAGTGATTATATTATGAATGATTAACAGAAATACACAATCTACAGTGACAGAGCTAAAAGATAGTGACCCACCTCGTGTCCGACTCTCGTTAACTGGCAATGTGCTCGCGATGCCAGGGGCACTTATAGCTACAGGTCACCAGCAGAGGGAGCTACTCCATTAAATTACCTGAGCCCAATTAAAGTGATGACAAGTGGAATGAAATACTACTACTACTCTCTGTTACATTACCATATTTTAGTTTGGCTGGGGTGCGACTTGTATGGTGAAATTATTAAAATATATAATTTCACATCTTTGTTATTTTCACGCTGATAACTGCACGAGGGCACACTAGGCTTGTGTACCGGTACGGCAGCCACACAAAAGCGGCGCTTCATCTACTTCCACAGCAGGCGGAGATGTTCAGAAGCGACACCGAGGATGAAGAATGCAATGGATTTAGTGATTTAGAGTGAGATTGAGAGTAAACTTGATAGCTTGTTTTTTTATCCTTTAGTTATCTGACTAATGTTAATATCTTAACATACCATACATGTGTTCAGTTCGTTGTCTTTGCTTTGTGTAGCTGAATGTGTTTATATATCACTTGTTTGACCAATAAATGGCACTGCTGTGTTTGTAATACCTGTAAGAAAATTTACTTGACTCGTTTTGTTTAATACATTTTATATTTAATTTTCCCTTCATTTATAAGACCATAAAGGAGATAATTTTTCATTTTGAACAATATTGTAAATGTTTAATTTATCATAAGCCTAGTTTAAGGTCGCAAAAACTACTTCCTGACTTCCAGTTCAGCCTTTTCTTTACGCTAATGTGAAGTCTGACCTGACAGAGCACTATTTAAGAAATAATTGAAAAGTAAAATATAACCTTTTCAGTGCACTGGTTTATTAGCAGGCCAGAGTGGTATGAATATTTTATTTTTAATTTTTAATATGAGCCAGAGCCTATGTTATATTTGATGTGTTTACTGTGGTCTTACTACTTCATCACAGTTCACACCGAAGAACTAGCAAACATTGGTGAAAAGAACATGTTATGTTAGCGTAGTGTATCTGATTAACTTTTAATATCCTACATTAACATACCAGACACGTATTTGTTGTCTATGTGTTACATTGACCTGCTGTACTGCTATTCAGCCTGTTGTTCTCTATTTTATTCTTATTGTTATAAGTTGCCTTTAAAGATAAAATGTCTGTTCTTGGTCTCGGATTTTGTAAAGTAAATTTCCTCAAAAAATATAACTCATGGTGCGTTCACACCAGGGTGTCGAGTTTACATGCAAAATCTATAGTGGACGTGCGTCTTAGCCATCCTGCGTTTTTGTGGTGCAACTTCAAGTGTCAGAGCGGTGCAAATCGGCGTTGATGTAGCGCATCTTGAGTGTGCAGGCATTGTTTGTGTGTCCAAAAGCTGAAAAAGATGAAGTTTTTGGCGTTCGACGCACAGCGTCAACCAATCAGAGACTACGCTTCAGTGACAAAGCAACATCATTATCCAGAACAAGTAAAAATACATCAGACACAAACTAGCAGCAACTTAATTACACTGGGCGCACCGGCTAGCTTAAAGGCTAATCACGGACCCAGACATGCCGCAGAGCTGATAACCTCCACTGATGTAATAAATACACTAAAGCCACTCTCTCAATCTGGGCTGCATCTTTCACAAAGACACAAAGAAAACAAAACATCCAAAGGCACTCGCAAATTGCAATGGGCGTCCACGACGTGCGTCAGAGGTGTCTGCCCTCAAATGCAAAGACGTCCAATTTGACGCGTCCAGCGCGTTCTTGATGCCCCAGTGTGAACGCAGCATTATAGTCCAGTGTGACTTATATACTGTATGTTTTTTCTTCATTATTCATCATTTTCCGCTGTTGCAACTTGTACTCCGGAGAGACGTATAGTCTGGAAAATATGGTAATAGGGGAACATTTTTATGCTAATTGACCCACTTCTGATAAGGACTTTGATAAGACATTTGAACTAAATTTAAATACAATGGTTCCCCACATTTTAATAATCCTTTTGTTGGAAAAAAAGAAAAAAGAAAAAAAAGAAGAAACTTACCTCTGTAATTAAGCTCATCAGCTTAAAAGAAGCGAGATCCACTCCGTGGTGCCAAGGGGCATCTGATGCTGAATGTACCTTTGCATACGTTTTCTGGATTCTTTTGTACCTCTTGAGTACATCTTTTGGACAACTCACTGTAAAAGAAAGAGTAAAATGTTATACACTGCTAGTGTATGAATATCAACTTTCAAGTATTGACAATCTGATATTCAAATTGGTATTATTTGTGCAAGTATCAATAGAAAAAAGAAATCACACCATAGAATAACAAATTTGGTCTTTTCCTAAGATGTGTGACTAGGAACTTCAGCTTCTTCACAACTAGTATAACAGCAGATGTCAACACAAAGAAAACTTTGTAATGTAGTGCTGAAAATTACAATATATTACCTAAAAAAAAGTGTGTTTTCTTTTGATTGTGGTATCTAAAATGATATTGTATAGTGTATTTCTTTGTATCTAAGCTGGCCAGATGTGAAGTATCTTTACCTTACTTGAACTTACTTCTTTGATGAAAGGCTTCAGGTTTTTTTTTTTTTTTTTTTTTGGGGGGGGGGGGGGGTTGTCCTTCCTGCTTCTTGATTTTTTTTTACATTTTTTTTTTTGGGCCCTCCCTCCTTTTTTTTTAATGATGAATTAAAAATTAATAACAGAAATGTTCAAAACTTAATTCCTTCATGTGCAAAAGTAATAGCGAAAGATGAAGTTACTAATTATTTGTGGCAATAAATGTCACAGTAGGTGCAGAAATTGAGGCAGTCAGCATAATAACACAGACTCTCCCCCCCCGGATCTACTGTTGGCGGTTATGGGAATTGGTCAAAAACATGGAGAACTGGGACATGTCTTGCAAAAAGCTTTGACAAATTTTGCACTGTTAATTAATATGATCAGACATTGGGCATAGGGCTCAAAAGCCAGAAAACCCAGAATGATATTGATGTCAGCCTGGTGCTTAATCTCCCCAGTTTCAGATAGCATGTTTCTGACTGGCTATTCCATTGGCTAACAAATTACCAAATTATGTAATAGATATAATTTGATGCATATTTTTTTTTTTTTACATTAAGAACTTGAACGTTTCGTTCACGAATGAGATCAAGTTAGTCCATGTCATCATTGTGACTTTTTTCCCTCTCTGTGCATACGTTTGCTTTTGCGTCTGTTAGTGGATGCATTACAGTGCATCCACAAACAGACGACGTCTAATTTACTTGGATTAAGATATTGCTCTTGTACTGACAGTGTTGAACACAGCTGTCATAATGAGGGTTGTGAGGCGGGCCAAAGATGCGGGACTCGGGGCAAGTTTAAGGGCGTTTATTGACAGAACAACAAGTGACGGGAGAACATACGAGGAGCTGGGTGCAGGGGTGCAGGTCAGGGTCCAGAGATGCAGGGAACACATGAGACGGGAACACAGCCGATACCGGGAGACAGGGTCGGAGACGGGAGTCCAGAGCAGTGCAGGGAGGCTGGATGCTGAGCGGGAACACGAGCAGGACAACAGGCAGACGACCATGGGCAGGACACGGGCAGGCAGGTAGCACAGCAGAGACACGAGGACAAACAGTGAGGCAAACAGACGACCTGGCAAAGAGAGCTGGGTTCTGGCTCCTTTTAACCTCCCGCAGGTGCGTTGATTGCGCTGATAGGCTGCAGGTGCGTGTGGGAGGAGCCAGGGCTCCGCCCAGCTCCAGAATCAGGCAGGTGAGGGAGGGGGAGAGGAGACACAGGAGGCAAAACAGGAGCAGTGAAGCATGGATCATGTCAACAGACCGTAAACGCTGTGATTCCAAACACGTATCTGTGGCTCCAACTTAAAGGAAAAAAACACAAAAACCTTCAGTATCCACATGTTGGCGTGGTCGAAGGCCCACTGGTCTCCGGTTCCACCTCCACCACCTCGTCATCTTCAAAAGTTACACATTTAATGAAGTTGGTGTTTAATGTAATTAATCTTCACAAAAAAATAAAAATAAATAAATTAGCTTAGTCGGACATGGAGTCCTCTGGAATAATTTCTGCTACAAAATGGGAAATGTTAGAAAGTTGATACTATTACTCTTTCAGCAATTGCATATCATCATTAATAAAAAAAATAGTGTTATAAAAGGAGTCAGCTTCACTCGCCCCGTCAGCCAAGATGCTCACATGTGCTGTGACCTGAGGGCCCTTGGTAGCAAGAGGGAAAGATGCAGAAAAGAAGCCAATCAGGACGCCTGCTGGTAAAGGGCATGGTGAATGATCACACCTGTGTAACTACAAAACCCTTCTTAATGGTCATATAAGTACAGTACTCATTGTAAATAATATTAGAATGTAGACGACAGTACAAATATTAAAACATTTGGGTGAATACAATACATGAAATCATGTGAATCGAGTGGTCTTAATTGCTTTTACAAGGCTTACATTTTCAAATAAGTTTTACCAAAGCCATTTTGTTGCTGTATTAAACAAAACTGCAATTTGAAGACATTTTTTTTCTGTCTGCACATTCAGAGCTGAAGTGCTTAATCATCATGTCAAAAACACGCCCCTAAAGGCTCTTCCGGTTTCACGTATTCATGAATGCTGTGGATTGTTGTCCTTAACATGAGCAGCTATGGGCAAAACATGATGCCAATTGCACTTACAAGACGATATATATTGTCTTTTTAGTATTTTCGTTGTAGTGCTAAATTAATTTAAAAAAAATAAACACATGGGAATGATTGTCACTATACTTAAGCTATTTGCAGTCTTTTTGTTCTGTCATTGTAACTTATTTTATATTTCAAAAGATAATACCCTAGATAAAAGCCACGATTTCTGTAAAGCCAAATGATAACCCATAGCAAGCACAGTCGGGACAGTTTTGTAGTGTTGTAATCGTTCGATTATAGTGATTAAACACAACTTTAATCTCACTTGTAATTCAGTTCAAAGTAGTGAGCCTGCCGTCCATCAAAAGTTCCTCTGTGTTACAGCCCCAGTCCCTCCTACAGCCATAGATGCCAAGTCCCTGCAGCTGATCCTTGTTTTAATGTGCCAATTTCAAACCGACAGACCTCTCCTGCAATTAGTGCATTGCTGTCAGGCTGGCACCTGATTGGATGTGGAGTCCTATATGCTGATTGGTGCGACGCCCTATAGCCTGACCACTCCTGGGTCTTCACCTGCAGCTGGCACTCCTTAAAATGACCCGCGCCCTTCTGCTACTGTTTCCTGGGTTTTGTCAGTAAACAGCATACGACATTGTTCTTTGTCTCTGTGTAACTGTTGCAACTTTAACTTTCTAAATTGAGACACTAGTCTTTCGACTTAGCTCTGAGACTGCTTGGTGAATTGTATACTTTTAATTTGTTAGCTGTATTACTGTAAGTAATACCTCAAACTACTCTGTTAAGAGCCTCTTGCTAGTTTTTACTTTAACATTCCTTTTTAATAAAGTATAACTTTAGTTTTACAATTTTCCATCTTGTTCGCTACTTCCCTTGTCCCAGCTGAGCTGGGCTGTAACACTACATACATTGACGTAATTGCTGATTATTGGATGCCATGTCAACAGACTATATAAAGAAGATATAGACATTTACTACACACATGTACACATACATAAACCTTACATTTATACTGTCTATGACTACGGACAATGTCAGCAGTTGATGCTTGTACAATATCATGTTTTCTGTAATTTGTTACTTTGTTTATAACACCTTGGAAGTAAATTGGAATACAGATGTTTCACATGTCACTTAGGAATACTTATTTTTCTATTACATATATAAACGCACTACATTTTTGGGTGTAAAATTAAATTGCTGGGATAAAAGCCTCATTTGCTAATATTGTTCTATTTGCATCAACGTCCACCAGCACATATAGCCTACATTTTGAGACACAGGAAAAATGCCTATGTTGAAAATAAACAAATACTTGATATTGAACTTTTTTATTTTATATTAAAAGCATCAATAATAGTTTAAAGACATTTAGACAGGAAAAAAAATGAGAAAATAAAGGTTTTCACAGATATTTACAGACAATGTGCAGTTAATATACTATTCAAAGACAATGTTTTTAATTGCACTTTGTTTATTTGCCTGACGTCATAGAAAAGCCTTCCTAAAGTCCCATGATTGTGGTCTTTTCTAGGCCAATTATTCCACTCTATTTTGTGGAGAGAATTTTCTAGAGACAGTTCATACAAGTTGCCCCGGAACCTATAGACAAGTTCTCCATGTACGTTCAGTGTGTTGCGTATGGGCTTCCGTTGTAGGATGCACAAAGAACCTTTAGTGGTTCACCTGATAGTGAATGTGTTCATGTTGAGGGAGCGCACTATAAGCCCTCCATGAACAACATACTTTTGGATAATTGGAAGCAGATATGCAAGCGTCGCTTTACCAACTTCAGCACTGGTCTGCCACAGTGCCTGTCCACCTCCAGCATCCCGAAAACCTAAGACCTGCAATTTGTCCATGTCCTCCCAAATTGCTCTCTGTTGTACTGAAAATGTATAATTGTTTTTTAATCATTATGTTAGCATTAATTACATTACAAGATCCAAACGCCGTGTTTGTGTCAAAACAAGCTCTCATCTATGATAACATAAGCTCTTCTTCCTCCAATCTTCCTCTGCTTTCTTTGCTCAAGGCATTCTATCGCAGCAATGCAGCACCTTCGAAGACAGTTGTAAACTTTTAAAATGGACGCACTGCTTCAACATCCGTCGACATGCCGTCTCCTTAATCCTTGAGCAACACTACAAGAACAAAGACACATTTGTTAGATATAATGGTCTTCACATAGTGTTGCTTCATTTTAACCCAAGTCCATCCATTTTATTCTTTTTTGTGTAAAATGCAATTAATAACTACAACATTGCTTGACTAGTTTTCAGTATACTGATCCTATTAAAATGCACAAGTTAACAGTCATATGACCAGGTGTTTTTGGCTCACCTGCAGCTGCCTCCCCCTTTTTACTAAGATTAAGCACACCTGCTCAGGGCTGCTGGCCTTGGTGGCCAGAGTGCCATTTTTGTGTGTGCCTTTTTTGTTGTGTCACTAATGTGGAAGTGACTCTGTGTCTGAGACACTCGACTGCGTCAGTACTGACTCTTAAACTTAACTTGATCTTTGTTACTCTTTTGTTTAACACTTGCACATAAGCTTGTTTAAATATTTTAGATCCCTTTTGTTTAGTTTACTCTCTACAACCCTGTTCATTAAATTACTTATTTATGTTACAATTTTCCCATCTTCCCTGACCCTAGATGAGCTCGTAACAATTGATAATAAGGACCAGTTGTAACATCCCTTTTATGTGTATCAACTATGCATGTTACAAATAAAATATTATATTAAAACTTGCAAACGTTAATATGATGCTTGCATTTCGGACATTTTAACTTTTCAGCCAAAAGACCATGTTTCTTCATAAAACGCAAAAGGTGTTTTTCACCCCGTCCAACAACACATCTCAATGCAGCAACCAGTTTAGCCAAAATGTAGGTCAAAATTCCTGGTGTGTGTGTGTGTGTGTGTGTGTGTGTGTGTGTGTGTGTGTGTGTGTGTGTGTGTGTGTGTGTGTGTGTGTGTGTGTGTGTGTGTGTGTGTGTGTGTGTAAGGTGGTGCATTCTCGACAAATACCGTGCTGGAGTGTGGGCCAATGATCTATAGTCTGCATCCTAGATTATTTTAATAGATCCATGTCAGATGCACAGAGTAGATTGCTTCTTTCATATTGAAAAACAATTTAAATGGTGCATTACTGACAAGGATTGCCAATAAATTTATTGAATTTTGATGAGTTTATTTTTATTATTCATTTTTGAAGTAGGTTAATAATGGCCAAGTAGGCTATATTATCACGTTGTAATTAATGGGGATTTCACCAATGAATCCCACTAATTGATTAGTTTAATGTTTCAATAACTTCAAATTACACACTTAAAAGTAAGTTTAATCTAAAAATATTTCAGTACTTTTGACCGCAACATGTTTTAAAGAACAAAAAAATAATAATTTGAAAACAGGAGTATAAAAATCAGTCAAACACAGGAGGGGAAACAACTATAACATGGTTGATTTCTCATAACAGCTCAGCTTTAATTCCTAACCTTATTCGTGGGAGGTATGAGCTTACACTGTGCTTTTAACAGTTGGATTCTTTCTTTCAAGCTGTCATTTTCATCAACAAAATGCTTCATAGTTTTTGTATGAGTGCAAAGTACTGCCTGTTATAACACAGGTACTTCAAGCCCCAGCTTTTTGAACACCAAAATGACCTGTGAAGGAAAAAAAAAAAGTTAAAATATTTAGTGCATGTTTGTTATCCAAATAACATCAATTTATTTGTAAATCATCATAAGACATTTCCTCTTTGAAGAGGATTATTATGCATAATTGGGGAAAATGTTTTGGCTAATTGACCCGCTTCTGTTAAGGACTTTGAGACCTTTTGAACTAAATTTAAATACAATGGTTCCTCACATTTTAATAATCCCTTTGCTTGAAAAAAAAAAAAGGAAAAAAAAAAAAGCTTACCTCTGCAATTAAGCTTGTCGGCTTAAAAGAAGCGAGATCCACTCCATGGTGCCGGAGGGCCTCTGAGGCAGAATGTACCTTTGAGTATGTTCTTTGAATTCTTTCATATCTCCTGACTACATCTTTTGGACAAGTCACTGTAAAAGAATGAATTGTTATACACTGCTAGTGTATGAATATCAACCTTCCAGTACTGAAAATCTTCTACCAATTTTAATATCAATTAATATATTTTGTGCAAGTATCGATTAAAAAAAAAAAAAAAAAATCACACCAAAAAAGAATTTGGACTTTTCCTAAGACTTTTGACTATGATCTTAAGCTTCTTCATAACAGCAGATGATAACTCAAATAAAGCTTTGTAATGTAGTGTTGAAAATTACATTATCTCTAAAAAAAAAAAGTGGTTTCTATTCATTGTGGTATCTAAAATGGTATTGCATAGTGTATTCCTTTGCATCTAAGCCCACCAGGTGTGAAGTATCTTTACTTGAACTTACTTCTTTTACGGAAGACTTCAGGTGTTTCGTTTTTGGCCTTTAGTTTTCTTCTTGTATTTTTTTTTTTTTGTTTTTGTTTTGGTCCCTCGCCGGAGGAAGAAGAGGAGGAGGGAGAGTAGAATTTCTTTTTCGGTCCATCATGTATATTTGCCTGATGTCGTGTAAAAGCCTTCCTAAAGTCCCATGTTTGTGGTCTTTTCCAAGCCAATGATTCCACTCTATTGTGCAGAGGGAATTTTCTAAAGACAGTTCAGACAAGTTGCCCTGGAACCGATAGACATGTTCTTTATAAGTTCTCCATGTACGTTCAGTGTGTTGCATATGGGCTGTAGGATGCACAAAGAACCTTTAGTGGTTCACCTGATAGTGAATGTGTTCATGTTGAGGGAGCGCACTATAAGCCCTCCAAGAATCACTTAATATTTTGCCTCCGGGAACACCATATTTTTGGATAATTGGAAGCAGGTGTGCCTTCGAGCGTCGTTTTTCCAACTTCAGCACTGGTCTGCAATGATGCCTGTCCACCTCCAGCATTCCGAAAACCCAAGACCTGCCATTTGTCCATGTCCTCCCAAATTGCCCTCTGTTGTACTGAAAATGGATAATAGTTTATTAATCATTATGCAGGGAATTATGTTTGCATTAATTACATTGCAAGATCCAAACCTGGCGTTTGTGTCAAAACAAGCTCTCATCTATGACAACATAGGCTCTTCTTCCTCCAATCTTCATCTGCTTTCTTTACTCAAGGTATTCGCAGCAATGCAGCACCTTCGAAGACGATTGTAAACTTTTAAAATGGACGCACTGCTTCAGCATGTCTCCTCTTCTGAAATGTCGATATGCTGTCTCTTTTAATCCTTGAGCAAAACTACTAAATACACATTTGTTAGATATAATGGTCCTCACATAGTGTTGCATCATTTTAACCTAATCCCATCCATTTTATTCTTTTTGTGTAAAAGGCAACTAGTAACTACAACATTGCTTAACTATTTTCCTATTAAAATGCACAAATTAACAGTCATATGACCAGGTGTTTTTCTATGATTTTTGTTGTGGACATATTGGCTAAATATATATCAGTTAGTCATTGGGTTTTCAGATAATTATATACTTCTCTGTCAAAGTAAATGTATCTACTTTAGGATATAATCAGTCATCTGTATTTGGCATTGGGGAATAACATGCAAACCTGAGGATTATCTTCATCCACGTTTGAAGACTCGTGGGAATTCTCAAACATGGAACCAACTCAAATTGACCTGGAGATCTCCCAACGGCACACATTTCTGCATCTCCTTCAAAAATGGTTCAAAAACCATCACTTTTCTGGCTAATACATTGATGTTACAGCCCTAGTCCTTAAGTTCTTTTGTTATTATTTGTCTGTTATGTTAGTGTGTTGCTGAATCTTTCCTCTTCCCCCCCTGAAATCCTGTCAGTGTGAGCCCTTGCTAGTGATTGGAGGACTGTTTCTCCACCTGGCCAGTCCTGTGGCTCACCTGCAGCTGCCTCCCTCTTCTTAATAAGATTAAGCACACCTGCTCAGGGCTGCTGGCCTTGGTGGCCAGAGTGCCATTTTTGTGTGTGCCTCTTTTGTTGTGTCACTAATGTGGAAGTGACTCTGTGTCTGAGACTCTTGAGTCAGTACTGACTCTTAAACTTAACTTAATCTTTGTTACTCTTTTGTTTAACACTTGCACATTAACTTGATAAAATATTTTAGATCCCTTTTGTTTAGTTTACTCTCTACAACCCTGTTCATTAAATTACTTTATTTTACAATTTTCCCATCTTCCCTGACCCTAGATGAGCTTGTAACAATTGATAATAAGGACCAGTTGTAACATCCCTTTTATGTGTATCAACTATGCATGTTAGAAATAAAATATTATATTAATACGGTGTGTTCTTAATAAGTCTATGGTACTTACCATTTCTAGCCATCCGCACTGGATAAAAACTTGCAAACCTTAATATGATGCTTGCATTTCAGACCTTTTAACTTGTCAGCCAAAAGACCATGTTTCCTCTTAAAATGCAAGAGGTATTTTTCACCCCGTCCAACAACACATCTCAATGCAGCAACCAGTTTAGCAATGATGACAGTCCAAAATGTAGGTCAAAATTCCTGGTGAGTTGTCGTGTGTAGTGGTTCATGGTGGTCTTCTTTGTTTCTTTTTATGGCGGGTGTCAACCAACATTTAGGTGCATGGAGTGTGGAGTGGAGTGTGGGCCAATGATCCATGGTCTCCTAGATTATTTTAATAGATCCATGTCAGATGCACAGAGTAGATTGCTTCGTTAGTATTGGTAAACAACTTAAATGGTGCATTACTGACAAGGAGTTTCAATAAATTGATTGAATTTATTTTTGAAGTCGGTTAATAATGCCCAAGTAGGCTATATTATAACGTTGTAATGTTTCAATTTGTTTCACCTATGGAATGTATGTCATACACAATTTGGATCTCTAATCCATACTCCCAAGCTATTATTAAAAAGCACGTAAGTTTTTCTCTAGACAGAGTAGATGGCGGTGTAGCTACCAAATCTGTCCATGGAGCAAAAGGTTTTGTTAATTTTGCAATCATTCTACACATTGCATATTTTAATGACTTATTGCTGCAAAACACTCCCATGCACAAGATTATGTAGCACTTTTTTTTTTTCTTTTGTAGCCGGTCAGCTCTTGGCGGGTAGCAGAGTGTGACGCAATCAGATGTAAGGCATGGTTATTTGATTGGCAGGTGGTTATAATAAACTTGTAGGTTAATACCAGTTAATACTCCCAAATACCGCCAATGGGGCAGTTGATACCAAACGCCAGATGCTAACGTGTGAATGTAAAGGTAAGGAAAACCATCGAAGTGTGTAAGCTTGGCGTAAACTGAAGTTAACCCAGTGGGGGAGGTAATGGAGGTAATAGTGCATGGGTGAAATTGAAATTTAATGTTGCTGAAAAGCACCAATTTGGAAAGTGCGAGTGCCAATGTATGTGGTATGTACTAGGGCATTAGTGTTTGGTAGTGTTTAAAAATAAGTTTTTCTGTACAGCATAGGAAGCGTTGGCTAAAAAAGGAAAGGCATGTTTTTGCATATCTTTATGTCCTAGAGAACGGACATTTAGCTACATGCACAGACAGAAGTAGGACAGGAAGCTGTGGCTCTCTATATATCTGCTGCAGCTCCTTCCCCAACGGTAGTGCTTTTTCTCACCTGCCAAATAACATAACCGTATGCTAACGAACGCCCCTGCCTGGCGTCATTTAGGCTGCACGTGGAGCGTTTTTACATGCTTTGGCTTGAAATGCGACAAGTGCCACTAAAACGTCCGTCCAGCAGTTACAGTCGGCATGTTACCAGTGGTACCCGTATGTTTCAGTGAAGATGAATTGTGATGCTCTGCAGTCACTAGCAGAGGTCTGGATGTGCATTGTTACCCGAGATCATACCACAGACAAAATTGGTTTGGACAGGATAGAGGAACGTAGAGGATCAGGTTCATTGGCATAGTGCAGAGGGGTTATGGCCCTGTTAAGGTCATAAAGTTTGACTGAGGAGTCTGTAGCTGTGTTTGCAGCCTTTGTGAAATTGTTTGTGAACCCAGTCACTTTTTAATTTCAGCAGCAAGGATGACTACTTAGTAAGGTAATTGATAATGTTGAAATGATCACCCACGTAATTGATAGTTATTCAGATCACAGGGGAATAGTCAGAAGGGTAAGAAGCAAATTTCACAATCTTTCAATTATATCTATACAATAATAAAATACACATATGTACATATCTAATTAAATGTTGCTGCAAATTTTGAGCTGGTCACATACTATATGAATGTTGGCTGCAACAATTAATCAACTAATCATGACTAGTTGACAATAAAAAAAATATCTGTAGCCATATTTTAATAGTCATTATCTGGACCCTGAAACACATTTCTTTCTTTTTTGTTTTTACAAAGACAGTGGAATTGTTGAATCAAAATGTAACAAGAAAACCTCAAATATATTTTCACCAATAATACATTTAATTTGTAAATCTTGTCTATTTTTAAAAGCCATCATTAAACATGTTTCTACTTTTATTTTTGTAGATAATCTATTTAAAAAGCGTCAAGGTCTCATGCTCATTAGTTGCACAGCTCTGTGTTCCATACAAGGTCAAAAACATGTATAATGAACATAAGTACATGTTACAGATGTTTACATGTGTATGAAGTTCTGACATAATGTAATACTGTAGGGCAAAATTACTACTATATATCGATTTATAGTTAATTATGTTAGATGGAATAATCATTTTTGGGGGTCAGTATTTATTGTGTGGACTTTTTCTTAGTGCTAGTTTGGGAAAGTTTTGTTTTTCCTACTCTATGATTATTTGAGCTGTGGAGGGTTGAATAAATAGCTTCTATGACTCATTATAGATGAAAATTAACTTTCGAAGTGTTTCATTCTGTTATTTATTTATTGTAGTTTGTGTTTGTTTTAACCATATCATACATTTAGAATACTTTTTAGCCAAATAAGGTCAGTAGTGCAGAGATGTTTGCCTAGTTTTGCCTGTTCATCCGTACCATAACCTTTTAGTGCATTGTGTACATGAAAGATAGCACTTTTCAACTCCTTTCGCTAATGTATTCCATTGTTAAGTCTTCTGTGTCTATTTAAGTGCTTGGTATTCATCACGAACCATTACCAGACCTCCTTTGTAGCATGTCTGTTGTCGTTTGTATTTACAGTCCGGCCCAGTGATGTAGTGCTTGGATTCTGAGAGATGCACGAGCCAACCCTTCTGTTATGACAGGAGGCGATGAAAAAACACTTCTCAGCTACCACCCGCTATTGACATGGTCCTGCTGTGCCATCCATTCTGATGTCAAACACCACATTACTCACGGGGAAGGGGCAGCGGCCAGGGGAGAGTGGAGCATTGGCGTTAAGACCAATGATTAAAGCACAGCAACCTTTTTACCGCACGACGCCTGATTCATATTTCATGGTGTCCATCTATATAATGCATATTCAAGCCGCAGTGTTGTGCACCTCGATGGGCAGAGATAATCATATTAAGAATTTAAAGCTTCTTCAGAGTTGTTCTCATTAAAGAGAGTTAAGTGAGTTAGCATACACGTGTGCAAATTTATTTAAAAAGGGGTATTTTACTTCTATGAGGTATTAACTGCTAACATGGGCTTTGTATATAACTTGACATGAAGAAAACAGGCTCCTATATGGTTGGTAAATTGAAATATGTGTTATGAAATGGATTTCAGTCTGGATTTGCCAGGCTACTGTTTATACACAAATGAATATTGATGATGCAATGTTAGGAGAAGATAGGAGTCTTAAAGGATATGAACTAACTGACTAAAAACAGCTTTTACCCATGGGCCAGATGTGCTGTGAATACATAAATAAATACAAACTTTTTAATTTTAGTAAAAAAGTATGAAATAGAATATATTTAAAGTTACTTATTGGCTATTTTAATTTAATTTGAATTTCTTCTGTGTAGCATTCACTTTTTTATGCCTACAGTTAAGTGTTGTAAAGGTGCAGTGGGTCATTTTGTTGATAGCTCCACAACTGATTAGTATCATTTAAGAAAGTGAAATTTAGCACAGTGACTTCAGGTGATCCGCGTAAAAACAGTCCAGAGGGATAGAAACTATATAGTCTGAAAAGTAAACAGAAAAGGTCACATTGTTTTAATTATGGCAAGAAGCTGGGCTAGACATTTAAGTCATAAGTAGTTTCTGTGCATGTACAATTCTGTTGGTGAGTCCCAGACCCTGATTCGCTGCCTCGACTTAAGCCCGGACTCTAGTTGGTTGTAGCTGTCCCTGTGCTGGGTTGGACAGGTACCTTACCGCTCCACCAATCCCGAGAGTTCAACCTGCAACCTTACAAACATTGTATAGTTTAAAAATAGTTTGTAATTAGCTAGAGTCCAATTTAGTTAAGCTTGAATTGTCTGCGTAATCTCTCAGTCGTCCAGGTTTGATCCCCAATAAAAGTTAAATCTATCAACTGGACAAAAAGTAGGAGTAAAGACGTGTTGCTGCTCATCCAAGCCACTTCTTCAGTTCTGGTCAGATTACTGGAGGACACTGCTTTATATCTGAAGGGAGGAGCCAACTACACTGAAACTTTAAACAGCTATTGTTTACAGTTTCAGAGTTAATGGCCTCTATTCAGCCTTTAACGGCCCTTTTGGCTCGATTTGTTCTTTGTGTGGGGCGAGAGGGGACCCCCTTTTTACGAAGATTAAAAATTCAACTGCGCTATTCCCAATTTAAACCCAGCAACGCCACCTAGTTAAGGAGTCTAGGGCTCCATTTTAAACCGCAGGTAGATCACAGGGGTGAGCAGTGAGTTCAAACCAAGAACGCAATTATTACCACGAGAGATAAAAGACACAATAAAACACTTTCTATAAAAACAGTGTTCACAGGGAAGAGCCAAATGTCCGTAATCCAGGTGTTCAAGATGACTTGTGGGGTTCCCAGCTTGCTCCTGGCTCCTCTAGGCTACACCACCGTGCGGACCCTGGGGGGAGGGCACAGAACAGGTAGCAGTAGGGAGATGGTGTTTTTCATCAGCCCACCCCAGGAGTCGCCAACTCACTGCACTGGACGGCGATAGGGCCATCCAGTATACACGCTCATAGTAGAATCAATCTGTCCTCCGATCCCTCGCCGCCTCCAGTCGCCGCGCTGTGTCTCTCCAGGTTTGCGCTCCTGACTCCTCCAGACCGAAGTTGCCGGGCTGCTCCTGAGAGGGACAACTGTCAGTGGGGGGTACAGTTGGCACTTTACAGGACCCACCCAAAAGCATGGCTGACTCACCGGGCTGGACAGCTGTTGAGAGCCGTCCAATAATAGTAGTGTCCGCCCGTAGTAGGATCAGTCTGTCCTCCAGTCCCTCGCCTCCTCCAGCTGCTGCGCTGCGTCGTTCTGGGTTTGCACTCCTGGCTCCTCCAGATCACCCCGATGCCGTCTCTGATGGGTCCCAGCTTCATCCTATAACACGCACCCTATGCTCGGGCTGCCCTCGTCCATGCTTTAGCCCTGTATCTCATTCCCCCATGCGTCCTTCCTTCCCCCTGTTCCGCTTTGCCACTGTCTCTTTCCCTGGGCCTCTCCTGCCCGTGCCCTCAGGCCTCTCCTGCCCGTGCTTCTCTCTTTCGTCCTCTCTTCTCTCCTCCCGTGTCTGCCTCTCTGGTCCATTTATCAGGCCTTCGTTAAGCGCCACAATGTCCTTCCCCCCTGTGTTCGGCAAAGGATGGGGTCACGCCCAAAACCAAAACATGCAACCAAAGGGTTACAAATCAGGGTGTGACAAATTACTCAAAAAAATACCCCCTTCCACACTAAATGAGTGCCAGTCACCAATAGTTCTGGACCAATAGTTCTGTCTCTAATGAGCAGGGCACTCGTGTAAGTTGACAAGGCACTTGTTCGGGTACAACATCTACCAAGGTAATACAACATCAAGAGGAGTTCTTGGGTTTCAGTCTGAACTTGCGGCGATTCAGTAGTCTTGTTATTAGTTGGAGCAATGCAAGGCTTAAGGGCATTTATGTGCAAGGTTCTCTTTACAAGGTCAAGGTCAAGTTTATTTATAAAGCACATTTAAAATACAGTCACCACTGCCCAAAGTGCTGTACAATATAACACATAAAATGACAACAGTAAAACCACAGTATACAAAATTATAACAACAATAAATCATAACTAAATAAATAATAATGTCTTGCTCAGCTCGTCTCAAAAGCCAGAGTAAAAAGGTGAGATTTTAACAGAGACTTAAAACTGTCAATGTCAGACACAGACCGAATCCTTATGGGACGACTGTTCCACAGTTTGGGACCAGCCACAGCAAATGCTCTGTCCCCCCCGGGTTTTCAGTCTCGAGCGAGGACAGTTTAGAAGTAACTGGTCACAGGACCTCAGGGCTTTTACAGGAGCATACCCAGATAACAGTTCGGACAAATACGCAGGTGCCAGACCATTTAACGCTTTAAAGACAAGAAGCAAGATTTTAAATTTAATTCTAAAAGACACCGGAAGCCAGTGAAGACTCTGTAGCACAGGAGTTATGTGATCAGAACGTCTTTTGCCAGACAGAAGGCGCGCAGCAGCGTTCTGTACCAGCTGCAGACGGCGTATGAAGTACGCGTCAAGACCAACATATAAAGAATTACAGTAGTCCAGCCGTGTAGTAATAAACATATGGACTAGTCTTTCCAAATGACTTGAGGGCAAGTATGACTTTACCTTTGCTATGAGTCTGAGCTGAAAAAAGCTCGTTTTGACCACTGAGCTGATTTGTCAAACCTAAAAGAGCTGTCAATCACAACACCAAGATTTTTCACATAGGGACATCTATTAGACGATGGAAGGCCAAGAGAGTGACTGCTATCAGTCTGGATTGTTTCACCAAACACAATAACATCAGTTTTACTTTCATTTAAATTAAGAAAGTTTGATTTCAGCCAGTCTTTGATTTCTTGGAGGCATCTCTGAAGCGAATGACATGAGTCACTTTCAGGCTTAATAGGCATATACATTTGGACATCATCTGCGAAACAGTGAAAAGGAATCTGGTTTTCTCTAAAAATACCAGTACCAATTTATCACCCCCCCTCTATTCGAACATGATTTACTATGGCTGAGTCACCTACCATGTCACAATTACATAAGGCTCCGACTGCCACCGACTGCAGTTTGCCCTGGTCTCGTTCTGTCAACTTGACTTTTCATATCAAAGTTCACTCGGCTCCAACCTTCTGCTGCCTATACCAGCCCAACCTCCATTCTTTCATCATCATTGGGGTTCAGGTCAGCGTCACAGCCACCATGCACATCTGAGTCTTCCACTTGATACAGGCCACCAATCTTTTGGCAGCGTCCTAGAGTAATGGCACAATTATTCAATTTTCTCAGTCGAGCAGGGATCCTACCGTTTGACAAACGTAACGTCTCGGCCACAGACTGTACGGCTCGTCATGGACCTCAACCAGGCCACAGTAGTCCCTCTCAGCTGGTCCAGCTTGAGCCTGTCCCCAAACCATGATCTCACTTCGAGCGGGGATCCTGACTCGTCACTGAGCTGGCCACACACTCCTCCTTGATGCCAACGGCCATTCTCCAGCATAGGGCAAACTCCGCTCTCCATACCTGCTGAGACCTTTGGCCAGAAAAAGACAGGGGCCTTTCAGGGGTTAAAGAAACACAGCATCCCAACAAGGTCCAATTAAAAAGCACCTTTTGGATCAATTTCAACGCCCTCAACTTTAAAGTCCATTACCACATATCCTATGCAGGAGATTTAAGATCATTAGCTGCCTTGAGCTTAACATAGGAGGCTCCATTGTTTACACCATACTGAGAAATGTTTAAAAACAAACTCTTACATTAGTGTAACTTCTGACCCAGTGTCCAGGAATCCCTCCATGTTGACACTTCCTACTGACACATCCACGTACGGGCAAAGCTATAATGGCCCTTTGGTCTCCTCCCAGACCGGACCCCATTGCATGGACCTCAACAGTAAGGCATTTCACTTTAAACTGGCTGGCTTGCAGAGGGTGGTCTACAAACCCTGGCAATATGACCTGGCTTGTAATTTCTGCAAATCGGCCTACCGAGGGCAGGTACCAGCAGCCTTACTGGAGTAAGGCTGCTGGTACCTGCCCTCAGACCAAGGCTGGGGGATCGCTATTGCGGCGCACGACATGTGTGCAGGGCTGTCCAATCTCGGCCCCTTCACGATCTCCCAGGCAAAATCCTTTATCCAGTCCTTTAGTTCCTCCACAATCTCCCTCTTTAGGTCCTGTTTCCACGAGTAAATTATTAGCATTTAAAAAGTCCTTGCATTTGCTCCTTCCATACCAAATATTTTAAGTTGCCATCTTGGCCTTCAAATTTAGGCAGCCATGGGGCCCCGGGGTAAATGGACATCATCGTTTTGGGCTTTTAGGAATTTTAAAAACGGGTTTACAAAAAAAAATAAAAATCTCTGGCTTAAAACACTGCTCACAATCCTGTGATCCTGTCAGCAAGGCCAGAAAACTGTGGGCCAAGAGGGGACCCCCTTTTTACGAAGATTAAAAGTTCAACTGCGCTATTCCCAATTTAAACCCAGCAACGCCACCTAGAGCTTCGTCGCTCCAAGTCAGGAAAAAACTTGCAAATTACACAAGACAAATACCAAACATAAACACACAAAATAATTAAATAGGCCACCTTCCCGCATTTGTTTCCTTTGTTTTGATTTGGGTCTGAGGCTGGAGTTATATATACTGTTATATATAGTGTGTTTAATATTTTATCACTTTGAAGTTAGATTTTTTTTTCTAAATCTAAAGAAAAAAAAAAATATAAAGGCTTTCATGGAGTTGTTTGAATAATTAAGTGTTGAATTGTTTTTATATTTTCACATTGTTCAACATTATTTTGTACAGTTGCACACATAGCTTTTTTGTATATAAATTAAACTGTTTACTGAATACCTTTTCATTGTTCAAGTTGAGTGTTTCCATTGATTTACTGTACTGCCCCCCCCTCCAGATCAGAGTTTTGCCCCTGGCTAACACATAACATATTTAGGTCTGCTGCTATGCTATATTTGCCAAAAACAACTTATTAACATGTTTTATAAGTTTCACTTTAGTTTTTGATCTGATTCTCCCCTTCTCGCCTTAAGTCACTCCCCCTTTAGAGCCCCAATAACACAATCAGTGTGCATCTCGCTAATGAATCTACTGCACATCACATGAGGTAAAATGAATGTGTTTCAACCCTTTTTAATACACAGCAGCTCTGTCAAAGCTGTGTATAAAGGATCACACTGCATCGGTCTGTGGCCCTCTGCTTTGGATATGTTTTGAGATGTGGCCCTCGATTTAAAAAAAAGTTTGGGCACCTCTGGTCTAGCTCTTGTTTAAGAACTTTTAAAAAGAGCTTACCACTTGAAAAGAAAGTTTGAAATTCAGTTAATATGATTGAGGAGCAGGACCACGCCTCGACATCTTATAGCTCCTGTCCAACGAACCACAACTTACCTCAACCACACCTCTAAATACCCAGAGGCCCTGCTTACACAGGCCTTTGTCTCTGCTCTTCCCACCCTTTCCTCCCCATGTTATAACTTTGTTGTATACTATACTATTGTCGTGGCATAGCAAAATAACTGCCAGTCAGCTGAGATTCTTTCCACAGTCATAAGTCCACAGCAAGGGGAATGGTGAAAAATATATGTAAAATATTAAGTAATGGAGAATTTTGTACTTCTTCAAAAACATTTTCAAGGTAATGTTGACTTTGGTAATCTTTGCTGCCAGTGTTGATACCTTCTACATTGTTTTCCTGGTTCTGGAACAACCTTAGTCCAATTTCCCGCACTATTCCACTGAAAATTCCCTGGCTCTGGTGTAGTCCCTCAACAGTGACGTTCTGGCCTCAAAATCCCAAGTCAAATACACGCGGCTCCCATGTCATCACTGTGGATTAGTTGCACATGACAACAGGAGGAGAACTCAGGGAGATCAGAGAGGAAGAGAATGCATGAAATGGAGATTAAGAGAGTCAGGGACAGAAACATGTGATTCTGAAACTGCAGAATTAGGAACAAGACAACTAAAATTATGTTATATTTGCTATTTTGTTTTTAATAATTATTATTTTTCATGTTGTTAAAGGAGGACATGGGCGTTCTGTTTTTGTAGTGAGGCTGAATTTCAAACGATCATGGACTTCAGTCAGGTTTCCTCTGTGTACTAGTTTTCCTGCTAATCCTCCAGCAAGTTAGTCCTGCTTAGAACTGAATGATGTTTGGAAAAAAAAAAATATCTAATTACATTTTTTAGAGACAAGCATTGCAATTTAATTTCCAATTCATGTTTCAAATGTAACATTCTTTGGCCTGGTGAGGCGGTCCAGATCGACTTTCTGTTTGAATGCAGGAGTGTTTGGAACCAGACATGCAGCACATCAAACGACAATCAGAAATGTGGGATGGTCCAATCACAGCCACATATTTGTAGCGGTCTCTCCGATACGAATGACATTTCTCGAAAATCCTTATATCATTCAGTATGTAATATAAAACCAGATTTTACCACAGATTTAGAGAATTTAGTGCTTTACTTGCTGAATCTGCACAGAAATTTTTTCTCGTAAGTCGTTATATCTGTTCGGACACAACCAAATCATTCATTTCTCTGAATGACTATGTCTTTGTTAAGTGGTCAAGGCTGGTTAAGGATACTGTTCAGAGCGCACATTTTAAACACATCCAGAAGCATTACATCTGAGAGAAGACTGAAATATGAACCGCTTAATTATTACAAACATACATACATTTCCAAACATATAGAGGTCTAAACTACAGAGAGCATCAGTCTTGCAGCCCCGCTCCTAAAGTTTTGGAGAACGTCCTAGGCATTGCTGTCTCCCACTGCTCCTAACAGCTTGCCCAGCAGAATTGAAGATGGGTCAAATGCAGAAGACATATCTCCTTATGGGTAATCAAAGCACCACCCACGGCCTCCCCTAAATCATGCTTTAACCACCCCATTCTGGTTTGCATTTACTGAACCAATGCCTTGTGGGTTATTTATAGTGCTGAATTGCTTACTGTAAAATCTAGCCAATTAGATATCCAAACCCAGTGGTGCATACAGAAGTGTTTACTGCCTTCCAGGTTTATTCCCAGCTCTCAGTCTGGGTACAGGCAGCTGCTGTTTATTTATTGGTTGTTCAAAAGCGCAGCATCACCAGGAGGGCTGTATCCCGGGGTTTAAACTCTACAATATTTTCTGGCAGTTCGGGTTGCATTGTTGCCAAGCACTTGTCCTCCCCCGATCTCACGAGAATGTGTCGGCGCTACATGAGCTGGGGATCTGACATGCCAAATGGTCGGCAATTTTGGAGCAAAATAGAATGTTAATTTGGATGCTGTTTGTTAGCATCTGTGTTGGGATGGTGCTCCATAAGTTTTAGTTTAGACAAAGTTAGTGTGTTGTAATCACAGTTCATAATTTGTTTACTAATTTGACTCATAAAATGTGTTAGTCAAACATATGTTCAGAGATAGTCCATGTGAACATTTTGAACTTGTGAATTAGTGATAAGTGATGTTTAGGAGCTGACCCCCTCATATTTGGGTACTATGTCTGCCTTGCACTTTCTTGACCTCTTAGACACTTCTTCAGAGAAATCAGGTAATCCTAGGCTAGACGTAGAACATTTGAGCCAAAATGTTTAATTGTGTTTTGTGTAAGCCAGCATATAGACTAAATGGCTAAATGTCAAAGTTGTGACTTCTGAGAAAATAGAAAAAAACACTTTTTAAAAATAGTTGAATATGGTTTTAACACCGTTATGTCGTCTTCTATTAGATTTGTCAAGTAGTATGTATAGTTAAAAACACAGCCGTATTATATAACAGAAAAAAATGACTTGGGTGATTTGAGTGTTGAATTGGTCATGACTTTTAATCTTTAGTCTCCAATGAGATCAATAGAACTCAACTCCTTATTCACAAATGAAATGTTCATTTCATTAATTGGCTAAGCACTGAATTATATTATATTATATGCTATATCTTTAGCAGCTGACGTCATGTTTTTGGTACTGTCTGCCTTGTACTTTCTTGATATTCCAAATACTTATCCAGAGGTATTTTTAGGCTAACCATGGTATATCTGAGCCAAAATGTTGAATTAGGTTTTGTATAAAACAATGTATAAACTTTAGGCTAAATGACTTAACTCAGGTAGGAATGTGTTAAGACAATGGGTCTTATTTTGCATTATCTTATCTAATAATTTGACTAAAATCAGTTTTGCTGAGGTAAAGTATAATATAAAAGCAGTTATTTGTATCAGTATGCCATCTGTATATAATTTGACAGCATTTTTATTGAGCTTTAACCTGGAAGTAGTGCTGGTGAGGTGTAGAGTGAATGTAAAATATATAAGTTTAAAACCATGCTTTGGTTTATTCCAGAAATGAAATCTTCATGAGACAAATGAACTTTCCAAGACTTAAATAAAAATAAATAAATAAATAAAAAATAAAAAAACAGTTTGAAAATGGTAAAATTAGGGTACAGGCTCATTAGCATAAAGTAGAAATCCATATTAGCCCTGATCCACCAGAATAAGTGCCACAGTTTGAGAAACATTCACGCCTTCTAAGCTTGAGTTGGCAATACAGACTTTAATCACCATCTAGCGAAAACTGCTTAAGATAAGCAGATAAGGAGCATTCCAGTATCCATCCAAAAAGCTAACTGGCCCAAACAAGTGCTCTCTCTTCCCTTCCACCCTCCTTCTTTCTCTCTCTCTCTCTCCGTCTCCATCTCCCTCCTCTCTCTCTCTGGCACTGCTGGGCGGCAGGCCTGAATGAATGGCTCAGCTGTCCTGTATTGACAGCAGGATTGATGTAGTCTGATTCCCAGGTGACTCATTTGACCACAGTCAGAAGAGACCCCTCTCAGAGCCACACTCATTTAGCATGTGTGCCCAAGAAAAGAGGAGCAAATACATTAAAGGGCAGTCTCAGTTAATTTGCTTTGCATATATAAACATAATATTGGAAGCAAAGAAAATTGTTATATGTTTCAAATGTAAGGTTAATTATTTATTTACTTACTAACTTATTTTGGCCTGAGACCCAGAGTACACACTTCTTCAATACTTTATGAACATTTGAGTCTGGTCACCGGTGAACCTCCCCCAGTTCAGATGGGCGTGAATGAAAAGAAAGGGAAAAAATTACAAGGGAAAAAAATGGCAGATTTTGTTTATAGATGATACTTGACCAATGAGCTCCTTTGTTTCGTATGTGTAACTGAAATAAAGAAATCTGATTGGATGATCATCTTTGGTCAGGCTCGAGACGTCACAGAGGGATAATGGCCAATGTGGTCACAACAATTTGCGTTGAAATGAAAGTAAATATCATGTCAATAAATAAACTGAATGAACATGTACAAATTACTCTCAAGGCTCAAGTTCAAAATCTATACAACCAAAAGTTAAATAATTATTGTTGTGGAGCATCATATACTGTTCACATTTCAAATGACAAGCTGATACATTAGCTGTTGACATTTTTGCATTCCATTAAACATCATTTTCTGACATTAAATAATTCCTCTTCAGCGTACAGAAATGCTGAATCTAGCATTATTATTATTTTACACAAAACTGTTACTAAAACTAGACTAACACCAAAGACCCACAAATTGATTTTTTTTTCCCCAGCCACTCACATGTGTGTAAATTGTAAGCCTATCAATTTATTTCGATTTGTGTCATATATCCCCCGGGTTCATGTCCGGAGATTCGGTCGTCAAGGATGGGAGGCCTTCGGGGAAGACCCAGGACATGATGGAAGGACTGTGTCTCTCAGCTGGCCTGGGAACACCTCGGGGTCCCACTGGAGGAGCTTGAAGAAGTGTCTGGGGTAGGGAAAGTCTAAGAGTCCCTGCTTAGACTTGTCCATGTGACCCGGCCCCAGATAAGCAGAAAAAGGATGGATGGATGGACCCTCCCGATCAACAATATGTTCAGTCAATCTGCCCATAACATAAAAGGACATTGCACTGTACGTTATAATCATTTTTCTTGAATTTATACAGTGAAAAATAATGTTAAGCATGACTCCACTGACAGCGAGCCTAATGGAACATAAAGATCATATATTATTCATACATTGTCTCCAGGGTTATGTATTTAAACTCCATCTGTCTCATTTGACTTAGATCAAAGACTTTACTGTGCAATCACAATATGCAAAGGGGCAATATGTCACTTTTCCATTCAGGGATTTGACACTTTCTTGCCACAGTCATCCACAATATGGAATTCAACTTATCTATAGCCACAGACACATGTAGATGATGCCACCAGGCCAAAGTACAAGTTAGATTTTAGGCATTTTAGCAACATAAACAACTCTATTTAAATAAATGCATAAAAAGTTATACTGTATTTTTAAAGTAGATCTATTATGCTTTAAAGGACACATATTATGCATTTTTGTGTTGTTAGTGGCATTTAAATATGAGTACATTTGCTCTGGTAATTCATGTTTTAGAACTGTTTTTGTTTAGAACATTAATTCAATTCATTTAACGTTGATAACATGATTGCCAGTCATGAAAAGCATCAAAACGAACACCCAAAGCACTGCAAATGAAAATAAATGTAACTGATGTATCCCAGTCATTCCTCTCTCTGTTATTGGAGTAATTCAGTCCTAATTTTCTAACCAACTGCACTTGTCTCTGTGTCTGTCAGGTCTGTGCCCAGTCGCTCTCCCATGGCCCAGGGTCTGCCAGGTCGGTCTGGTCCAATCGCCTGTCAGACTCTCCCATCCAGATTTATGCACGATTATAGTGGTAATCATTTGCTTTTTCAGGCGAGTTATAGTGGTTTAATTAGAAGAGGAGAGAAGCCCCAGGGAATGCTGACAATTATAAAACACTGCTGGTGAAAACATGCATGTCAATAATGTGATTCAATTGTCTCGATAATACATTTAAAAGTCATACAAACTTCTTGGAGATAAAAAAAAAAATATCCGGATTAGATACAAAAATAAAAAAACAAACATAATACTGTGGATCTTACAGAGAGGGTTTTAATGCAAAATTGATTTGTTCAACTTTCTACAGTCTTATAATGATTTTTCATCATCAAAAACAAATTTGAAGAGGTTTTAGATGTCATCCATTCATGTTTCAGTAATTTAGCGATTCTCTCTCTCTCTTTAGAGATCCTCCATAAAAGCAGTAGTTTCATTGGTGGGATGCACGCTGATTGTGTTGTGATAGTGCTCTGAAGGGGGAGTGACATAACATAGAGAGCAAAGAGAGGAGGGACTCAGAGCAAAATGCAAAAATGAAAGTGAAACTTATTAAACATGTTAATATGTTGTTTTAAGCAAATACTGTATTTTCCAAACAACAAAGAGTAACACAGTGATCTAAATATGTCATGTGTTAGCAGTTCACACCCTAAAGTAAAATAGCACCTTTCTAAAGGTGCACTGTGAGAATTTTTGTAGGGGAGAGTCCTCTGCCTTGTCTCTATGGTGTTATGTGATGTTATTGCTTTGCTTATAATGTTTCTTTCCCGATAAAACCCACAATTTCAATGAAACGTTCTGCACCGACAAAGGTACCTACAAAAGGTTTGAACTTTGAGAGTGTTTAAACAAAGAGAAATGTGAGAAAATGTAAATTCCTGTCTGAGAAAAGTGTATAAAGTGTGCGGTGAAGGGTTTTACAGACTTAAAACATATAGAATAATTAATTATAAAAAATAAAGCTTACTACTTCACTACTTCACGCAGGTTATTTTTAGAATGTAACCCCCATGATAAACGAGGGACCACTATATACGCCAGCAGGTCAGATATGCGGAGAGGTGACCCTGCTAAGAGCAAGAATTCATGCATATTTATGAGCAATAAAAACACTAAAAAACACAATTCAATGAAATTTAATTGCAAAATGAGCACGTTTAACGACATACTGGGGAATATTCCAGGGAAAGCAATAACATCTCCAAGGAGACAAGCATGTGGTATACCCTCTACCAAAAAAAAATTACACAGTGCAGCTTTTATTTGAGGGGCCCATCGACCAAATCGGTATCTTTGCTTCACCAGGGCTACTTGGGTTATAATAACAACCAGTTACTTAGCTGACCAATAGCGTAAAAGTAGCTTACCACCACAGAGTTGGTAAATAATCTTATCTTGACAGGACTATATTTTTTAGCAGTATTAGAGAAAATGTACAAAATTTCAATAATCAGCTATAAACAAATATAAATAAATTAGCAAAATCACATGATCATTTTGTCAACAAATTCATTTCAACCCATGCAGGGTCCATTTTTTAGTGTATCCACAAATACTAAACTGACCTCTGTGTGTTCTCCCAGAGCCATGTGACCTAAGCCTGAAGTGAGAGGAAGGGAATTGGAGGGAGAAGCATGGTGGATTGTTTTTTATTGGCTTTGGCACAGCTTGTAATTGTATACAGCCTCATGTTCTGGGAGGCCCATATCCAACTGTGACATGAACCTAACATGGGGGTGGCTCAAGGACTTTTAGGACCAGAAAGGGTCCAAGTAGTGAACAATTTTGGCTTTAGAATATTGTCAATAAACTCGTAACAATGTAACAGTGATTGTAAATTGAAATGCATTCCCCTATTGAAAACTTTAACAATGGAGTCTTAACCATCAATTAACAGCAGAATGTTCTTAACACTGATAGACTTGGCCAAACTGGCAAATGTAATTTATGAATGGGAAAAGTTAAAATGTACAACAATTATGCAAACTTTGAAATAAATGGTTTGGAGTACTAACATGTCATGATAATTACTATATTAATTAACCGTTCAATATATGAAAATCTGGAACAATATTTTTTTTTTATCAGTATTTATTGTGGGTACTTTTTCTTTGCACTACTGGGAAATATTTAGTTTTTATTTTTTTAGCTATACAATAATATTTAAGCTGTAAAAGCTTGAATTCATGACTATGACTCATTATAGATGCAAACTTTGCAGTTAAGTGTTTGCAGATTTAGAATAGTTTTTGTGGTATAAATCTGCTCTTGAGTTATTCTGTCAGTGCCATAATTTGTTGCAATATTTTCATTTATCATCTATATTTACTTCAGTGATATATTGAACTTTAAAATGTATTATCGTGACAACCTATATGTCAATAGGCCTATTTTCACCATGGCATGGTAGACCAGACCAGACTAGAATAATATTGTCTTTAGCTCTTCGAACATAGGTAGGTTCCAGAGCAAAAAGTTATAATTTGGCAACTGGCCTCAGACTGCACATAGAGCAGCTGCGACTGCTGTGTTGGACCATTATTCTTGAAGAGTGAGACCACGTGTTCATACAATAGGATAGGGAAAAAGTCTACGGAGGGCTGCTGCGTCTGATGAAAATACTCAACAGAATGAATCTGGAGCACCAAGGCACCTCTGCTGCCTTCTCTGCAGTCCTCCAAGGAGGGTCAGAGCTCCTCCCATTACTTTGAATGATTTGAATTGTTGTACCCTCTGCACTGCCCTCCCTACACATGCAGTCTGAGCCAGGGGTATGGGATTACACAGACATTAAAGAGTGAGGTGTTAATTGATTTTAATAGATTCTTTTTCCACACCAAGCTTTAGTTTGTTTTCATACCCTGACAGTACCGTCTGCTCATTGGTGGTCTTCCTCTGAGTGGTCTGAGGAATTGCTGTCTGATACTACAGTGACATGTCTGGTCAGCTGATTTAAGCAGGTTTTGGTGCTGTCTTCCTACCAGTGGATGTAGGACGACGCCGCCACCTGCAGTCCGACTTCTTCAGGACAGTATCCCAGGTGTGTGAGAGTAAAAAGGCCCCCTCGTTCCGGTTTAAAGACAGATGAAACCGTATGAAAACAAACTAAACCTGGCTATGAAAAAAAAAGGATAATTTGAACCTCACTTGATTGTGTGGTGTTAATCAGTAACTAACAAATGCTTGGCTATTGTTTGTTTTCTGTTGAACCCTAACCATACTGGTCAACTTTTTTTCTTTTAATTGAACAACTTTTTTTAGTGAGATGTATTTACCTTGACATATTTCTCATGTCACGTCGCAGTAATAGTTATTTTATTAAAAGAAAATAAGAAGTTAACTATTGCTACTTGAAGGCAAGATGAATAATACAAAAATACATAGTATAATAAAAGTATAATGCTGTTTTACTGTTAAACATTTATCATTTGCAGTTTAGATTTTTTTTTTTTTTTTACCTATAAAAGTAACTTTTTTTTTTAATTTTATTTTATTTATTTTTTTATGCAAGACAGGCAAACATAGTGACCTGTTAGTGACCCATGTGTGTTAGGAAAATAAATAAATAAATGGTGTCATCTGTGAAGCCCAGTTGTTGTTGTTGTTTTGTTTTTGTTTTTTTTGTTAATGTTTTTCCTTCTTCTTTCTCCTTTATTTGTGTAGTCATGCTAAGGACTTAAGCTTACAGTGGGACAAAGTAATATTTAGTCAGCCACCAATTCTGCAAGTTTGCTCACCATTCTTGTGATCATTTTGACCCCACAGGGCAAGATCTTGGATCTGAAGAATCTCTGATAATCTCCCTCGATCTGGAGCCCCAGATCGAGGGAGATTATTTTGTATATCTTCCATTTTCTAATAATTGCTCCCACAGTTGATTTCTTCACACCAAGCTGCTTACCTATTTCAGATTCAGTCTTCCCAGCCTGGTGTAGGTCTACAATTTTGTGTCTGGTGTCCTTTGACAGCTCTTTGGTCCTGGCCATAGTGGAGAGTTTGGAGTCTGACTGTTTGAGGTTGTGGACAGGTGTCTTTTAAGCTGATAATGAGTTCAAACAGGTTCCATTAATACAGGAAACGAGTGGAGGACAGAGGAGCCTCTTAAAGAAGTTACAGGTCTGTGAGAGCCAGAAATCTTGCTTGTTTGTAGGTGACCAAATACTTATTTTACCAAGGAATTCACCAATTAATTAATTAAAAATCCTACAATGTGATTTCCTGGATTCTTTCCTCCAATACTGTCTCTCATAGTTGAAGTGCACCTATGATGAATATTACAGGCCTCTCTCATCTTTTTAAGTGGGAGAACTTGCACAGTTGGTGGCTGACTAAATACTTTTTGCCCCACTGTACCTATTCTAACAACTTTGTTCATCTGCTCAAATGAGTCTATTATTTATATACAAAAGGCATAGACTGTCTCCCACACAGCCACCTCCTGTATGTCACTGCACAATGTGTGTGTCCAGCAGAATCCCTGAGCGATGCACCTGCAGCACAGTGCCAGCACAGGGGGGATAAGGAGGATTACAGTATCTGGGTTCTGTGGGTGTGATAGCGGCTAGGTTCAGTGAAGGCCAGTCAGACCACAGTACATTGAAATGCATTGCACACCTTTAGTTAGGTAATATTTGTAATGCAGATGACAGTAAGGGGCTCCATCTGTTTATATAGTAAATGGGAGCTTTTAGTTTGATGGTAGTGTAGGAAGGAGATTACTAGATGAAAGAGCTATGCCTTTCTCGTTGACAGAGTTTATATGCAGACTACACCATTATCTGTTCAGAGATTTATTATGAACAAATGTTGTTTTCTATTGTATTTATACAGTACTTTATTCGAGAAACAACAATAGTTTTAAGTTGGCTCATTGCATTTTGTTATTTTAAACGTGTCCTTTATTTGTTAAAGTGATAAATGTAGTGATATTGAAAAAAAAAAATAAAATAAATTATAGGCCTGCATATTTTGGTCAACAGTAGCAATACAAATCCATAAATAAGTCCAGTTAAAACATGCAATGGAGTAAAAAGTACAGATACCTGCTCTCAAATGTAGTGAAATTAAAGGAAAAAATATCCACTGTAAAATTGACTTAAGTAGAATTTTTAGGTATCTGTACTTTACCGCTTGTACTTTCTTACCTTTTACCACAATGAATATGTAAGAACTACCAATGACACCGACAGAATCTTATAATGCTAATGGGACAAAGTGCTTAGAAGTTGAGCACATTTTTATGCAGTGCAGTTTCACAAAATGAAACATCTGGCAGGTGCAGGGGGTCATGTCCGTCCAGACTGGGATGTGATTACACTGCCCTGTGGTGTAGTGACCTCTAGGTGTACACAGGTGTTTGAGACCTGAAGGTCAGAGGCACCCAAATGGTGTGACACTGTGCTAATAAGGACCATAGCCATGTCCGAATTCAATGGCTGCACCCTTCAAAGGGCTCTTTGAGGGTCCTGGCAGATTAAAGGTGCTTTTCTGCGTAACCTCTGTTGAATTGGGACACGGCTTATGTGTCATGTGTGGACTCAAACATGCAAGTGGGAGGAAGGGATGATATAAGGTGTTTGGTAGGTTTTAAATGTGCTACCAAGCTGTTGGTTTTGTCAAGATGGTGCCCTAATGTCTCTCACCTGTGTCTCATTCCTCTGACAATGGGCTAACAAAAGGCAAAGGAGAACACAGGGTAAATATGCACACACAGTGTCATGTCCTGTTTCCATTTTGGATTCCTGTGTTTAATTTTACTTCTGGTCTTTGTTAATGTTTACATTAAAGAACATTTTCAAGTTTCAAGAGCAGTCCTGCATTTTTGGGCATTTCCCTCAGTTTAAAATGTGACAATGTTTGTGTGCCACCTAAACTTAAACGGCTCAAAAGAGTTTACGTTTTCCAATTTGGTTCCCTGTTGGCCACCTATGCTTTATAAGGTCAATTTTAATCATGTGTTCTTTTGGTAAACATTATATATATATATATATATATATATATATATATATATATATATATATATATATATATATATATATATATATATATATATATATATATACACATACATACATATATACATATATATGTATATATATATATATATATATGGTTACCTCTTATATAGCGCTTTTCCACCTTCAAGGCACTCAAAGCGCTTTACAACAAGGAACCAGTCACCCATTCACACACACATTCATACACCAGTGTTCGCAGACACTGGGGGCGAGGTGGGTTAAGTGTCTTGCCCAAGGACACAACGACAGCATTCATCTGTGAGGGTTGGAATTGCACCGCCACCTTCAAGTCAGTGGATTTAACCACTCAACCAATGATGTTTATGTAGAGAGCGGGATTTGAACTTGGATCAGTGGACAAACACCCAACCAACTGAGCTACTGGAATAGATTATATATATATATATATATATATATATATATTATATATATATATATATATATATATATATATATATATATATATATATATATATTATAAATTTACTTTGGTTCCATTTTTGTCACATCCACTTCAGCCAATTTTAAATCATGTTTTATTTTTTTTTATTTTTTTTTTTTTAAGCTGAAACTCTAATTTTGGTGTTACTTGCATATATATATATATATATATATATATATATATATATATATGTGTGTGTGTGTATATATATGTGTGTGTGTATATATATATATATATATATATATATATATATATATATATATATATATATATATATATATATATATATATATATATATATATGTATATATATATATATATATATATATATATATATAATGTTTAAATAATTTTTTTTTTTTTTTACCCCAGACATTATTTATTTATATTATTTTCATTATAAAAGAAGTATTTAAGAAGTCTAAGTGAATTACATAAATGCAATAAAATGTCAGTTAATATTTCATTAATGAGTTCTGTACTTTTGATTTATGATGCTATCTCAGATTGACTGGAAAAAAGTTTAAAAAAAAATAAAACCTGAGGATTTTTTTTTTCTTCCAGAGATGCCATCTTCACCCAGGTATTAAACATATAGGGTGCCCATTAAGTTTCTTGACAATTAAAAAAATATATATTACAAAGGCAATTGATAAGATATCTTAATCAGACTTGTTCTATTGTGCACAATGGTTTCCAAAGTTTGTTTTGTTTTTTTTACCTCATTTAATACACCTCTATATGGGCCATATTAATTGCACGAAGCACATCAAAACAGTACTTGATTTCTTGCCATGTTTGCTGTAGCATAGCCTCATCAATAGCTGCTTTAGTTCAGTAATGTCCCAGATCTTGGTTCAGTAGACGACATCTTTAGCATAGCCCCATAGAAAGAAATCCTTCTCTTGAGCAGTAGCCATTTCATAGGGGTTCATTCAAAAGGATGTCTCTTTAATCTACAGGATGTCTGAACTACAAAAATGCAATGTGATTAAAAACTTTTACAACCACTGAGTACAACAACAAGTCAAGTAGAACAAGTCTGACTAATATATCTTATCAGTTGCTTTTGTAATTAAACTTTAAAATTGTAAGGAGACTTTAAGGACATCCTGTACAATTGTCAATGTCCAGCTAGTGGAACAACGCATGCAAGGAACACTATCGGTTTCAGCGATTAAACATCTTTTCTCTATGTAATTAGCTATTTATTAGTTGGTTAAATAAAATAAGAAACAATAATACTCATGATAAAATTGCTACGTGCCATAGACAAAAATCTCTGTTGTTATTATTCTAGCCATTTTGACAGTTATTAATTATGGTTCAAGCTGTAAACTTTAAACAACCTTTGCGCTCAATAAGGTCTGAGGTGATGATGTATATATTAGCCTAAAACGCTGGCTACTCTAGAGGTGAAGTTGGAAGCATGCAGCATAATCTATAGTATTGAATAGAAGATGGATGAATCCTTGCACCAGCAACTGGTTTCAATAAATAGCCTGGCATCTTTTGTTGTTTTTTTGGAAGGAAAGGGGATGATGGACCTTTGACACAGTTTTACCTTAAAATAGGTCAATGTCAGAAATGCCTCAACACAGAGCACATGTGAGACTGCACTGATCAAAGTGCATATATCTTGTAAAGTGATAAATCGTAAAAGGTCTATCTTTGGCCTGTGTTGCGGTTCACATTGATATTCTGTCCATGGGTCAACCTTGCCACTGGAGGTTGACGTTACAGTAAAGATTGTAACCAGGAAGTAATGAGGGGCCCGGACACAGGACACAAGGAGATTAGAGCCAAGGGTGAGTGGGGAGGACACATGCTGATGACATCAAACAGTCAGCTCCTGTCCAACGGCATGTGGAACACTGGGAGAAGCACACATATAGAAACAGATCTGCATCCCAGCCACACTTGTATGTCTGTTATAATCACGTATGATTTATGACACTGTGCATGTCATGTTTAATGTATCACCTGTCTGTTTGTCATTCTTTGAGATTTTATATCTGTACTTTTAAAAGAAAATTGTGTTTGTGGCTGTAGTTTGACAACATTTCGCTACTGGTGCACACATTGTTTTGTTTATGAGAGTTTTGAGAGTCGTACAAAAGCTTCTCACAGCAGTTTTAAGGCCATCTCATCAAGACGGTTTGGCACTGTCATAGCAGAAGTGCCAAAAGCCTGTGTTTTCAGCATAGGTACAAGAATGGAAGAGCTTTTTTTTTACCATAAGTATAGACAGGTCTCTGCCTTTCTGTTCACGGAAACCCCTGTATCTCTCCAAACTCACTAATAACCTGCTACAGCCGCCACCTTTCTGCAGATGAAGCTCCCATTGAGAAAAGCCTTTTCAAGGCATGCAGAGTTCAGAGTGTGTTGATGGGTGCACTCGACAAGTGTCAAGTGTGCCCTGATCTTTGCTTCCAACTTACCGACAAACATACTAGTTATTGTGGTTCATTCACATGATAAAAGGAGTTTGCTATATTTAAGTCAGTTATTAAAGTCAGTTTTCTTGGCCAGAAATAACATTTGTTCAGTGAACTTTAGTAACATATTATGGTAGTTACATATCATATAATTTCAGCATAGTGGGAAAATTGTCCTGTTTTGCATATTCATTAGGTGCATATGCTACATTTGCACTTCAGCCTTTTACAGTTTAGAGAGATGCAGCACCTTCTTTTTGCTGTTTTTCATCAGACTGTTTTGGTTGTGCACATATTAGTAAGTCTGGCCCTACATTGGATATTCAGTTGTCACCCTTATAATGTTCAGTTCTGTGTCATGTCGTCTTGTGATTGTGTCACTGAAAAAACATGATAAATAACACAGAGTAGTACTTTGAGGTTAGGTGTATAGTATATCATAATGAAATATTTATTATTAACTATAATAAGTTCCCCCGTGAGTTCTTTCCTGTCTGATAAACTTATGAGTTGTTTGGAATATCAGACATTGCCAGTAGTCCCCTGGAACCTACGTCATACACATGATTCAACAACAAAACAACTTGCAGAGGTAGGAAAACTACTGTCTAAAAATGACTGGTGGAGTTGTCAAGAGGATTCAAGGCAACTCTGGTAATTATCATGAATATTTTGTCTGACAGTATACAAATGTAGAAATGAAAATGTGCAAAATAACAAATGTAAACCTGATATTTTAAATGTAAAGTTGCACTATGTAGCTTTTCTGGTGCAGTGTCAGCCACCTGCCTTCCACCATTCCATGGAAAAAAGTGTTTTTGGACACACACATACACATACACATACATACATACATACATACATACATACATACACACATACATACATACATACATACATACATACATACATACATACATACATACATACATACATACATACATACATACATACACACACACACACATATATATATATATATATCCTCCTGACTACCAGAAGAAAAAAATGTTGTCCAATCACCTTTATTTTAAAATTCTCTCATCTTTGTAAGGTAATTAGAATACTGAAAACATTTTTTTTCAAAAAAATGTTTTTATTTTCCAGATATCATCTGTCCACTACATTTTTGAAACACTTTCATACTACACTAAAAAAACTGTTAAAATTAATTAGACAATGTTTTAAATGTGTTGTTTAAAGACTTATATTAAATATGCCATCAACATTTCAAGCCAAAATTTGCTCAATAAAAAGTAAAATGCACTTATTTTTCCCATTCCCCCTTATTTTTTTTATTGTTCCCATGAAATTTGCTTGGAGTGATGGACGGCATTTTCCTTGATGGAAAAAAAAAACAGGTACCAAAGCCCCACCCCCTTCACATTTGGTATCATTGAAAAGTCCTAAACGTCCTCTGTAGATGTCAAAAGGACTTATTTCAGTTGTATGCACTGCGTTGGAGATATTCAGGTTTACTTATGTCCTCTAGAGAGGACAAATTTGAACTACTGGTAGTCAGGAGGATATATATATATATATATATATATATATATATATATATATATATATATATATATATATATACATACATACATACAAGATACTGCGCAGAACTCTCAAGCTCCCAGGCCTCTGGTAAAGGATCTGGAAAAGAGGGGATGAGACCACCTGCGGAGGGTGAGGATGAGATAATGTAATAGATAGCTATAGATATACTGTGCACCTTTAAGATCACAAGGATGTTAAATAAGCAATCCTTAATATAAAATATGATGTTGACACTTTAAAATAAGTGTAAAAGTAAAGTATTGTATATCAGTGGGTTTCAGACTAATGCAAAATCAGCACCATTGCCATGGCAATTAGCAATTCAAAGCAAAAATTATATCTTTTGAATGATAAAAAGTTCTCAAAATACGTTTCAGAATGATGAAAAATTAGTACTGCTGTCATTGCCATTAACAGTTCAAACCAAAATGTTACATCTTTTGAATGGGAATAAGTCCTCAAAATGTTGCATATAACAGGCATCCGTTATATTAGAATTTTTATCTTTCATTTTTTAATCAATGCACATTTATATGTTTGTTTAATGTTATGTATTCTTAAGATGGACCAACTTTTTAAATATATATACATTTTTATATTTATATTTTTATTATAAAATAAATATTTTGAATGCAACTGTGAAAGTAAAAAAAAACATGTTCAAATCTGAGCTTTTTAGAGTGAGATCATTGCCATAGAAAATAGTTTAGTCTCTAGACACATACTTGAGTTTATTCTACCAGTTGTGACAAATGTAAAGTCTAACACTTAAATTCACCCTCACAGCACTTCGCCTGTGTATCTTTCCTTAATTCCCTATGAAATGCCCATAAATATATTTATTGGTTAGTGCATTTCCTGTGATAAAAGCACTCTGCTGTTTTCACACTGAAATGACTGTGTTTTCTTCAGTCACATTAGCAGGATATCAGAAGAGCTGTGCCCGGGCTGCTATAGTACATCGTGTTTTATATCCACACTTAATAAGAGCCACTAAAAGCCCTCCTTTCACCACACTGCGTGATTTCCAATAAAAGCTGACACGGAACACAATTCTGCCAAGACTTAAGTTGGCCCCTCCCCAGTACCGCACACACAAACCCATACATTTTCTTAGATCCGTATACTGTCCTTATATAACCTCCCGTACTGCTAAAGAGCCCAAATAAAGCTGCGCTCACGTCATAAAGCCAATGGTTTGAGAAATGGCTGCTGACTTATCATCTATCTCTGGGCACCTCTGAGCAGCTCGGCTAATCCAACAGAACTTCTGAATAAGACAAAAAATGTACAGTACAGATTTAAAGGTGCGCTATGAGTCTGCCACCTGCTTGTTTCTATGGTGATGCTGTTCCTTTGGTACAATGAAAAAGAACTGTGAGCCAGCTCCCTCTTGAAGATGCATGTTTAATGTCACACTCTGGAACATTGCATATATGGACTTCTCCTGATCTACTTAAAGAACACATGCATTATTTGTATCGTTGCTGGTCTTCACACATCCTTTGCTTTGTTATTTTATGTCTTAGAACTTAAAATAAAGTCCATATATTGAAAAATAAAAGGAAACAAATGTTTGTTAATTGAACAATTTTTTCCAGCTTGTGCGTGCCGCATAGTGGTCTGGAATTACCAGGGAAGAAAACCAATCTTAGACAATTGCTGGGTTTCAGGTGACATCTCAACATTCTATAGGCCAATATTATTCAATACAAATGGGGAACAGATGAAATGAGTATAGTTAAAATGCTGATTCTTGTTGTAATAGTGAGTTAAAGGGTCTAGTCAATGCTCGAAATTATTGGGTTCAGCATTTGTGAATTTACCTTTACCTTTCATGGCAAAGTACAATATAATTAATGGGAACATCTGTCTCTTGCCCTTGCCCCTCAGCTGGGAGTATTATCAAATTCTAGAGTAAGAAAACCACCAATAATGAACATGCCTTGACATAAAAATGTGTATATATATATATGGCTTTGAAATAATTCAGAGATGTTTTGCCATCCATCTTACATCAAAATTGGTCCAGTGAATATCTCCCAGTACAAGATGGCGCAGTAACCATGAATTGTTATCTTCCACTGAGAGTCGTGGAAGTGGAAGTTTCCAATCCACACCAGCCAGCAAAAAAGACACTACTCAGAAAACATGGCATGGTGCCGGGGGACAACTTGTTAGGGGACAAAAGGAGAAGGCACAGATATGTTAAGTGAGTGAGACAGCGGTGTTGTAGAGTCACAGTGGAGCAGACAGTAACAGGCAGGCAGGGGGCATCCCGGGGGGGACATGAGACGTATGCTCCGGGACAGAAAAGGTCTTAACCCCCCCCCCCAAGTGGTCAGCATTTAGGTAAGCGCTGTGTCACGTCAGACTGTACATACTATAGTGAGTGAAAGGCAAAACTGTGCTGCAAAAATAAGCACAGGAAATGGAAAATGATTTAATGTTCATGATCTGTGTAAACCCTCGGTCATCCAGGTCTGATCCATAGCAAAAGACGAAGTTCAAATCTGTCAACTGGACAAATTGTTGTAGGAGTGAAGACGTTTCACTGTTCATCCAAGCCGCTTCTTCAGTTCTGATCAGATTGTTGGTGACCACTGTCTTATATCTATCTGCAGGGAGGGGCTAACTACACTGAAACTGTAAACGTCCCCAGTTTCAGCTGAAACTACCCTATTCAGCCCTTAACGACCCTGCTATTGTTCTCATTGTTCTGGGTCTGAGGATGGAGTTGTAGATGGGGAAGAGATTATGTCTCAGGCCCCCATTCCTGTTTAAGGAAGGATTCTCTTTTCTAACAAAAATAGCTTCTTTAACTCCCCTCTCAAACCATTTCTTTTCTCTGGCTAGGATCTGAACTTCACTATCTTCAAAGGAGTGGTTAGTGGCTTTGAGATGTAGATGCACGGCGGACTGGGGTCCAGAGGAGCTCTCGCGCCGGTGTTGGTACATCCTCTTGTGGAGTAGCTGTTTAGTTTCTCCAATGTAACGCTCACTGCACTCTTCACTACACTGAATAGAGTAGACTACATTACTTTGTTTGTGGCTTGGGATTTTGTCCTTTGGGTGAACAACTAGTTTGGGTGAACTAGTTGTTTACAGTTTCAGTGTAGTGAGCCCCTCCCTGCAGATAGATATAAGGCAGTGGCCACCAGCAACCTGATCAGAACTGAAGAAGTGGCTTGGATGAGAGGCGAAACGTCTTCGCTCCTACAATGATTTGTCCGGTTGACAGATTTGAACTTCGTTTTTTGCTTAATGTTCATGACAAATCTAATATCTCAAATGTATCAGAATGTATCTGTGTTTTTTATGTGGGTACTTAGGAAGAACATTTACACTGCTTTCATACAGGTAATGATGTACTATATATATATATATATAAAAATTAAATTATAATAATATTAATATAATTTTAATTTCTCCAGCTTAACATTCTCAGGTGGTCTTATCCCCTCTTTTTTCCACGCTCGGCACCTCTGCGCACTATCTTTGCTGTTCCTAGTAGTGCACTCCTCTGGACTGAGATGTCTGATGTTTGTCCTGGGATCTGCTGTAGCCACTCCATTAGTTTGGGGGTCTCTGCCCTGAGTGCTCCGATGACCACGGGTACCGCTGATGCCTTCACCTTCCAGGCCTTCTCTGTTGTTTATCCACCACCACTATGTCCGGTTCGTTCGCCATCACCATTCTATCAGTCTGTATCTGAAAGTCCCACAGGATCTTGGCTCGATCCCACCTCGTTTCCCACCTTGACCTGGCGGTTTCCAGTCCGTACTCTGTACAGATGTTTCTGTACACTATGCTCGCCACTTGGTTATGCTGCTCCATGTATGCTTTTCCTCCCCAGCATCTTACACCCTGCAGTTATGTGCTGGATTGTTTCAGGGGCCTCTTTGCACAGCCTACACCTTGGATCTTGTCTCGTGTGGTAGATCCACTGCCTGAGACATTTGCTGAGAACATCATCTGTTGGGGCCTTGTCCTGGATGTACTTGTGGATCTTGGATGTTTCATCCTGGACTGTGGCTCTCACACTCACTAGTCCTCGGCCTCCTTCCTTACGTCCCGCGTACAGTCTCAGGGTGCTGGATTTGGGTTGGAACCCGCCATGCATGGTCAGGAGTTTTCGGGTCTTAACATCTGTGGTCTGTATCTCCTCCTTTGGCCAGCTTATGATTTCTGCTGGGTATCTGATTACTGGCAGGGCGTAGCTGTCAGTGACGTGCAGTCAGTTGAGGCAGGTGAGGCAGTGGCTCACCTGTCATCACAGAGAAAAAATAAATGAAAGAGTTATATTTATCCAATGATTTGTACTATAAATTTATTTTCTATTTAACTTTGCAATTTTATTCTTTTTTACTCAAAATCGCTGATTTTTACGTTTACCGTTGAAAACCTGAGAAAAGAAATGCAGTGAGGCATGGCTCACCGCGCTCTGACTGTGCTGTAGCTAAGCTGCTGCTTTAACCCTTTATGGGCTGAGCACATTACAGCGGCTGTGAATAGGCGCCGGGTGAGACGTGCTTCACCAGTTACCCTGCCTCAAGTTAGGGGGCGCTCGTGAGCACAGGGATTCTTGTAACTCCCGCAGAATAGTGACAGCAAACTACAATTTAGAGTTAGCAAGTCAACTTTAGCAGTTAACTTTTTTCTTCGTGTCTGGCCCTTAAAAGGAGGAAGATTACATATTAAAGCTCAAACAGTTTTCTAAACTGGACTTTCAGTTGAAGCAGGAGGTTATAATTAAAGGAAGACCAACGCTAAAGGAGCTAATGGATTGATCCAGACCCGGGACGAAAGACTCGCTCACACAGGTAAGAAATTTAATGACTTCAATCCACTGAAAATTGGGGAACCAGAATAAGGATAAAAAACAATACAACAATACAATACTTTTTATTTCATACTATTAGATCAGTGGTTCTTAACCTGGGCTCGATTGAACCCTCGGGGTTCGGTGAGTCACTCTCAGGGGTTCAGCGGAGATCAAGACACGCACCCGACTCATATGATTCGTGATGAGATGCTTGTCCATCACTGGCTGCAGGTGACCACGCTGCTTGGCCAGTCTGTGCTGCAGAGAATTTAGTGACTCAGTAGTCAACTTGTGACTGTCGTGATGGTTTGTCGTGTGATTTCTTTTTTAACTCTATAGTGTCAGATTCTGTCACCGCCAATAGACTCGCAGACTGCGAGCGTCTCCAGACGCCGTGTCCCAGTTCGACAAATGCACCCCATTGATGTGCCTATCGAAGTACCCGCCCAACTTAAATGCCCCGTTCAAACAGCACATTTAAGTCGTGTGGGTACTTCGACCCGCACTTTGGACAGTACATCGAAGGGTGCATTTGTCGAATTGACGCCGTGTCTCAATTCGCCAAATGCACCGCTCGATGTGCTGTTCTCACGGCATGAGACACGGAACAGACTTTGCTGTGAAAATGACATGAGGGTGGCATAAGGTGAAGCTGCATTTCTGAACTAGTCTCAAAGGCAACAGCAGAAGTCACACTGACACCTGGTTTATATGTTTGTAAATCTGATTGTGAGAACATCAGTGCCTCACCAGCCATGAACCTCACTGCACGTCACTGGTAGCTGTTTATTGCCGTGGTCTTGTTCTTGCCATTGAGCTGACTCCTTACGACTTGCCTTACTCGTCTGAGGTATTTGGCCGTGGCTGCTTTCCTTGTTTCCTCTTCAAGGTTGCCATTTGCTTGTGGGATACCAAGGTACTTGTAACTGTCCTCAATATCTGCTATTGTTCCTTCTGGGAGTGAGACCCCTTCTGTGTGGACTACCTTTCCTCTCTTTGTCACCATCCGGCTACAATTGTCAAGCCCGAATGACATTCCAATGTCTGTGCTGTAGATCCTGGTGGTGTGGATCAGTGAATCGATGTCTCGCTTGGAGCCTTTGTTTGGCAGTTTCCAGTGCTTCAGGTATGGGCATCTGGCTGTACCTCTTGGGTACTTGTTTTTTCACTGCACCTCTCTGGGCCTCTGACAGTTGGCTCACTTCTCTCCACACTGCCTTGATTTTAGCCTCTAACCGTCATTTCCAGGGTGGGTATTGTTTCTCATGGCTCCCATGGTTGCTCTTATATCCAAGAATCTCTAGTATCACTGCTGCTGAAGTGTATATCAGCTCATTGGTTTCTGTGATGGTTGAGGTAGGGATCGCTCTCAATGTTGCATTCACATCTTCTAGGAGGCTTTCAGATGGTGTATGTATGTATATATATATATATATATATATATATATATATATATATATATATATATATATATATATATATATATATATATATATATATATATATATATATATGTGTGTGTGTGTGTGCATATGCATATTGGGATAAAAATATATATATATACATACATACATATATATATACATATAAATATATATATACATATATATACATATATATATATATATATATATATATATATATATATATATATATATATATATATATATATATATATATATATATATGTGTGTGTGTGCATATGCATATTGGGATATTGGGACAAAGTTAGCCATTGCGACTAAGTTAGCCATAGCATTTGTAGGTATATTAACATTTAGCTTGCCATGATTTTTTTCTGTGTTGATGACACTACCTCTACCTCAGAAGTTTGCTAGTACATGTCCAAAAGTAATGAGCGTTGATTGGACCACACTCTGCACTTTTTGTTAAATGCCAATTTGCTGTACACATTTGTGTCGTGTCTAAAAGTTAGCTGGCTCTGTAATACTGAATGCTATACATGTTTTACCACCAAGCTAAAAGCTGCTGCTTCAGTCTTTTCTAAAGTTTAAATAAAAAAAAAACATTTTTAATGCTGGACAACCATAACAATACAATTTACCAGGTAAATTGGAATTCATTATGACCATTGTGTACACAGAAATGAATGTAACTAGCTAGTGAGCTAATTTGAGTCCTGGTTTATATTATACAGGCCAGGTAACTTTGACTGATGGCGAGCTAGAAATTGTCCTGGAGCCGGACCACGAAAGAACCTACAGTTACCACTCTGCTGGTCTGGTAGGAGGCTTCAGCAGCCTTGTTCCCCTCCACCTTCCCATTCACTCATTCACTCACTCACTCACCTGCACACTCACGGACAATCGCAACCTCATGAACTATTATGAAATGGACCTTTCTACACCAGAAGCATAACATTGTGGCGTGCTGGACATTTAGTGTTTTTGCGCCTGGTTTATGAACTCTTATAAGTGTGCATTCTGCTCTTCGTCAAAATGTGTGATGTGATTTGTTGCCAAACCAATGGTTTCAACTCTCAGGAAACAATATTGCTGTAAACTGTTATTCTATATTATGAATGTTGTAATTGATCAATCAAAGTTCTTAATGCAAAGTACTTAACCTCTTTTCAAATTCTGCAGACTGTAAATATTGGGGTTTTCCACTGTATTTTTGTCATAATTTTCACAATATATGGTACCAACCGCACCTTAATTTCAGTTGTCTGTGTGTTATTCACTGCACCATTCCTCCCAGAGCCGAACCTAGCTTTTGACCCGCAGTCAGATCCTCCACTAGCTAAACAACACTACAACACTACAAAATGTAATTCTGGTAATCAGCCTGTTTACCCCGGTTACATTTACCTGAGTTACTCTCCTAATGATAATTAGACAGCACTAAGGCTATGTCAAGTCATTAGCTGGGAAACATCTTTTGTTTAGCTTGAATCTCATGTGCAAAAATTGCTAGTGCAACAATGTTTAGCTGTTCTTCTCTGGAGGATTTGGGCAAAGAACTAGCATGATGGGATTATTTTGGCTGTGTCCACTCTGTTCCAGTGCAGGTATGTAGTCTAGTCTGACGGTCACATGGGTTTTATGTTTGCTACGCAAATTTCTGTGGCTAAATGCGTTGCCACCTTCCAAAATATGCTTTAACTGTTATGTGCTTTAATCAGAATCTACCTGAAACGAGCAAATAAACTTTTATGTGGATTAAGGGTTATGCAAATCTTTTTAAGTATTTTAATAAGGTGACTAAAACACAACTTGTGTGCTAAATTCATTGTCAATAAAAAGTCTTACAGTCCCTACATCTACATGCACATTAAGAAAACCGCATAACTGGCCTAGTCCAATTAATCACAATTCATGGGTTTAGGTGCATTTTGATAAATCTGTTTTAAGTTGTCATCATGAATCAAATCTCAGAGATCTCAAAAACTCATCTGGAGAAGCCGATATGTACTCTGATGCCCACTGCATGTTAACAGTGCAGTCTGGTATATGTATGATAGTAATTTTTCATTAGTACTTTAACTGCAAAGTTTTCGTACGACTGCTAAATGACTAGATGCCCCTGAATGCCTCCATGCATTTGGAGTTCTCTGTTCGTGTAAATGTAGTGAGTGTACCCAAACATATACTGAAGTTACTTAAGTTTGACCTTATGAGACCATGAGAAAATTCTTTAAAAATAACTTTGAAGAACATATCAATCATCACATATCCAACATTTCTGCAGATAACTTCATTTCATGTTGTGATTTTGAACAACAGACAAGGTTAATTAAACTACCTTACATTCTTTTAGAGTTTAGTGGCGCATGCTGCATGGCTACAATGATTAAAGACCATGGTTCCTGTTGGGGTCATGGTCCACTGCGCCCAAGAGTGAAGACTACAGTGCAAGAGGCAAATTATAAACCGCTTAAACTGAGGTAGGTGCCGTGAACAATGTCATACGGTTGAAGGTCTCCAGTTAGTGCACCAAAGAGAAGTACTGAAAAGAAAGTAGTTGTATGGAGTATCAGAATGAGCACAGTAGGGAAATACACAGGGGTGAGCGGACTGATTAAAAAGGTGAACAATAAATGGGGTGAGAAAGTTTGCCTTGTCCCAGAAGGAGGAGAGTGGAACAGATGGCATGCTTTGAGGGAGGTTGCTACTGAGACTTTGATGCAATACTTGGATTTACATTTTACATCTATTCTGCAGAAAGAGACTGTCTGCTCTATCAGAACATGCTGTAAAAATATGTAGTCTGTATTTATTAAAAGCACTTTTTTCAGTTTTTGCTTGTTACATGTTGTATATTTACTCTAGTTTTCATTTCTTAGGCAAAGTAGTAATCATCCAAGGCATTTTTTTGAATCAATATGGTATATCAGAAACGTGGCATGTAGTTAGTTGTGCCCCTTTAAATTTCTTTGATTTGAGGTAAATAAACGTAAACACAAAGTATTGTTTGTGATGCCGAACTTGGCATTTGTATTGCATTAGGCTCACTGCATGATTTGAAATATATTCTTATCTGAGGAATGGATTGAAAATATACTAGCACAATGGAGTGGCAGTTTGCACTCACTCTTCACAGCAAGATTATCCTGATCTTGAAATCTGGACCAGGAAGGGCCTTTCTAGATTTAAGATTTGTGGATTTATTGTATCGTATTTCCCAGACTATACGTCGCTCTGGAGTATAAGTCGCACCAGCAAAAAAATGCATAAGGCAAGTTGTAATAATAACAATAAAATGGAGAACAGGCTGAATAACAGTACAGCATGCTAGCGTAACACATTTATAAAGCCACATGAAGCATAAACCGCAAACTGAATATGTGTCCGGTATGTTAACGTAAGATATTAACAGTTAATCAGATAACTAAAGCATAAAAAACAAGCTAACAAGTTTACTCTCGATCTCACTCACTAAATCCACTCATCAAATCACTAAATTCTTCACCATCGGTGTCACTTCTGAACAACTCCGTCAACAGGAGTTTGCATTGATGCACCGGTGTGGGGAGTGGAGGGTTAAGGGGGACCTATGTGGAAGGACGGTGGAGAGGGGGGCAGTGCTCGTTCAGGAGTCTGATTGCTTGGGGGTAAAGGCTGTTACCCATTCTAGTGGTTCTAGCCGGAAGTGACCTGTGACTCTGTCCAGAAGGCAGCAGGTGGAACAGGCAGTGTGCTGGATGGGAGTGATCTCTGAGGATGTTGAGAGGTGTACACAATGGCACAGTACAGTTTCTGTGTGGAGTTTTTATGTTCTTCCTTTGGCATCTTCTTCAGGCGCTCAATAGGTTGCATTCACATTGTAGAACTTGATGACGTAATTTCACAATGATCCGCTCCTGTGTACTGTAACGGTCCTGTCTGTCTGCCCCGCTGGGGGTTCTGATCCTTCCTGCCCGTCCTGCTGTCCTGCTCTCCTGCCTGCTTGTCCTGCTTATCTGCCTGCCTTGACCCTGCCTGTTTGCCCCGCCGGGGGGTTCCGTTCCCATTCCTACCTGTCTGCCCCACCGGGAGGTTCTGCCCCTGACCCTGCTCCTAGCCCTGCTCCGGACCCTGCTCCTGATCCAGCTTAGTTTCAGTTCTGCCTTTTGTTTGCTGCCTCCCTGGTTAGCTCTGCACCTGTTCCCAGTTGCTAATTGGGGGGAAGCCTATATATTCTGTTCCCAGTTCTTTTTAGTTTGCCGGATTCTTGTTTTTGTTGCAGTTGAAGATGTTGTAGTTTCAGTTGGTTCCTGAGTTTGTTCACCTGTTTCTTCACAGAGGACATGCAGGCTCTGCATCAGTTTTTTGTAATAAATCTGATTTTGGCACTTTAAGTCGGACGTTATCCTTGTGCTGCATTTGCACTACACCTACGTGACAGAAAGAAATATCCAAACTTATGATCCATAAATGTAAAAGTGATATGCTATGGATCAGCTCAACAAACTTGTCACATTAGTCTCAATACCAAATGTGTGAAAAGATCAGCCCACAAGGTTCTAAAAAGAGATGGTTCAAATGCAGCCCCCTCCTCACACTGACTGTGTCTTTGCTAATGTGCATATTTAAACCACAGATCAAAGTGGATATCCTGCTGTGACACTGGTTTGGCAATAACATGTCATAGAATGAGTCAACATGCTTTGGTTTAGTGATAATATGGTGAACATCCATGAGGCTTTGGTTCAGATGTGCATAGCTATAAATATATTCTTACACCAACCTACAGTCAAAGAGTAAGAATTGAAAAATATGAGTTGTGACACGGATCAAATGTGCAACAAAAAAAAAAAAACCCATTACATCCCAAAAATGCTTTGCATATTTATGGGTTTGGTTACTAAAGGTGTGTGTTTTTTGGGCTTTTAACAATGCTATATTAAGTTATATCAATAACATATCTGGTGTTGTGTTTTACATCATTCAAATTTGTTTCATTAATACATTAAAGTTGTTGTCTTTGAACGCTCAAAAATGTCTTAATTGTTGCATCACAGGTGAAACCATGGACTTCTTCTACACAGTTTTAAGCCCATAACCCATCACCAAACTGTGGTCTAATACACGAAGAACACGTGGCTCTATTAGAATCGCACTAATGGATCATAAGGACTCCATTTGGTTCAGATTGTTCATTCCCGTTGCTGACAGCAGAGATGGCTCCAGTGCCGAAATGCCTCATCGGAAACTGAGGAGAAGTTTGTAAAGTGTGTTTTCTTATGTAGACATTATTTTAAGATATTGAAAATGTGAAATCCTTATCGCAGGGCAATGTTTTAAAAAAAGTAAAAGTGTAAAGAGGCGGTATTACACTTCTATACTATGTCTGGGTAATCCCTCAGTTGTCCAGTTATGATCCACAGTAAAAGAAAAACACTGTCATGTGGACAAAAAGTTTTTGTTCAGTTGAGGTCCAAAAGGAATCACATTTTTCCCCCATATTGATTATTCGGATTGATTTGACCAATAATTCCAGAGAAGTCCACATTTAAAATTAAGAATGAGTTTCTACAATACATTAAGGATAAAAGAATGTGCGTGTTACTGCTACCGTGGGGCAAAAAAGTATTTCAGTCAGCCACCAATTGTGCAAGTTCTCCCACTTAGATGAGAGGCCTGTAATTTCCATCATAGATGCACTTCAACTATGAAAGACAGAATGGGGAGAAAGAATCCAGGAAATCACATTGTAGGATTTTTTAATGAATTAACTGGTAAATTCCTCTGTAAAATAAGTATTTGGTCACCTACAAACAAGCAAGTCTCTCACAGACCTGTAACGTCTTCTTTAAGAGGCTCCTCTGTCCTCCACTAGTTTCCTGTATTAATGGAACCTGTTTGAACACATTATCAGCATAAAAGACACCTGTCCACAACCTCAAACAGTCAGACTCCAAACTCTCCACTATGGCCAGGACCAAAGAGCTGTCAAAGGACACCAGACACAAAATTGTAGACCTACACCAGGCTGGGAAGACTGAATCTGCAATCGGTAAGCAGCTTGGTGTGAAGAAATCAACTGTGGGAGCAATTAGAAAATGGAAGATATACAAAATAATCTCCCTCGATCTGGGGCTCCACGCAAGATCTCACTCCATGGGGTCAAAATGATCATAAGAACGGTGAGCAAAAAGGGGACCCAGTGTATGACCTGCAGAGAGCTGGGACCAAAGTAAACACACTACGCCGCCAGTGACTCAAATCCTGCAGTGCCAGGTGTGTCCCCCTGCTGAAGCCAGTACATGTCCAGGTCCGTCTGAAGTTTGCTAGAGAGCATTTGGATGATCCAGAAGAGGACTGGGAGAATTTCATAGGGTCAGATGAAACCAAAATAGAACTTTTTGTAAAAAAATACAGAGGAGATCCGCATGGAGGAATGAGCCAAACTACCAGCAACAATGTGTGAAAACCTCGTGGAGACTTACAGAAAACGTTTGACCTCATTGCCAACAAAGGGTATATAACAGTAAAGTATTGAGATGAACTTTTGTTGTTGAACTTTTGTTTTGCAAATACTTATTTTCCACCATAATTTGCTAAGAAATACTTTTAAAAAATCAGACAATGGGATTTTCTGGATTTTTTTTTTTCTCATTCTGTCTCTCATGTGCTTTATGGATCTGGAGAAGGCATTTGACCGTGTCCCTCGTGGTGTCCTTTGGGGGGTGCTCCGGCAGTATGGGGTCCGGGGCCCTTTGCTAAGGGCTGTCCGGTCCCTGTATGACCGGAGCTGGAGCTGTGTTCACATTGCCGGCAGTAAGTCAGACTTGTTCCCGGTGCATGTTGGACTCCGCCAGGGCTGCCCTTTGTCACCGGTTCTGTTCATTTTATTTATGGACAGAATTTCTAGGTGCAGCCAGGGGCTGGAGGGGGTCTGGTTCGGGAACCGCAGGATCTCATCTCTGCTGTTTGTGGATGATGTTGTCCTGATGGCTTCATCGAGCCAGGACCCAATTTGCAGCCAAGTGTGAAGCAGCTGGGATGAGAATCAGCTCTTCCAAATCTGAGACCATGGTTCTCGACCGGAAAAAGGTGGCTTGCCCTCTTCGGGTGGGTGGAGAGTCCTTGCCTCAAGTGGAGTTCCCGTATCTCAGGGTCTTGTTCACGAGTGAGGGAACGATGGAACGTGAGATTGACAGGTGGATTGGTGCAGCATCTGCAGCCCCTGTATCGGTCCGTTGTGGTGAAGAAGGAGCTGAGCCAAAAGGCAAAGCTCTCGATTTACCGGTCAATCTACGTGCCTACCCTCATGTATGGTCATGAGCTCTGGGTAATGACCGAAAGCACAAGATCCCGGATACAAGAAGCCGAAATGGGCTTCCTCCACAGGGTGGCTGGGCGCACTCTTAGAGATGGAGTGAGGAGCTCAGTCACGCGGGAGGAGCTCGGAGTAGAGCCGCTGCTCCTACATGTTGAGAGGAACCAGCTGAGGTGGCTTGGGCATCTGCTCAGGATACCTTCTGGACGCCTCCCTAGGGAGGTGTTTTGGGCATGTCCCACTGGGAGCAGGCCCCTGGGAAGACCCAGGACACGCTGGGACTGGAGACTATGTCTCTCGGCTGGCCTTGGAACGCCTTGGGGTCCCACCGGAGGACCTGGAGGATGTGTCTGGGGTGGGGGAAGTCTGTCAGTCCCTACTTAGACTGCTGCCCCCGTGACCCAGCCCCTGGAAAAGCAGAAGAAAATGAACGAATGGATGGATGTCTCTCATAGTTGAAGTGTACCTATGATGACTATTGCAGTCCTTCCTCATCTTTTTAAGTGGGAGAACTTGCACAATTGGTGGGTAACGAAATACTATTTTGGTCCCCCTTTATATGTAGAAACTTGTGTGATGCCAGGGCACTAAATTAGGTCTTAAGTTTCACTCAGAAATAGTTGTTTCCTTGTGTAACTTTAATTATAATAAGAAGCACAATAGAGGGTGAGGAGTGGGGACAAACGGCAGAGAGGCAGGAAGGGAAGACAGAGGAGATATTGAACATTTAGTCATATTGTGCTGATATAAGTCAAAACTTGTGATGCATGAGGACATGTGAGGAGACATTTGACTCATATCTTTGACCTAAACAAGAGCAGTGACTCCTCTTCAGCACCACCCGCTCTTACTGCCACAGGATTGGCTGTGGACCTGTCGATTAAAATGCACTTGCCTTATCACCGAGATCAGCCAAAGTTTAGATGGCGATCTATCGATCTTTCTTACTACAGGCAATCTCTTTGGAGGTCTAAAAACACAGAAATCAAAATAGAAGTGCACCTAGATTACCACTAAACATACGATAAACTTGAACCAAGTATTGCAAATATTTTATTAATATACAGTAAATATGAAATAGAGTGATGAATTCTCTCAAGCAAAGTTTTTCCATGTCCACTCTTTGCTTGTCAATCCTCCAACTGCTTCAAGGCCCAGAATCTAAAGGAACATTTTGTGCTAGTTTTATAGCAGTTAATAAATGTTCCGTTAAAGTATATTATTGGGTTGAATAGCCTCAGTAAACATTCAGCACTGCCCAACGGAAATACCCAAATTTATGTCCTTAACAGACACATACATCAACTGACTATCACCACCTTTACAAAGCATTGCTAATAAATGGGTGATTATCATACTTAAAACACTACACACTAATTATCATATTGGCTCACAGGGAGAAATAAAAAGCAAGGTCACTCCAGGCATTATGGCTAATTAGCAAAAGACAAAACAGAGGAATAAGTAGTTACCTGAAATGTCCTTTTTTGAATAAAATTACTGGAAAATTTCATAAAACAACACTGAGAGAGTTGGCATTGAGACAAGTGCTTGGGGAGTATTAGTATTATCCACAAAATAAATACTTAATGGTGCAGTATGGAATAGTATGTTTTTCAGTACACAACCAAAAGAATAGAACATGCATTTATTTGAGTTTTTTTTAGTTTTTTTGTTTTGTTTTGGGTTTTTTTTTTTTTGTTTTGTTTTTGTTTTTTTTTTTTTTCAAAACTGTTACATACTGTGGCTTTAATTTTATAATTATTTTGACTCTATATTGTCTCTATATCTGTACCACTTTCTTCTCATTGTTTTTAAAGGTTTGGTAACTGTTCTGGTGGAGGGTTCACCACCTGCTTGTGAATTTCTTTGCAAATTATAGTGGAAAATAAGTATTTGGTCAATAACAAAAGTTCATCTCAATACTTTATGTTATATACTCTTTGTTGGCAATGACAGAGGTCAAACGTTTTCTGTAAGTTTCCACAAGGTTTTTACACACTGTTGCTGGTAGTTTGGCCCATTCCTTCATGCAGATCTCCTCTAGAGCAGCGATGTCACTGGGCAACACAGACTGTCAACTCCCTCCAAAGAGTTTCTATGGGGTTGAGATCTGGAGACTGGCTAGGCCACTCCAGGACCTTGAAATACTTTGTATGAAGCCACTCCTTTGTTTTTCGGGTGGTGTGTTTGGGATCACTGTCATGCTGAAAGACCCAGCCACATGTCATCTTCAATGCCCTTGCTGATGGAAGGAGGTTTTCACTCAAAATCTCACGGTACATGGCCCCATTCATTCTTTCCTTTACACAGATCAGTCGTCCTGGTCCCTTTGCAGAAAAACAACCCCAAAGCATGATGTTTCCACCCCCCATGCTTCACAGTAGGTATCATGTTCTTTGGCTGCAACTCAGCATTCTTTCTCTTCCATGACACATTGAGTTTTTACCAAAAAGTTCTATTTTGGTTTCATCTGACCATATGACATTCTCCCAATGCTCTTCTGGATCACCAAATGTTCTCTAGCAAACTTCAGATGGGCCTGGACATGTACTGGCTTCAGCAGAGGGACACGTCTGGCACTGCAGGATTTGAGTTCCTGGCGATGTAGTGTGTTACTGATGGTAGCCTTTGTTACTTTGATCCCAGCTCTCTGCAGGTCATTCACTAGGTCCACCCGTGTGGTTCTGGGATTTTTGCTCACTGTTCTTGTGATCACTTTGACCCCACGGGGTGAGATCTTGCATGGAGCCCCAGATCGAGGGAGATTATCAGTGGTCTTGTATGTCTTCCATTTTCTACTAATTGCTCCCACAGTTAATTTCTGCACACCAAGCTGCTGCATGCACCTACTGTGTATATATACTGTCCATGTGTGTGTGTGTATGTGTATGTATGTATGTATGTATATACGTGTATACAATGTCTGTGTGTGTGTGTGTGTGTGTGTGTGTGTGTGTGTGTGTGTGTGTTTGTATACAATGTCTGTGTATGTTCAAATTTATGTGTGTTTGAAAATGTTCAAACTGAATACCGGGAGTATGTTTACCCTTTCAAATTATGGATATTCTGCACAAAGCTCTCACTCGTGTTCTCTACTCTGCCTCTGAACTGATTCTTGTGTTGGTTTAGTTTTAATCAATAAAAATGTATAAAAAACCTGAAACCTGTTGCATGGTGTACAAATTCAAAAAACAAAAAAAAAAAAAAAATTCTAAAACCTCTTTTATGAAAAATTAGATCCAGATTCCACGGGCCATTCTACGTTCTAGAGAAACCGATCTACAAGAGCAAGAGACTGTAGATCCCATCCGATGTTTTCTCTTTCAGCGTTCTGGAAAGAGCTGCCCACATCACTACAACTCAAAGCTGTTAGTCAAACTTGTCCACTCACACTGAATGGATTTTAGTGAGAAAAGTACAGATCATTGCAAATGTAGCATGAAATTATAATGTTTACACAGGTGTAGGCACATCTAGGCACAGTATATCTGTGTTATGTACTGTAAGTTTGTGAGTAAGTGATCTGATTTCAGTTTTAATGAAAGAGGGTTTGTATGGTATTTTTATTATGGTTTTTTTTTTCTTAGGGAGGGAAAAAACTGGCTATAATCCTGAGGTAGTGCCCCTTAATATGGGATTAATAAAATTTGACCTTACGTTTATTAGCCGATTCATTTGGAAAGGTGCTTTTAGCACACATAACAAGACTTTAAAATACAAGATATGGCAGATGTGATTAGGTCTATTACAAAAGGGTCAATGCAAATCAATTCCATTTGCAGTTGCTAGCTAGTCTGCTATCCTGCAAAATAACAAATGTCAAATGTCACAGCATTCCTTTTAAAGTATGATATAGTTAAACCACTTCCCTCAGGACCCAGAGAAAACCAAACCAGCTCTCATAATGAAATGACATTCACCTGGCTGACCTCTTTATACACTCACAAATAAAGCAAGTGACACCTTCTACCATGGTCCATAGTGTACATGTTATAACTGCTTGCAGCACTATCGCGCAGCACTGAAGGTCATTCCTCTATAAACAAACACTGACAATAGATTCACACTGTTCTGGGTTTTGGGAATATTTTTAATGAGTTGAAATTGTAGACATAATTTGCATTTCAATAATATCTGCTATAATTAACTATCAGGGATGAAGAGAGAGTGTTATGCAAAGTTGACATTTTGGAGTTTTCTACCATGTTATGACATTGTTCCTTCATCAAAAACATGCTTCAAGTGGTGCCATGTGTCATCTTTCCATGTTTGATTAACCTTGTGATCTTTCTTGGGCACTATTAGAACTATTAGTGAGCGCACACCACTTGTACAAGCCTCAGCTCAAAATCCTAACCAGCAAGCTCTCTGCAGCCCTCCTGCCATGCTCCCTCACGAGCAGTTTCCATAAATATACAAAAGCAGGATACAAAACAATACTCTACAGCTTCACAAGCAAGGTACAATGCGCTGCAGTTGATTGTGTTGTGATGGCACTCTGAAGGGGGGTTACTTAGCACAGAGAGCAACGGGAGGGGGTTCTTAGAGTGTCAGAAACGAAACTGTAACTGACTAAATGTTTTGATATGTTGTTGCGAATATAGCATTTTCAAAACATTAAAAGGTCCTATGGCAATCTAAATATGTTACTACTCCATGGAAGTATAATACCAAATCTTTAAAGAGTCTACATCACCCTATTTTCTGATCTACGTTATAGAAAATAGCGTCCACGTTGTGATGTCATGTGGTAAAACAGGAAGTGAAAGGTAAAATGTAGCTGTTAAAGCTCACAAGAATCCATTATAACGGACCTTTTTCTCCAAATATGGTCACCACACTCATTTTTATTTGACCCATTGAATCCAAGAAATTCTAAAAAGTATGTTTTTGATTTCTGTGACAAAATTAAATTAAATTAAACATGCAAACTTTAAAAACATTGTTTGATATGATGATTAATAAGCAAGCGGGCAAGTTTATGCAATGAATATGTATTTTTCTTTCTATAAATGTATGTTGTGTATAGTAGGCTATGTGATATCAAGCCAATAAAGTCCACAATGTTTGATGTAGCTTAAGCTTTCCAAATTAAAAACCTCAGAAGGAGCCTAAAAATAACTTCTCGCTTCACAAAGACAACACAAGCAAGCAATGGAAAAAGAGAACATGAACGCAAATAAAAGCACATAAGGCATGCATAAGATTATTCTGTGTATTGTTCCCATTGGCTGGTTGCTTTAAATACATGACTATATCTAAATTGGTCTTTCTGGTCTGCCTATTTTTCTTCACTTTTCCTTTCATATGGATCTCTGTCATGGTTAATCTGGTAGAAATCCCAGCAGGGGTTAAAGACACTTTATTTTAAGACATATTACATTATTATGCAAGGGTCCCGTTTGATGTCGACTACTGTCTAAAGAACAGGGAAGGAAAAGGGAAAAGGAGGAGGAAAAAAAGATGTCTTGTGTTGTAGTGAATTGCCGCAGACATGGACAGAAGATGTGGGACGGGGTAAGGACGTTCAAAATTCTCCATCTGGGAAGAGTGCACAGCCAGCAGACAATGGCTCAGGACTCTTATTCAATGCAAATGGGGTTTCCTCAGTCCCAGTGTCCCAGACTGTATGAGGCTACATTCTATCGGAGGAGCTGGGAAGACCTGATAACGCAGCAGTTTGCTCCATGACTCTTTTCCAGACCACATCAAGGCAGAGTTATTTCACTTCTTTTTGTTCCTTTCATGTTTAGTCATTGGCCTGTGGTTTGTTACTGGTCCCCTGTTAAACTCTCACCTCTAGGACGCTGATTCTCAAAGTGCGGCCTAGGACCTCAGTGGTAAGAGCACCGTCTGATTTTTCTTTCTTATGATCTTCTTTTCTTATTCTTATGTGATCTTGTCCTTTTGGTCATTGCCCATAGGTGAGAGTAGGAACATAGATTGACTGTTAAATCGAGAGTTTTGCCTTTCTGTTCAGCTGCACCGATCCCCCCTGCTAATCTGTTCAGTTATAACTTAAAACAAATTAACCAGTTGCACAGCGTATTGTATTGTCAGGTGTACTAACACTTAACACACTTAACTTTCACTTTAGTTTTACCCATATATGACACTATAGGTCAAAGGCAGCATGCAGAGTATAGTCTGCCCTGTTAATGTGAAACCTTCAAGTACACATTTTGCATACAGCATAGAAAGTACACCCTTTTACATTTGAAAGCTCACACAAGTACATTAAGCAACTTTTTCCAACATGCTAACATCACCATGCTGTAATAAATGCAATTTGATGGCAGAAATGTACATTTTGATTTGTGAGACTTTTATCTTTTATATGTGACATAACAATCCTGGGAAAATGTAGGAATCATTAGACAAGCATGAATGAAGGAAAATACAACTCCAGGTACATTTTAGGTTTAGGTTATTTTAAGATTTAGATGACTTAAAGAATTCTGCCTGTGGGTCCGGCAATAAAGACCTATCGAGACAATCCAGGTGCTGATGTCATTGCCTGGAATGTGTCAAATAGCAACATTATAATTATCATCACTAACAAAGCACATTTTTTTCCCAAAGGCATTTTGTTATTGTTTTTTTGTTTTAGTAAAAGTAAAGCTACTACTACTACTAATACTACTGAAGTGAAAGCAGGAGAAAAGGGGCTAAAGTTTAACTTAAACTTCATTCTTATAATTTTTTAACACAGGTTCATCCATTAGACCATTACATAAGTCAACCCCTGGAACAGAAATACACTTCTTTTTTACATTAGTTCTGACAGTTTGTGTTTTAAACTTCCCCTTTCAGATCATACTGTATGTAACTTCTTTGATTTCAAACAAATGCAGTATTTTTGCTGGTCCAAGGTGTGTTCTAACTTTATACATAAATAATGCAGTATTAAGACTAAATCAAATAATTTCAGTGTTTTATATTTAAGAAGTATTTATTTTTGATTCATTATACGAGGAATGATTGACAATCCTAATGGCTTTTTTTTAACATGTAGGTGTCCCCCCAAATTTTTATACAATATGTCATATATGGTAATACGAGAGAACAATATAATAAACACAATGCAGATCTGAGATTAAAAAGAGAAACTTGAATGCAATATAGCAATAGTCCATTTGGACTGTACATGTGTGGTTTCTAAGATCATTTGTGATCTACTAATACTCCTACTCTTTCTAAAACCAGATCATAACTACTGTTTCTAAAATCAGATCATAAATCTTTACCTCAGCATTATCTTTTATTTGCTGGTTACCAAATATGAGTTATGTTTAAAGACAACTTGTTTGCATCAAACCATAGTTTAATTTTCTGTAGTTTTCTTGTTACATTTGTGAGATTGGTGATATTCTGCTTATTGCAGCCTTCATTAGTGTGTGCACTCTGAAGGAGGCATGTCTTTTATGTTCCGTATCTACTTTCCTCTCAAATGAACAGAGGAAGCAGTGTGACAGACCAAGAGGAGGAGGACAGAGGCGGTGCAGTGTTAGCAAAACCATAAAGTTTGACAAGCACAGATGCACAGACTCAAAAGGCAGAGTACTTCCCAGAATGCATTTGTTAATAAGAGGTAAGGTCAACAAAAGGTCAAAGAATATTCTGTCATTAAAAGGAACATCAAACCCAATTAGACTAATGAAGATGAATTATAAGAATTTAATTGTTAAAGATAATTATTTTGGAAATGGGATTCAGTTAGACTTATCAGCATTCAGATTCCCAGAGGCACTTCTGCAAAAGTTCTCTGGCTAATGTTCTGAATTGATTCATCACGTTTCATTATTGTTGTCAAAGTTTCAACTGCTGCAACTACGACAATAACGAAAAACTTAAGACAAAAAAGTAAATATTATAGGCATAATAATAAATAGAAGCAAGGCTGTCTATGTGCGCAATGGGCCCTTCCAACCGAGTAGTAGTAGTATTAGTACTTTAGATCCTAGCCCAAAGTAACCTAGTTAGAGGAAAAATGGTGCCTCATGGTTGAGAGCCCTGCCTCACTTACCTGCATCAGGTAGAGTGTGCACAAGTGCGAGCTTCTGGGGCAGAAGAAGGGGAACAAACCAGTGGAAGAAGCTCAGGTACTGCAAGACTACTGCAGGCCTAGAGATCGTAAAATGGCCTCACCTACTAAAAAACGTTGGCTCAAATCAAGTGTGATGCATTCTTCGCGTGTCAGATTGTGCCAGATGTTTAGCGACACACTTTGGCTTTATGGCATCTTCTTTTGTAATGCTCTTAATCAAGTTACAACTATGTTAAACTCTACTTTGATCATCAGGTCAGTTATAACTCAAAACAAATGAACCTGCTCCACAGCATTTTGTCTCATAGACTAACACAACACCATTTACGGCACTATATATATCAAAGGCGGTGCATGGTAACCTTGTGGAGCAGCTGCTGGGGTTATAGATTTTGATTTTTGGATGCAGTGCAGGAGACCTGGACTTTCTGTGACGTGACAATTCTGGGAAATTCAAAAACGCCTATATTTTGGTGTCTTCTTAGATTTGTTTTATCCATTGCTTCTGTTGCACACAACATGACTACTACTACTACTACTACTACTACTACTACTATTGCTACTACTTTTATTGCTAGGTGTACAAGATGATTATTTCCAAGATGTGCTATTGTGTGAAAACTATGATGGATTGGAGCTCTTCAAACAGAAGCATATTAAGATACAAATAAGACAAATTAGCCACAGTTACTGCTGCCTCTTATCTAACAAACTATCCATAATTGCACTGCAACAATTCTATCATCAATTCAGAGTGTTGTTTTTTTTTGGGTTTTTTTTTCATAACAATAGATTAGATTACTGAATGTTATGCTTTTTAAATTAAATTGATGGGTTTCTGTGAGTGTTTGTCTCTCATAGCTTAAAAAAATGTATCCATAAATCGACAAAGTGCAAAGTGAGGACAAACACACATTTTGACACATTCGTGCATAGTTGGTGATGACATAAAGCATCGTTGGACAGGGTATATGAGATTTTTGTCATAAAAACACACAAAAAAAAATCATTCAAAATCAGCCTTATCTAACCAAGAGACAAAAAAACATAAAGCATGGACTAGGAAACAACAAATACCACCACTGGATCAGAAAGGAGCACGTAAGCTTCCCCAGCTGCCTGACAAAACCATGTAAGCAGACTACAAGACATGTCACTAAACCATCACTTGACGAGTGTGTGGCAGTATAGCCCCAGTATAGGCTCTGCTACATACTGGATCAATTCTGCTTCGCTGTTACTCTTCATTGACAAGTATGATGTGTAAACAGAAGTTTTTCTTAGATTACAGGCTACATTCCACACTAGACTTTGGCTTTTTGACTTTTTGTAGTGCCACTGCTCCTAGAGCCTTAACTGTGTGTCCTCCCACACTGGTATGACAAAGGCACTCCAATAGTTGTGCAGCTCCTGTGTGTCACAGTCAATCACCTCACTTTCCACTGTTTGGACTGTTCCACTGTCAGACGCCCGGGATGCCTGGCAGCTTCTGTGCAGAGCCGTGGCCCTGTGCATGAGCTTGTGCCTCGTTGTTTCCTTTTACTTTAATCGTAATGTTTCAACCTGTGTTGTGCCAGTGTTCTGCACATGGTGAGGCAGGCTCTGTGAATGTTAATGAAAAGTTGTGATATTTCAAATGCACAGAACTATAATTATGTTAATAGTTTTGGTGTTTAGGATTATTTCAACATAACACCAATGTTATTGTTAATGCAATTTGGCAAAATACAATTCTATACACTGAGTGGCGTGTACCTTTAAGAACAGGACCCATCTCCAGACTCTACAAAAGCGAATGAAAAGGTTACTTGTGCGTGTCAGAGATTTATGCATGGAGCAGAGTACACAGTATAAGATAGTAATGGATACTAAAAGAGGAATGGCAGCATAAATTTCCGCAGTCGACAGAGACAGACCGCCGGAGTGACGTGCACAAGAGGGCATAGATTACAGGGAAGCAGCAGCCTCTGAAAGCCCATGCGATTCAGGGCCAGCGCTCTTATTGTGAAAGCTCAGCAGAGACGGGCCCCCTGCTGGTGCTGTAATCCGCCGCGCCACAAAACACTAAACAGAGCAAAGTTTCTTGGAGCGACCGAAATGCTGACTGCACCGCCTGGTCCAAATGCCAGGGCACAGCTAAGATTGGATTATTGAGCAGATTTCATGGAGAGACACAGCGGTGCATAGGGGTTTGTAATGTGAACATGGCTACACTCTGACCGGCTTAAGGCTATTATTGCTGCAAGTTATTTATTTATATGCTTCGAGCCAGATCATTGTTTTGCTGTAGTTTCATTTAGGATATTTGATTCAAAAGCAGGTTTCAAAGGTGGTCAGCTGAACCATGTTAAAAGTTGAAAATGTCTTGCCACTCCAAGAAGCTTTTGAAGACGTATGTATTTGTCAGATTAAAGGCCCTGTACCTGACTTTTATTTCCTCTGGCTCAGGAAATCACTTTTTTCCTCCACACAGTATATTGTAAAAGCTGCTAGCTGTGAGGGAAAAGGGCATTTGGTGCCAACTGCCCGGGAGTGTCATTTTTGTCCAATCAGGCTCACTGTTGAGTGAGAACCATAACCTTAACTGTTCTGTCTGCCTTTGGTGACTAAAAGTTCAAACTCAGCATGCGCCTTTCTAATGGTTCAGTTAAGAATTCTCCTGGGGGAACAACTGGGATTCATCAATCACAACAAGTTGTTAATAAAGTAGTATTATCATTTTATTTTTTTTTTTTTTCCTTTCTTTTACTTGTTGTTATTATTATTGTTATTATTATTTATTAAAGAAAAAAAAGTCTCCTTGTGACAGTATGCAATTCAGCTTCTGGACCAGTTTCTTCTTAAACTGCATTTGAAAGATTAATATATTTTTCCTATTATTACTTGGTTTCGTGGGATAGTACCAGAGGTAATATTCATCATAATTTCAGTTAAGTAGCAGTTTTTGAAGAAATACAGAAAACAAAACATTGTGAAATACAGTAAGTAGCCATGAGTTTTAAAACTGAATGCCTCTGCCTGACCTTTGCCATCAACAACAATTCCATCCAAAAGGCAGAGACAATTTATGCATGAGAAAAGTATTTTTTCTGACAGCTTAAACATTATCTGCATGTACTAAACTTGATCAAATGTAGCATGGGTCAAATGGTGGCAAAGAGTCAATGGAGTCAAGAACAGAGTGTGTGCTTTTCCCTGTAGCCATTGCAATTTTGAAGTACTACATGATATCACACAGGACCGCCCTGATTACAGGACTGCCAAGTATTTCTGATGACAAACATCTGACTGCAAGGGCGGAGTTTGAAGAGTTAAACCAATCACACTGTTGCAAAAGACGAAGTTTAAATCTGTCAAATGGACAAATCGTTGTAGGAGTGAAGAGGAATGCGGGCCTGAGACATAATCTCCCACAGATCTATGATTCAATCCTCAGACCCAAGGCAAACAAAAGAGAAGAATAGTAGGGCCATTAAAGGTTGAATAGGGCCATTAAAGGCTGAAACTGGAGACAATAGCTGTTTACAGTTTCAGTGTAGTTAGCCTCTCCCTTCAGATAAATATAAGGCAGAGTCCACCAGCAATCTGACCCGAAGTGGCTTGGATGAGCAGCAAAACGTCTTCACTCCTACAACAATTTGTCCAGTTGACAGATTTAAACTTTGACTTTTTCTATGGATCGGATCTGGACGACTCAGGAATTACACAGACAATCACACTGTTCCTAATATGTCCAGATACCGACCCTCTTCCCCCCTCACTCTTTCTTTAGTCCTCCAGGTACTGCCCAGTTTAACTGCCCTATTTGAAATCAGGTTGTGGGCAGAGTTTAAGTGTTTAGTCCCGCTCAAAGGAAAATCTGCATGCATTTAGTGTTGTGCAAAGTGTTTATTCTTCAAATTGTATGATCAAACCTGGTAGGATTACAACAAATTTGAAAGAAAAAAAAAAACCCAAAGCAAGCAATGTCCAATTATTATAATCGCTTATTACAATATCCAGTGCACCTCATAACAAGAAGTTTGTTGCCAGTTGACAATGAGTCCATCAAACTCACAAAAGTGGTCATTTAATCTGGCATTTACAAGGACTATGAAAAACCTCAAGAAGAACTTCTGGAAGACTAATTACATAAAACTATTTGGTTGGAACTCCTTTAACTGCTAATTGGCTTTCAATTATGACTTTGTCCTGTTAGTTCACCTTTCTATAATGAATCCATTGTCTATTTTGCATAACTGATTACATTTAGTGCAGTAAATGATGGTTAAGGTGTAGCATTAGGTACCTCAAGAATCCCATGTGTCAGCTTTTATGGCAGGTGTAGCCATGTTAACTAGTCTCTAGAGGATGGTGGGTTATGGACAGGTGAAGGTCCTCTACAAGTGTTCTATAGTAGAAATTATGATATTGTATAGAAATGAACTCAAACTATTTGAAGATCTATGTACTATTTAAAATGTGGAGGAAAAACACAACTTGCAAAAGACTATCATTCATGGGAAAATAGCAGATATAGAACATGCAATAGTAAATAATAATACAGCAGAAATAACATGCAATGCAAGTCTGTTAAAAGGGATACCTATTCATTTTTCTTGTACTACAGTTAAATGTTTGGGTTTTTGCCTGTACACATATATGCAGAAGTGGCTCTTACTGTCAGAATAAGACTGCTGTGTGCTGTCTGCATCTAATTATAAACAATTTTATCATCCATGAACTGGGAAGTGCGCTGTTAGCATGCTAGTTGTTGCTTGATGGGAAAACTACACTGATCTCTGAAAGTTGTGGAAAGTGCTAATAAACTCATCAGGGTGCATAATTAGGATGTTAGGAATGTACTCCTGCAAACCATTTGAAATTAGCTGGTTCTATTTTTCATGATTTTGATACACAAAAAAAACAGGTACAGTGCCTTTTAAAAGTGGAACAAAATGTCTAGTAAGCAGTTCAAACATGATGGCTCAGTTACAAATCTCTGTTTTGCTAAGTAACCTTGGTGTTAACAGCGAGACAGGATCCGCTGTACTTTACAGTATTGATTTATGTCCATCACTCTAGTAACAGATCACAGATTGTAGCAGTGATGAACAGTAGCGGAACAAGCCAGTAAGACACTACACTTAACTGTCTCCTGCATTTGCATTATGGATTACATTAATACGCTAAATTATTACACATGCCACTCACAGCAGGTAACTCATTTACCTCCCCACAGACAGATCAAACATGATTACTGTTAGTCAGAGCAGTATTCACTCTCTCATCCCAGGTTAGCGCTGTCACCTTACAGCAAGAAACGGGTGTTTATTGCTGAACTGCTTGGGGTCTTCTATATGTTGAATTTGCATGCTTTTTTCCATATGGTGGCAGTTTCTCTCTGTGCTTCAGTTTGGTTCAAACAAAATGAGATGGTGCTTGAGTCCCAGCTCTAACCAGTGCATGCTGCTGTTGTGTCCTTGAGCAAAACATTTGACCCACCTTGAGAATTTGTGTGGTCAGTTTTTGCCAAGCCGTGCAAAAATCAATAAATGACAGATGAGGGGATGGACAGGAAACTTTGGGTGGATGTCATTGACAAAGCATTACTTGTTACTGTGTTTATAAAGGTACATCTTTGTGGCTGATGCAAATTTTGAACCCTAATAAATATTAAAATAACAACTAAATGGTCATGCAGACTCTCTGACTGGACATCTACTGTTGTGCAAATACCCTGAAAACTTGAGTTGATGTGCTTTCTTGCATTGTTTCGATTTCTTAAACAAGATGCAACATGTTTTACTTTCACATTGAAGAATACAATGGCAAAATCCACTAGTAAAGACAAGCTGCAAATTAACATTTTCTCTGTGCTGATTGAGGATCAACTTTGACTTTGTGGGGCGTCCTTTAAGCCGCTGTAATCCTCCACTCTTACAGATTTGAGTCACATGTCAAAAATCCTGCAGGTGCTCGGCAGAACTATCAGAAAATCAAATAACGCGCTGCGCACAGGGACCTTGTCAAAACAATATGGTGGAATTGTTTTGTATGAGGTAAGCAGCTGTCGTGTGCTCTTGAGGGAAAAGTGGTGTAGAAGGCACTCAATCATGATTCTGTGCATTCAGCCACTTCACTCTGTAAACACTGTAGGTATGTGGAGTTTGGGGTGTTCTCTCTCAGAGCCTAAAATGTATTTCCAGGCTACAAACTGGCAGAGGTGACATTGCACCAATTGTTTCCTCTGATTACTCCTTCACACAAACGCGCAAAAGTGTCAGTCGGCGGTAATGAAAGGTCTGTCTGAAACTGCAAACAGAAGTAATTCCAGGAAAGTGAGAGTGGCTGGTTAGTCATGCATAGGCTTAACCTACATTGTTTTAGTCAATTCATTTAAGACAGTGCACGGGTATGTTCTTATTTAGTTCAATTTCTCCTTTCTTCCTTCAACAAAGAAATGTATTTATTTAAATTATTAAGACACAGCTGGTAATCAATAAAAGTTCATTTTTAACCACTGTAAGCACCCAAACTTAAATTAAGGCTAAATTATGTATTAATGCTAAACTATGTATTAACTGTGGACTAAAAAAAGAGAGTGACAGGAGAACAGGGAGGCTGGGGGTAAAAGGATCATGTGATTGATCTAACAGGTATCCACACTTCAAACTCCGCCCCTACAGTCAGGTGTTTGTATTCAGAAACACCTGGCTGTAAACAGGGCAGTCCTATGTGATGTCACCAACTACTTCAAATTGCAGAGGCAACTGAAGGCAGCACAAACTTAGATTTTGGTGTTTTTGACCAGAAAACTGCAAATGTGCCTACACAGAAGTTGCCAAAAATGAATAGGAACAATAGATGATGATATTAAAACACCATATAGTTTACAAAAAATTAGGGGCAGGAGGGCTACTTGGATGCATAGATATTAGCAAAATTGTGCTTTTGGTGGTCGTCAGTATACGGACCAGCCTCAAATACAAAGTGGAAAAAACGGAGGCAGTCAAAAAGTACAAAATAATTAAAAGCCTTTATTACTACATGGCAGACAAAGTTAAAATCACACCAACCCCCTTCGGCTTTCATCAGGGAAAACTATAACACAATATAATTTAGTAGCAAAACAGTGTATTCAGTGTTATGCTTTAACATGTTATATTACACCAAACTCATGTCAGCTGTCACATTAAAAAACAGTAAAAAAAAGAATCAAACGCTTCACTCTCATTCTTAATTAATGAATTGTCAGTCAATGTCATTTCTCTTTGATTTTATACTGAACAGGATTTTAAACTTTCAAGGCAACCCCTGCTTTTTACCGACGCTCATGTCACAGATAAGAAAACAATTTTTCCTTCCTGTTTTGCCCGAGGTCCTTCCATTATCTGCATAGTCAAATTACAGCACACTTTCATCCTCTCCATTTTGGATTTAGATTTTGTGTGCCAGATTTGCGACAGAAGTGATTACTGAACTCCAGTCTAAACAGCTCCTAGGCGGGTTTCACTTGTTGCAACTATTTTACACCATACTGACATTGCCCGCTACCGTTATATTTTACTCATTAGAAAGAAGTCATTTGGCTGGCCTCTAGACAGCTCCCATCTTATGCAAGTCTTATCATCTGAAAGCCGGTTTTCGCTTGTTTACCTTGTGGTTTGGATTCTACCATGCCATCCAAATTGATAAAGAAAATCTATTTATTTTCTGTTAAATCTGACTTGAGCTTAAACACATTCGCACAGGTGGCTGGTGTGGGGAGTAAAACACAATTACAGGGGAGAAAATGGTGGAATCAGTCAAGACCATTGAAGAGGTGTTTTAAAATGCTGCCAGCGTGACTTGTTTGTTTGGAGTTGTTCACAGCCAGTCTAATGTCTATTTTTGGTGGAAATGACTTTATGCTATGGTGGGAAATTGGGGTAGAAAATGGACTTAAGAATGTGATTCAAAGAGACCTGCTATGGCTCAATATGAGTGGAGTCACGGTTGGGAATGAAATGTCTAAAATGAAAATGCGCATGTTGGACATAAGGTAAGCAGTGATAGCTACTTGTTAAGAAGTGATAGCTACTTGTTAACTGATTGGCTAATCCACCTGTCAATCATGCCCATCTGAACTCAGGGAGAATCAGTGGTGACCAGACCATAGACTGTATATACAAACGGACATAGGAAACCTGCTAGCTGCCTCGTTCCAATTAGGGAGTGAACATGGGTGAGTTTCCAGCTCTATCGATTTTGGCTCCAGTTCACTTTACATTGAAAAACTGTCATCCTTCTCTCTGTAACTGCTGCAGTTGAGCCTCGTCATTTTGGTCTTAAAATGTTCGTATTAACCTGTTCTACATGGCCCTGGTGTTTTTATTTCGCTATTTTGTTGATATGAACATTAATAACAGACAAATTAGACGCCTTCTTTCTCTGAGGTTGCTCCCACTAGCATTAGCAACAGGTTTGATTGAGAGCAATCAAAGTGTCCGCTCTGTGCTAAACCAGCTGTGTGGGTGGGAAAGGGCATTATCTTCAACAGCCTCACTCCGGATTGGCTCTTTGGTTGCTCGATGAGCTTCATTTTGAGCCGAATGCAACGTGTCTCCTCACACTCAGTTAGTCTACTTCTTTATACAGTCTATGGACAAGACTCACATCTACATAAAGTATTGAAAAAATGTATGTTCTGGATCCCAGGTAGGGACCAGACCATAAAGTATGTCAAACAACCATCCATTTTCTTTCGCTTATCCGGGGCCGGGTCGTGGGGGCAGCAGTCTAAGCGGGGACACGGCGGACTTCCCAGGCCAGTCCCTACAGCGTGTCTTGGGTCTTCCCCGGGGCCTCCTCCGGGTGGGATATGCCCGGAACATCTCCCTAGGGAGGCATCCAGGAGGCATCCAGAAAATATGCCCAACCACCTCAGCTGGTTCCTCTCGACATGTAGGAACAGCGGCTCTACTCTGAGCTCCTCCTGTGTGACCGAGGTCCTCACCCTATCCCTAAGGGTGCGCCCAGCCACCCTATAGAGGAAACCCATTTCGGCAGCTTGTATCCATGATCTTGCCTTTTCACTCATTACCCAGAGCTCATGACCATAGGTGAGGGTAGGAATGTAGACCGGTAAAACTGAGAGCTTTGCCTTTCGGCTCGGCTCCCTTTTTACCAAAACAGACCAATACAGCGACTGCATCACTGCAGACGCTGCACCAATCCACCTGTCAATCTCACGCTCCATCCAAAAAGTACATCAAACAACAGTCCTTATTTGGGACGTGCCAATTACAGTCACTAATTTGCTGCACATGTCTCTGAAAGGCAAACAAAATATATAACTTCCTTTACCTAAGATAAATATAAGTTTAGTGCTTTGCTTGTTGATTCTGTAGAAATTCATGCTGCTTCAGTTTGTCTGTATATATATTTTTTCTCTACTTGGTTAATCTGCCTGTCAATCATGCCCATCGGAAATCGAGGAGACACGATACAGTTCCAGGCCATATGTCTTTGGTACTGTAAAAGTGTGCGATCTCGACAAGCCGGGCAATTGACATAGTGACGTAGACTGTCATCTTGGGTTTGATTCCTGAATTAAACACGTTATCTTCTGGGGAGTTTGCTTGTTTTCCCCATGGGTCTACTTCAGATTACCCACATCCAAATCACTCAAAGCAAACCTATCTAGACTCACATTCCCAAATGGCCCATGCATTTTCACATACAAGTCACTGTTTTACATAATAGTAACGAACAAGCGACAAAAAACTCCCAGTTGAATAAAATATGTGTATCTCAAACTTGTGTTTAAATCTTCATGTTCTTGTTCACAGTGGCTTCTCTTGCCAATTAAATATTTCTGGTATGTGTCCACAAAGAGACAGCTGTGTTGTTTTAGCTGATGGGGAGTGCTTATAGTCAATGACAATCTGTCTAGATAAACAATCTCTCATTATCCACACAAAGCACCGATCTGGTCACGGCCCTCCTTTCTCCTCAGAGCTCAGGTCTAGTGCTCTCCGAAGGCACGTAAATGTTATTAACACACAGCTTTATGCACATGCTCTAACATCTGTCAAACTGCGATCTCCCGAAACACAGGTCAAATTCAACAAATGTCTGGGAACCTGGCCCATCCTCATTTATCTACTTTATATGGCTTCGCTCTATTACTCTATTACTGAAATTGAAATCTACTGATGAAAATGTACTGCCACTGGATGAGTAAGATGGTGACTTGAATTTGAATGATGAATGGAAGGTTGGGGATTCAATCCATGGACAAAATACTACTTTTTTCGTGTGTAAATATACGTGTATGTGTCAGTGGTGATCAGAAAGGCTGCAGTCAGAGTAGGAGTAGTAGTAGTAGTAGTAGTACAGTGAGCCCATAAAGTAAAAAAAAAAGTATTACGAATTACATGAATACACCTCTATATGTACCATTATTCATGTACTTGATATACATCAGTGGTCCTCCATTTACTGCAGTAATGTCGCGGTTACGTTCTATCCAAATAAGTAGTCAGCTTTATTTTTACAATTATGATAATGAATATACAGTGGTTCCCCATTTACTGCGGTGGTTACGTTCTAAAAATAAGTAGTCAGCTTTATTTTTTACAATTATGATATATGTTTTAAGGCTGTAAAACCCCTCACCACACATTTTATACACTTTTCTCAGACACGCATTAACATTTTCTCACATTTCTCTCTTGTTTAAACACTCAAAGTTCAAACCTTCATAGTTGGCTTTGTCGGTGCAGAACATTTCATCGATATTGTGAGTTTTGTCGGGGAGAAAACCTGCAAACATACAGCACTTCAGAGACACACCGCGATCGAACATTTATGTAAATTTAGCTGAACGCATTCTGTGCTGTACAGAAGACACGGCACAGAGGAGACTGACAATGACAATGGTCTATAGTCCCTTAGCCAATCAGGACGCAGACCACAATACACCTTCATATACTGTAAAAAAAAATGCAAAATTACAATTAAAAAATCCGCAAAACAGCGAGGCCGCAAAAAGTGAATGTCTGTATATCGCACCACAGTCCACAGTCAAACATGGCAGCTAACATGTATTAATCAAGCAAATCAATAAACTACTATAGATCAACTTTTTTGGAATGAACTAGAACAAAATTACTGATAGCACCTTGAGGAAAGAATCCAGCCCAGTGCCCATGTCTGCACCTTCTGGGCACAATGTCTCCCTACCCATCAACCCCTGCTTTTGGTATTTTTTGACACCTCTCTTCACAATTTCTATCTATCATTTTTCTGACCTCAACACTCCAGGCAAAACTATCTGTCCATCTGTAACTTGCACATTTCTCCTGCCATATTTTACATTCACCACCCGTCCTGTTTGGTGCATGTTTAAGTGGGTCACAAACTCACCATTAGCATTCCTTCTGGATAACAGCTACTGACACGTTAGCGATTAGCATGAATCTAGTGTCATATGGAGATTAGTGTCAGGTATGATGCCTTCTGATGTGTGCAAATACCGTGTCCGTGGCATGGTGGGTTAGCGAAATAAGGACTGCTGCAATGATCGTCCCACTGAGTTGACTGAGAGGCATTGACTGAGTAGCGTTGAGCTTCGCAGATGTAATTAACACAGTATGGATCACACTGTGGACTATGGGATTATAATCATGCACAGCTCAGTGGAGAAAAGAGACAAAGCTTTAGCAAATATTTCATTTTTTTTTTTTTTTTTTTTTTGCTTGGATTAGAATTCAAGGTAATTTAGTTTTAGGGATCACATACTATTGTCTAACTAGTAAGAATAGACATATTAAGTAGTTTGTTATATTTACTACTTCTTATATGTATTTACTAACATACCAGTTACAAATACAGTGGTCCCTCATTTATCACGGGGGTTATGTTTAAAAAATAACCCGCAATAGGCGAATCTGCAAAGTAGTCAGCTTTATTTTTTGCAATTATTATATATGTTTTAAGGCTGTAAAACCCCTCACCACACACTTTATACCGGGGTGGGCAAACTTTTTGACACACGGGCCACAATGGGTTCTCAAATTTGAAAGAGGTGCCAGGCCAGGACATGTATATATAAGTATGTAGATATTACATTAGAGATTTGGCCTGTAACATGTAGCAAAGCATGAATACGCAAGGCTCATTGTACAAATTGTTTTCCAATTGCATTAATTAAATTAATAATCAATTTATTACATTTCAGTTAAATAAACACAGCAGAAAAAACTTTGAACAAGGTTTACCCTTACCTATTTTAAAATAATTTGGTCATGTTTGACGGGCCAGATTAATAAACGCAAAGGGCTGTGTGTGGTCCCCGGGCCGTAGTTTGCCCATGTCTGCTTTATACACTTTTCTCAGACAGGCATTAACATTTTCTCACATTTCTCTCTTGTTTAAACACTCTCAAAGTTTAAACCTTCGTAGGTGTCTTTGTCGGTGCAGAACGTTTCATTGACTTTGTGGGGTTTGTCGGGGAGAAAACTTGCAAACATACAGCACTTCAGAGTCACACGATACATAAAATGCGAACATTTATGTAAGTTCAGCTGAACCGCATTCTGTGCTGTACAGGAGACACGGCACAGAGGAGATTGATTAACGATGGCCTACAGTCCCTTAGCCAATCAGGAAGCAGAACACAATGTGCGTTCCATACACTGTAAAAAAGCATGTAAAAATTCCACTAATAAAATCTGCGAAACAGTGAGACCGTGAAAGATGAACCGTGTTGTACTGAGGGACCACTGTGTGTAGTGATTAAAATGTACACAGTAATTTGACAGAAATTGCAATAAAAGTGAATTTCAAACACGATGATGATTAAAGAAGACATAGTATGCTTCTGTCTGTTATATAGTTATAATCTATGACATGTGGGTCACTATGTTATAATTTGGACATTTTAAATATTGAAAGCAACACTGCTGACTTCTTGGTTAGAAAACTGTGGTGCCCAACAGGAGCCGACGTCGCTGTAAACATCATCGCAACAAAGAGCCGTGAAGTTTTCGGCAGGGCCCAGTTTTTTTTTTTCATTTGTAACGAATGACTGTGTGATGCTGCTGAATCCTGTGTATCATCGATTAAGAAAATAAAATTGAAGAACAGTGAATATATATGTATATGGGTGAAAATGGGATTTTTTTTTTCTTGAAAATAAACAATTAAAGATTGCTCAAACATCCACAGATTATTCCAAATGCAACTCTGACTGAATAAATGGTGAGTAAATGAGAAATAACTAATATGGTTAAAAGCTTTGAAAAGTTGGTTTTGCGTAATAGGTCTGCTTTAAGAATAAAACTTACATGTTCTGCTTCCTTGTTTATCCATCCATTCATTTTCTTCCGTTTATCCGGGGCCAAGTCACGAGGGCAGCAGTCTAAGCAGGGACAGCCAGCAGGGACTCCCTCACCCCAGACACGTCCTCCAACTCATCCGGTGGGACCCCAGGGCATTCCCAGGCCAGAAGAGAGACATAGTCCCTCCAGCGTGTCCTGGGTGTCCTTTCTTGTTATTTCATTCAAAATTGGGCTTTTGCTTTGAGACAATGTAAGACACTGCATTGGACCTAAATAAAATAATGAAATGGGCCAATGTAAAATACTGCATTGGCAAGGCAAGGCAAGTTTATGTGTATAGCACACAAAGTAATTCAAAGTGCTTTACTGAATAAGAAAGATATTAAAATCACAATACAGCAAATCAAAACATAAATATCACAAATAATCGCCATAAAACTAGCACTAAAAGAGAAGAGTACAGAATAAAACCCATTCAGTCATATGCACAGCTAAACAAAACCGTTTTGAGTCTGGATTTAAGCATTATCAAAATAGAGGCCTGTCTCACATCTTCAGGGTCAAAGTAAAAATGGCAAATACTTCAACAAATGTGTCCTTGAATTAAACCTTTTTGATCCACTGAATAATAATAATCTGAATGAGCCAGTAGTTGCAGCATAGTGGAGAGGAACAGGTTTCAGTGGAGAGGTTCTGTTCCACCTTCTGCTCAGAAACAGCTTCTTAAAGTCGTCCTCTCCAAAGCTCCGCACCGGTAGTAAGAGTATGTGGAAATGAATCATTGGCCTCATTTCTCTCTCGCCTGAGTCCACCTATTCCTCTTGCAACCATTCAGTGATACATGAACTGCAGACTATTACCAATGAAATCATACTGCCTTAAACTCTACTGCCATTTCATTTTAACAGCGCCATAAATTAGACATAACTATAGTTAAAGCCTCAGTATGTAGCAACATTTTTCCCTTAGGTATTTCTTAAACTATGATATAATTGTGTAGATCATGATTTTGCATTTGTTAATTCTATTTATTGCATGAATCAATTGGAATTCTGAGTGTAGGATTATGCAAAGGGAGCACTGCTATGTTTAAAAGTTTATAAAAGTCCATTAAGCATAATGTTTATGTAATTGCTAAAAATGGATTTTCAGTCAAACTTACGTTGAGTGAATTTCATCAGGGAGAGAACAATATTTAGATTGAACTATTTTTCAAATGAACTCTTCAAATGAAAAAAAAAAAAAAAAAATGTGTCTCTTCAGATACTAAACTAAGCATTTCATCCTCTCTATTCTTGGATGTGTCTTGGCACCAGTGTGTCCTGTGGGTCTCCACTATAAAACAACAAAAAAAAACTGCAGTATTGTTCTGCTGGATCCAATCTGTTTTCTGTAATCAGGCTCGGGTCCAGAGGCTCCCAGATAAAACTCACTCACTCTTTACTGTGGGGAATTTCAACTTCAGTTCTACAACTTCACTTCACTGCTCTGGTGGAGCTGGCTCTTCTTGTGAAAGGTTTTTATATTTCAATTCCAATAGTAATAATATTACAGGGCTATTTAAAAAAAAAGAACTCCAACCTACAAAACTTCCATACAGATCATGTTGAAGATCAGTCTGACACACAAAAAAAACCTAAATATGATAATACTAGTTTTTCAGTTAACTGTATGATAAAGAACCTAACACCAGAAGTAGTTAGTTAATATAAAGAGTCCTGGACAGTGGTGGAAAGTAACGAAGCACAAGGAGTAAAGTACTGTATTAAGTAGAATTTTTAGGTGTATGTACTTCACTTAAGTCAATTTTACAGTGGATACTTTTTACTTTGTACTTTCTACTCTACTATATTTTGAAAGGACTGAAAAGTAGAAGTATTTTAATACTTTTTGTATTGCTGTTGCCCAAAATATGTATCAAATCTGAATCAGTATCACTACATTTAACACTTTACAATACAAATTAAATACAAATACAAATTAACAACACTTGTGTAAAATACTTTTACTTTTTACTCTTAAAGCCAATTTTAAGTGGGTACTTAAATACTTTTACTTTTTCATGTGATACTTTTACTTTTTACCTCTGTATCTGTACTTTTAAGTACTTCATTCACCCCTGATCTTGGATATGTGAATTATTTGACACTGGTGTATTCAGCAGTTGGAGAAGTGGCAACTATCCCAATGCAGTGGTCCCTCGCTATTTCGCGGTTCACCTTTCGCAGCCTCACTGTTTCGCAGATTTTTTAAGTGCAATTTTACATCCTTTTTTACAGTGTATGAACACACATTGTGGTCTGTATCCTGATTGGCTAAGAGACTGTAGACCATTGTCCATCAGTCTCCTCCGCGCCTTGTCTCCTATACAGTACAGAATGTGTTCAGCTTGACAAATTTACATAAATGTTCAATCGCTAGCAGTGTGACTCTGAAGTGCTGAAACCTTTACTGACAGTGATGACATTCATGACAGCGAGGAGCAAGATGATGCGGAACCCAGGCCATCAACGAGTACTTTTCACGCAGTACCAAATCCATTTAATGCCACCAAGGGCTGGTTTGACAAATTTCAGAAGCGCTTTGGACTCAAAAGTGTAAAGTGTAAAGTGTTTAATATGGATGAACTTAGAGTGTTTAAACAAGAGAGAATTGTGTGAAAATGTTCATGTCTGTCAGAGAAAAGTGTATAAAGTGTGTGGTGAGGGGTTTTACAGCCTTTAAACATATATAACACATTTTTTCGCCTATTGCAGGTTATTTTTTGAAAAACGAGGGACCACTGTAGTCTGATTGTTCGTAAATGAGCAGGTTTTGACAAGGAAAGTTACGCAAACTTTTCCATTTCAACGGAGCATTTGAGAAAAGTGTTGCCACTAACTAATAGGTCAGGAGGCTTTTAAACAGCTCTGTAGTCCATATAGAACTTATTTGGTGTCAAGATCCTCAGCTCCATGCAAAACAATACAACCCGAATGACGATGGCAGCATCCACAGCAACTTCTGGAATGAGGTGAATAGTCGGAGTTTCAATGCATTTTAATACATAACACATTGGTAACAATATTGCAATACTTGCCATAGAATTATTTTGGACCGAAACAAATACAAAACAAATGCACACAATAGCAAAAGATTTGTTTCAATGCACTTAAAAATCTGTCTATTTTCTAATTTCTGTAGTCATCCATTTATTATGTGTAGGTTGTATCAAAGACAAAAAATGAAAGATGAAATATTGAAAGAGTTTTGTTAAAATTCCTAGTACTTTGTCTTCACTATCTGTTAATTAAAGGACAAATGTCACCAGATGGTTTAGATTATCAGATTTATTTTGTGCATGTTAAACACACACCAAGATCAGGTCAAATGTTTAGGTTATATAATTATTCTATGTAGGTAGTAGAAGTTACTTAAAAGTACTTAGAAGTTATACACCCTGAAGAAGGATGCTGAGTGTTGCTGCGCATGGGAAATAAAAATCAGCAAGTTTTTAAATTATGTTTTAGCCCAGACAAATATAGGCTTTTAAAACTAATTTGTGAAGACTGCCTTGGCTTCAGTTTCTCTTGTAAAGGAGGTTATATATTTTGTTTTGGATGTTACGAGGATTTTCAAATTAGTGGCTGTGGTTAGAGAGTCTCAAGTTTGGACAGAGGTTTGTCGCTCTCTGTGGTCCAGTTCTTCTCTTCTGGATTTTAACAGAATGTAGAAGGGACTGGCTTGTTAGATAGGAAAAAAAAACTATATGTCAATACTGCACACTGCAATACTCCTTTTGGATCTGTGATTAGGAACAATGAAATAACTGTGCATAAGTCAAATAGTGCTGAGTGTTGTTGGCAAGGAGGATGCATAATCAAAGCTGTATTTAAGCTTTATTGGGATCCGTTGTTTTACTCCAGTTTTGACCTTGCCTTGTCACAGCGCTGTAATTTCCAATGACACTTGATAAAAGTACAGTTGATATCAGTCATATTTGGTTCTGGATACATTATACATTGCATATTGCATTATTATATTGCAATAATATGCATGTTTGTCAGACCGTGAAATCGTTCCTCAATAATGTCAAAAAATCAGGGGGGCATACCCTCTTTCTCACAAATCGGATACAGTTCACATTGTCAGACTGGAGATGGCGCTGTTGTCCAGATATCCCAAGAAACAACAATAATACTTTCTTCGCTGTCACTTTTCAGAGGCTTAGCTAGCAGCAATAGAAAATCCATTCAAGCTACAGAAGGTGACCATAAATCGGGACTAGGGGGCTTACCACTTTTCTCACATGTGGAATACAGGACAAAGTTGGACTGCACATGAAACAGTGGACAGTGGCAAAATGTGTTTAATTAGTTTACCAGACACAAAACTACCAAAACTATCAAAGGAGGACTATGCAATATGACAAAAATAAATCACTTTTTTCCCCCTCATATTCAATTCAATCTGAATTTTGTTTGTCTTATTAAAAACAGAGATTGCGCATTGCCAAACAACCGAATTTCAGTAAATTTGATTAATTTCACAACCCTACATCAAAATACAGGTCTGGATGTATCAAACAATAATGCATGTGATACCCCTACCATTTTTTTGCTGTCATGTTGGAGAGTTTAAAAACCTTAAGATTAATCTCATGTCTTAAAGTTCTTTCAAACGACAATAATCCATCTTTGGGTGAATAACGGCACCACTTTCTGAGGCCATTTTGAAAACTGAAATTTACTTTTTTTTTACTGACAGAGAAGACATTGAACTTTGAACTAGTTTTTGCTTGTGTGGATAGTGTCAGTAATTACAGAGATATTAATGGTCAGTGGTCACAACGCTCAACCACTCACCCATTCACACACACGTTCATACACTAGTGTACGCACATACTGAGGGCAAAGGGGGTTAAGTGTCTTGCTCAGGGACACAACAACAGCATTCATCTGTGGGAGCTGGGATCGCGCCGCCAGCCTGTGGGCCAATGGATCTGGATCTGATGATGTTGCTGCTATGTCGAGAGCAAAACCACCAACCTTCGGATCAGTGGACAAAAACTCATCCGAGCTACTGCCACCCCATTAACCAAAAAAACATACAATTATTTTATTTATTGATTTATTGATTGATTGATTTAAAGCCAGACAGACATACAAGTTAAGCATTTTTAAGTACCAGACTGTAGGTGCAAGACATAAGGATCCAAAGAACAAGACAAAGGACATAATGGGACAGTTTGTAGTGTGTGTGTGTGTGCGTGTGTGTAGCTAAAGCATGTTGAAGTTGAAAGGAAGAGAGAAAGAGCGAGTAAGAGGGGGGAGCTCAAGAGAAAAAATGAAGTAGAAGGGAGATACAAAGATAAACTTACAAACGATAGTGATTAAAGCGAGAGAGTGAAAAAAAGAGGCTCGGTAGAGTAGACTGTGGTGTTCCTTGGTGTTCACAGCCGCAGATCCGCGGTCATTCCAGTTGTTTTATTTATTTCTTCTACAATTTTCTTCTTATTCTTTATTAAATATTGACCATAGGTCAACTCAGCGGGCTACCCATCTCAGCTAGCCTCGCTAGCCTCACCTTTCGGAGCAATTCTCCAACCCGGTCAGGGGAGGGTCTGCGCAACTGGTCGGGCAGTGCACTGGTCACAGTTTTTACATTTATTTTTCAGTTTGTCTTGTGTTATTGAAGCATTTATTTGCCACTTGTTATAATTATATTTGGATTGATATTTACCTACCTCCTAGCTCAATCTTAAACTATATAGTGATGTCACGTGAATGCAGCCTGTTATATAAATTGCCGTACAAAAATCACGGTTGTTTTCTTGTATGGATGCGTAAACAAGAACAGTTTGATGTTGTACCGGGTCAGCCATCTGTTTGCAGCGGTAAATAATTCAGGTTTGGTTGTCTGTGATTGCCCCGACTGCATCAAAGCAGAGACAGACCCAAGTGATCCCAACTGTCTGGACCTCCACGCTCAGGCTCACACAGCACTTTTCAACTTTCAACTCTGGAAATTGTGAGATCACCAAACTTCTGTTATGTCAAAATGATGTTGTATTAACTTTCAAAAATTTACTCAGGGCAATGCATTTGGTTGGACCTGCAGAGTTCAAGGAAAATAACCTGTCAGAAACCGAGTCAAGTATTTTAAATAGATTTGTAACATGGTGTTTTTCTACAGTTTTAAAAGGTGCTGTACCTGATTCTTACTGTCCAAAGTAGAATAGAGATCAGACTGATATTTTTGCTCTTTTTAGTGTATAAGTTATCAGCCTTAATTCTCCAGCAGAGGCCGATATTTAGTTTGAATCAACCAGCTGCCTAACTATGTGTAAAAACTATGCATCAATCTTTATTAGAACACTTAACTCCAAAGAGGGTACTGAAAAAAGTTTAACTTGCTAGTAAAACAAGGTTGCGGATGAGTTTGTGCTAAATTCAAATTTGGTCATTTGGGGAAAATTACCAAAATCTGCCCTACATATCGACCCAAAAATATCAGCAGAGGCCAACAGTTTCTGGGTTATAAACAATCGGTATTCAGAGGCCAGTTTTGTTGTCAGAAAATTCAGAGCAGCAACTAGCCTATGATAACATGATTAGATGCAAACAGCACACGTTTTTACCATAAGACCTGCTTTTATAATATATGTACTACATGAAGAAACAATTGGGTACAGCCTCCAATACAGAGGTGCCCAAACTTTTTTTTAATCGAGGGCCACAGACCAGTGATGAATGCAGTGTGGTTGTCGTAACCAGGCAGACAGAGGGACCAAAAACACGTAACTCCAGAAGTCTTTGGTGCAACAGGTAAGTACAGTTCATAAATCCACAGGTGCTCGGGTTCGTGGGTGCATATCAGAGTCCAGGGAAAACACACAAGTGTGGGAACGAGACAATCAGGATACAGTACCAGTGCAGGAGTGCAGGAGTGCAGGAGTGCAGGAGCGAGAATCCGGAGCAGGTCCAAGGCAGGGTCTGGAGAAGAGCAAAAATTCAAGTGAACAGGATATACAAAATAACGAGCAAACAAAGCCAGGCAGGAGTATTCACGTATGCACGTGGGCGTTCTGACTCCGAGTGAACGCTTCCAGTCCATCTTATACCCACGGCAGGTGGAGGTAATCTTGTTGACGAGGTGCAGGTGCGCGTGGGAGGGACTGGAAGCTCCGCCCGGCTCCGGAGTCAGCAGGTGAGGGAGGGGGAGAACAACACAGGAGGAGAGCACAGGGCACAAGACAAGGCAAACATGGAACAAAATACGTGGATCATGACAGTGGTGCTTTATACACAGATTTGACAGAGCCGCTGTCTATTAATAAGGCTTGAAACACATTAATTTTACATCTGTATCACACTGCAATGTGATGTTTGGGGATATACTGATAGAAATAGTTTAATTTGCTGTTAAAAGTACTGCTTATGATCATTTGGACCAGTTCAGCAGGAGGCCTGAGGGCCAATAAAAACTGGCCCCCGGGTCATAGTTTGGACACCCCTGCTCTAGTACCACTCAAAAACCTTTCTAAATGAGGTAAAAAAAAAAAACAACAATACAGACCACCAAGGACGGTAAGACATCTATCCTCACTGTGAGTGGTCTTCCCTCTCCACAGACCTGATTTGTAATTTGACCTGAGAGATGGTTGCTATTTGTCTCTGTGGAGATTTTATTCCTTTTCCTGGAATATTCCTGGCATAAAACTTCTAATAAATTTCTACCTCCAGCACCAGCCACCACAAATCCTGCTCGGTCCTTTTTAAAGATGTAGAACTGCAGAAAAATTCAGATTCCACCAGCCCAAGTTTCCGGTGCTATACACACCACTGCTTAGAATATTCAAACAGTCAGGGCAAAAAAAAAAAAAAATGTGAATCCATTGCAATGAAATACAGTGAAATATAACTCGGTACATTTACACAGCCAGTACAAATCAGAAGACTAAAATACTCAGATCACTAGACTCAGATAACCCAATAATGATGCACAAGAGAATTTAATTTTCAGAAAGAAAGTGTATTTTTAGAGGAATTTTTGTATTTGGAAAACAAAGTACAAAGAATTTTGAAATAACTTACCATCATTAACTTCTCTCTTTCATCTTTGTTTTTGCCACATTAAGAATTTATTTGAAAAACAGAAAAAATGCCATTAAAAAAGTAATCGAATGGTTTAATCCCTGTGTAGTAATGTTTTTCCAAAGCCAAATTGCATTTTAACTGCAATCAAAATCCATTCCTCCTTAATAAAATACACTAGATGTTATTTTAATTGATAATATTTGTAGAAGAGGGTAAAGAGATAGTCATGGTGCATATGTTTTTTATCCATATCAGTCTTCGAATTGGGTATAAGCACTAATTTAACTGCATAACTACTACATCAGAGGCTGTGATTACATGCACATGTTAAATCTGATAATTATTGCATTTTTTGGAGTTTTAAGATATTTAAAATTACATGCAAACAGCAAAATCATCTGATCATAGTCTCATCATTTTGTTTTATCGATTGAAGGACAATTAAATACTGTTAAAGATCCCGAAATCACATAATAATCAGATTTTGCTGTGCTTGTAACTGCACCTCTGCGAGCCTTACAGAAGCAGGTGTGTAACTACTAAGTGAAGTAACCTTGAATTTCCTGTGTGGGGTCTTTTGGGTCTGTCCATAAGCCCCTGTCACCAGAGGAGGCCACTGGAGCATGGCGGAATTTGGATGGCAGGTGCAAGGGTCAGCAAAGCTCCGTCACCAAAGTGGAGACGCGGGGACAGGCTGGAGGGCGGAGACGCAGACAGTTATGCAACACTGCTGACAGGAGAGAAAGAAGAGGAGCGATGGACAGACAGGTGCGGGGAGGTAGGTAGACAAGTGCCATGTGCAGAGGCAGATAGGTGCAATGAGGAATGGTAGAACAGGTAGACAGGTGCAGAGGTAGAAAGGTGCAATGATGAATGGTAGACAGGTGCAAGGAGGAGATGTAGACAGGTGCAGAGGTAGACAGGTACCGTGTGCAGAGGTAGACAGGTGCAGTAAGGAGATGGAGACAGATGCAGAGGTAGACAGGTGCGGTGTGCAGAGGTAGACAGGTGCGGTGTGCAGAGGTAGACAGATGCGGTGTGCAGAGGTAGACTAGTGCAGCGGTTGACAAGGGCAGGGTGTGGGCCGTGAACTGAGGGACAGAAGTCAAAAGCTTGCTGCAGGGAGGAGCGTGGTGAATATGCGATCAGACATGAAGAGGTCAGATGGCTATTCAGAAGGGACAAAAGCAGAGGAGCACGTGTGGGGAATGGGAAGTAAAATACAAGCACAAGGTGGGAGGGGAGGAGGGGTGCATACAGATGTTAAAAGCACTGTATGTAGCCTGTGCTCTTACAAAGTTTTTCAAAAGGCACTACAGCCACAACTGAACCTGGGTTGTCATTTACAACATTTGTAAATAGAGGACGCAAACCATGAAATATGACCGATCCTGTGCTCAGGTCTCTGCACTGGCTTCCTGTGGCTCAGAGAACAGTGCTTCTGTACAAATCTCTCCATGGCCTAGCACCCAAGTACATCTCCAACATGTTAGTGCCATATGAACGATCTCGCACTCTGAGGACTTCAGGGACCAGCCTCCTGCTGGTGCCCAGAGCCAGGACCTGGAACAGTCTTCCCAAGGATTTGACACAGATCTTTTTGGTGTGGTGATTTTAATCTTCAGTCTGTAAAACAGTTTATGTACAAATTGTGCTATATAGATAAACTTTGCCTTCAGCTTTACCTTCCAAGTTTTTGTTCTTGTCAGTATATGGACAGGCCATGCCTCATGTGGAAGCTCAGAACCTCCAGAATTCACTCACTGAGCTGCAGAGGCTGCATTAGCACCAATTAATGATGCAGGTACTCGGGTTTAGGTAGTGACGATTCAGATAAGAGAAAGTCTTTTTATGTTTTAACCAGCTGGATTTCAGCATTGAAACTGGCAATCCAGATAAAGATTTATTCTGCCTTCTGATTGGATAATTGTCTCGAGAACTAAAACACTAAATTATAACATAAATAAATAGGACATAATGTACAGTATTTTTTTGTATTTCAATTGAATTCATCTTTATTTCGGACTTGTGGTCCATTTTTAAAAGAAAAAAAAAAAAAAACAGACAGTCACAATACAAACAATAAACATCTATGATCTATATTTATTCTATTTTATTTTTTTTTATAAATCAATGTCAGAATTGTTATGAGTAAAAGCTAAATTTGCCTCATATCTGGGGACACAGATAGGTCAAGTTTATGACATTTAAAATCAAAATCTTACATTTCCTTTAAATCTAATTATAAACAATTTGGACAAACTAAAAGCTTTTTGAAAGTGCGGGCATCCACCAGAGCATTAAACTATGCAATGATTTATGTATTTCAGTGGAAAAATCAGTGAAGCCTCAAAACTAAAGAATCCATTTAATCTTCTATTTTACCTCTGATGTTTCATGACTAAGCTGTTAAAAGCTGCATTACGGAACTTTCCAGGTAGAGGGTCTGCTACCTCTGGCTTCATAGAGATTACAATGCCCCGGGAATTTTCCTCAATAAGCAACTTCTCCATGGTGACAAGTAGGTGATTCATCGGCCAAACATATTGCTAGCAATAAAAACACCTGAAATTGAACAAATGCAAGTTAGCTCATTTTAATATTATGGACCATTCTGGGAAAGTGAATTCACTTTGTTTTTTCATTACAAGAGGCCTGTTCACATGTGGTTAAGGACATTTATTATTTATTTATTTATTTTTTTCAATCAGCTATATGCCACACTATATTTAACAATTATTTTTAAAGTTTTTAAACAGGTACTTAAATACTTAATTTACTTAAGTACCAAAATGAGTACTTCATCCACCATTTTTGGTCATTACAAATTTAATACAACACACTAGGAAAAGAGAATTGGCAGTGATATCCTTGAACAAGATAAATGTGAGGATTCAGAAAATGACCATCTTGTCAGGATCCTCCCTTTTGCTGTTTTCCCTGTTGTGTCCCCCTCCCTTCTGTGTTGTCCGTCTCTCCTCCCACTTGGGCGTCAGCTTACCTGATCTGACAGCTGGCACACCTGCAGGTGCAGAGGTAAATAGGTGTGTAGAGGTAGACAAGTGCAGAGGTAGACAGGTGCAGACGTAGACAAGTAGACTGTGTAGGCCTGTCCCCCCAAAGTGGGACAGGCCTACACTTGTCAGACATGGAAACCCTTTACTACCTGTCTACCTGCCTGCTTTGCTAGCCAGCCCAATAGCTACCTGCACCTCTGGACCCCCCAAGCCTGATACGTACCACATTTACCTGCTTGCTTACTTACTAGCCAGGGCAATAAACAGTTGAACTACTTAGTAGTTGTCATGGTTTTACTTGGGACCCAAAAGCAGCACACATCTATTCTAACCTAGCATGTTCTCCACTCAACAATGCTTTTGGACATGATGGAACAGCATTTGGGGAACTGTCTCTGGCAAACACACAGACATGCTATTACGCTTCCAAGTTTGCATAATTAAAATTTTCATGAGGAGCTGGAATGATAATGTCCGTGTTAACCCAGTGGAGAAAATTCAAGTCTCAATCTCATTTCAGACTGAGCTCTCACTCTCCAATGTTCAAAAAGAGATGCAACTCTAGATAATTACAGCATCGAATTATTGTTCAATATATGAAGACTGGAACAACATTTTTTGGGGGTCAACATTTATCGAGGGTACTTTTTTTGCACACTACTGGGAAATCTTTGGTAATTTTTTGGCTATATGGTAAGATTTAAGCCTTAAAGGGTTGAATTAAAAACCTCTATGACTCATTACAGATGGAGGTGTTTAATTCTGCTGTTTGTTTATTGGACCTCATGATTTTTTAACAGCATTATACATTTAGAATATTTTTTGTGTTTTAAATGTGCTCTGTGGTTGTTGTGTCTGTGGCATAAATTAGTTTCAATACCATTGTTTAACGTCTATATTTACTTCAACAATATATCAAAACTTCAAAATATGTTGTGGTTACAGTCCCATCTAGAACATGTATTTCATTCAGAAAATGTTTCAGTTTTAATTGTTGTTGTTAAACAATTTAAAAATGTACTCTACATTAAAAAAAATAAATACATGTCCAGGAGAATTAGTGAGGCATGTGTCAAGTCTGAATTTTATTAGTTCAAAGTTTAGGTCCATATTGGAAGGAATTTCTCAAACTTTCAAACCAAATCCAGAAAACTTGCCATGTTATGTCTGTCCTCTCAAATTAAATGTACTTCTTTAAATGGAATGTTCCCCAGCATGGCATTAAACTGAAGCAATTGATTTTATTCCCCAAAAAGTAGTTAGTAGGGTCTCTCCACAGATCTGACCTTTAGCTTGGGCTGATGTTACCTGCTTATCTCCATGGAGATAGCACAGTGTCATACTGTGGAACATTACAGGCAAAGCTATAACATTTCCATTAGGACAAGCAGGTGTCGAAGTTACATTGTGCATAGTTACCTTACAGTCAATTATTTTGCAGAATTTTAAGTCTAGTCTTGTCTCCCAGGGTTGAGCTCAGGGTAGTTCTGGGTATATTTAAGTTCTGACCACTCATCAAGCGCGATGAAAATTAGCTTTTTGCTCATACACAAAAGTGTTAGTGTATTAAAAAAAAAAAAAAAAAAAAGTGTATAAAAAAAACATCATCTTCAGCTCTGTATGATCATCTTGTCTTTTACCGTCCTTAAACTGTCCTCTCTGTCCAGACCTCTTCCTCTCCTTTACTCTTCATCAAAGAATCTCTCTCTCTCTCTCCTCCTCTTCGTCTGAGGGAGGTCATGCTGCTCCATTGATCCGCCCCATTGATCTCCCAATATGTCTCAGAGCGTGATTCTCATTTAGAACCCGACCGTTAGCCAATCATTAATCTACATCTGACCATTAACCAATCATTAATTTGGGTCACTATTTTAAACAGAGGCCTCTGATTGGTCCAGATCCTGTGACCGCTGGCTTACCATACAGAAAAAAAAAAAAAAGTGCGGCAGCAGTCAATCACCCTTGCCAGCCTGTTGATTAAAAAAAGCATCACGAGGAATTAAATGACGACAAGTAAAGCATTTTAAATTATTTCAGATGGGATTTTGTTGACTGGAGGCTTGGAAATGCAATTCAATTAATACTGAGATTAGTACCAAAAGAAAAAGTTAATTCTGTCAACTGAACAAAGTTTTAGAGTGAAGAAGTTTTGTCGCTCATCCAAGCTGCGTCTTCAGTTCTGGTCAGATTGCCGGTGGACACTGCCTTATATCTATCAGAAGGGAGGGGCTAACACACCTGTTGTTTAGAGTTTCTGTTTTTTGGCCAGGTCTACTTAACTACATTAAGTGTGAACTGTACCTGAGTCATATTTAGCATAATTGTTCACTATTGTTTTGCTTGTTTTGATGTCAGTCTGAGGATGGAGTTAGAAATAGGAGATAAATGATGGCTAAGTCCCCCCATTTCTTTTCTTTGGCTAAGATCTGCACCTCACTATCTTCAAAGGAGTGGTTAGTGGCTTTGGCTTGGAGATGCACGGCAGATTGGGGTCCCAAGCTGCTCTCACGCCAAATGGAATTTTCCCTTTTCTATGGATCATACCTGGTACCTGAGGGATTCCACAGACTACTTAAATTAGTGTGAGAACAGAACTCAAAAGACATTTCCTCTTGAGGACGCTACAGATAATATTAAAGGTGCTTTGCCTCTAATAAAATGAGGACAAGTAAAGCATTTTCAATTATTTCAAATGGGATTTTGTCAACTGTAGACTTTTTTTTTTCAGTTTCCTCATTGCACTTTATATATGACAATTCCACTTGAGGATATTGCAAATGTTACTAAAGTTGCACCATGTAACTTTTTCTGGTGAATGGTTGCTTGTCTTCATGGAGATATTTTTTTATTGCCTGGAATCTTTCACAGCATGCTACTAAAGTTCAAGATCGCACATCAGTTTTGCAATTAAATCAGACATGGAATCCGTTACAAATACTTCATCTGGAACTGAGCATGTCAAGCTAAGTTACAGGTCAGTTCTGTGGAGAGGCAACACTGTTTAAAGTTCGATTAGGTATTCTGAACGGTAGAAACATCTGCAGTTCAGTTCAATAAATACAAGGTCGATAATTTGGACTTTACTTCTGTGCCTGGTTTCTATATACTTAAAAAAATAAGCAAATATAAATTCTTAAATGTTCACCGTGTTAGTTTTTTGTTTTGTTCTGCTTACTACAGTGAATCCGCCTCCACTTTACACCACTGATGATGTCCATTTTCACTGCATCCATAAATCTCCATTTTGGTCATTTGTTAGACCTCCTGCCAGCAGCTATCCTTAGTCAATATGTTTACTATTCGTCTTTGCATGAATGCTTTCCAAAATATTCAACTTGAGCTATCCATTTAATACCCCTAACTCTGCCCATCCCACTCTCAAAAATCACTTCAACAGCTTCATTTTTGCTTCCTACAGCTCTTATTTCTTATTTTCTTGATTTGTAAATGGACAGGAGATCTTAATGAATATTTAAAAATATAAACATGTCATTATACACACACAACACACTCACTATACACACAACACACTCACTATACACACACACTCACTATATACACACACCACACTCACTATGCACACAACACATTCACTATACACACACCACACTCACTATACACACAACACACTCACTACACACACAACACACTCACTATATACACAACACACTCACTATACACACACCACACTCACTATACACACACCACACTCACTATACATACAACACTCTCACTATACACACAACACACTCACTATACACACACACTCACTATACACATAACACACTTACTATATACACAACACACTCACTATGCACACAACACACTCATTATACACACAACACACTCACTATACACACAACACACTCATTATACACACAACACACTCACTATACACACAACACACGCATTATACACACAACACACTATATACACACACCACACTCACTATGCACACAACACAGTCACTACACACACACCACACTCATTATACACACAACACATTCATTATACACACAACACACTCACTATACAAACAACACACTCACTATACACACACACTCACTATACACACAACATACTCACTATACATACACGCACATGCACACGCACACACTCACTCACTATATACACACACCACACTCACTATACACACAACACATTCACTATACACACACACTCACTATACACACAACATACTCACTATATACACAACACACTTACTATATACACAACACACTCACTAGACACACAACACACTCACTATACACACACACACACACACACTCACTATACACACAACATACTCACTATATACACACAACATACTCACTATACACACACCACACTCACTATATACACAACACTCTCACAATACACAACACACTCACTATACAAACAAACTGAACTGTTCAGTAGAATTTAGAGTTTAAAAGTTAAACCAACAACCCCTCATTAAAAAATGCACTTCTGGTATATACGGTGACCGCTGTGTTAAAGCTTTTGAAAATGCTGCCAGTGTCAGACATGAGCAGCAGTGTGTTTCATATCTGACCTGCTTCATAAGCAAAAGAGAGCAGTCCAAAAGTATTTTCCCTAAACGGCACAGAGCAGTCACCCCTAAACCTGCTCTGTCTCTGCTGTATTTAATGCTGCTGTCTACAATCATGAATCACTTCCTTTTTTATATTTTATTACAGTATTCCTGCATATTGAAATTTGTCCTCTGCACTTGACCCATGGGGCAACCTCTATAGCTGTACAATTGACCAGCTTTTTCACCCACTATTTTAAGCTCACTTGCTGATTGTCATTAAGTGTATTTATTTATTTATTTATTTATTTATTTATTTATTTATTTATTTATTTATTTATTTATTTATTTATTTATTTATTTATTTATTTATTTATTTATTTATTTATTTATTTATTTATTTATTTATTTATTTATTTATTTATTTATTTATTTATGCATTTTGACACCAAGATGTTTAATGTAAGTTGAAGAATGTATTTATTTATTTTATTTATTTATTTATTTTTTTTTTTCATTTTACTCCTCCATAAAACAGCAACAGTAAATCCAAAATGTTATTGGGCTAATAAAGTAGATGCTAACGCAACACCTGTTCTAATTTTAGGTCTAAGCTCATAAAAACACACCTTATATGAAGTTCAGTTTTCAGTCAATAAATATTTATGTGAAAAGCAAAATATTAAAGTAAACTTGTGTGACTTTCTGGGGGGTGAAAAGTGACTTGCGTGCTACAGAAATATGGAAATAGAAAGTTAAAACCAGACATCGGAATATTCTCCAAGGAAGGTAATTTTTTATCACATACTGTGAATTTTATGGCGAAAGCAATATTTTCATGGACACAAGCAGGTTTGCAGAGATGCAAGCCTGCTCAAAGGACTCATGTTTTTTTCTGCATTTTTCGGTGCAATCATGAGAAGAAAAAAAAAAAGAAAAGAAAAAAAAAAAAAAGAATTATTTAATTGGCAATCAGTTTATTTTATTTTTTTCAGTTTTATTTTATTTTATTTTTTCTTTGGTCATTGAGAAATACGTAATTTCTGGATTTATCAGAATAGTTTGGACATTTAACCATGGTGAATATGACCACAGACATAAAATTGTTCGTTTGTTTGTTTGTTTTTTCATTAGGTAAGCGGTTTCCTTGCATTGAAACCAGAAGAATTGCCCAAACAAATAACTGCTTATGTTATTTACATATCCTGCGGGGTTTGAGAGTGTCTTTACAGTATTCCACCTTCCCTCTCCACCGCATGTCTTTGGTCACATATTCCTTATGCAACTTGTTCCCTGTCACACTTTGGGAGAGGGTGGGGTAGTGGGTGGACTAAGGACTGTGGAGGAACGTGCGCACGAGTCCGCGCTCTCGTGCCGGAGGTCTCGCCGGTACAAGTGTCAGTGTGGAGGTTTGACTCGAGCCAGGCATCACGCGCGCAAAGGACAACATTCATGTATATGTGTTTCGTGCTGTGTTTGCGTTGTTTTTGCCTTTGGACTCGTGCGCTCTGGATACGGATTTGGGGATAACGTTGAGGTGTTTCCAGTGGATTGGAGTGTTTGGGAATGTGCGTGATGCGCAACAGAGCAACAATTTGGAGCTTTGTTTTTTACCTCAAGCAAAAGGAATATGCCATGTATCTTTCCTGCCTCTTGTTTTGTAACCCAAGGCTTGAGTGATGCTTTGAGATGAAAAGGGCCACCTTTGGAGATCTGCTGGTGCCGGGTCTCGCGCTTCGGCAGCCTGTTGTTTGTATCCGCGGACCGACGCACCACGACGCGGCTGCAGCTGCGGAGCGCCAGGCGGGACGATGGGGCTGACGACGAGGATGAACGGTGCGTGTCTCCTGCTGTGCGCTCTCACCTACCTGCCTCCGCGCGCACACTCGCACCCGCAGCCGTGCCAGGTGCTCAAGAGGATCGGCCACACGGTCCGGCTCGGGGCTCTGCACGTGCAGCCGCGGCTCTTCGCCCCCTCTGTCGCGTCCGAGCAGTGGAACGATAGGCAGGTCAGGTCAGCCAGTGCGCCTAGACCTGCCAATCTCAGGACTAGAGGCACGAACAGAAACAAGAACCAAGCGCGCCAACGGGAGGACAACAGCCCGAAGGAGAACCGCGTGTTCTCGCCAAGGGACTCAGTTCTGCTCGCAGTGGAGGCTATGAACCGGGCCGGGATTTTGCCCTATAACCTGACCATGGAGATGGTTCTGGCGGTGGGATCTGGACTCGGAGAACTGCCCGCCTTTTCCTTCGCCTCCTCGGATTCATCTGCCGCCCCGGACACCGAGGAGGACCCGCTGTCCTTCGTGGAAAGCGTCTGTCACACAGTGGTGGTCCAGGGGGTCTTGGCCATGATCGCCTTCCCGCGCAACAGGGACGAGTTTGTAAAGTTGGAGTTCGTCTCGAGCGCGCTGCAGGTGCCCGTGGTCAGCGTGGTGCAGCGGGAGTTCACGCGCTTCAGCCAGGTAAAACTTCCTGCTGAGTTGAGTGTGTTTGGAACTGTTGCGCGCACACACATAAACAGCTGTAGTGACGTGAACGCGGGCGCGCAGCTGGCAGCACGTTATTGTACTCAGCAACCACAGCGACAAAGGCGCACACGGATTGGCTCGCGGTGACACAAGCCTTGTAGCAGATCCGATCGATGTGAAATCATACAAATGTCATTAGTAACCCGCGCGTTAAGGAGCGCACTCCGGCTGCGCCTGTCCCCTGCAGTTTGAAGCATTGCATTCCACCTGTCTTCTGTCTAATTACATACATTCAGATAGAGCAGTATTGATGAAAGGTCTACTAAGAGTCATTTTAATCATTCGTCTACGCTGTCGTCTCTTTTTCACTAATATTGATTTTTTCATCTTGGTTTTAAATGCTCTCAATCGGGTCTAAGTGGTGAGTCAATTACTTCAACAAGCCAATAACAGTGGACACCATGTTGGTATGGGAGACAGATAAAGAAAATGAGTTCAGCCCATTGGTCAACCTATTGATCCTTCCATTTAGGGAATTCATTGTATTCTCGTCACTGGTGTTTAGAATATATTTAATCATAGGGATAGTGTTGAGCTGGATCAAGCCAATTTGGGTTGATTTGGAGCTATAAGATTCATTGCCTTTCTAAGATTAAGCTTAACCTTTGTGTAAATATGCCACATGTGAGAAGTTTTGAATCTTTACTTGTATCTATGGAGTAACTGTGTGCAGTTTTCCACTATACAGTTCAAATGAATGCAGCAAAACATTTCAGAAAATCCATGATCTGATTTAAAAGCATTCTTTACTGTGTTCCAAAAACTAAACTAATGAAAAATGATCATCAGCCTTGCATGGTGCTCAACCAGAATTAAACACATTCAATTCAATAGGTTCTAACTGAAAAGACGACCTTTACAAACATGCACACAAGTGACCGTTTTGATTGATAGTTCAAATTGTCTCTCCATCTTCAAACATGAGCCATGTTTTTTTTGAAAATGTAAACATAAATTTAAGTTAATTCAAGCCAAAGCTTTTGGATTTTGACTGGTGAAAGTTTCAGCACCATGGACAGCGACAACCATGTTTAGCCAGTCAGCTGCTACTTGTTACTTGTACATACTTCATATTTTAACTTTTGATGAAATCTAACAAGCGCAGCATCCATGTTTCATACAGTGTGTACATTTTTTTGTCATAAGAGTACAGTAAAGGTCACGGTGTAAGATTTTACAGTCAAAATCCTGATAGTATTGTCTTCTACAAATTGTTGTTTATCTTGTTTGCTTTTCTCAGTAAGAAAAAAAAAAAAAGATACAAAGGTGTATTTTTTCTGGTGAAGGGCAACACCACCTGCTTTTCTCTATACAGATGTCATTGCTTTGCCTGAAATGTTCCACAGTTTGACAATAAACATATGAATTTTTAAGGTATTTCTTAATTCATGTATACAATTCCAGGGAAAGTAAAACATCTCCATAGAGACAAGCACGCGACAGACCCTCCCCCAACCAGAAAAACTACATAAGGTGCATTTAAATCCAAATTTTGATAACATCTACACCGGTGTTATACATGCAGCCAACACTCCACTTCTGTATCTGCCTTCATTCAAAGCTGCGGTCACATGGCATCATTTACAAAGCCTGCGGTGCAAAGTTCATTGGCATGCTCCCATTGTGGCCTGAGCTTAACCGAGAATAGTTTATTTATGCAAAGCGGTCCAAACAAAGAGCTGGCTGATAGAAACTTTTGGCTTTTGGCCTGAGCGAGTGGTGCATTCAAACTGAACATTGCCCAGGGCTGTATTTTAAAAGTTTCCTCAATTTCAGAACAACATAACCAATCTATACGTATGGAAGCTATAGGTGGAAGTTATAGAATTGTATAATAAACATAGATCCATAAACAGTATCTTGAAAAAATACCTTAGGGTTATTTATGCGCTGTACCGTGGGAATTGTGGGAGAATATTTTGCTTCGGAGCTAAGTCAACTGTTGGCTATGTTGAAATACCCTCCAAATGTCATCTGTTCACGCTCTGACAATCTTTTAAAGGTTTCTTTGGGGAAGTTTGCGCGAAAACCCTTGTTAATAATGACTCCAGTGACCGATCAGTGAACTGCGATGCTTCATGCTGTGCGCTCCCCTCTGGAGGCATAGGCGCTGGAAGCTAGTTGTTTAGGCTTTGTTGACATTAGAACAGAGACATCAAGGCGTGAAAGCTACATCAGCTGAAACCAATATTTGTGCGGAGTGGGAAAACTTTTTCTGAGTAGAGATTTGGGGCTGAATCTCCTCTTAAAGTGGGACTAAGCGCCTGAACTCTGCCCACAAGCACATTTCAAATAGAGCTGTTAAACTGGGCAGTACCTGGAGGATTAAAAAAAGAGAGTGAGGGAGGAGGGAGGAGGGGCGGGGTCTGGTTATACGAGGAACAGTGTGATTGTTCTAGCAGGTATTCATACTTCGACAGCCAGTTGTTTGTAATCAGATATCCCTGGCTTTAATCGGGGCAGTTTTGTGTGATGTCACGTAGTACTTGAAATTGCAGGGGCCACTGGAGGCTACACACAATTTTATTTATTTATTTATTCATGCTAGTTGCTGTAAGCTGTGGTGTGATGACAAATTTCCGCTTTGGCCCCAAAACGTTGAGAAAAGTCTTTAAAAACTCATCGTGTTGAACAAATGCTCAAAATGTGTTCAAATTCTAAAGAATATGTTTTGACTAAAATTGTCTAAAATGAACCTATAGCATGCTAGTTGCTGTTAGCTTTATTGTCATGTCAAAAACTTGCTTCGCTGAGACTTGTGAAACGTGCTTATAAACTCATTGCAGTGAATAATTAAGATATTCTGGATGCATATGGTAAGGGAATAAATTGGAACACTGCAAACTGTTTAAAATTAACTTCTTTTTTTTTTTTTTTTCAACATGTTAAGACAGTAAAACTCAGGTAGAGCACCTTTGACCCTTAAAAAATATGTAATTCTGTCTCCCATAGGCAAGACAAGTTAGGTAGAGCGTTAGGTAGAGGTTTGGGATTGTCAAACACACTACTTATTACGACTCTAGAATGACTGTTGGTTTGGGGCGAGATACGAGGCTGGACATTTATCCCGCCAAAAAAGCACTCTTCTGTCAAATCACCCGGCTCAGAATTATAGAGCAGTAGCCAGTGAGTTAGAATAGTGGGGAAAATGATACCTGCTGAAAATAAAGTGGAAATGACAGCCCAAAAGTCAAGATCTCATGTACTGGTTGGTTTGGGCAGTAGTAGTTGCGGTTTAGTTGGTTGAATTTTCACCCACTACTCAAATGTTGACAGTTTGATCCCTCCATCCACCAGTTTTTATTGTTGTGTCCTTGGGCAAGACACTTAACCAACCTTGCGTTGACCTTTTATTGTACATAGATCAAACTTCACATTCACGACCCCATTGTGTCAAGATTAAAGATGTATTATGTAACTTTTTTTGGTGGAGCGGTCCGGTACTTGCTTGTTTCCATGAAGATGTTATTACTTTGCCTCCATGGAGACCAGCAAGTGACGAGTTACAGGTCAGATCTACAGAGAGATGATCCTGTTCACTGGAAGAATGTGTGTTATTTTTTTGTTTTTTTTTAACAGTGCTGGCCCTAGCTCCTTTGTCACCCACAGCAATATTTTTGTCAAGACCTTTGTAGGTATTAGTCCACGAATTATGGGCCCTCAAATTCTGTATTGATTTCATAGCAGGTCATTTTAAAAGCTGGCATTCAGGAAATCTGAACAAAACTGAAGTAATTTTCCATAATCTGGGGCAAATTAGGTGAATTTCTGGTTTTCTGTTCATTATGATTGTAGGGTGCTTCTCTCCAAGATTCAAAAGGGGCATTAGTTATTATAAGAACACTGGTGGCACAGTTAGGGATAACCTGTATTTTACACTTCTTGCACTTATGTCCAAATCCTGTGTCAGTGGTTGTCAGTTGTCAGCCCTTTGCTGCATCCCTGTGTTCTGCCCCTGCTCTACAGTTCCCCCCCGGACAAACGCTCCAGGCAACAGTCCAGTCTAAAACTTGCATCTACAATCCTGCTCTCATCCTTATGTTGCTTCTACAAGAATTCACCTGAAATGTGGAGAGAAATGGTTGCGCTTTGTGTTTTTTATACTACTGAATCCATAGACATATGAATGACTGTTTGTGCTCGTAGCTCCGTGAATAAGAGGCGTGAAAAATAGAGACCGACTAAAAGCTTGTGGGATGTAGAACATTATTTTGGATTCCAAACTGTTTCCAGTGTCTTTGATTTCTTGCTGTATGCTCTTAATGATTAGGCTCATTCTGATGTATTATATGTCACTGCACTCACTGCTGTTGTCTGGCGCCCCTCGAACAATTTTATTTACATGTATTTATTTTTAAAATGTATTAAAATTTTCGACCCTGGTAATAAAAACACCTGTAATTGAACAAATCCAAGATATTGTGGAACATTCAAGGCAAAGCAATATCATCTCCATGGATCCAAGCAGGTGGTGGACCTTTCACCAGGAAAAAACTACATCGTGCATCTTTAAGTTGATTCGCAATGCAGTAAACAGTGATCTCCAAAGTTTTTATTTTTTGTGCACGTATGAGTGACTGAGTGGAAGAGATAATTAGCTGCCGTTTTTTTTCTTGTGTTGATGACACAGCCTGCTAATTAATTTTGTAATTCAGCACAAACAGCTTTCAGAAGTTTCAGAATCTGTAAGTGGTTGACGAAAAACCTCTTTGACGTGAATGTGCAACAGTTGTGTTACAGGGCACTAATTGCAGGGAAATAACTTATTCTGACTTTTACTGTTTAAAAACTATTTTGTCCTATATTATCTCGAGTTTGGATTTGGTCTCTAGCTCTGCCTGCTCTTCCAAACTTCAGAGTCAACAATTACACCTAACATTCAGGGATCAGTAGCTTTTACAGGGTGGTTCGGGGTTCAGCACCATGGACAGCGATCAGCATTAGCTCGTTTCTCTAGGGGCGGACTGCATTGCCATAAATTCATAACGCAATTAATTTTTTTGTCAGTCCAACAGAATTGGTTAAAACGTGCCTTTAATTGTATTAGATGAGGTTTTAAAGATGCTGTACCTGATTTTTACTGTGTTATAACAGATCTAGTTCATTTTAAATGGTTTGCAGTGGTCCAAAGTTATTCTGAACATCCAAATTATTCACCATGATGAGTTTAAAAGCACTTTTCACACTCAGAGACAAGTGAGGAGTTTGCTGTGATGGTAATGCTAGCAACAACTAGCATACTAACACACACTTCCTGGTTATCGGACAATAAAAAGCTTTCTGATTAGATGTAGACTAATTTGGCCTCAAGAGCTGCTTATAGAATATATCTGCACTGCTGCAAGACAAATTTTGCTCAAATAAATGGGAAAAAAATCAGGTAAAGGGCCTTTAAGTATCAAACAAATGTGACAAATGTGTTTATAACAAGTTTACGAACTACCTAATATTCAAATTTTCATAATCTTCAAAGCAATATTCATGATATAATCTATATTTTTGATAATATGGCCATCTTTTATCTTTATCCATCTCTACAAAAATTATCAGTTTCATTTTTTATGTGTAATCTATTTAAGGAACTGTATGTAAGATTTAGATTATATGATATGAGATCAACATGTTCCAATCAAATAGCTTTTACTGATAACAGTTCTAATCTTTTTTCTTAATTATGAAACATGACGTCCCATTTATTTTATATTTTGATGTTGAGTTGGGGCGACAGTGGCTCAGCTGGTTGAGTGTTTCTCCACAGATCCGAAGGTTGGTGGTTCAAACCCCGCCCTTGACATAAACATCATTGGTTAAGAAGTCAGATCCACTTAATCCACCTTGCACCAGTCTCTGCATACACTGGTATGTGAATGGGAGAGTGGTTCCTTGACATAAAGCGCTTTGAGTGCCTATAAGTGCTATATAACAATTTTACCATTTACCATTTTACATGAGTCTCTCATTTAGGTTACTAGTTTCAATGCTCAAATCCACTGGGGACCTAAAATGCCTCTCTGTGATCTGAATCATCATTACCCAAACCTCTGCACCTGCATTATTAATTAGTGCTAGTGCAGCCTCTGCAGCTCAATGAGTGAATTCTGAAGGTTCCGAGCTTTCACATGAGCCATGGCCTGTCCATGTACTGAGGAAAACATGTGTGTTGTCCTTTATCTGAAAGTTAAGGCACTTGGCAACCCAGGTTCAGTTGTGATTGTAGTACCTTTCTTAAAACAGTACAGCAGGCTACATAGTTCCTTTAAACTAAGGTAATGGACCTTAATAATCCTTGATAATCTTTAATAATCTCTCTACATCTTGATGTCATTATGAGTATGGGAGTTCATTCACAACATTGAATCTTGTATAATTGACAATGGAGGTCCTCACCTGCTGTGCCTGGAGAGGTTTTCTTGCTTGTGTTTGGTGTTAAGGAGCAGCCACCCACACAGAGTTATTAGTGTAGCGCTGTGGAGCTCTTTAATTAGGTGGCACTAACAGGGCAGTAACAGCATTTCAATGAGCGCTAACGACTAGCCGCATTTTCTCCACTAGCATTGTTTGGGAAGGCAGACAGCGGAGCATTGTTCCCAGCTAAATGTGTAGGGGTTGGTTTTAGATAAGATGGATTTTTTTTTATTTATTTTTTTCTGTTTAACCACCAGGAAATATTTTGCCGTTAGTGGAGTCTGGTTTTCAATATTTTAGTTAGAAAAAAATGTTTTGAGTGCATTGATTTTGTGAGCCGTGGGTTGAATTTAATGCCACCCACCAATGAGAGACAAGTTTTGTAATGGACTAAAGGGTGAAATGGTGGAATTTCTTGTATAGTATAGACTAGCAACGTGCCCCTGCCTACTCATATGTGTGCAGCATTTCAGACCTTTAATCTGGCCAAAAAGTGGACGAGATGCCAAAAAATATATAGCGATTGACCTAGTTTGTATCGTTTTATCCTCCATTAAGGAGTAACTAAAGCCATCTGCTGCTTTTGAGAGTTCACACTTCACTATAATTGGTTAAACTTTGGCTGACCAATAGGCGGATGGGGAAAAGTGTCTCTGTTTGAGAAGAACAGAAAAGCACTGAATCATGGTATTTCACGAAAATAGCAGATCACATTTCAGGTTGGAGGTTGGGACTGAATACATTTTGCTCAATGACAGGTCACACCTTAGGGTAGCTAACTGTAGTAACAGATACTCCTCACTGTAAACAACTGGGGGTGTATCAGCTATTCATTTTAACTATTTATATCTCCCCGAAAGTAATTCATAAATAAGTAAGTATGGCGTGATTTTTATGGAACTGGATCAACGCTCCATATAACTCAATCCGTTTGACTAGAATTCCCAGCAGTTTTCTGAAAGTAAAACATTCTGAACTGAGGTTTTGAACTGTGAACACTGTGAATCCTCCCGAGAACAGTTCATTCAATATATTGACCTTGTTTGACTGCAGCCGTCTCTAAAACAAACACACAAACACACATTATGAAAACTCTCAGCAGTCTGCTCGATGTGGGGTGTGTGAGTGTCCGAGGAATAAACAAGGAACTGATTATAGATCAGAAACACCATGGGAACTCAGGCACCAATGGACATTTCTTGGTATACTGTTTTAAAAGATATTACTCAAAACAAAAATAATCTCACAGCTAATTGTATCGATGTAAATGTATTTATTGTGCTGCCAGGTTGTGATCTGAGCTAATTTGCTAAACTTTTCACCCTCAGTCACCCTCTAGTGTCCTGTCAAAGAAAGCCTACAGGTCAGAACTTTAAAATACGCCTTTAAAAGTGACAAATTAACATGTGTTTTATGTACCGCAGTGTCAAAATCACATCAAGGCCCCTAGATGGATGCATTTGCATTTTAGGGCAGACGCTTGAAACACGTTGACGTTCTGTGAATTGCGCCAAAAGTTCAGATTTTTCAACTCAGGCGTTTGAACCCTGTGGAATCCACGCCCCAAGCACACGACATGAACAGTCAAGCACTTGAAACATGTCACGGAAAAGTTGAGCCATAGACTTTGCATGTAAACCTGACACCCCTGACCGTATTTGCACTGATAGCTGGTAGATTGCGTTATTGTCGTACTCGAGCTTGTGTTTTATGGTTCTGTATAGGGCGGGGTGGTACAATAATGAAAAACAGATTTTGGATTTCCTAAACATAAACAAGAAAGGCTTTCAATTGTTGCCATTTAAGATCTAACCCCATACAAAAGAAATACTGGTGCAATACTTTCTAATAATGAGAAGGTTTTAATGCCCAGTGTAATTACTGTACAGGCATATGTACATGTGTAGAATCATTAGTCTGTGCTGTCTCCAAACAACAGCTGCCTCATTAAATTGAATAGGATAAACCAAAACATTAATATCAGTACCAGGCTGTGTGTGCAGTGAGCTCGTGGAATAGTCTACGATACACTATATGTACTAACACTCATTTTTATTCTGTAATCTAAATTAAGTTGTGGACAATTTCAAAAGTTCTTAAATTAGCATCCAGTATTTGTATGTAAGCACCCACAGTGTCAGCGTAATATTATGTCTTTACATAGCTCTGAACTGCAGTTATGTAACAGATATTTCATACAGCCTGGCAGGCTCTTAACTCTCCTATTTTACATACCCCTGTACTGCAGGCTCTTTGTGTAACTTCCTAAGTGATTAATCTTTTATTGATTTAGGTCGGAATCAGAGAAACGTGCTGAGGCTGTGTAACATTCAATTACCATAAAGTCATTTGTAGATTAAAGACACTGTGCCTGATTTTTTACAGTCTCCAAAGTTTTCCTCAAAGTTTTCCTTTTCCTAATGTATTCTGAACATCCAGCTTATTCACCTCAATGAGTTTATAAGCACTTTTCACAGCTTTTACAGACTAGAGCAAAATTTTGCCCTCACAGTAAAGCACAACAACTATCATGCTAACTGGGCACTTTCTGATTCTCGGACTTCATAATCAGATGCAGTACTGTACACAGTGGACTTATTTTGACCTCTAGAACTGCTTATACAATCTGAGCTGGGTAAAGACTTTTGCTTAAAATATGGAAAAAAAATCTAGTACATGTCCTTTAATCAGATTAGCATGTTTAAGTTAATTGTGCAGAGTGGCATCACCAGTTGAATGCGTAATACTTGTTGAATAAATAATTCTTCCCCTCTGCCTGCTTTCAAATGATAGATCTATATAAATTGGAGGGTCAAGGCCTCGGAAAGTTCCTATGAGATTTAAAATGTGCCTTTTTGCAATATATATCCTACTCTGCCAGCTCAGCAATTCTGTGTAATTGATTATACGGGCATGCCTTTGATAGAACCAAGCTTTTTGTTAAAATATAAGAAAAATACAAAACCATTTTAATCATACCTTTATCCAGATCAAAGGAAATCAATATTCCGTCATTAGTTATGCTTTTTATCCAACAATTGGCTTCAGATGTTGTGATCCGGTGCAGTATTTGTCAAAGTCGCAGTTTTTTAGGGTTGAAATACTCTGCTAAATTGTTGTTTTTGGGCTCTTTTTTTTGGTGAATGATATAACAGCAGTGATAAAAGAAGGATGATGTCAGTGAGGGGATTTCCACATTCAAAAGCACTAGATGAATGCGTATAAGAGACTGCAGCCTTGCACAGAGAAAAGATATTTACTTAAGAGATTGAGAGAGCGTGGGTTGCATGGTGGAAGTTCAATAGAGTAGTTACTTGTACTTGGTGTAGTGTAGTGCTGCAATGAATGTATCAGATATAAAAGATAAACCATTTGGTTTTACAAGCTATAATATTATTTTATTGCTACTTGCAGAATACACAGGGATGGAAGCTAGAGGAAAGCTGTACTACTGGTGTAGTTCTTAGCGATGGTTTGCAAAGATGAGATGAGACAGCAGCCACTGTCTTTATAGAATGTCATCATTGTTTGAAAATTGAATACTGATACCATAGTATAATGGTGTTTCTTCATAAAAAAAACCCAAAAAAAACAAAACAAAACATTGAATCTGTCTGTTTCCCTCTCCAGAGATGAAATTTCTTGATTCCCACGTGTCATCATCAAAATGGTAGATTACTCTGGCACAGCTTAAAAGTGTGCCATTATAATCTAGTCTTCTACCCAAATTTAAACCATTTTATTTCTTTAAAGCAGTCATATTAAATGGGGGAAAAGCGCATAAGGTTGTGATGATAAATTCTGCCACACACAAATTAAATGTTAATAAATGTTTTTAGTCTGGGAGTGGGGCTTTGAAATCTACCAGGAGCATTTGTAATGCAGTGGCCCATCACCAGTCTGCCAGCACGACAGGACAGCTTTGCGTGTTTTGAGCGAGTCCATTGTCATTTTAAAATCTTGTCACAATAAGGCCCATTCCATCAATGCAGGTGGTTTTAGTTTGAAAGGCCCACAGGAAGTGTTTAATTGATCTGCTGGAGGAACTTTCTGAAGTTTTGTGCCACATGGGAATGCCACATGGGAATGAACACATGACTTGATGGCACTTTGCATGGGGGGCTGGGAGACACCTACACAGACATGGAGAGAAACATACAAACTTCACAAAGCTTTGGCAGCCATGGACTCAACCTCTGGGACCTCAATTCCACAGAAAGGTCCAAATACTGACATTCTATTACAATTTAATAACCATTTTTTGTAGCAAAATGTTAGCAGCACTGCCATTTTTCTGTAATTTAAAGAACGTAAACCTTATCTTTACTTAATGCAGAATTGACATATTATCTGCACTGGGAGCCTTATTGTACACTGTATCAATATTGTATTGTGATTCCTGTGAACTTTCATAGCCATGGTTTATTATATTATTATATTCTCTGACTGCATTTCTATAGGCTGAAGAGCAATTACCACCCATTCTCGTGTCTATTCGCTACGGTGATTAATGATACAAATTAATTTAACCAATAAATGCCATGATGGTGATTTTAGTGCAGAGCTGGTGTAAAAGTTTTGGAATCAATTACACAGAATCCACATGGGGCCTTTCCTGTGTGTGGGAGCTAGGCATGAGCAATGGTTGCTGGGACAGCTGTGTGTTCAGCAGACTGTGCCAAGTTATCTCAAGAAGGATCGGGAGGGCCATACAAACTGCTGCTAATTTCATCTGACAAGTTACAGGATAGCAGCATATATCTTGTGTGATCAGAGCTTACTGTAATACTGCACCTTCAATAGACTGTGAGGGGATGAAGGAGTGACTGGAGATGTTTTGATAAGGCTCGCTGAACAACTCTTTCAACTGCTCCTCAGACTTAATTACATGGTCAGCCTTGCAGAAACTGGAAAAGTGGGTGTATATGCTGTCGGTTGGGGAAACTTTAATAATCCCTGTTGAACTAACTGAGATGCTGGCTGCATTTATAATAGGATTATATAGAAAATGTAGCCTTGATTTGTTGGATCAGTCATTTCCCTCCCCATCAAAATAATTTCTTTAATTTTAAATAATTTTCTTTTTTATTGTTTTTATGTTTTAAAGGGCCAGCTCCGCCCACTCAGTCCCTTCTCTCACTCTTTCATGACAGAGAAATAACTGTCTGGGATAGTCACATGCAATTGTTTGTGCCGTGGTTTTCATCTGTAATCTTTGACAAGAAAAAAATGCTCTGTCTCTTGTTTTCCTGAACTAAAGGGGTGACAGTGGCTCAGTCCCCTAAACCGAAGTTCATCCATTCCTGCTCGGACCAAGTTCTGTCGCTGTGTCCTTAGGCAGGACACTTCACCCACATGGCCTAATATGAAAGTGGTGCTTGTGAATAACTGGTGGTGGTCGGAGGGGCCGATGGTGCAGATTGGTAGCCTCACCTCCATCAGTCTGCCCTGGGGTAGATGTTGCTACAATGGTAGCTTATTATCACAGAGTGTGGAGTGTGAATAATGACTACAGTGTAGAGCTTTGAGAGGCTTTGACAAGCCTGTAAAGCACATTAATAGTGTAAGGCATTATTATTCATCATTATTATTATTTCATGACCAAAAAGTCAGGTACAGGGCCTTTCAACAGCCCACTTTACAACCATGGGCAAACAAACTGGCACACGGCATGCATTCTACAATTCAATTTAAACACTCTGGAAAACCAGAAATTGTGTAGGACAAAAAAAAGAAGTTAATGGTTAGAATTGAGGAGGTTGTTTTGAAGGAGGATGGCATACTGGCTTTGCTTTAGCATGTTTGTCTAAGAGGATATCCCATAAAGCTTTGTGATGTGATGTCACAATCTATTCACTCCTCTAACTGTAATTGAGTCCATTCAGAAACATATGTTCAATATACTTCTCTAGTCTCTGCACATTATGCAGAAAATTGACTTTTTTGAGCTGAACCTTGTTAGAATATTTTTCCCTCATTAAAAATATATACGGAGTTGTATTTTACTTCATTCACACTAGTTCCAGTAATCATCTGTAAAATGCCCTTTATGTCTGAGCCTCACCAAGCACTAGTCCATAAAACGTCACCGGCTAATTTGAAGTATTTCTGTGATTGAATTGTGCTCACTACTGCTACATGTTTATATCAACATGTTTATGTTCTTCATTACCTAGTTTGTTTTTCCCATGGCATTTCCCTCCGCTATGAGCTGTAGCAGATTAGAATATGGGAAGCTCTAAATCATGAAATGCCAAAGCAAAGGTACTTGAGAGCAAGTTTAAAGGCCATTAACAATACAAATAATGCATAATATCTGTAAAGCATTCATTTATTTTACTTTACAAGTCAGGTGCCAAATGTGTAGGGATAGGATTTTGTCACTCATTTTAGAAGCATTTAACATTGGAATGTGGAGGCAGTGAAAATAAAGCTAATCAAAGCCTGAATTCTATAGTGTGAGATGACACATACTGCTCCATACTACACCACAGTATTACAGGGTCTGGTGTGCCGAAACCTTCAAAAGCCACACAACAAGTGACACTGTTTGAGACTTGTCGAGATCCTCACTACTGGAAATCCATCACTCCCTGGTACATTCTTCACTTCTCAAAGACTCACAATCATTATTTCCTTTTTTCTGTACAAACACTGTCTTTCAGCTGAGTCTGTTGTTGTTTTTCCCCTTTTCAGTTTGTTCAAAGCCTACAAACAGAAGTATGAAGATTATAACTGTTGTAGGTTAGTGAAGTCCCTCTGTATTTATGATCATTATTGTTTAATTTCCATTTAGCATTTACAAACAAGATTTTTATTGATGCAAGATAATCGGAACTAAAGACTACTCTGATATTTTGTCTGATACTAAGCTGGCTTACAAGCTTTCAACTTTGTGTCTTGATATGCTATCTGATATGTCAGACAGCAACTATGTTTTCATTGTGTCTTTGCTCTGAAGGGGAAATCCAAGGAATTTGCTGTGTTTAAGAGGACATCTCACATTCAGTAGGCCTAGTTATTATGGTAAATTCTCTCTCTCTCTAATGTAATAATAGACATTTACATTAAAGGTTAAAATGATCATTTTTAACACTACCTTGGTGATTTCAAGTAGGAGTACTCGGTAGTGGTAAGCTACTTTTGTAGTCACTGGCTGTCAGTTGTCTCCTCCACCCAGCACTATAGGCAAGTACGGGTGAAGTGTGTTGCCTAAGGACCATACACTGTATATATAAATAATCTTAGCAAACCTGCTAGCTGCCGCATTCCAAATAAGAAGTAAATGTAAGTTCACTTTACAATGAAAAATTGTCACCCCCTCTCTGTAACTGCTGTAGTGAACCTCATCATTTTGGTATTAAAATCGTTTGTATTAACCCATTCTATATGATCCTGGTGTTTCTATTTCACTATTTTGTCTGTAAATGAAGATATGAACATTAAAAACAGATAAATAATGTGCCTCCTCTGTCCAAGGTCACTCCCACTAGCATTAGCAACATATTTGATTGACAGCCCAAAGCTGTTGTCACTAAGAGCTAGGACACACTATGAGATTTACAGAGAAAAGATGTACATGTACAACCACAGTTTATATAGAACAAGTTAGAGGTATTTTCAGACATTATTGGAAGGTGCAGTAAAAGTTCCCGTGTCCTATTTGCAGCACTAAACAGATTAACAAACCCTCCAGCTCCACTGCCTTTAGAACTAATTTCCACATCTAAGTGCAACGAGTTTGCAGTATTCTTTAATAACAAGGTTCAGGGCATTAAAAATGTTAAAAATCCTGTTAGATCTGAGTGCTGCTTTTGATACTGTTGATCTTGGGATCCTCTTACAGAGACTAGAGGACTGGGTGTTCATCTCTGGTACTGCACTAAACTGGTTCAAGTCCTATCTAGAAGACATTGTTGAAATTGGAAAATATGTGTCTGATAAAATGGCTCTGACCTGTGGGGTGCCCCAGGGGTCAATCCTGGGACCCATGTTGTTTAAATTGTACATACTAACGTTAGGCCAGTTAATATGCAGAAACAGGGGAAATAATGGACCCAGACTTCAACTTTAACAGTCACATCAAATCAATAACATCTGCATCTTTTTACCATCTAAAAAATCACTGGCCTCGCCAAGTGTTAAGACCGCTACGGTACATCCAGAACGCTGCTTTTCAGGTCCTGACTAGAACCAGGAGGTAGGAGCACATTAGTCCTGTGGAGTTGTGCTCAGGTCTTTACACTGGCTTCCTGTTGCTCAGACTTTAAAGCAGCTTTGATTGTGTACAAGTCTCTCTATGGCCTAGCACCAAAGTACGTCTTCCACATGTGAGTTCCATATCCTATATGAACCATCTCGCACTCTGAGAACGTCAGGGACCGTCCTCCTGCTGGCATCCAGAGTCAGGACTAAACATGGGGAATCAGCATTTTAGTTTTATGCAGCTAAAACCTGGAACAGTTTTCCTGAAGATCTGAGAGAGGCATCTACTTTGACAAATTAGAGCTCAAAATGGTTCTGTTTAGCTGTGCACATGACTGAAAGGTTTTTATTCTGCACTCTTCTCTTTTAATGTTTTGTGATATTTATTTGTGATATGTGATTTTAATGTCTTTCTTATTCTGTAAAGCACTTTCAATTACTTTGTGTACTATACAAATAAACTTGACTTTCGTAAGCAACCACTCCCTGCTAAACCAGAGGTGTGGGCAGGAAGGAGCACCTGATTGCGGATTGGCTCTTTGGTTGCTATGATACTTACGGTTAGAGCAAATCCAAATTTGCCCTTGTAACTGCAAGCCTCGAGTTTCACTGGACTGGAGCCGAACGTTAAGGGTGACATCATACTCACTTAGTCGACTTCTTTATACAGTCTACACTAAGGATAGGACAACTGTGGCCCTACTGTGGCACCTGGTATTCCCTGCGGTCTCCCATCAAAGCACTAACAAGACATTGCTCAGCTTTAAAGATCAAATGACATCGGGCATTAACAAGGAGTTTTGGCCACATGAAAGTACAGTGCTGTAGTATTTTGAGCCACATTCAAATGCTAATTGGTCAGAAACATTTGTAACGTGAATACCACCGTTTAGACCTAGTATTATTACATTGTTAAAAAGTATTACATATAAGGCATGGTGCACTTTATTATGGCTAAAATAAGATGCATAGATACAGGTTATTTCCTCTTCAGTAACAAATTGAATTCAAAAGCAGAATGCCTCCTGGATTTAAACCCATTATGTCGTCCCTGCCTCTTCTCTGGAGAATCTCTCAATTTCAATTTTCTTTCAAATTTAAGGCACTAACATTACACTCCACTTCCTCCATCCCCATTGTCACCATTTTGACTGTTATTGCGGAGTTCTTCAACACTCTCATGCTTCCAGGCTCTGTATTTCCAATAAGCGTCCGTGTCACTGAACTGTATGAAATATGAATGATGGTCACTGGATCCGTTTTCAAATTTTATCTTTTTTGTCTCAAGCTGTCTGTCTTTGTTGGATGTTTTTCATAGCCTTTTATATTTTAGCAATGGAACCAAGCATTGTGCTGAGAAGTAAAAGACCATTTTAAACGTAATTGTTGGCTCAAGTCTCATTCGGAGTGTACTATGCCAAATTAGAAGTGTTTTTGCCCCTCTGACCTGGGTTTGGCATTTGGGCCAGCTGACTCAAAATCTTTATAATGACTTTAATAGAATATTTTAATTAATGGACTTTTAAATTAAGAACATGACATGTACTTTCTTGGTAATTTCCTTTTGCACATAAACTATCTTGCAAAAGTTTGAACACACTTTTCATTTAATGCTGTTTTCTTTATTTTACAAAACATTGCAAAGGTATACTGTCTAAACCAGACTTGGAGAGACTTTTCCATATGTTTGTCTTTAGTAGGTTAGACTACTGTAACGGCCTGCTCACTGGCCTCTCCAAAACATGCAGTAAGACTGTTAAGTACTGCATGTACTGCAGTAAGGCTGCAGTACATTCAGAACGCTGTTGCTTGGGTCCTGACTAGAACCAGGAAGTACGAACTCATAAGTCCTGTGCTCAGGTCTCTGCACTGGTTTCCTGTGGACTCTAAAGCAGCTCTGCTTGTGTACAAGTCTCTCCATGGCTTAGCACCAGAGTATATTTCCCACATGTTAGTGTCATATGAATCATCTCACACTTTGAGGACTTCAGCGACCTCCTGCTGGTGCCCAGAGCCAGGACTAAAAATGGAGAATCAGCATTTCAGTTTTATGCACCTAAAACTTGGCACAGTCTCCTGATGATGTGAGACAGGCCTCTACTTTGACAATGTTTAAATTCAGGCTCAAAATGGTTCTGTTTAGCTGTGCATATGACTGAAAGCTTTTTATTCTGCACTCTTCTCTATTAATGTTAATTGTATGATGATTATTCATGTTTTGTTTTTATTGTAATTTTTATGTTTTTCTTATTCTGTAAAGCACTTTGAATCTCAAATAAACTGGTCTTGCCAATTTTCCTTACTCTTTACTTTTTGGATTCACACTGAAGGCATCCAACAATAAATGAACACATATTTAATTTTTTTAATATGTTTTTCTTTCATGTATACCTCCCTACATATGTATTGCCCATCAGAAAAAGCTCATGCATGTGAATACTGAAAACTAGCAATGTGCTTAAGGGCTTGTGAGAGCCACAGATAACAGTACAGTACCATCTTCCTCCTTTCACAGAACTGCTATTGTTTACCTTTTTCCTAATCACTGTTGACAAACAACTGTCTCCTTGCTTATTGACCTTTATCTAATTTCCCTTTCTCTTGCAGAATCCTCTTCATTTCCAAGTGGCCATGCGGACATTTGAGGCCCCCCCATCGCGGCTGCTCTACTCCCTGCTCATGATGAATGGCTGGTGGGACATCAGCGTTCTCCTCTGTCAGAACTGGAACATTCACGACTTCCTCATTCTCATCAAGAACAACACGCGATTCCACCTGGGCACGCTAGTCAACCTCACCACCACAACTTTGGGGTTTTCCTCATTATCGCCATCTGGTGGAGCGGAACAGCCATCATCGCTATCATCTGTGCCATATTTTGTTTCGTCTGCTGCTACATCTACTACTACTTCCACAGCTTCACCTCTTAAGTCAGATCCGCAGCAAGTTGTTATGAAGCTACTGGATACTCTTAGAGAGACATCGACCACAACGGCTGTGGTAACTTTTGGTTGTGATATTCGGGAAGTGCGAAGACTTTGGACAATCGCAACGAAAATGATGCTTCCGGACTACCATTGGGTGTTGGGTGACAGTCAAAATGTGGCGGAGCTAAGGACAGAGGGGTTACCATTGGGATTACTAGCTCACGGGGTCATGGGGTCGCCTACTTTGGATCATTACGTACAGGATTCACTGGAGGTGGTAGCACGAGCAGTTGGAAGCGCAGCCATGCACAACCCAGCGTTGGCGCTTATACCTGGAACTACAAACTGTATGGATGTACTACAAGCAAGAAATGGGAGTTCTGGGGAGTACTTGTCGAGGTAAGGTGGATTTCAATGTGTTAATGTCGTTGTCTTACTGTGTCAATTGACAAAAAGAGTGCATGTGTTCTCTCCATTTGCTTATGGTTTTTCGGGATTTGTTTGTTGTCGATTGCACTTCTTTTTGCGTCTACTAGCCGGACAAAATTAGTAGATTAGTAGACACTATAAGACATGAGGGATTTAACATTGTATGACACCATTCATTCACACAGTGGGATGGTTCAGATGATCAGTTCTGGCTACGACCAAGTTTGTAAAACAGATATCAGACTCTAGGCCCCATGTGGTGGCAAAGGAACTGCAATTTTACTAGTGCTACATGCTAGCAGTGTTTTTGCAATGGTAAAAGTTGGTAAATGAGAACAAAATGGGGAGAAAAGGTTCATGGCTGAGCTCTCTCTATGAGGTTAGTGTGAAGGAGTGCTGGAGTTTAGTGTTGGTCACATATAAGATACGTCTCAGATCAGTCACAGCTTGTCTTTGGTTGTTCTATGACAGCTACGGCATGTGATTTTTTCCATGATTTGTGATCTTTCAGCACCTGTGGACACCTGGTTTTATTCATTAACAATTTACTAAGCATATTATTCTTTTCCCTCCTTGTCAGATTAAGGAGTTGTGGTGATGTTAAGAGTTGCTTTCAGCACAAGCCTTTATGCCATTTCAACAATAATCCCATAATTCAAGTGGACTGAGAGCAGACTTGTTTTTGCTTTAACGGTGCCATAAAGGAATGCAGTGATGGAAAGTGTTGTTGTGACAGTTTGAAAAGGGATTTCAACAGTAAAATCTGATGTGAATAATCTGATTTCTTTCTGATTGTGTTGACAAGGAAAGAAACAGGAAAAAATCTAGCAAAAGAAAGATTTAAGACAAAAGGAAGAAGACTGAAAGCCGTATTTTAACTTCATTTTTCCATTGTTACGCTGTTGATGAACTAACACCTGAATTTGAGGTCTTTAAAAATTATTTTGTGCATGTAAACATCCAACACCAATAATCGGATCATCAGATCATTGGATTTTGATTAATCTAAACAAATTTTGTTCGACTAAGACAGCCCTGACCGATTAATCGACTAAACAATGTAGGTAGAGCCCTAGACTACAAATCCGTTCTCAAGCCACCTTCGGAATGGGAGCATTGCTGACATTCACCACCTTAAATGTGACCTTTTGTTTTAAATGTAGAGGACAAAGGGGCATGGGCATGGCTTTGGGCAGAAACACAGTGACTACACATGTGTGAGGTGGATAGTAACATGTACTGTAAAATAAAGTGGTTTCTGACAATGCACATGTGTTGTTTCAGCCAAATTAACACTTCTTTTACTAACTGCGCCATCAGGTTCACATGCACACACCTTTATATCAGTGAATATATCATATATCATCTTTGAGTCATTAAGCTTTGTTGTAGTGAAGGATTAGTGGTTCTTTATCTTAATCTTCTAAATACGTAGCAATACTATTCATATCCTGTTTCCTTATCCTATGTAATTTGTATTCCACTCACACTATAAGTATGTAGGGTTGTCCTTGATGCTATACTCAAGAAATACGTGAACATTTTGAAATCTTATCAGCCTTACCTTGGTTGAACTGGACTTCTGAATACGCTGTGTGCATTTAGACATTTAGTTTCCTTGAGCCTAGTGGCTTAAGAAAGCTAAATGTGGGCTGTGCAACGATGAAATGCACTTTTTATCTTTTATTTTAACCTGCAGATCCCAGAACCCACTATTTTAAAGGAATTCTTATCAATACCTGGCCTAGAAAACGGTCCTGTGTCATTTTATAAACCTTTCTGTCAACAATTTACTGGAAGCTATCAATCACTAGTTTATTTAAATATGCTTTTAAATAACTTTTCTGGTAGAGGTTCTGCCACTGGTCTCAATGGAAACAAGCATGTTATTTCTTTGCCTGTAATGTTCCACAATATAACATTATTTTTTTTTATGTATTCGCATTGAGGACAGCACATATTAATATAATTCTACAAATCTACAATTTGTTTTAGATTATGTGATGTGGCAAATTTCCATCTTCTGTCCCTTGGAAGGTTGATGTCAAAAGAATGTTTAACTTACTCATCATTTATTTTATTGCAGGTTGGTTTATTGCTCAAAAAAATAAAAATAAAAATAATAATAATAATAATAATAATGATAATAATGATAATAATAATAATAATAATAATAATAATAATAATAATAATAATAATAATAATAATAATAATAATAATAATAATAATACATAAATAAATACTGAAAAACATTGATTCTTATTGTCAGACCTGTACCTTGTCCTGATGATGTCACCTGCTTGACAAATGGAGATAGAGGTTTTTGAGTTTAATGTCATGCCGTGGAACATTCCAGGCAAATCAAACATCTCCACAGAGAGAAGAAAGTGACATACCCTTCACCATAAAAGTTGCACAGTGCACCTTTATATCAGTTTGATTAGGCAGTTGCGAAATATTATTATATATTATCCAGATGTCACAAGTACAAGGTAATGTGGTTCTATGGGTCCCCATTTGAATATTGTTTCAGTTTGCTGTGATCCAAATGAATCAGCTTATATTCATTTTACATTTTTACCATAATTTGAGCACAGTATGATTTTCTTACCTTACAAGTAGGTGTTGCAATTTTGGTGGTTAGGTAACAAATTTCACTTCTCATTTGTATGTACTCTAAGTTCAAACAACCATGATAAAAGCCCTACTTGCCTGCTTTGGCTGTTGTAGAGAATGTAGCCCGCAGTAGATTTTGGCCAGTTTTCGGTCTTTCTAATGTCTTCTGTGGGTGGTTACACAAAAGCATTGTTCATGGTTTGGAGAAGTATGGATCTTGGAAGGAACAAGGAGAGAGCAACAATAGCGCATGTTGGCTTCTTTAAAAATGAATCATAACTGCATGCACTATTTCAGTTTAGGGCTTGGGTTTAGATGAGTGAAGATTTTGTTGAAAGGATTTTTTTTTTTTTTTTTTTGTCAAGGCAGTTTCAAAGTAAGATCAAAAAGTATACAGTATGTTTCATACCAGGAGATATTAGGATTGTCAAAGGTATCGAAAATCAGATGCAAATTGATAAAGCTAGTATTGAAATTAGATATAAGCAATACTAAAAAAGCCACATTCACAGGGCAGAAATTAACCTTTGAATAGGTTTAAAATGATCTTGAGTATCTGTATCAGAACATGTGTAAGACCACATAGACTATTATACATCCACAATTATGGAACCTACCTGGACAACTGAAGGACTACACAGATATAAGGCAACGTGGAAAATCACATTCCAATGTCTCAAGAAAGAGTGTTTTTTTTTGTCTTTTTATCATTGTAGTGTGGGAATCTGTATCAAGTTTATTCCTTAGTATCGAACTCAAGTTTCACATTTTTGCCCTTGTCTCTTCCTCTTTTAATTCTCTATCTAACCATAATCATTAAAAATAAAATCTGTAACAGAATATTGACTTATTTTCATCACTGGGCTAAACCAGAGCACAATTCATGATATCTGAAATAATCAAAGACTTAAAAATGTGAAGCTGTTAAAAAATGCTGATTATGAATTTTATGTATGAAGAAATGTGAGATATAGCAACATGTAACCCGACTCCTCTGACCCACTACCACGTGATTATACATTTAACCTGTTGTTATAGGCTATCCATCCTATTCAGGCAGTTGCCACAAGAGCCTAGAAAAACACTTAATAAACCTGCCACTTGAGAAGAGTTTAATTAAAAGACCTTTATTTACCAAACTAACATGTTTCGACCTAACACGATTTTCATTAGGGCTTACAAAAAGATTATAAAAGCCACAGGAGCCGCCATTAATTATATCCATCCTTCAAATGAGTTGAGCACAGACTACAAAGCCATTTTCAAGTCCACCATGAGAAAGGGTGCATTGCTGACCTCCATCACCTAAGACATAAGCTTTTGTTTTAAAGGTAGAGCACAAAGGGGTGGTATGGCTTTGGGCAGAAACACAGTAGTGACTAAACATGTTTAGTCCTATGTGAGGTGGATAGTAACATGTACTGTAAAATAAAGTGACCTTTTAGTAGTCGCGGGTGATATGCCACACAAAAAAAAAACATGATTTTTTTTTACAGCATGTTCTTGAGAGTTGAGAGTGACTCACTCAGAGGCTGAACAATAGGGGTGGGTGAGGAAAAATTGTCTGTTTTTAATTGTAGAGCTTCATTAAATATAGAGTCTTATTCTAGCAACCACTGGCCTGTCCACGACGCAAATAAAGATATATATTAGTGAAGGCTAGTTATGTGCGGAAATTAAATAAAAAAAGATTTGAAATGGGTTTCCTCCACAGGGTGACTTGGCGCTCCCTTAGAGATAGGGTGAGGAGCTTGGTCACACGGGAGGAGCTTGGAGTACAGCTGCTGCTCCTTCACGTCAAGAGGAACCAACTGAGGTGGCTCAGGCATCTGCTCAGGATGCCTCCTGAACGCCTCCCTATGGAGGTATTCTAGGCATGTCTCATTGGGAGGAGACCCCGGGGAAAACCCAAGACACGCTGGAGGGACTTTGTCTCTCTTCTGGCCTGGGAACACCTTGGGCTCTCACCGGAGGAGCTGGAGGATGTGTCTGGGGTGAGGGAAGTCTGGGAGTCCCTGCTCAGACTGCTGCCCCTGTGACCCAGCCCTGGATAAGCAGAAGAAATGGATGGATGGAGACTTGAGATTGTGGTTTTGAGTTGCTTCGAAATTACGTCATTTTTTAACTTGAAGAAGTTGATTTAGCATAACAGTGTAATAATATGTACTCTGTCATCACAGGTAGTTATTGCACAATGGGTTTTGTGATAAAAAATTTAAAAAAAGACACAGTATTCATATCATCTCTGTAATATGCAGCTGGCCTATCTCACATAGCCTATTATGACAAGAGTGTGATCATCCATCACCGCATTACAATTAGACTTTGACCTTTTCCACTGAGAATCTCCCTGAACTCTTGAGTCAGCAGACCGGCCCACGACACACTGATTTAAACACAAGGGGGAGGGGTTGCCAGCTTCTGTTTACCGTTCCGAGGTCAATAATGGGATGTGAAATGATGGACTCAGGACTCAGACTACTTTTGGCCAAATTTGGGAGTGCCCTGAGCTTGACCTGGTGGTGCAGTGGATTTACCTGAGAGGAGCTGTGTTGGCTGGGTGGGATATAGGACTTAATCCCAGCTGTGTTTGTGTGGGGATTTGGTAAGGCCAGATACAGCGTGTGAGTGGAGCAGGGGGCAGCACAATCTATGGGCGACGAAGCAAGAGACCAGAAGGAAATGGGTTCGTGGCGGTTGTATAGATGAAGTTATTGTGTATTCATAGGATTTTGCAAGGTCCAAGGTTTTAAAAGCGGAGACTACATTGCTGGTTGCACAACAGCTATCACTGGGTACATTTACTTGGCTAGTAGAAATCAGATAGCTGGAATAATCAGACGACCCAAAAGTTAGATCGGATTTTTGGTGTGTGTTTACATGCAGAAAAGGAATCTGATCCTCGAAGTCACATGCATTAGTTAATCTATGGATTTTAGAGTAACTGTTGTATTACACAATACTAAAAAAATAACCTCAATTTTGAAACTATGACAACAGAATCTCAGTCTCAACAGTAAATTATAGTACTTTCTTTTATTCTTTTATATTACCATGCAGTCGTATATCTATGTAATTCCTCACTTATCCTGGTTTTTCATAATGGTCCATGGGCGGATATTAGTCTATGTGTCTTATACTTATTCAGCTCAAGATCATTCTAAAGCTATTTAGGAAAGGTCAATTTCTGTCTGCTGATGTGACTGTTGTAGTAGTGATACTTGCTTAAATGAGCCTCTAGTTTCATTTGATCCTAGTTTTGATCCTAGTTTTAGAATCGATTAGAATCAGATTTTCTTTCATGTTTTCTGTCATTTTGTGTCATTGCCACACAAGTACTCACGCATCACAGTAAGAAGGTCACAGGTTAAACCCCCAGGTTGGTCCAGGTCTTTCTGTTCTTTTCCTCTACGCGTTCACTCATCAGCTGAAAACAATAGGTAATATCCTCCAGCCGAGGTAGACCTAACCAAGCTTAACTCAAGGGCACTGCTCTGTGCCAGCACAAATGACTATGTCAATAAACTTCACAAGCACTGCTGCACCATTACTGCAACCTGTTATTCATGCGTGGTCGAGTGGTTGTCAGTAGCCATAACTAGAGATAGATCAATATATGTTGGGCAGGTATTTGTGCTTTTTGGCATATTGGCTCTTGCAGAGGCCGATATTTTCTTTAGTTCAGCTATCTTGAGAATATACATAATGTTTTATTTGAACACTTACGAGTGAAGAAGACACTGCACAATACGTGACTACATAAACCTCGTGTCCACTTTGTAGTAAAAGGTTTGTGGATGAGTTTGTAGTCATATCAAATCACATAATTTGGGGAAAATAATCAAACTCGGCCTTGCATATCAGCAGAGTTTATCAGCCATTGGTTGCTCTGGATTCTAAACAATCGGTATAGACACCTCAGCAATGAAAAAAAAACAAAACAAGACGTATGAGCCCTTTTCATAGTTACCGATGTTTGAGGTTACAGCTAACGTTAGAGTCAGTGTATGGAACGGTTGCAGGTTCTGTTTACAAACACTGGAAGGCTCTGTAGGTTTTCTTGGGTCAATGCAGTTTCCTGAAAATGGATAGCCAATCAGACCTGAGCTGGAACTGAAGTGAAAGGTTAATAAAGGTGATAAAAGCGATTCCCATTTTATTTTAACTCCATTTGGCCTGTCTGTTCTAGTTTAAACTCTGAGATTTAATTGTGGCTGACATTTCCCTGGTGCCATTCCCTGGTACTCTGCTCCAGTAAATTAACCTCTAGACTTGTTTTATCTCTTTTTAAACTAAGGTTAGAGGAGAGAGGGCCACTGCTTTACTGTTTTCAATATGTTCAAATGAGGAAAATGAGGAGTTGGAGCTAATTGACATTTGTACACAGCCAGCCTGGTACACAAGGAATCAGTTATGTGTTGAATGAATGCAAAATTATGATGATGTTGTATTGCATTACCATCACCATGTCAACTCAAATGATCGCTTTTTTGGCCAGAGGAAGTGACTGCATTTGCCAGGAGCCTCATAATATCTCAAATACAAATCTTATCCAGGCCGGGACATTGTGTTAAGTGTGAATACATAAATATAAGTGCAGTGATTTGTGAATTTGGTACAGTTGTATTTTATTTGACATAGGAAACACATCCATAAATGTCAGCCAATGAAAGGTATCTTACAGGTTTATGACAAGAAAATATGTTTTTCCTCGGTTTTATTGCAACATAATATCTCAAGAATTTGGTAAAGGGACAACAGAGGCCCCTTACAAGTTAAAGGTTTACTTTGCACAGTTGGCTGGAGACATGGGTTGTAGAGCTGGGTCGGCAATATTAGTAAGTACGGCAAGAAAAGTCAGTACCCAGTAGTGATGCGTAGATGAGGCCTCATGAAGCGTTTCGGCACATTTACCAAACTGTATTGATACTGTGTCGGTACAGTGTTGCTGTGCTCTATACTGACATCTGTTGGATCTTAAGGTGAACATCATTGCTGGCAACTTAGTTGACACTCGCAAGACACACTGATTCAATGACCTAGTCATACTTGTGTGCAGATTATTATTTAAGTTATTGTATTTCCAATACAATGATGATGATTTTAGTGTATTTATTACATAAAACCCATCAACGTATGCGATCGACTCTGCGGCGTGTCTAGTCCGTGACCAGTCTTTATGCTTTCCGGTGCGCCCCGCATAATTACGTTGCCGCTTACGTTGCGGCTGATGTCTTTCTACTTTTTCCAGATTATGACGTCGCTTTGTCACTGGAGCGTGGTCTCTGACTGGTTGACGATGCGCATCAAACGCCAAAAAGTTCGGCTTTTTCAACTTTTCGACGCGTGACCAAAGCGTCTGATGCCTGAACGCTGAAGAGGCGCCGCCAGATTCGCACTGCTCTGAGTTTTTTAAAAGTCTGCTGGACTGCATTACCCACGAGATGCACCTGTTATTATTGTAGTTCCAGAAGGCTCGTGGCCCGTGAGTTCAGTGCAGAGATAGTACGGGTGTAGGAGCGTAGCCTCGTGTTGTCACAGGTCGTCCTGCCTAATCTTGTGTGTATGAGTACTGTGTGTGTTCAACTATTGTTTGTAATTTGGTATGAATGTTGTAGTTTGCAAGTTTAAAAATTTGTATTTTTTTTATCGTTTGATGTGCACCACGTGCAGTTACCACGTAACAACGCTTCAGTTGTGTCCATCCACTGTCCATCTTTTTGCAATAGCCAATATTCTCCCTGCATCTTCGTGTAATTAGTGTATTTACCATTTTGTACAGTTCTGCCCATTTGTTCATTATTGCATTTATACGAATACTTAAGGTTTGCGTGTATGTTCATTTACTGTGTTGGAGCGCCCCTCTGTGGTCCCTTTGTGTAATAGCATGTGAATTATTTTTTAATTCATTGCACTGTATAATTTATTTGTGTTTCTTGTGTTGCTAATGTATATATACCTTTGTCTTTTGAGATAACCACACACGCACGCACACGGACACACATACATGCATACACGAACGTATACGAAACTACCTGTGTAATAATCATTCTCTGATGTCACCCTCTCCCTCCTAAAAATAAACATCCCTGTACTGTACAATTGGAGTTTGCCTGTTCCTTCTGACCGAGGACAACTTCGTTGAAGACGGATCAGTGATCAGTGCATGCCAGACACACACAGTATCTCAAACACAGTTTGGCGCGTCGGAAACAAGCGAAACAGCAGCCGTATCGGTCACGTGACTTTTTCTTAAAGCGATACGCGCATCGATACGGGGCTTCGCTCTACAAGCTCGACACATGCGCCGGCGCATCAGTGTTGCTGGACCCATCACTAGTACCCAGATATGCATCACACCTAAAGCCCCTACTGCTAGCACTTTTCATGGCACCCAAAGCACTTTACAGTGCATTATTCACTCCATACTCAGTAGTGGTAAGCTACTATTGTAGCCACAGCTGCCCTGGGGCAGACGGGCAGAAGCAAACCTGGTAATCTGTGCTATCAGCCTCTCCAACTACCATCAATGCTCATGCACACACCACATTCATACTAGGCAAGGTGGCAAGGTGCTTTACAGATTGCAATAATTAAATACAACAAGACATAAAGACAGAGATAAAAGACACGGTCGACCAATAACAATGTCTTGAGCTGCTTTGTGAAAGAGTCAATGGAGTCCATCATTTGTAGGCAACAGCCTGAAAGGACAGTTCTCCTTGTCCTTTCACCCGTTTTGAAACTGGTCTTTGGGATAATCAAGAGGTCCTGAGTACCTTGCCTAAGGATACAACCACTGGTTCCCCACTGTGGCACCTGGTATTCACAGAGGTCTCCCATCCAAGAACTAACCAGGCCCCGTTTTGCTTAGCTTCTGAGATCTGAGAAGGTCAGGCCTGCTCATGTGAATGTTTTGTATGGTGACAACAATGATACTGATATAAAAAGTGAATCATTTTACTAATAGTACTAATGGTACTACTGGTACCAAAATTACAAGACAGACCCAAAATTAATATGAATATTGTAAGGTATTTTCTAGCAGTGCAGCACTACATCAAACTGGTATCTTAATTTACAAATGCTAAGGTAAATAACACGTACCCACCCGTGGATATGAAAGGCTACGTTTCTTACCCGTAGCTCCTCTCACTAAGGAATGTGTGACCCCCACTCTGAGAGGGTTATAAAACACCTTGTTTGACTTAAAATCGATTAAAATTTCCTAATGTGTAATACCACGTAGACCAGAACTATAAAACTACACTATAAAAGCTGTCAAGATGTACATCTCAGGACTCTCGTCCTGTCCTTTCTGTAGAGTTTGTTGCATCATTGTTCACTTTACCTGTGTGGAACTCATTAAAACACTTCTGACTTTATGTTTCAGACTCTTGGTCCTCTTTGACGTTTACACCAGAAATGAACATTCTTACAATATGATAGTTCAATTTTGTTTACCTGTATAAATTAGGTAAAGCCAAGAGATTTGCAAATTAGAGCATTTTCTTTATGAATTCAGTTTCCCAAATACTCTATGGTAACTATACTATTCCAAAACTATGCTTCCATGCATAGGTTTCTCAGAATTGCAGTAGGTGGTGTGCATTTGTTTGTCATTTTTTACTAACATCCATATTGCTCATGTCCTTCATTACACATCTCACTCACAGACTGACAGAGCAGTTGTAGTAAACAGCTTCAGGTAGAGTAAGATATGAGAAAGTGATTGGAGCGACTGGGCACAAGTACAAAGTTCTGCAAATCATTTATTTTTTAAAGCCATTCATACTCATTTTGCTTTAGGCGAACTGAACTCTTGCACCCCGGAAAGTGTGTGGATATATTGAAGTCTGTGATTACTTTTTGATAAAACCCTTGTCTTTGAGGAAGTTACAGCAGAGGTGAATGAACAGATCGTGTAATTTTAATCTCATGAAGTGCAAAGATGAATAGGATGTTTGATAGTGAATTCGTGCTGGCCAGCTCTCATCCTCCTCCGCACAGCAGCAGCAGGAGAAGCTAACAGGTGCTAGCTACAGTTCACGCAGCAGTCATTCGAAGTAAACTTCAAACTGTCAGCTGCTAAGAAAATGTGATAAACCTGCAGGCAAAATGCTCAGAAATATTGTCATATTGGCATAAATAAAATATAATTTGAGCCTTTCTATTGGAAGGTCTGTCACCTTCTTGTTCCCATGGAGATGTTATTGCTTTATCTGGAAGAATATCCAGCAGTATGGCATTAAAAGTCTATCTTGTGTTGCTTCAATTACACATTTGTATTGCTCAGAAAACCTTGATTACTTGACTATAAGTGGGGCTGCCCACTGTCATCGTAGTTCTGACGACAACTATCATGCTAACTGTGCACTTCTAGATTATTGGAGAGTAATACACTTTGTAACTATATGCAGACAATACACAGCAGACTTATTTTGATTTCAGAAACTACTTATACAATATATCTGTAATGGGGAAAAAACAAAAACCGGGTACAGGGCTTCCGACTCTGGCTCCAATTTACTTTCCATTGAAAAACTGTCATCCCTCTCTCTGTAACTGCTTCTGTCAGGCTCGTCATTTTGGCCTTAAAATGTTTGTATTAACTCACTCTACATGTTCCTGGTGTTTTTATTTTGCTGTTGCGTCCGTGAATCAAGATATGAACATTAGTAACAGACAAATCACTGAAGGCACTATCTTTCCCCAAGGACGTTCAAGCTAGCGTTAGTAACAGATTTGATTGACAGTGTTGCTATGCTATGGAACTCCAAAATCGCCTTATAACTGCTAGCCTTGATGACTTTCATTTGACTGGAGCCGAACGCTGTGGGTGATGTCATACTCCCTATGGTACACGGGCTTTAATATCTTTTCTCATTTATTCTCATTTTGTCCTTATGTGTCCTTTTTACCAGTGAACTTGGAGTCGTGTGTATTTTTTTACTTTGACAAAATTGCATAAAAATATGTAATTCTGACATTGCAACATTCAAAACTAGTTCTCTTTGTCATGTAATACTCTTTGCTGATAAAAGTTAGATGAACAGATGCACATAGATTATCTTAAATTTGGGATAAGTTAGCTATTGGTCCAAAAAAAAAAAAAAAATACTGATATTTTGCCTGTTTTGTTGTATTTTTCTTCCCACACAGATCATTACCAGCACTGCTATGCACAAGAATGGATCATTAGACACTGTGAATGCCCTGCCCAAGTTTGTATAAAGTTTTGTTGCTTCAGGGGGCAGAATATATGTGTGAAAACAATGCTGTCCTTTTGTTCCAAGCAGCAACCAAATGATGGCACATGAAACAGCTCTGGAGAGAAGGCTCTGGGTTCTTGTTGTGGTCTGGTGTCTACAACTGTCGCAAACCCTCCAAAACAAACATACCAGTGATGCCAATCCTTGTAATACTCAACAAATTTCTCCTCTCTCTCTTTTTTCTTTGCTCTTCATCTTTCCCTCTCACTTCACTCCTGTCTCTCTCTCTCTCTCTCTTCCTTTTCTTCTCTACCTTCCCTGTTTGTCCTTCATTTCATCTCTATCTTCATCTATATCCATCCCACCTCTCTCTCTATGTTTTTCTCTGTCTCCCTCCCCATCTCTTCTTCTCTCCCCCTCACTCCCCATCATCTCTTTTTGTGCTCAGTCTCTATGTGTCTTTCTCTACCTTTCTACTCTGCCCCCTTTTTCTCCCTTTTTTACCCCATACTCTTACTTTTTTCTCTGTCTCTCCTTCTTCTATCCGCCATTCTTCGCTTTCTCTGTATCCCCCTCTTCCTCTCTTTCTCCCCTCTCTCTGCCCATCTCCCCCTCCCTGTCTCCACCATCTTACTCTTTCTCTGTCCTCCGCACTTTCTTCTTTCCATTCCCATCTCTCTCTGTCTCTCTCTGTCTGTCTCCCCCTCTTTTCTCCACCATTCTTCTCCACCCTCTCCATCCCCTCTTTTTCTCTCTCTCCTTCTTTTCTCCACCATCCTACGTCTTCTTAGTGTAATCCTCTGGGGGGCTCTGTAGTATGATGAGAATGCATTGATGGTGCGTTCACTGTCACTGCAGAGTCACTAGCACACTCACATGCTCACACACACTCACACTCACACGCTCACACACACACACACACACACACACACACACACACACACACTCACACACACTCACACACCCTGTCACACGCTCACACATTCACACACACACTCACAGCAGAGTAATGTGCGGTTTCTACACAGGCTTTTATCAGGAGGGAAGGCCAGCTGCTGACATTGGGCTCAACAAGAGAAATGTACTGCAAAATGACTATCACAATATTCTTATTTTCATGTTTTTTCATGTTAAGTTACCTTTTTTCAGGGATCAAATTATTGTTATTATTATTATTATTATTATTATTATTATTATTATTATTATTATTATTATTATTATTATTATTATTATTATTTATATAGTGTAAACTACCAATTTAGTACCGTAACCCTAACTCCTAGCCCTACCTATAATTAAGTAGTTACTAAGCCTGAATCATTATGAATAAACTATTTGTTCATAATGTAAGTTAAGGTTTGTCCTATGTTGGGTATGTGTCGCTGCATCATTTACATTCACACATCATACTATAGTTTGCATATGTCTGCTCTATGACTATACTCTATGACACCCGTGGATTATTATGTCATAATTAGCACATTTTAAATTGCAATATTCATCAAAAACAACTGCTGACTTCCATGTAAGAAAACTGTGGTGCCGAATGGGAGCTGACATTGCTGTAAATGTCATCACAACAAAGAGTTTGCACCTCCGATGGATAGCTCCAGATCGAGCAACATTTGTACCAAAACGACTAGGCAATGCTGCTGAATCCTACACTTATCATAAAATTATTATTATTATAAAACTGGAGAACGAAATAAGTACAGATAAGTGCAGAGCAGTGGGCGTATGCTATGGCGGTGAAAATGGGGATTGATCGAGAATATGATGTCTTGAAAATAAGCGATTATAGATTGCTCAAACATTCACAAATCACTCCAGATACAACTATGGGTCAGTAAATGGGGAGGGGAAACAATTATAACTTGGTTAAAAACTCTAAAAAGTAGATTTTTCATAATAGCAAGAATATTAAAAGAACATACAAGACATTTTAAGAAATGCAGTTAAAACTACACAACCAGCCATAACAATTTAAATACGAAATGTACATCATGGAAAAAGATAAATAATAACAATTAAAAAAAAGATTGCTATTATGTGTCATTAACTAATCTTAAGTCTTAAGTGTAAGCATTGATCTTATTCTGCCCTGCCCACTTTTTTCCTCTAAATCCCCCAAATCGAGCTTTCTTTGTGATGGCGCTTCTGGTTAAGCAGGAATCCCATTCGTTTTAATGGAGAATTTGAGAAAAATTTTGCCTCAAAAATACAATATAAAGTAGGTTGATTTGTGTAAAATGTTCAGTGTTCATGTGCACCAGCAAGTCAACAATGCAGTGACTCTCTGGGAGGCTTTAAAATAGTCCATACAGACGTCCATATAGTACTTATTTGCTGTCAAGATTGGGCAGACCCATAAAAAAAACAATACAACCCCAATACAACAACAAACATTATGGCATGGCTAAAGCTAAAGAGCTGAATTAGCATAAAAGGACATTTTAATTAGATTAAGATTTTACTCCCCATACTTTCCTTTGCACCTTGTTAGCCTGGCAAACCTCTCTCTAATTTTCTGTTACCAGAGCGAAACTCATTTTGCATTAAAATTGGTTTTGGCACAATAACACAAAACAAATATAAGCTTGTAATTAGTATAGCTGCATTGTCCAATATGCTTTCAAGTGCAATTTATTTTTGTAATATCTGAAAACTAAATGTTTCTTGGGTTTCTGGGTTACTGAATCAGTTCAACAGATTTTTAAAATAAAAAAAATAAAACAATTCACAGTGCAGTAATGAGTTTTAATTTTTCTAGACTACAAAAGCCAAATTATATATTTTTCTGTCATGGAATTACCAAATGACTTTACCTGAAATAAACTGCATAGACTGGAGGAATGTATTTAATTAGTTAAGTAGAATCCACATGAATCCTTGCCTGGAAAATGTCTCAAGCCTGGTAAATTGCGATCGTACAATCAGATTTTTTTTTCAGTGACACATGTGAAATGAACGAGTTCCTTGGTCACCTTGGTCATCATCATTTACAAATACAATCAAATTTCTCTCACCTCAGATTAACAGAGTTTGGTGCTTTGCTCATTGATTCTGCACAAATTCACAATGTTTTACAGCCCCCAGTGATATTTTTTTCCCTTATTTTTTTCCAATATGGACGGAGCATGATGGAGCTGATTGTTTAATATCCAGTGTATTCTGGATCCCAGGCAACATGAAGCAACAAGAATCTGCATATTTCCTCAAAAAGAAAGCACAAAACTGCAGGTTGGGATAAACCAATGAAATGTCAAAAGTCTTTACACCTGCCTAATGCTTCTGCTTCTGATCCCATTGAGCACTGCAGCTTTCTAACGTAGAAGTCAGTGGATTTGTTTCTTATATTACATAATTTTATATTGTGATTCAAATTAAGCAATAACATCTCCATGGAGGCATACAGGTGGTAAACCGTCCACCAGAAAAGTTACATAATGGCCCTTTACGTAATAGTATTGTCGCAACTCTTTTTAAAAATATATATATTTCACATAAAAAGGCCCATAAGTTATATTGACCAAGAAATTAACTAATTTTGTTGACTCAAACTAGAGACAACAAAAAAGTACTTTTAGATGTTACTCAACTCATGTTAAAGTTCAGGTATTTTACTTCCATGCAGTATTAACTGATAACACATAACACATTTAGATCACTGTGTTACCTTTTATAATTTAGCTATATTCACCGAAAACAAAAAATGTACATGTTTTATAAGTTTCACTTTGTTTTTTGGCACATTGAAGCCACCCTCCCTTTGCTCTCCATGCTAATTCACCCCCCCCCCTTCGAAGCACTATCACAACACAATTGTATATTTAAGAAAAATGACCGTGCAGAAGCATGGATAACGGAGGCTTGTGGGCTGAGCATTGGACAGAATCTTAAAGCCATAAGGAGAGTTCACATAGGACCCGGGACAGATCGCTAAAATACTCAAACATGCATGGATGACATCTAAAAACCTCTTCAGGCATGTTTTTGATGAAGGAAAAAGTTGATTTTTGCATAATATCCCTTCTTTAAGTAAAATATCTCAAAAGGGCCCTTAAGTATTTACTCCATGTTACTTTCCATCATCATGTACACTTACTGTTGCTTCATGTTGCTTACTCTGCTTCGAATCAGGTCAATGCTTTCATCTTTGTATCCTGGTATCCATTTGGCTCACATTGACAGAGCCAGACCTTTTGCCACCCTCCAACCTTTTCCTATGGCTCATTTTGTCCACTGCACATCACTGAACACTGTGCTGAATGGACTGCCAAAGGAAAAAATAAAGATTTTTTCCATATAAAACTCCCATCCGAGTGCAAAGCTGTGTAGAAACGTCCGAATTCTGCATATGAGCCTAATTATTTATTATATGATGCTTAAATATTTATGGCTATTTGGATGCATGATTGATGTATTATTCACATGTTCACATAAGGTATTCCAGGAACACCTTTACTCATGGGTTAGGGAAAAGTGCAAGCTCATATGTAACCCGCAGTAGAAGATTCAAAGGATGGGTGAATTTCGGAAGTACTTCTGCTACTGGGGTTAGTGTCTGGCTTGAATACATAACAAAAGTACGAGGAATTTTGTAACCAGGAAAGCAAAGATGGGTGCGATTCTGTTGCATTTTTACTTAGTAGTCATTTTTTTAATAAAATGTACTTCTCAGAGTTTTTTCCAAGCAACATATTTTTTCCTCTACTTCAGTGATATATTTTACATTTTAACAGTACCCGGTAACAGTGAGTAAGTCTTGTAACCAATATTTCATGTTGAGAATATGGAATGATTCAAACACCCTGGCACCTAGCATTCACACTTCACAGCAAGAAGGTTCTGGGTTCAACTCCTGGGCTGCCTAGACTTTTCTGTGCAGAGTTTGAATATTTCTCTCTGTGTTTGGGTGGATTCCCTGCAGGCACTTCCTTGATCAACCCAAAACATGCACCATAGGTAATCCTGCAGCTAAGGTTGTCCTGACCAAGGCTAGCTCAGATCTGCAGATGGGTCCCTGGACGCCACTGCTCCTGACAGGTTGGCCCAGCAGCATTGAAGTATGAATCAAATGAGACAATGAAGTGTACCTTAGCTTAATGTAAATAGTAAATGGTCACATTCTACCTTCAAGCACTTTACACACACATTCATACACCCGTGTATGCAGAAACTGGAGGCAAGGTGGGTCAAGGGTCTTGCTCAAGGACACAACAACAGCATCATCTGTGGGGCCGCCAACCTGTGGGTCAGTAGATCTGACCACAGGATTCAAACCACCTACCTTCAGATCAGTGGAGAAACAATACCATCTGAGCTACTGCTGCCTATCCCTTGAAAATATCTGATTTTGTGCTGTATTTAATGATTTGTTCTTCCAGTAGCTTGAAATGATATATCCAGTTATATCCAGACAGTTAGTTTTACAATTAATCTAATTTAAGTAACAGTTTTCCCAGAAGCCCCACGGGTCAGAATACTTTTACTTGATTACTTTACTCTGCTTGTCTCCATGGAGATGTGATTGACATGTGCCAATTAACTTGGAGACAATCCTACATCTCTGAGTGGTAGATAGAGAGTTTAAAGACATACTATGGAACATGCAGTGAAAACAATAACATTTCTGGGTGTGGGTTCATGATTGTTTAGGATGTATAGTGAAACTTCTTGACTCTCATAAAAAATGCACTTCCCTGGGATACAAAATACACACTTCAATACTTTACAAAGATATGAGACTGGTCACCGGTAAATCTCCCCATTTTCAAATGAGCGTGATTGACAGTTGGATTAGCCAATCAGGGACACGCTTGGTCGTTCTGTATCGGAAAAAAATAAAGGAAGAAAATATCACAGTGGGCTAAAAAGCATTGTGAATTTCTGCAAAATCAATGAGCAAAGCACTAAACTCAGTTAATCTGAGGTGGGACAAATTCGATTTTAGTTGTAAATCATAGGTGACCAATGAGCTCCTTCGTTTTACATGTGTCACCAAAAAATGAATGAACTTCAATCTGAGTTTGAGATACAATGAAGGGCATCAGAATCAGACTGATATCAATCTGTTTAAAAATACAAAGATAACATTCTGAATATGCCGGATATAAAATTGGGTCTTCCACAGTTCAGAAACGCTATTGTAGCATACACAAAAATAGACCAGCAATAGACCAAACGCGGTATATCACACATAAACATCTAAAAGCGTGACATTTTGAATAAATCCTGCTGAACGCTAAGCCATAAAGATGTAGATATCCAACCATAACTTTGATACCATTTACCCAGAAAATATACATATTTTTAAAACTGATCTCATCGAGTTCCCCTCACAAAACAGTGAATATCCCAGGCAGCTGAGTGCAGAGATATGATTTCTGCGTGCCAAATGCCCCCGCTCTGGGTTGTGTCCTGTGAACCGGGGAAAGTCAAATACATTGTTAGCTTGAGGGAGGTATCACTTTAACAAGATGATGTGAATAGCCTGGCTGTTTCAATCACTTTGTAACAACAGTTGTATGGAGTTGTGTAAAGGGCAAATAGGTCTTGTATTACACAAAATTGACTCTTGCGAGCTTTAAGTCAAGTTAGAATCTTGTTAGCTCCTCCAAAACATACTCGGAGTTGTGTTTTGTTTCATTCGCACACATTTGAGTAACCCTTTGTTACTAGTCTGTTTGCATATCCAAAACTCACAATGCTCTATTCCACCTTGTGATGTCTTATAGTGAGATTTTTCATGATACCGACTACCTTTTACCTGTAGTTCGGTAGAGATTGGCAATTCCAGGGCTGAAAGTATTCAAATGCTTGCAGTGAATGTAAGTGTATGGAGTTTAAAAACACAGTGGAGCACTTCCTGTATTGCCATATGACATCACAAAGTGGAACAGAGTGTTGCCTGTTTGAGAGAAGAACTAAATATGCAGGATTTGTGTTAAACATGTGTGAATGAAACAAAACACAACTCCAGATATGTTTTTGATGAGGAAACAGCATCATAACATAGATCAGAAAATAGCATAATATGGGCCCTTTAAAAACTTGAGGTTCTCTGAAATTGTGGTCAACTGCTTCTAATCCGATCAGTTTCATATGCGTGAGAAGGTTAGCTTCCGGTCATGGAGAGAATTTTTAGGACTTTGAATCCGAGGGCAGACTGAGGGCGATGTATCTGAACACCACCATGGTCAAAATAGGAGATTTGGATTTGGAGATGTATCGAAATATCCAATGTTCCTGGGGCTGGTAATTGTTCAGACTACAGCATTTATGTCTGACTTAAAATAATTCACCTCTAGCTCCAAGAATGGGATGTAGACTATAATGTAGACTGTAGCCCCAATAATATCTATATTTTCTCCATAAACTTCGCAAACTACAAGTTTACCAATCAATTCCTGCCGTTTTGTACTCATGCTTCATAGAATTCATCCTTACTTTCAAAATCACAGCCTCATTGGGCTCTCTCAGCCTCACCCATCGCAGTACTCTCAATATGGTCATCAAAATCTGTAGCAAAATCATTGGACGTCAACAGGAATCACTCACCACCATTTACAATATTTGAGAAAAGGCACACAAATGTTTTTGAACAGTTCACATGCTGTACATTCACAATACAGGCTCCTCCCACTCAGGACTGAGAGAAACCATAGACTGTACATATAAATGGACATAGCTAAGGCGCTAGTTGCCACGTTCCAAATAGGAAGTGATCATAGAAGCGCTTTCGGCTCCATCGAATCCAATTCACTTTACATTGAAAAAAACTCACCCCTCTCTGTAACTGCTCCAGTGAGCTTCATCATTTCGGCCTTAAAATGTTCAGTTCTACATGATCCAGGTAATTTTATTTCGCAATTGTGTCAGTAAATCCAACCAATGAGCCACTTTCTTCCCCCGAAGCCACTCGTGTTAGCAACAGGTTTGTTTGACAGCATTGCTAATTGTCCCACCCCTGCTAAACCAGTGGGACAGACGGGACGCTCAGGATTGGCTCTTTGGTTGCTATGATACTGCGAGGTCAGAATTCCAAATATTTAACTCTGCTCCAAATTCACCCCTATAACTGCTAGCTTCAATGATTTTCATTTGACTGGAGCCAAACGCTATGGGTGACGTCACACTCCCCTAGTCCACATCTATGTTTGAAACCAAATCATAAGAAAAAAAAATTGCTCTTTTCTTTCTAAGCATAATCCAAACCAATGACAAGCAACACAATATCCACATGTTCCACGATGATGACAAGTTAGAACCACTGCCTCAAAACAAAATAATATATCTTTTGAATGGTTAACCATCCTTAAAATGGCAGCATATAACATCAAGCTGAAACCCATGGATAGAACATGATTTACACTGCTTTGCTTTAAGGGTAAACTAACTAGCTTGTCTGGTGGAGAGTTACCACCTGGTTATCACCACGGAGATTTTATTGGTTGGCCTGCAATGTTCCACAATATAGTGTGAAAAGTATGCCTCTCCTCATGAGAAGTTAGAGGTCTGATCTGCAGAAAGGCAAATCCACTCATAGTAAAAATCAGTGTTCTCAAGCTAATGCAATAACAACTCCATTGAACTAATCGTCTAGGCTGTACAAATGTTGCTTGATGAGTTCGGACAAGATTACCTCAAGGCCCACATTACGCTATTTTCTGATCTCTGTTATAATGTTGTTTCCTCATCAAAAACATAGCCAGAGTTGTGTTTTGTTTCATTCACTCATGTTTAATGCACAAACCCTGCATATTTAGGCTGAGTTCTTCTCCCAAACATCTCCAGTAGAATCATTTGCATAATTTCACCCCTGGAATTGCCAATTGCTACTAAACAAAACGTAAAAAAAGATAGCTGTTAACTTGAAAACTACCACTTTATGACATCACAAGGTGGAACAGGGCATTTTGAGCTTTGGAGATGTAGACTGAGTAATAAACAAGGGTTACTCAAGCATTTCAATGAAACAAAACACAACTCCGGCTGTTTTTGAGGAGGTAACAACATTATAACATGGTGTAAAGCTCACAAGAGTCAATTTCACATAGTATAGGACCTTTAAAATTAAACTTTATTCTAAAAATGTGTATTATTTTATGATTTTCTCTGCATTGTTCAAAAATAAACTCATTCTGTCAATAGTTTTATGACCTTACAAATTCTAGTTCAACCAGCAACTGAAGAAATTGTGTTTTTGTACCAACTAATGTCCATTATTGTGAATGTTTTTATAAAGTTAGCCTTGCAGCCTTGGTGTGGTCACAGTCTAAGGGAAGTTAGTTATGCAAAGTTGTTTAGACTGAGCTCTTGTTTTTGATAGTCTTGCATTCTTTAATCTATGTACTTTTCAAACTAGAGCAGCAACAACTGACTCAGGTGTGTTTGGATGGGAGCTGATTCACGGAGACGTAACCTGTCACTTAAAAATACTGTCACATTATGTTAGTGTGTGACAGTGTCAGCAGTTTATTTAGACTGAGAGCTGTGTCACACTTTGAATGTGATGAACCTGCAATATAAAATAGCTTAGACAGTCAGTTCCTATATTTTCCTCTTCAATAGCATGATGGTCTGGAATCTCAACATGAATCAAATGTAAAATTATGAAAGTGCTGTGAAAGATTTTTTGCAGTCTAAAGATTCTGCTTGGTGACAGAAAACACCCTTAAAGGATCTATTATAGAATAAACTGACTTTTTTGAGCTTTTAATCGAGTTACAATGTGGTTACATCATCATATATATGGATTTTGTTTGTTTTTTTTCAGTGTAAAACGCATTTTAATCAGTGAAGCTCCTTTGTGTTATTACTGTACACCATCATGAGGATTGCTAAGATGTTGTCAATAGCAAAAGCTGCACTATGTAACTTTTCTTGTGAAGGATCCGCCCCCTGTTTGTCTCTATGAAGCTGTTACTCCTTTGCCTTGAATGTTCCATGTGGCATTAAACTTATCTATCTCTATGGAGTGATGCCATCTGACCAAGTTACAGGGCAGATCTGTGGAGAGACAATCACTAATATTAACAAATGTGATTTTCAAAGTGTTTTTGAGCCCAAAACAACTGTAATTAAGTAAATGCAAGGTAGATTGCCATACTTTGGAACATTTCAGGCAAAGCAATAACATCCACATTAATACAGAAAGGTATAAAGCTGTGGCTGTTTTAGCTTCGTACAAACAATTGTGCTTTTCTATGTCCCCGCAGATGGCATTTGAGGTCATGAGGTCATTTTAAGATACAGATGCATTACTTTAAGTTATACCACAGAAAATACCAAGAATATGTCCAACATTGTCCAAAATGCCCAAGTAAAGCATAATATAAGAACTTAACAGTGGATAATTGGAAGTTTAATAGCTGTTTATCACTTCAACTCCGCAAATTGGCCTGGTAAAGTGAGAATCAATGTTTCTTAATGAGACTCTTAGCAATCAGGCTTCAAACCAGTTTTAAAAGTTTCCAAGATAGTATCTGCTATTGCACATTTAGTTTCATTCAAAAGCTGTTCTAAGTCACTCCACCTTCAATTCACAAGCTTTTCCAGTGAAATAAATACCATAATCTGTATTACATTTCTTCAGACGTGTAAATCATGCTCAGAATTCGTGTTAGCATGCCGCACTTTAGGGCTGAACGATTTCGGCAAAATATCTAACTGCGAATTCTCTGTCAAGTGTTGCAATTTATGTTTTAATTGTGGAATACTACTTCAAGTTTGCATTTTCAACTCCAAAAGCATATGAGAGAAGATTGAAACATGAACTGCGAAATGAATACAAGAAGTCCATGTATTTCAGAATATGTTTTTTGAGGTCTGAACTACAAGATTAGGTTTAAGTTTAGAAAAATGTATCCTCAAGTGGCAATTCTGTTTGGAGTCACAGACACACACACACACACACACACACACACACACACACACACACACACACACACACAGCCTGCACAGGTCAGGTGCTCTTACTGTTTGGACATAGGAGCTGAGCGTAAGTGCAAATGAGGCATAAAGTGCAACAGTGGCACAATGTTCAAAGGCTAGATATAAAACAGAACAACAACAACTTTTAGGGGAGACGCTACAGGCAAAACCCATTTTAAATTTTAGTTTTTGGTCAGTTTGGTCATACAAGCTTTCAGGCGGGAATAACCTAATTGTCCACACTGCACTGAAAACTATTTCAATATTTAATTGAATCATTTTGCCTCCATAGATTCATGTGGGACATTGTCATTTCAAAGGCTTTTCTCAGAATGCATTTTTCTCCCATAGGGACATAAGGATCAGCCCTTAAAGTGTCACCTACATACATCAAACTTTCCAATACCAAACACTTAACAAGGTTTTGATGAAATGTACAGGATGATTTTTGTTTTGGATATTTAATTCCAAGCCTGATTTATTACAGTTTTAACTAAAAAAAAAAGAGGTGAAATTTCAGTATAAAAAAAAAACAACAGATTTTTTTTCCTGTCACGCCTACAAAATAAAAACAAAGCTATGCCTATTCCTTATCATGTCTCTGTGTTTAGGAGCTGAGTGGCAAAGGGATTAAAGGAATTAGCAAATCTGTTTGTTTTCCTGCTGGGGCAAGGTAGCGCTTCCCAGAGGGCATCAGAGAGAATCTCTCTTTTAAAATGTGATCTGAGCTGCCAATGATATGTTTGGCATTCTGGAGCACCTGCCTGCTCCATAAAGAATTGAGGTTGGGCATCTGCACACCTCTTATGTTTGACCAAGTTTTTAAAATGTTGTTTAGGGTATATTTTTATATATATTGTGTTTTTTTTATTTATGAAAAAAAAACAGTACAGTACAAAACATATCAGGACTTGACAAGAGATAGAAACAGGCAAAGGAGACAAAGAAAGAGACAAATAATAATACACTTGTAATGCGCTTTACAGGCTTGTCTGAGCCTCTCAAAGCGGTACACTATAGTCATTATTCATTCACTCCACACTTGGTGATGGTAAACTACTACTGTAGCCACAGCTGCCCTGGGGCAGACTAACGGAAGCAAGGCTGCCAGTGTGCGCCATCGACCCCTCCGACCACCACTTTCATACTAGGCAATGTGGGTGAAGTGTCTTGCCTAAGGATACAACGACAGAACTTGGTCCGAGCAGGGCTCATCCTCCGACCTTCGGGTTGAGGGACCAACGCTCAACCATTGAGCCACTGTCGCCCCAAAGAAAATGATAAACCTGGTGCAAAGCATAGGACAAGAAACAGAAATAAAACAATGATCAGAGCTGGCGGTGGGTTGAGGGGGTGGGCTGGGGACTTACAGTGAGCTAATGTTTTATTATTGAGCAGGTAAAATGAATGAATAAGTGATTGTAGTTATGAAGTTAAAACTAGTTTTGACATTCAGTTTCGGGGTTGACTCTCCATTCTCTTTTCTTTATTTTTACCTTTTCCTTTCTTCCTCTTTTTCCTTCCTTTCCTTTCTTCCTTTTCTCACTCTTTTCCCTTCTCCTTTTTTCCTTTTTCTTTGGATGAATAATTGGGTATTTAGGGTATTTTTTTTTATCTTTGACTGACAAACTATAAAACCAACAGATAAAAGAAAAGATTAAAAGACGATTAGCAGGTTTGTAGGTTGTTGTTTGCACAGGCAGGTTGCCATTATGTTTTATACCATATTGTGGAACATTATAGCCAATAGGAACAACATGTCCATGGAAGCCTGAGGAGGCCCTTCTTCAGACCAAATAAGATTCAAGCTTGCGGAGATTGAAGCCTGCTCAGAGTACAGCCATGTTTTTTTTAAGAACAATAAATTACCAAAATGAAAAAGCTCCTTTTGCATTTTGCCTGTTCAGTTGCATCATAGATAAAACTGAGAAAATGCAAAATACTTATCCCTAGGCTGCCAGAACAATGTTTTAAATTGAATTAAAGCCACGAGAATTCGAAGTATGTGTGTCTAAATACTTTTCAACCATACAAATTGCAATTTAGATTTGATTGCAGTATATCTTTCAGCTTTTCTCCCCCTTGCGGCCTTCTGTCAACTTTTTGTGCAGTGATGTAAAAGTAACATCCGATTGAAAGAGCAAGTAAGGCATCTGATTTCCTTGCTTGAGGGGAACTGTCTTCTTATACTAACTCTGTGGTGCTGCCAGGCTCTGCTGCTCTCAAAGTGCTTCTAACATCCATACTCCAAAATGTTATTGATGTCTCGCTTGAACAGCCCGAATGATCTCCGAGCATATACACGGCCTTTTGCAAGAGTCTGACATTTTCTCTAATTTTTTTTTTTTTTTTTTTACATGAAATTGTTCTCTCCGCTTCACTGGGGACGTAAAGCGGCATGTCACTAGAGTTTGGTCATGTACAATAAGTAGGGTGACAGAAAGCTTAGCATGTAGAAAACCTTCATATAGTCTACTTGAACTGGTACGAAGTCACTGGCGGAGACTGTCTGCTCTATTGAATTTGTTATGTTATATCTTAAATTTGTTATATTCAGGTATTTTTTTAGTTCAGTTGTATTTTGTCAGCCCAAGGAGAGTACACTTTTTAAATCATCAGTGGTGGAATGTAACAAGGTAAACGTTGTAAAGTACTGTACAGTGTTTAAGTAACATTTTAGGTATCTGTACTTTTCATGAGTAAATTCTGCAGTGGGTACTTTTTACTTCACTACATTTGAGAGCAGGTATGTGGACTTTCTACTCTACGACTTTTTTTAAACTGGACTGAAAAGAAAAAGTATTTTTTACTATAGTTTGAGATCTGTAGTAGATTTTTTCATGTGTTATTTTTACTTTAGTAATTTTTTTGCTCCTGTATCTGTACATTTACTTGAGTAAGCACCAAGTTGTTCCTAAAGTTAATATAAGGTTTGATATAACCATTATTACACTCGGACTATTACCCCAGAGATTAGACTCTTACAATTTTTTTATTTTATTTTTTTACATTAGTAATATATGAAGTCCTTAGACGAAAGCTGCAATGAACAATATACAAACTACTACATGCAAACTGACAGAAAAGCTCAACCTGGTCCAGCAATAGAACTACCATGTTACTGCGAGGTGTGATGGTACTTAACAGCTGTACTCTCATAATGTCCAAATGCTTAATACTATATACATACGCACACGTAGTAGGTGGGTGTGGTCTGCTGTAAGCTGTGTATTAGCATGTGTCTCTGTGTACTCCATGGTATCTTCCACGTTCAGGTAGCAGCAGTGGGGCTGTGTGTGAAGGATGGTACGATCAGTGGCCCGTTGTCTTGTCTGCTCCTGTCACACACACTGATGCATTCTGGACAGCTGCTGAGGTCACTCGCATAATAAAAAGTCATACACCGAAGCATGGAGCCTTCTAAAAGGTGTCCAGTGTAAACAGTGATCTGTTCTAATAAAGGGCAGGGGACAGGAGCAGTACATCAACCCAAAAAACAGATCAGATGTTGTAAGTAGTAAATGTGTCTAGTATATTTATACTGGAACTATGGTCAATTTAAAGTGGAGCTTGTGTATATAGTGTATATGTTTTTTTGATAGCATTGTCTACTCTGTGTCATGTGCAGGGTGTCTGTAAAGTCTATTTACCATGTTGTTGAATTACAAAGGCACTTGGTAAGATATATTAATTAGATTTGTCTTGTTGTCCTCAGTGATTATAAAAGTTTTTATTTACATTGCAATTTTGTATTTCAGGCATCCTGTTGATTAAAAGGGCATTCTTTTGAATGATCCCCTCAGAAATGGCTATACCTTAATAGAAGGCACAATGTGAATCATAGGTTCTACGGGCCCTACGTTAAAGATCTTGTGTATTGAACAAAGATACGGGATATTACGGAACTAAAGCAAAAGATAACAAATGTGATTACAACCACCGATGAGGCGATTACAGCCACTGATGAGGCTATGCTACATCGAGCACAGCAACATGGCAAGAAATTGGGTACTATCTTTATGTGCTTCATGCAACTAATGGTACCCATAGGTGTATTAAATGAAAAAAAAAAAAAACAAAACTTTGGACACCACTGTGTATAATAGCACAAGTCAGATTAAGATATCTTATGAATTGCCTTTGTAATAAATGTTTAAATGTAAAATTACTTTATGGACACCCTGTATATCTGTCTGGTGCTGAACTGCTTGTCTCTATCTATGTCCTTGTCTGTGGTGCTGAAAATACTGTCTTGTTACGTCCTTGTCTGTGGTGCTGAAAATACTTTCTCTCTCTATGTTTCTGTCCGTGGTGCTAAATGAACAAGCCAGCCCCTCTGTCCCTGCTGCCTTGGGCTGAGCTCATGCTGAGCTCTTGCTGACCTTGTGTGGCTTGCAGGAGGCTAGGCAAAAGGAGGCAGGTGTGCACCACATGTGTCTGACTGTCAGGCTATATATCTGTTTCTCCTGCTTGTCTCTTTATATGGAGATGTGAAGATTCAACGCAACACCATCATATTTAGCCCTCTAACAGTTGTTTTGGTTGGGGTTTTTTTTCTCCCTACAATCACAACTCAGGGTTGCCAGTGCCTTACCCTGCATATAGAGGCTACATATAAGTTTTTGTCTTGCTCAATACATGGACAGGCCATGGCTCATGTGAAAGCTCAAGACCTCCAGTAATTCACACATTGACCTGCAGAGGCTCCACTAGCGCTGATTCTGGCTGTAGGTGCTGGGGTTTTGTAGTAAAACTGACAACCTTTCAGGTTTAAAATGCGCATAATTGAAACTGACCTCATGTGAGGCTCATTCTGCTTTTTGATTTGATAGTTGTCCTGAGAACCAAAACATCACATTAGAGCATAAACAGCTTGGTCATCATGTGCAAGGTCTTTTTTTGTTTGTTTGTTTTGGGTTTTTTTGTAATTAAGAATAAATCTGAATTGCAGTTATTATCAGTAAAAACTACATTTGATTAGAACATTTTACCTGGTATCTGGGGACATAGATGATGTTTATAGAATTTAAAATCTAAATGTTATGGTTCCTTTTCTTTTATGGTTCTTAATTATTTGTTTTGTGTTTCTCAGCACATTTTTTACTTTTTCCTGTTTTGATGTTTGGCCTCCTTACAAATACAGTAAAGCATTGCTCTTAGCTCTAAGTGGATTATAGGAGCTTGTAGATTTAAGCTTATGCTTGAATTTTGCTTGAATATTTAATCTGGTATAAAGTATCTATGTAATTTAAACGCTATACTAAAAACTTTCGGTTAGACATTGACAATTTATGTTAAACAAAGGCCTAAATGGGACAATGGACCCACATGTGCATGTATTTTTTTTCTTGCATTTTTAGACTATATAACAAAACATAACGTAGGTATATTTCCTCAGTTGTGGATTGTGTCACCATGGTAATTCTGAACAAAAAAAACCCAACTTTGTCACTGGAAATTATGAAATTATAAAACCTAATATTCCCTTGTCTTTCTCCCCAGATTCATCTCCAACACCACGTTCGAAGGCCAAAGCGGTCTTATCTCCAAAGAGCCTGAGACCCAGAACATCCAATCAGAGGCGCATCACTACATCTGGTCTCTGCAGCTGGACCCCCTGGGACAGCCCACATGGACACGACTGGGGCGCTGGCGGAGAGGGCAAGTTCTCAAGGACCAGGGGGCGTGGCCTGGGCACCACGGCTCGGGGGGAGGGGGGGACTGGAGGCGGTCCACCCGGCTGCACATGCGGGTGGTCACTTTGGTGGAGCACCCGTTTGTCTTCACCCGGGAGGTAGATGGGGACGGCCATTGTCCCGCGGGCCAGCTGTGCCTTGATCCACTCACCAATGAATCCTCAGTTCTTCAAGGCCTTTTTCAAAATCTGGCCGGACCTAATGGATCTGTACCAACAGAATTGAAAAAATGCTGCTATGGGTATTGTATTGATTTGTTGGAGAAACTAGCAGAAGACATGGGGTTCACCTTTGACCTCTACATTGTGGGTGATGGGAAGTATGGAGGATTCAAAAATGGCCGCTGGACAGGGTTGGTGGGGGATCTTCTGAGTGGAGCAGCTCACCTGGCCGTGACTTCCTTCAGCATTAACTCAGCCAGGAGCCAAGTCATCGACTTCACCTCTCCCTTCTTCTCCACCAGCCTGGGAATCCTGGTCAGTACTGTGTAACTTTTCTTCTGGGGATCTGCCACCTGCTTGTCTCCATGGAGATGTCATTATGTTCCATATTTGGCACTAAACTTGATTACTTTGCATTTATTTGACAATATATTTACATTTGATTGGTAGAATAAATTGATTCTGCCTGATTGTTGCCTGGAATTGTGGAGCATTCTAGACATATCTATGGAAACAAGCGGCACACCTTCCACCTAAAAAGTGCACTTTTTAATAAGAATAACTTATGTTGATTTAATTAGTTTCTGACCAGAATTGATTTTTACTGGATTTTTTCTTATTTCAAGTGCAAGTAAGTGGCCGAATAACCTTGTGAATGCCCAATCTCATCTGATCTGAGGGTTAGGCCTGGTTAGTACTTCGATGGGAGCACACTGGGTGTACCAGGTGCTGTAGTGGGGTGGCTCGAGTGTCATCTGTTGTTGTGTCTTTCGGAAAAAACACTTAGTATGAATGTGGTGTGAGTCTTGATGGAGGGCGGAAGAGCGCAGATTGGCAGCTTCATTTCCATCAGACAGCCCCGTGACAGCTTGGCTACAATAGTATCTTACCACCAAACCTGGAATGAGTGAATAAACCTCTAAACTTCTGGAAAATAGCTAAACAAGATTGAACAGATTTGGTAAAAAAAATAAATAAATAAATCAAATTTCATGTCTTATTTCAACAAGAACAAGATTTTTGATTAGCCATTTTTTTCCTTGACTTAACTTATTCAAGATTGATGTTCATAGCCATGCTCTGCTCCTCTCGCAGTCACTGACCTCACCTCCCCTCAGCCCCATTGGTATGCTGCTGCCTTCTATCAATAGAGCAGAGTTTTATTACTGCGAGCCTTTGCTTATTGGACTGTAATGCAATTCCCCATATGGGCCGAGGGGTGAGCGTACAACTTTGTGGAGTGACCCTATTACACAAATTATCACTATGGTACCTGATCTGACTGGCCGACAGCTTCAAATAGCGAGGGGATCAGTCTCTACGCTGTTTTTTAATTTTGAAATTGACCCAAAGTAAAAAAACATTTTGTAGATGTCTTGCATATTTTTTTCTATTTCTTGCATAGTTATTATAAACTACTTGAATCCAAGAAACAATTTAACTTAGCCTTAGTTGTAGGTCTGAAATCCCTGACCATTCATTTGTAAGTTTAATCCTGACTGGTAGGGAGGTTACACTATCACATTTAGTGTTATTTCTATTGTGATCATTATACATATCACAATGTTACAGGTATTCACAATTATTCACATCAAAACCAAACAAAAGTGAAAGCCTCAATTTACTCGTCTCATTGTCACTCTTCCTCCAGTATATGAACAGCTTTATGAAAGAAATCCTTTTGAATGTAACTTTAAACCTGGCACTCACACCTGCACAACTGAAACAAGCCACATCCCGGGGACATCATCACGCGGTGCTGTTTGTTTATATGTCGCAGCAGTGCTATCGCTTTAACTAAGAAAGTCCAGTGTATGGCTCTATTAAAATAAACAGTCCAACGGCTTGAAATATCTCTTAAATAGTGAGGCACATATGAGTCCTACTGTGATCCGCTCCTCTGTGAGTTTATGGATTAAAACTCGTGTCTGTCCACCATCCTTACTGAAGGTGAGCACAGATTTGCCATGAGTTTTGGAGCAGAGTTCATCCAAAGTCCCGGTTGGAAGAGATTTTATATTATATTATATATTATATTTCCACGTGTAGATTTATAATTGTTTTCTTTCTTTAGTTCTTTAGATGTCTATGTAAACCCTCAGCCATCCAGGTATGAGCCACAGTAAAAGAAAAATCCAATTCTGTCAATGGGATAAAAAGTTTTAGAGTGAAGACGTTTCACTGCTCGTCCAAACCACTTCTTCAGTTCTGGTCAGATTGCTGGTGGACACTGCCATATATCTGTCTGAAGGAAGGACTACACTGAAACTAACATAACAGTCTTTGTTTCTGTTTCAGTTTCAGTGTCTAGTTTCAGTGTGGTTAGCCCCTCCCTTCAGATAGATATAAGGTAGTGTTCACCAGTAATCTGACCACAACTGAAGAAGCCTCTTGGATGAGCGGTGAAATGTCTTCACTCTAAAACATCTTGTCCATTTGACAGAATTGTTCTTTTACTTTAGTTCTTAAGACTACATTATAACCTGATCAGTGATTCATCTTGATAAATTCTTACATCTCTAAGGCTGCACTTAAGAAACTGAAAATCCAAGTCATCACATATTTGCAGAGTAAGATGTCTTAGTTTTAGTTCACCATACATTTCATAGGGGCTCTTTTCCCTTCTATCAAAACTGGGTACTCTTGACCATGATCCTGACTTAAAGGAACTAGAGGAGAGTTCCTGAGTGCAATACAATCCTCTGGTTCAAAATGTGTCACGTAATGTCATAGGAAAAAACTGATTCAAACACATTGCAATATTGGTAAAGTGATAACAATTGACCATTTGATACAACTTCTAAATATTCTACTATACATACCAACATTGTATAGTGAATTATATCCGTAAAACTACTTTGTGGGATCTAATTACTTTTGCTATCCTCATTTTTACAGTTAATACAGTACAGTACAGTACATTCTATTCAACATATTTTATTTATCCCATTTTTGCCCCAGTTAATATTATATTATATCCACAGTTTGCACAGTTTTGCAGTTGTTTCTAGCTTTGGTCCATTGCACATTCACACCACATTCCAGGTACCCTAGGGCCCCCATGCAATCAAACCAGACCTCCTATTTCAGGGTGACCAGGTTCTACAACACCATTTGTGCATTCATGTCTCCCTTAACAAAACAAATGTGTGTGCGCCAAGAGTTGTTTTTTTTGTTTTTTTACATGCAAATTGAGAGACTAGATCGATGTTTCGCTAACCTGATTAAGACCAGATTGTGCAATTATAGGTTTAAACTCAAGGAAAACAATCAGGAGAGTGTTTTGCAATTGTGTAAGGTCAAAGTGTCACCATTAATATTAATTTGTAAGGCTGCTAAATTAGCCATGTTTTGCTACAGGTTAATACCCAGAGCACATAAATGCATTATCAGAGTAAAGGGGTGAGCGGTACAGGGCTTTGCTTGCTTGTATAACCTTGAAAAGAGGTGAGATTTTCAGCTGTGAGGCCTTCGACACCTGTGATTAGTGAGAACAAGGCAGTTGTGAGTCCTGGGGTTGTGCCATTTGATTTCTGATTGGTTGGTTGGTTTGTAGCTTGTTTGCGTGCTTCTATATTTAATAATTTATTTGGAATGTATTGCGTTTTATTCATATTTTTTCAGCACTGTCTGGCCAAAAAAAAAAGTTGCCACCAAAAAAAACCTATTACCTATTTGCTTAGTTAAATCCAGGTGACGCAATTGTTTTAAAAAATGACCCTTAACATTTCAATAACAAGGCATTTTACTTATTTCTTGAACAATTTTAATGAAATGGACTTGTGAAATTTATACCGACAACCTTCCAGTTAGTGGGCAAACACTGTGCCACTCTCTCTCATTCAGTGTTTAACTAACTTGTTGAAAAGTACAACCAGCTCTGAATGTGTTCATGGAATTTTCATTTTTATTCCAAAGCACCTAGGTAAAGACAAATTTGTGTGCCAGTTAAACCTGCTTCTAGGTGGTGAGGGCAAATTGGAAGATACATGGAGCCATTCATTTTAATAGTTTGCCATTTTAGTCTAATATCTTGTGGTAACAGTTTAATTAAAAACACACTAGACGCTTAAAAGTGCACTATGTATCTTTTCTGGTTGGGGATTTGTCACGTGCTTGTTTCGATGTAGATGTTACAGTTTTGTCTAAAATGTTCCGCAGTAAAGCATTAAACATATATATCATTTGTTTACTGTGTTTTTATACTGTAATTCAAAGATACCTTGAAAAAAACGTGCATTCTTACAGGGAGCGGGAGTTGCCTTTCCACAGATCTAACTTCTAACTTGGTCTAATAGCGCCACTTACTTGTCTCCATAAAGATAAATCAGTTTAATGCTATACTGTGGGACATTTTTGGCAAAGTTTCACAGTGCATCATTAGAACAATTTGTAAATAACCATCTTTCATTGACTTAAATCTCCCTTCCTCTTCTAGGTCCGCACCCGGGACACGGCTGCCCCCATCGGCGCCTTCATGTGGCCTCTGCACTGGTCCATGTGGTTGGGCATCTTCGTCTCTCTGCACGTCACCGCGGTCTTCCTCACCCTGTACGAGTGGCACAGTCCGTTCGGCATGACGCCTAGGGGACGTAACCGCGACAAAGTCTTTTCCTTCTCCTCTGCTCTCAACGTCTGCTACGCCATCCTGTTTGGTCGTACCGTGGCCATCAAGACCCCAAAGTGCTGGACTGGGCGGTTGCTGATGAATCTCTGGGCTATCTTCTGCCTTTTCTGTCTGTCGACGTACACGGCAAACCTGGCAGCTGTGATGGTGGGGGAGAAGACCTACGAGCAGCTGTCAGGGATACACGACCCAAAGGTATTGTCAGTCTTAAACAACCTGATTTTTACTGTCTACTGTCTTATTGAAATGTTATATATTTAGGGATGGGACAAAATCTTGAGCCACAAGATTGTTCACACGTGAGAAAAATTATCTCGGGCAATTTCCTACATTTATATTTAGCTTGGGCAACGAAAACCTGCAATTCCAAAACTGAAAAAAGAACCGCACAATTTATTCAATTTTAATCAAGCTAAAATGCCTCGTTCATTTTGGGCCGAGTCTCATGTCCTGTCTTATCTTGTGGAAATTTTGTCTTGGAGCAGTCCACAGTTAGATGTCACTTTCATAACACATTACTAGTATCCCAGTTATTTGGTGCAAAGAGTTTGGAAGTGCTTTCACAACAACTAACAACAACTAGCATGCTAACAGCACTACTTCCTGATTCACAGATGATGATAATGCTTTATAATTAGATGTAAACACACATAGTTGGTGGAACTTATCTTAATACATGGAAAGAAAGTGTCTTGCTCAAGAAACAGCAGTACTGAATGCAACAGGGGGAATAACTACTATCATTCATTATACACTGTAATAAAAGTCAGAGCAAAATAAGTCAATGAATCAAAAAAAATACTTTACTTGTTCCTGAGAGGCAATTTAAGTACATTGTGCAGTAAAAAACAGTAATAATAGAAAGTTTAAACAAAAGTCTCAGTGCAGCTCAACAGGTAGGGTCATTGGATCCAGTATTAGGGCAGTTTGAGGAGAGTACCAACCCTCAGGACAAATGTGTTCCTCTTCTCTGTCCTGAAGCCTGGGCATCACAGTTATCCTCCAGGGAGACCCAAGTGAACTCTGGATACACAACAGGAAAGCCATTTTTAAGCGTCACTCTTCCTTCGCCCTGATGTTTCAATTGGTGATGAAATGGGCTGATCTGTGTTTCCTCCTGAACGTCTTCTGCCATATTTGGTGTAGAAAGATTATGGCTTTGTTGTAAAAAAGTATGCAGCGTTTCAGAGCTAGGCGGTTAATATAACTAGCTCCATGGATACAGTAAAAAATTCAATAGTTTTTAACTTCTGTACTTTGAACTGTGCATGCTGTACTTCTTAGCTGGTCAAAATCCCATATGCTATGTTAAAGATTTAAGATAAAGATTTAAAAAGTTTAGAAACTGCTCAGTGTGTCAGTCAATCAGCCACAAGAGCAGCCTACCATGACCATGGCAACTGCATATTTTATGGTAAGATGTTCGCTTTACAGTTTTCTCTAGCTACGGCTGTCCTGGATTAGACAGAACTGAGGCTGCCCATTAATTCAATTGAATTCATATAGCTTTTTGTCCCTAGGGGGTAATTAAAGGGCACACACAGAAAACATCGAAAAACACACAGATTAACACCCCATTGTCCCTCCATTCGCTGATTACTCACTCACACAGCACATTCTCACACATATAAGTGAGTGAAGTGTGTTGCCCAAGGACACAACAGCAGTATTCTCAGGTCTAAGTGGGTCACACTGGCTCACCTTTGTGTTGTTGACTCTAGTCACTAAGACATACCGGCTGACTTACATTTAACTAATATTGTCTGAATAGGTTTTCTCATAAGAGTTTTTGTTCTGTTCTTTCTAAAGCCTTTTATTTGAAGTCTTGATAAACCTTCCCTGATCCACATGCATTTTTTTATTCACTAACATAAAAGTTTAAACGATGATTTTAGTCCTGACTACTGCAGTACACAGGTAAAAAGTGAAACCTTTTTCTTTAGCTTTCTCAAGGTGCCTCTTTGTTTCTGGCAGTTGCACCATCCCTCACAGGGCTTCAGGTTTGCCACAGTGAGAGAGAGCAGCGCAGAAGACTACGTCAAAAAGAGCTTTCCCGAGATGCATGAGTACATGAGGAGATACAACGTGCCGGCCACTCCAGACGGCATCCACAACCTCAAGTAAGACACAAACTTTGGGTATATGCAAATAGCTTGATACTTTTCTTAGACTTTAGTTTTATGCACTTGAATTGTAAATTAAACATGCAATATATGTCTTAATGTGCACAAAGATTGTTAAGTGATGATGTCACTTTTACATTTATAACTGTTATAACTGCAATCCTTTTGTAATATGTGCGACTGCAATCCATATTACAGTTTCTAAAATGCAATTATATGCTTGTAACACAATATGAGTAATATGATGGACATATAAACGATAAACGATATTGAAACAAATTTATGCCACCGACACAATAACCCAAGAGCAGATTTAAACCACAAAAATTATTCTAAATCTAAAATATTGTTAAAAAATCATAACCTAATAATAAATAAACAGCAGAATGAAATACTTTAGTACTTACTTTAGTTTACATCTGTAATAAGTCATAGAAGTTACTAATTAAAACCTTTATGGCTTAAATCTTATTATATAGTTGAAAAAATACCTAAAAAATCCTAGTAGTGTAAACAAAATGTGCACACAATAAATATTATAAGTCGATATAGTAATTATCAAGACAGGCCTGATTATAGGTGTGTTTTATTGATTGAAATCCATGCATTTTTGCTCTGAGCAGTGCCACATCTCCTCAGATCTGACCTGAACTTGGGATGGTTGTGTCATCTGCTTTTCTCTATGGAGATGTATACATTTAACGCCATGCAGTGGAACATTCCAGGCAAAGCAATACCATCTCCATGGAGACTGGCAGGTTACATAGTAGGCCTTTAGTGTCATAGTTGAGTTTAGACCATGTTCTAATGTGGTTGTTAGAACAGCAGGAACGTGCCTTGTTTTGCTGTTTTTACCCAAATGCACTGTTGAGGACCTATTTGCATTTGGTCACACTCTAAAACAGCCTGTCGATGTTGAAAAGTGTGCTACCAGACAAGAGAGGTAAAAGGGAATTAGCAAAACAAGGGCATTTTAAACAAGAGTAACAACCCCTAGCTTGCAGTGTCCCTCGACTGTGTACAAGGGCCTTTGAATTTGTCAGCAGGAAAATACAGATATTGGCATGGTCTGAAAGTACACATTCCAATTTGAATGTGTACAGATTCTGATTTATTGGCATTACACTGGTGCAACAGTGCAACAAAATGCAGTTCAGCTTCTAACCAGAAGTACAATGAAACAAATACTAGATAAGAATTTACATACAGCAGTGGGACATGATATGTATGTATGAGCTAGCACTATTTACCTTATTCTAGGAGTTTCTGTGGGCTCCGCCATCATCATCTGGGTTCTATTATTTTGCATGGGGCTGACAGTCTTGACAGCAAATAAGTTCTATATGGACTGCAAACCCATTTAGTAGCTTTCAGAAGCAAAAGTGGGCAGGAGGAATAAGGTTAGTTTGACATGTTATGTGCATATGAGCTAGTACTATTATAAATAACATTGACACCAAAGACAAAAAGTCCATAGTCGCTGAAATTAACACCATATTTCTAATAGGGCAATGTATCTAGAATGGGCTATACAGTGACCGTTATGGTATTAATCCACCATCTTGTGTAGTAGCAGGCAACAGTGAACATATAGTTACATTAGTCCCATGGAAAAGTGCAGAAATGAGGCGTGAAATTGCTTTGTCAACATTTCCGAAGATTACATACTTAAAGGTGCACTATTTAACTTTTCTGGTATGCCACTTGACTTACTCACAGAGGGAAGAGTAGCCAAAACTTTTACTCAACTAAGTGTACTGTTATTTCATTAAAAAATATTACTCACCTAGGAGTAAAAGTGTGCTGCTATAAAACTGACTCTGAAAAGTGCAATTTCTTTAGTTTCTTAAATACCGTAAATTTCAGACTATAGAGCGCACTTGAATATAAGTCGCACCGTCTAAATTTGAAAAGAAAATCAATTTTGTACATATATAAGCTGCACCTGAATATAAGCCGCAAGGTTTTCATATTGTAACATGAGATATTTATGCAGACGGTACACAGAACATGCCTGCGTGTTTAGAAAATTAAACAGCATTAACACAGAATCAACATAGCACCGACACGACAGTAACACGGGATGAACATGCCTGCATGTGTAGAAAATAAAATAGCACCAACACGGGCCATCTGCATTTATTTCCTCTGAAAGCTTTTGTCGTCTTTTTACATTGTTCTTCCCGCTACCACCCAGTTTTTGGCGTTCTAATCAGTAAATCTTGACAGAAAAACACTCCAATGTCAAACAAAGTACTCCACCTCACATCAAACAAGTCATATATCTTTGCAATCACTTTTAAATCGTTTCAACTCTTCTGTCTTTTCTTGTCATAAACTGTAAAACAACTTAAATGGAAGATAATGTGTTTCATCAGATTTAGCATGCTGAGTTTCTCTTTTTGAATCTTTTAACTCTGACAAAACATGTTTGAATTATTTTCATAACCTTTTAAATGACACTGACCTTTTAAATATCCAGCATAAGTATTTTCAAGGTGTCAAATTCAACAGTCAAAGTTCAGAGTGTAAAATTTGCCGTGAAAAAGGCATAAGCAATTGATTGTGTGTAACTAAAAAGGACAGAGGTGGCTGTTTCCTACTGCTCTTTATCTTCTTAGGCTTATAGTTAAGATTATAGTTAAGGAATCAAAGACATGAGGTTTTGATGAGGCCAATTCTTTTGCTTTATTCAAGTATTTAGCAAAGTGCTCACATCATTTTTTCAATGAATTCACAAATCCATCAAAGTCTCGCCACTATCAGAGTCCGTTTTGTTGCCGTACCGCTCCGTGTGAACGATGCCGACTTTTGCGAAAGCTCAAAGAACAGTGCAAGCAGATACATTAGCCCAAGCATCCACAATCCATTCACAAATCATGGCGTAACTCGCCCGGCGCTGCCTCCCGGTCTTTGTAAAGCTGTGTTTGCCGTCTGTCATCCATCGCTCCCACAATGTTCGCAACTTTTACCCGCGCCTTATGGTCGTGAAATTACGGTACTTAAAATTCAGCTACTGAAATTCAGAATGAAAAAAATTCAGACATGTTTTTTCACAGTTAAAAGATTTGATGAAACAAATTATCTTCCATAAACTCCTCTGTGGGATAATGCGTAGTCTAGGGAATGAGCCCTCCCTTGCTGGTGTCACTCGCCGATGTACGTTTGTTAGCATTCTGGGCTTGTCTCATCTTTTCCCTGCCGACCTAAGCTACTACGACGTTTCCCTGGCAACTCCATGGAGGATAAACCCAATATTGTAAGGCAAGACAGCGGGGGCACGCTATTAGAGCGGATGACACCAGATTTTACACGGAGCTGCTAAAATGCTGATTAGAAAGTTCAATGAAAGAATGTAGTGTTGAGGAAAATTACAAGCAGGAACAAGACAGCGTACAAGGGTGCCAAAGAAGGGCAGAGAGGACAAGGAGAGGGCGGAAAGAGGAAGGGGAAGTGTGATTGGTGCTAAATGGAGTAATGGAAAATTCATTACTAGTTTCAGGTGTAGAGTTCTGAAAGTAATTTGAACAAATCAGAAAAGAACTTTGGTGTAATTTTTAGTAGTTAGTAGATGGTCCACCACTAGCTCGTATCCATGGACAATATCCAACAATATAGCAGTACACTTAAGGTTTAGAGTTACAGGTCGGATCTGTGGAGAGGTGACCCAGCTTGGTGTAAGAGGGGGGTTCTCAATAAATTAAAGCCCCATCGTGGACTATTCCAACAACACCTACATGGAGTCCAGTGTCCAAGTGGCGTGCCAGGAATGTTACGCAGTGGAGTTTTAACAATAATGCCAAAATGTAAAATTTTTTGTCCTCCATGCTACATCAAACTCTAACAAATTTAGCAGCCGGAATTGGGTATCGAAGCTGTAAAGTCAAAACCACGTCTGAGAGTGTTCAAAAATACACTCATGACTTTTTCAGACACTTCTGAGAAAATACAAATACAAATCCATAATAGAAATTCCCTATGATTTTGAACAATAAAGCACATTACAAGAAGAAATACGCTAACAGCTAACTGCAGCCTGCGTGAATAATTGTAGTTAGGAGAAGTGCTAGGCTAGATATTATCAGTTATCAGACAACAATCTCGTTCTCTTTATGCGACTTCTTATAGTCTTTCTATGCCTTCTTTGAAACAATTTTCTGGTGACACTGGAGTCTAGAGGGAGACAAAACACATGTACATTAAAAACAAAAAAAAACAAAAAACCTACAACTTATGAGAACTGGTTGCGAACTCAAAACAGCAGCATTAAAAATTCATCATTCAATATCTGTGTTATCATCGCAAACATTCTGCATCCTAAAGAGGCATTTAGATGTCTTGCTCATGGGCACAATGTCAGTATGTGCATCTGTTTGAACCAGCAACCCCCCTTGATCAGATCTATGGAGAGGCAACCCCCACTCGCGGTTTGTTGTTGTTGATGTAGCTTTCAAAACACTTAAAGTTGAATACATGCAAGAAAGGTCTGTATAATGTTACAATATCCCAAGCAAAACAGAACCATCTCTACGGAGACAAACAAGTAGTGAACCCTCCACCAGAAAAGTCGATAGTACACCTTTAAAACTGCAACTAAATCAATGAGTGAAGAGAGATTAAGATGACGATTACTGGCAGTTGTACAAATCTTGTCGAGCTAGTTATTTTAGTAGACATTTTCAGACCAAGGACATTCCCGCCCCACCTTAGATCAGTGGTAATAAGAATGGGCCTCTGGGTACAGGGCAGGAACTGGAGGTTTGAAACAGTCCTTGATAAAAACTTAAAAAGCGTGTGTCTCCAATAGCACCATGTTCTGCTGCTGGAGCTGTAGATCTGTGAAAGCCTCGCTCGCAGCATTGGGACTTAATATCGCACCTCTGTACTGCGGGCAGGAGTGAGAAAGAGTAGTAAATTAGCAGAAAGTGGCTGACAGGCACAGTCATGTTAATGGCACCAGGCCAGTCCAAGCGCTGGGGAGACCGCAAACAAGGTGGGACTGGAGAAAGGAGATTGGCACCAAGCAAGTAAAGGTTTGGACATCAGTGAAGGTCACTATTTAGTTCAGGATAGGTACCTGACTAGACACCTATAACTGAAACTGCACTTACATTTTTCCGAGGCTGGTGGTGGCCTATAAATTCACTGCTGTAAATTCATTTTCCATAAAACCAGGTATCCACTGCACAATTTTGTCTACCTGCGATGAGAGATTACTGATCATGGGGAAAATCTTGATTCACTCAAGCGTGGGTCTCACACTGAGACAGGGACAAAGATTAAACGTCCATGCTCCGCCAAAGTAACAGCAGAAGAGATTCATTGTGAATGGGACCATATTTTCTCATTTCTGTTCCATTTACTAACTTTTACAAATGCGGAAACACCACTGGCATGTAGTGCTAGCCTCAGCTAACGAAGACAAGTACAGTGACTTTCCACATGGAGCTAGAGCCTGATATTTGGTCAAATATTAAAAGCTAATGTATCATATTTGAGTGAAAAAGTAACAGTAACAGTCCTATACATTACATCTGCATTGTGCATTACACATTTAACCGGCCTGTCAGTGTGCTGCACTGTAGCCACCGCAGCCCTGGGGTGGAGTGACCTACCACAAATAACTCAGTCACATCCTATTTTCATATACAGCTAAGGCAACTGATGTGTATTGCCCAGGGACATAACAGTAGTATGCCTGACTAAAATCATCCATAAAACAGAGCTCATTGTTTTTTTAAAGGTCCTATATTACACAAAACTGACTCTCATGAGCTTTAAGCCATGTTATAATGCTGTTACCTCCTCAAAAAACATACCTGGAGTTGTGTTTTGTTTCATCCACATGTTTTCAGTAACCCTTTATTATTAGTGTGTCTACTTCTCCAAAGCTCAAAATGCTCTGTTCCACCTTGTGATGTCATAAAGCTGTAGTTTTGAAGTTAACAACTACCTTTTATCTTTAATTATGTACAGATTGGCAATTTCAGCTCAGGAATTGCCAAGTGAAGCCCTTCCTGTATACACATGGCATCACAAGGTGGAACATAGTGTTTTCTGTTTGAGAGAAGCCTAAATATGCAGAGTTTGTGTGTTTTAACATGTGTGAATGAAACAAAATACAACTCCAGTTTATGTTTGTGATGAGGAAACAACATTATAACAGAGATCAGAAAATGGCATTGGCCATGAAAACCCCATTTTGATCATTGTAATGAGCTATTTACATCATACAGTTACGTCATAGACTATAATTTACATCACAAATATAATGCAAGAAAAAACAGCAAAGTTATCAGTTCTATCGAAGCAAGTAAAAACAAAACATCATAACTCATCTCTCTGTGCGTTTCATTTCTATTTGTTCTGATAAATGACCACAAACAGCTCCAACTCTCTCACTCGACTCTTGATTGGGGTGTTTTTTGCACAGTGCATTCAGTGCTTGGATGAGCCTCATTTGGATTCACAATGGAGCCAAAGTAAAGCTCAGTTTATTTTATGCAAAAGGATGTTCGAATGGAAGTCTCGGAAAGTGCGGTGCATAATACAACTCAGTAGACCAGCACAGAATCAGCACAATGTTATAGACCCAGGACTGACTGAGCAGGGGCAGGTGTATACAGGGCAAATCCACCAGGGATTTACAGCTTAAGGGAGCTGTATCTGATTTTTGCTGTCTTAAAAACCTGGAAAAACAGAACTAGTTCATTTTAAAGGGTTTGCAGTGGTCCAAAGTTGTTCTGCACTTACCTTAAGCATTCCCAGCATGCTAATTATTCACTGCGATGATTTTATAAGCATTTTCCATAAGTTTCAAAAATGGCAAAAACAACTAGCATGGTAATATGCACTTCCTGATATTCGGACAATAAAATGTTTTCCAATTAAATATAGATAGCACATAGCAGACATATTTTGACCTCAAGAGCTGCTTATAAAATATTTTTGTACTGGAATAAGACGTATTTTGCTCAGATACATGTGAAAACATGTTTCAGTTCAAATGGATTTCCAGTCACGTTTATCTTCAGCGGCTGTCAGTTCATCATAGAACCCTCAATCTGACAACTGTAAAAGAATCAGCCATTCAAAATTAATTTGTTATGATTCAATTTTCTTACCTCTCTAATCTCGGGTCAGCAGATCTGCCAATTTACATATTTTTACTTTTTGTTTTGTTTTTAAATGCTTTTCTGTTCGATGCATTTATATGCTCCAAAGTACACGTCTACTTTCCTCCTCCCACTCATCCATATTATCAGCATCTGTTATGTTCCGAATGATTGACTGGCAAATTGTGTGAAGAGGCACTTGGCTTACGTCATCCCTTATACAAAATTGACTTTTTTCATGCGTGTTTCATTAATACATTAATTCAAAGTCGCCTTCTGAATGGAGCATTTTTAAGTGCTGGGGCACTTAAAAATGCTCCATTCGCATATTGCCCATTTAGTTGGGTCATAGATAAACCTCCTACGCATAAACCTTGTTCTGCAATCAAATTGTGTTCACAGTGAAAGCATGGCTACTTTATTTTCAGTTAGAAAATGTGAAATACTTATCCCAAGGTGACCGATAGCATGTTTAAAAGGGAAAAACGGCACAAGAATCCACGATATGTGTTCTTTAATAAAGGCGATACAAACTATACAACACAACTTTTCCCATAGAGAAACAGAATGCTTTTGCTCTTTATGAAAGTCCATTTCAAAAGCACAGCTAGATGAAAAAATTCTCTGCATGTGATAAAAAAAAAATGAAGGAAAGGCAATTTTATTTGTATAGCACAATTCGTACACAAAGTTATTCAAAGTGCTTTACAGAATAAGAAAGACATTAAAATCACACAAAAATAATCACAAATAATCATCATGAAATTACCATTAAAACAGAAGAGCGCAGAATCTTTCAGTCATATGCACAGCTAAACAGAACTGTTTTGAGCCTGGATTTAAACATTGTCAAAGTAGAGGCCTGTCTCACATCTTTAGGAAGACTGTTCCAGGTTTTAGCTGCATAAAACTGAAATGCTGATTCCCCATGTTTAGTCCTGACTCTGGGCACCAGCAGGTGGTTGGCTCCTGAAGTCCTCAGAGTGTGAAATGGTTCATATGGCACTAACATGTCAAAGATGTACTTTGGTGATAGGACATGGAGAGACTTGTTCACAAGCAGAGCTGCCTTAAAGTCTATTCTCTGAGCCACAGGAGCCGGTGCAGAGACCTGAGCACAGGACACATGTGCTCATACTTCCTGGTTCTAGTCAGGACCCGAGCAGCAGCGTTCTGGATGTACTGCAGCTGTCTTAATACCCGTTTGGAGAGGCTAGTGAGCAGGCTCTTACAGTAGTCTAACCTACTGGAGACAAATGCATGGATAAGTCTCTCCAAGTCTGGTTTTGACAGTATACCTTTGATTTTTGAAATATTTTTAGATGGTAAAAAGCTGCAGATGTTATTGATTTGATGTGGCTGTTAAAGTTCAAGTCTAAGTCCATTATTACCCCCAGATTTCTAGCCTGATTTGAAGGTTTTAGAGAGAGAGACTGGAGGTGACTGCTAACACTTTCTCTATGTTTCTGTGGGCCAAAGACTATGACTTCGGTCTTGTCTGAGTTTAGCTGAAGAAAGTTGTTTTGCATCCACACACTGAACAGCAATTCTACAAGAAATGTATTTTTCTGGAACGGCGTTGTGTGGCAAGATGAATCGAGTATACAAAAGCTATCTCATGGGTGTGAACTTAATTTGAATATAAGTTTAAAATAAAATAATTGGTAACCTAATACAAAAATCCAGATTGGACCTTGGACTTTAAGATTTGCCAATTTGCCGTTTTACACATTTCCCCCTTGTTCTGCATTGTCCACACTATTCACACAACAATCGCCATCTGAAACACCATTTAGACCTATGCATAATAGATCACTGTTAGCGCCCCGATGCAGCACTTTGTTGTGTGTGTTTTAGCCTACCACCTTTTCCACTTACTCTGCATGTCCCCTGTGCATTCTCAGGGCCGATCCGCAGAAGCTCGACGCATTCATCATGGACAAGGCCCTTTTAGACTACGAAGTGTCCATCGACGCGGACTGCAAAACGCTAACAGTCGGGAAGCCATTTGCCATTGAAGGTAAGGGCACATGTTCTTAGCGCACTTTACACATAAGCACTATTTATTTTTAATCACCGCTAACTCCCCCCTGCATCCTCGGGCCTCCTAAATTTAAGACTATCAGTGTCTCAGCAGTGCAACAATGCTTAATCTTCTGCCTTTCAAAAGATTATTTAGCGTTAACCATAGCGCTAATCTTTGGTCCATTTAGCCGGCTTCTTCCGCCCACTGCAAGAGCGGATTTCCCCTGCGGACACTTCCATTACTGGCCTCGCACATACCACCGCTGCTGTTGTTAATTACTTAATGCACCCCTAAGCTTTTGGGATACAATGCAAATCAATGAGCACGATTCTAAAAAAGCGCAGAGGTACTTCTGTGATTAGTTACTGCAAAGTTTGAAAATTTACCAAGAGTCTTTTAAATTTAGGCTTCTAACTTTTCTTCTGACATTTTATATTATAGATTGTATTTATATAAAATCTTCTTAAGGGTGATTTTTACAGGCTTAAAACAGTTTGCAGTAGTCCAAACTTATTTTTCAGCTTCCTAATGCATACTTGGCATCTTAATCATTCACCACGATGAGCTTATAAGCATTTTTCAACAACTTTCTGTGGCCAGAGTAGAGTTTTGCAGTAATCCTAGTAACATCTATCTTGCTAAAAAGTGCACCTGCCTTGCTTCCTGGTTCATGGACGTTTAGTTGTTTTTTTGTTGTTTTATTTTTTATTTTTTTTTGCAAGGACCATGACAAATCAGAGAAAGAGTAGCTAGAGCGGAGCAGAGTGAGCTGAAGCTAATGATTAAAAAGCAGGGTTTTTTTTATGACAACTGAAGGATTTTGAGCTGAAAAAAGGTAAACACAAAATCTGACCTTTGTCAAAGCCGTAGGTCCCGAACCTGAAGTTTGTGATTACATTGCGCTTTATGAGAAAAATACTTTCTGGGCTGGAGGGCATTTTTCATGGCAGTACCAATGAGTGGTCACTAATCCAACTCGAGACAGGTCTAAAATAGCAATACTCTATCCAGGAATTAATAGATCCATGATTTTTGCCCATAGAGATGTTTTTACAATATATCTGTACTTCTTGGGCAAGACACTCATTTTTGTAGCCCAGTTAACCTGGGACTAAATAGCAGAGATGTCATTTTCATTTTGTGCTTCTATAGCAGACTTGGGCAAACTACGGCGCCGGGGGCCACATGCGGCCCTTTGGGCTTATTAATCTGGCCTGCCAAACATTACCAAATCATATTAAAATAGGTGAGGGTGAACCTTGTTCAGTTTACCTTTTCAAAAAGTTTTTGATCTTTTGGCACTTGATAAAACTGAATGTGACTTTTTCAGCTGTGTTTATTTAACCGAAATGAAATAAACTCATTATTAATTGAATTAATGCATTTGGAAAACAATTTGTACAATGAGCATTGCATATTCATATTCATAATATTGCTACATTTTACAGGCCAAATCTCTAATGTAATATATACATATACTGTATATATCCTGACCCGGCCCCTCTGTCAAATTTTAGACCCCACTGTGGCCCGTGTGTCAAAAAGTTTGCCCACCCCTGCTCTATAGTCTCTCTGCTAACACAATACCAATCATATGAATCGTATGATTTGAGGGGTTGTTTTGTTTTGTGATAACATCCTGACAAAATTTTTGAGTTCAAGCTTTGGCTTTGAGCAAACAAAAATAAATACACACAATTCATAAGAAAAAATTAAGAAACTGATTTATATTGCTACTGTCAACCAAAATCTGTATAATTTTGTAATCAATAACACTTGTGTGAAATGCTTTTACTTTTACCTTTTTACCCACTTAAAGTACATTTTTAAATGGGTTAAATCAAATTTAAATACTTTTACTTAAGTAGATTTTTTCAGACGATATTTGTACTTTTACTTTAGTGATTTTTCTTCAGTAAGTGAAGTATAATTATATTACTTAAGCAATAAATTGAGTACTTCATCCACCACTGCCTAACGCATACTTAGCATCCTAATGATTCACTGCGATGAGTTTATAAGCCCTCTTCACAACTTTCAGAGGCCCAAGCGGAGTTTTGCGGTAATGCTACCAACAACTAGCATGCTAACAGCAGATGACCCTTGCTTCCTGGTTCATGATCGATTTTTTCCAAGGAGCAAAACATGTGACTGCTCTGAAAAATCAGAGACAGAGAAGCTAGAACGGGTACTTAAATACTTTAACTTAAGTAGATTTTTTTCATGTGCTACTTTTACTTGAATAACTTTTTACCTCTGCATTTGTACTTTTACTTAAGAAACAAAATCGAGTACTTCATCTGCCACTGTAAATAAACTTGATGAAGTCTTGCCCAAGGAATCAATGTCAGTATGCAAGGAAGTTAGTAGAGATTGTTATTATGAAATGACTCAGCAATTGCACCTACTTGATTCACTTTGTCTGCACTTCTATAATATGCACAGTGTTTACCATCATTTCTCTGTATGTGGCAGGTTATGGCATCGGCCTTCCTCAGAACTCTCCACTCACCTCCAACATCTCAGAGCTGGTGAGCCAGTACAAGTCGGACGGCTTCATGGACATGCTGCATGACAAATGGTACAAGGTGGTGCCCTGTGGAAAACGGAGCTTTGCAGTCACTGAGGTAAGAGCTGCTAATGCAAAAGCAACTTGATGGAAGGCTCAGTGTGCTGTGAAATATGTATTACCAACACTGTACACATCAGTCAATGCAGCTAAGTGAGTGCGTTTTTGGCAAATGTGTCCGTCAAGCTAAAACGCGCACGCTGACAAGAACATATGGCTTTTTGGAATAGTGATTATGTGAGTGTGACAGAGGGTAATTGCGAAATAACTTTTGGGAGTTTTTATGTTTTCATGCAGGAAGTTTTTGTTCAAATTATATACGTTTCCAGGGCTTGAGTGTTGTTTAAGACTGAATGTACTTAACTGACAGCTGCAAAGGCCAAACTATAGCAGAGATGTTGCTGGCGTTGCTGGCACAGACAGCCCAGGGCCATTCAACACGTGTGGGGGCCCATGGTATGATGTTCACTCTGCTAAGAAAAGTTGCTGTGCTAATACTGTATCTAAAACAGCTCTCTACTGTTTCTTGTTGCATAGTAGTGGCTGTAATTAGAGATGTATGTGTTTTGATCATTACAAAATAGTAAAAAAAAAAAAAAAACATAATGGAAACAACTACGCCTAATTTGGAATACAGACTGAACTTCCGAGATGTATTGTGATGTAACAGTGTAGGTCAACAGGGGGTCTCCAGTCTAAATCTCTAGTTTTGTTCACGTACTGTCTGCCACTATCAGTTTTTAGTATCGAATCTTGGACAACCCCAGCTTTAACCAACGTGAAACATGCGCAATAGGCTAATCCTCCATCCAGCTACTCTTGACCAAAACCTCGCTCAAAACCTGGAAATTGGTCCCCATGCAGTGCATTTTGGTGCCCACTGCTCCTGACAGGTTGCCCCAGTATACCTTAAAGCTGTAGTACCTGATCTTAAAAAGGAGAAAAACTGAACTAGTTCATTTTAAACAGGTTGCAGTGATCCAAAATTATTTCTCATTTTCCTTTTTACATGCTAAGTACAACTATTCACCGCAATGACTTTATACGCATTGAGTTTTGCTATCATGGTAATGCTAACAACAACTAGAACTTTCAGATTAGATGCTGACACTACACAGCAGATATATTGTGACCTCAAGAGCTGCTTATACAATATCTGTACTTAGGCATTTTGCGCAAATACATGAACAAAAAATTGGACACCGGCCCTTTACCTTAGCTTAATCGAATCAATTCTGCTCCATTTTACCAACCATGACCAACTAAAGCCCAATGATACATTCATGCTCTTACATCATTTTATTAACTCTGCATGTCTAGATGTCTAACTCTTCAGCTGACATCCCTGAAGTGTTTTGCAGCCATGCACAAATGCCCTTTATCAAACTCAAATGAAAATCCCATTCATTCATTGTCTTTGCCTGAGCACCATCTTCTGCTTGAGTGGCTCCTTCTATTTATTTCTAGTGACATTTCAGCCTGCCATAATCTGCTCACAGGGCTGTTTCATTTGAAAGCTATTACGATCAGGTTTATGGGATCGTTTTAAGAGTCTTGGCGGCGTCATTACTAAAATCTCCATAATATTAACTAGCGCTTGTATTGTCAGTATGGAGATGCTAGGCTAAAGTTGTGCTGCAGAGTTTTTTTGCCATGAAAAAAGTGGGCATGTTGTAGAGGCAGATATTTGGATAGCCGCAGGTGCATTACATTCTGCAGTCTCATCTAGGATTTTCTGACTGCAGGGGGAAAGCCCTATCATTATCTGACAAGATGTATGTAAAAACTTTACTTTAGGGAGCACAACTGTGAGCGCCCATTCATTTTTCCCATAGACTTTCAAAAAAAAAAAATATATATATATATATATATATCATTTAAATTTGAAAGCTTGCTTAGGGCTAATAAGCTATGTAGTAACTAATAACCACAAGGCCTATAATTTTAGTTAAAATCTGTTTCTGAAACTTTATAAATCACTAAATTATTAAAAGATTTTGCAGACTCTTGCTTTTTAAATATGCGTTCGAGACTTAAAGGTTATCACAAAGCTGGTTAGCCTCTGCGATGCCTTCAGACTCTTGATATTTGAATTTTTATAAAAGTCCATGGGGAAAAATAAATGAATTTACTTTACGGCAACTAGAGCGGACTTCGAAGTGAACGGGATTGTTGCGCTCCATAGGACAGTAATAGCATAGTAATGACAGGGATTTCATGGTAACTTGAATAATGCATCTATTTCTTGTAATTTTCAGTCCTCATACAGGGTTAGATTTAGAGCTCTGAATATATATATATATATATATATATATATATATATATATATATATATATATATATATATATATATATATATATATATATATATATATATATATATAGAGAGATAATGTATTATTATGTATATATTATGTTATATTATGTACTATTTCCATGAGTATGGAAATGCAGTAATTACAGACAAGTGAAATGGAATTGATGCTGATCAGAAAGCAAAAAGTATTTTGGTTATATATTCTTGTAGTATACGCAAATAATGAAAGTTCAATAAGAGAGTTCATAATTAAGTTCAACAACAGCAGCTTGTGTTGTGCAGATTAATTTATTATGTGGTAGAATATTTGACATTGTTTAAATTGCAATATGTAATTTGCAAATAGTGCACATCTGTTCATTAACCGTATGGAGACTGCTTGCCCCATAAAGAAGTATTAGTTTCTCCAGATTTAAAGGTGCACCCCTGGTGAGGGGTCTACTACCCTCTTGTCTCCATGAAGATTAAGATTAAGATAAATTTATTTTCCTCAAGAGGAAATTTGTCTTGGACTCACTGCCCGCAGCTTAAAACACAGTTACACTCACACATAACACTGCAGATACACATAACAACCATCAGAGCTCATCAAAAAGAAGATGAGTAAGTATCCTTTTTTGCACTGCATGACCATAAAGTACCCAAGTTATTGTATTAGCCCCATTGCACAAATATGATTGAACAACCATAAGTTCAACACATTATATTTCACATATATTTGAAGAACATTGCATATAAAGTGAGTTAAGTGTGCCTTTGTTGAGCAGATGTTGGCACAAATGAGAGTTTATTGTCATCGCTCAGTAGAACCTGCCTGATGGAAGAATTTCATATTCACCATGCAACAGGTGACAGAGATTCCCAGCAATTCATCTGGCCTGAGTAACCACAGGGTTTTAAAAAATGTCTCTCAGTCTCTTTCCTGACAATCACCTTCCTGGCCTCATTGTTATTGTTTTGGCTGAAATGTTCCACCTATCTCTTGACATTTTTAAAGCTACAAAAATCGTTTCTGTGTAGACTCTGCACACCTGATTGGGCGACAGGTGTGTCGAGAAGCACTTTGTCTGAAAGGTTAAGAAAACTCCCTCACACTGTCTTGCGCTTGATTCACTTTTCACGTTTCAGTCCCTCTGACCTTCCTCAGGAATGAGGACAGCCCCTTCCGCTCCCCTTATATAACTTATGGGACCGCCCCCTTCAGTTTGATCAACCAATCACAACAGTGAAAAAACACACTTTTACAATTAGACCCCAATGTACCCACAAAATTGTGCATAATTCATTTTACATAAGTCTTTTGTGAGTTAAGACGCATGGATACTGACTAGAACACAATATAAGCGACGCCCCCAAAAAGTTCACATATACCTCCCTCATAGCACAGAGGGAGGGCAAACAAATAGTGCTCTTCATTACAGAACTCATTTTTTAAAGAACATCATAGCATTTACAGTAATGCTATAAAAAATACCTTGGAAAACCATGTATCCTTAGGTCCGCCTTTCCAGGGACCTTACCTGTAACTTCATTGGACCTTCTTCTTGTCTCCAGACGCTAAACAAGTTTAATACCATACTGGGGGACATTCCAGAGAAGGCAATAACACTTCCATAGAGACAAGCAGATGGCAGAAATAGTCCTCCTTTGAGTTGAATTGGCAGTTTTTCCTATCCATATTTTTTCACATTGTATCTTGTCCTCTTCCACCTTTCAGTTTATATACTTTAATTAAATCTTATTAAAAGAAGTGGGGGCTAGCTTCATTGTTAGCTAGTCTATCAAAGTGCAGCATGTGTTGGCAGGTCCACAATGCACAGTCCGAATACCTTCAAAGGGAAAATTCATGTGATTCCAACACTATGAATTAGTGAAGAGCTGGCTCTGTTCAGGCCTGCTCAGCATTTTACTCACTAATCTTGTATTCAGATAAATGCTCTAGCAGTGGCCCGTGCGACTGTGGAAAGATGAAAACGCTGATGGATTGGCCTGCACGAGGCAGCCAAACCCAACCTGGCAACCGCTCAACCGCACTGCACCCCCCGCATTCTGAATCCAATAAAAAATCAATACCAATAAATGAGATATTATTTAATTAGCCAACATTAAAAGGGCCAAGTGAAACATTACCAAGAAATAAATTGCGATCAAAGGATTCACAATTCCAACTTTGAAGAGCTCGTCTTCTGTTGGCTTCAGGGAGTTATGCAAATGAGACAAGCAGTGTGATCAAAAAATCGTTGAAAATTGGGAGATTGTGAATTTGAAAATGGCAGTGAACAACAAAAGGATGTGTTCTTTGTTGTGTTTTAATGTTTTAATGACTTTTTAGTAGTTAGTAGTTTAATCACATCACACTTTTTACGTCTACTTAATAAAATATTTTTTTAAGTAATTTATTTTTCGAGAAATTGTTGTTGTTTCTGTATCTTCTTAATCTGTTTAATAGTCACATTTTTATATGGTGCTTTTTCACTCAAAGCATTTTACATCAAGGAACCACTCCCTATTTACACACACATTTATACAATAGTGACAGACACTGACAGACACTGATGGAGAGGGTTAAGTGTCTTGCCCAAGCACACAATGACACTATTCATTTGTGGTCTCTTGCTATTTTAAATAAAAGTATTACAATCACAACTGAACCTGGGTTGCCAGTGCCTATATCTGCATTTAGAGGACATATACAGGGTTTCTCGACATATGGACAGGCCATGTGAAAGCTCAGAACCTCCAGAATTCACTCACTGAGCTGCAGAGGCTGCTGGGGTTTAGGCAGTGACGATTCAGATCAGAGAGAGTCCTTTAGGTTTTAAACAACTGGATTTCAGCATTGAAACTGGCAATCTCAATGAGAGACTCTTTTGAGGCTTGAGTTATTCTGCTTTCTGACTGGATAATCGTCTTAAGAGACAAAACATAAATACCATCACCTTTATTTGTTTACACCTTTTACTTTCCTAACGGTAGTAATCGTGTACATAATGTTATTAAAGTACAGATACTCACACTTTGGTGCCTACCTGTGATGCTGAATGTCTTTGCCTTTACTATCTGTGTTTGTTTTAGTATTATTATTACACTATATTTGATTTATTGGGGGTACAGCAGCTGGGGTTGTATGTCCTCTTGGGTCAGAATAACATTGGATTTCATCCAGGTGCTCTGGCTTGCCCCACCAATGAAAATGATACATTTTGGGAAAAAAATTTACTTTTAAAACAGTGTGAACCATTGCACCAGACTAGTCCTCATATCTCTCAATAAGAAAATCCAATAACAACAAAATGTAACTAAGTAAAAGTTTTGGATTCAAATGATTATGCAGTAACTTGTATAACTGAATAGTGAGGTGACTTTTTAGTTCCATGTTATTTTTAAACAGGACTGACTCAGAGTTGCCAGGGACCAGGCAATACAGAAATGAGGAATGACATGCCCAAAAGGTCACTAAAATAAAAGGCAAATCCCAACCCGATGTCTAGATTATCTCTAAATATCTTAAAATTATTTAATCAAATTTATGTGCATATGAGAGCTTCTTGTTTCTCTTATTATGACTTAAGTTGGTGAGATAATACTGGTGTAATTTTTAAGTATGGCTGTAGTTTGTGAGTAAAACTTGCAGAATACAGGAAACAGCACTGAACTCTAAAATGGATGACATAGACGTGAGACACAGAATCCAATCTATAAGTGACCGTTGGAAATAGGGTACCACTTTATGTCTCTGTAATCCCTCAGTGGTCCAGGTCTGATCCACAGTAAAAGTCGAAGTTAAATCTGTCAACTGGACAAAACGATGCAGGAGGAAAACGTTTTGGTGCTCATCCAAGCCACTTCTTCAGTTCTGGTCAGATTATTGGTAGCCACTAACCACTACTTTGAAAATAATGAGGTACAGATCTTAGCCAAAGTAAGAAATGGTTTGAGAGGGGAGTTAAAGAAGCATTTTTTTTTTTTGTTAGGAAAGACAATCCTTCTTTAAACAGGAATGGGGGCCTGAGACATAATCTCGCTCTCATCTATAAACCCCATCCTCAGACCCAAAGCAAACAAAGGAAACTAAGAGAATAGAACAATAGAACGAGCCAGTAGGGCCATTAACGGTTGAATAGAGGCCATTAGGGCCGAAACTGGAGACAATAGCTGTTTACAGTTTCAATGCCGTTAGCTCCTCCCTCCAGATAGATATAAGGCAGTGTCCACCAGCAATCTGACCAGAACTGAAGAAGCGGCTTGGATGAACAGCCAAATGTCTTCACTCCTACAACGTTTTTTCCACTTGACAAATTTAACTTCGGCTTTTACTATGGTACTGCTTTATAATAACAAATAAAGGCTTAATGACCAAATGCTTAATTCATAATGAACAAATAGTTTGTTTTTTTATAAGACTGATTCAGGGCTTGTAACTACTTAAAGAGCGGATATTACATGTCTATGGGGTGTCAATTGTTAACACGGGACATATTTACATCGCACTGTTACTTATTTTATTTTGAAATTTGTCAGTTTCATTTTTGTGCATAGGATTGTGAGCTGAGCTTTGAATAAAAAGGGTTCGAATAGAGCCCGGGAGAGATTGCTAAATTACTCAAACATCCATGAATGACAGAAAACCTCTTCTGACATGTTTTTGATGAGGGAACATTATAACATGGTCGAAAGCTCCAAAAAATAATTTTGCGTAATGCCCCTTCTTCAATTAAGATGTTGGGATTATAGATAAGCCATGTTACCAAGCCTGAATCATTCTAAATAAACTATTGGTGAATTATTAAAAGTGTAGTTATTATAAAGTGTTACCAGAAATACTTCTTACATCACATCTGCTGCCCATTCCCAATCAAGAAATTAAATCTCTCCCCAAAAATGTAGACTAAAATATGTTGTTGTGTAGGCAAATGGCCAGTATAACACTTCAAAAAGTATTCCAAGATATCATGAATATAAATAAGATGTAACAATGGATCCCGGGTAGTAATATTAAATGATGCAAACTGGTTACGGGCCGATGATGCATTTCTAACACCATCTTAATAGAAAGCCATAATAGACTGACAAAAGAATGCATGCAAATTAAGCTGTGAGAAATGATCCCATCACAAGATCAGTGAGCACAGAGTAATCCCACAGAGAGGACAACTACATTTGTATAATATTATCCATGAGAGTGCAATAGTCCTACACACTTTAAAGGTGATCTGTTCTGATGGAGGGTCACCTGCTTGTTCTTGATCACTTACAACATTCATACTAGGCCATGTAGGTGAAGTGTCTTGCCTAAGGATGCAACAACAGTTTCTACTAAAGCCACTGCTGCCCCACTGTGGCTGTATATTGCTTGGAATGCTCCATCGTATGACATTAAACTAATCAGTCTTGATGGAAACAAGCCACCAGGCGACGTCACAGGTAAGATTCATGGAGCGATGACTGAGCTCAGTAAGAACATATTCAAGGTATTAAAACACATGTAATTGAATTAATGCAACTTAGATAAGATTTAAATCATTCAGTGGCACATAATAATGCACGTTTAAAGACTATCTGATACAGAGTGGCAGTTACTTGTTGCGCAATGAATGAGATAAGCCAAAAAGTAATAGTCTTGTGTTATAAAATAAATCCGTAATAGAGATGCATTACGTTGTCAATGCAGCGTTTTGACCAGGCAAGCTGTTTTAAAATGGGATTTTGAAAACAATAGCGGCCAACGACTCCCGGGAGGTCAGTGAATATTGTGAGAGAAATAATTTGTGACTGCACCGAATACATCAATGTATCCAAACTGTTGCCGAGTAAAAAGAAGAAATATGCAAGAGACCAACTGAATAGCAGCCTATAGAAAGTTGAAAAGACAATAAATAGAGGTTATTTATAGTTTAACAAGGAAATGCAGGAATAATAATATAAGTATGTAAATGTATGTTATGAGAAAAACATAGCACAGATGGTGGTTTTGTACTGTTGTAGCAAAGTTTACTCATATCAATGAAACCTGCACAACCTGTATTAATGAAAATAGGCTTACCTGTAGGGATAAGGACATTGTGCGCTCAACCGCAGCCCAGAAAGAGGAAAATAAAATGGTTAAACAGGCAAGAGAAAGGCACAAGGTCACTTTAGAGCTTTTAAGTCCCATGACAGAAAAAAGGTGCGGGACTCAATGAAAAAAATGAGCCACATGGCCACAGGCAAGGCCCAGTTGATAACTGTTAATGATGAGGAATGTGCTAATGATCTCAACAACTTCTTTTTAAGATGCAATGAACAAAATGATTGTGATCTTGTTTTAACATTACATTGTGGTGATTTTGAACACTGTGACAGTTTTAACAATTATTTGTCTGTGCATACAGTTTACTTTTAGCAATGCCTGTCTCAAAGAAATCTGCTGGTCCAGATGGATTGTCTGTTTCAGGAGCTACACACAGCAATTGTCTGAGGCCTGGTATCCAATCTCTCAGTCTTCTGTTGAAAATTGTACTGTTCCTGGTAGGACTGTGTTGTGATGTTTTGAAAAGATAATGGACAATAGATTAACATCTGACGTGTCTCCTTATCTTGACCCATTGTAATTTGCGTACAAACAGGGCCTTAGTACAGCAGACGCAGTCATCAGTCCATCACACCTAATCTGTAAACATTTGGAAGTTCCCGGGACTTATGCAAGTGTCTCATTTGCAGATCTTAGTTCTACATTTGATACTGTACTCCAATCTTCTCCAATCAAATTTGACTGAATGTAAGCGCTTTTACTTGTCAAATGGCTTTTTAGGAACTCCCTCACACACAATCAAACAGATCACAACAAGTGCGGATCACACAACTACAGCATATCATAAAGGGTTCGCACCATCGAGGGTATGGATTTAAAAGTAACAGAGTAACAGATACAACTCTTATTTGTGCCAACTTTTGTTGCACTCTTGAACAAATCTGCTCAACAAAGCCACACTTACGTCTCTTTATTTGTGATGTTCATTAGTATCTGTGAAATATAACGTATTGAATTTGTGGTTGTTGTTATTAATCATATCTGTGTAATGGGACTGGTGCAATAAGTTGGGCGCTTACTGGTCATGCAGTGCACAAAATGAACGATGGACATTAATAATGGACACTTACTCGTCTTCTTCTTTTTGATGAGCTCAGACTGTTGTTGTGTCTAGCTGTCTGTGGTGCTATATATGAGCTTAAAGTCTTGTTTCCACTGGTTCGTTTTGGAGTGGATCGTTATGGACTGCAAGTGTCTCCACTGTCTAAAGTGAACCATACCACCCCATTTAAGGGATCCAAAGCAGACCTGAGGGTCCTTGCTCCCAGCAAGGCCAGGGTTTGGTCCGATACAGCTCCAGGCATGGTTAAAAATCAATCAAGGTGATTGGACAAGAGAGAACAGAGGGCAAAAACAAGAAAGAAAAAAGCAGATATAAGCATGATAATAATAATAATAATAATAATAATAATAATAATAATATAATAATAATAATAATAATATAATAATAATAATTTCTCACTAAATGCTAATATATTTCTCATTATGGCAACTTAAATGTTGAGCTGACATGTTTCACAAAACAAAGCTAGCACGAATACCACAGGTGTTTCCTGTGGATGGATGCATAATCAAACTAACATGAGCCAAACCCAGTGAATTACGCACAAGGAGGTTAAAACACTCACTAGATATGCAGAGAAAGTGAAATAAATGCAGAAAAAGCTGAAGATAATGCAAAATATAAAAAATATAAAAAATAGTTGTGTGTTTATGCTAGCTTTAACCACATCTAACAGCACCACATACTTGGAATTACTAAACATCTTTTTTGTGAAATACTGAAACTGGCCATATAATTACGAGTTGAATTCAGACAGAATTTAGATTTTATTTACTATGAAAACTTCAGCCAGAGCCCTGCCCCTGGACCCAGAGCATGGAAACATAACTCAGCTGGAGGGACCCGCACCAAACAGACCTGCTCCAAGCAAACAGTGCCAATGGAAAAGAGGCTTAACTGTGCTTTAAAGTGTGGGCAGTGAGCCGAACACAAATTGGGGATAGTAAAGTTTATCTTAATCTTAATGGGCACACAAACTAGTCCAATTTCAGTTATATATATAAATTGAGCACAGCAACATTCAGACTTTTGTCACTATTTTTCATATCATTACTGATTTATAATCTAGTAATATCCTTTATAAACAGTCTCTAATAAATTACCAATTCCGTACTGTATCTTGGCCTTTTGATTTGCGATTTTGCATTTTCTATAGAAGTTTAATTTTAAAATGATCTGCATATTTTTTTTTTAATATTATTTTTGAAGAATGGATTACTTACAACTATACAAAGACATCTTCAATCACAATTGAGTTTGATAGTCATAATCCATGACCTCAGACTCAGATTTTACAGGGACTGCACTAAGTTTCAGTGGTGCACAAACAGTCAAAGTCAAGATGATGACTTCGGCAAAAAGTGTTTTTTGGTTGTGAAAATCTTTCTGATTGGTTTAGGACAAAGCCAATGACACCTATGCAGCAGGGTCTGAATTCTGAACAATTCTGAAATCAAATTGTGTCCATTACAACTGCATGCTTATATAATTCATATATTCATGGTTCCACTGCTGCCAGTAGATAATGTGCTAACACGTCCAAATAGGTGGCACAACAGCTACAAAATATACACAGGCACTATTTTAAGTTCCAAAACATGAAATGCCAACAAAGAGGTGCACATGATCATGTTATGGCAGTACAGACAATGTTGTGTAAAAATGTTTCTTACCAAATGCTTTATTGACTTTGACCTAAGTTGTTTTAGGTTGAACGTTTGTATAATAAAATGTTTTATGTTATATTTGCTCTACTTTTTGTGTCTATAGACGCTGCAGATGGGGATAAAGCACTTTTCGGGCCTGTTCGTGATGCTGTGTGTGGGCGTGGCCTTATCTCTCCTCACCACCATAGCAGAGCACATTGTCTACAAGCTGGTCATCCCACGAGTCAAGGAGCCACGCTTCAAGTACTGGCTGCACACAAGTCAAGTACGTATTTAATTTGGTGGTGGTGGTGGTGGGGGGTTATAATATCTATCTACCATTTATTTCTATATGGATGCTCAAAAATACCTTGAAAACAGCATTCTTACTGTGGGAGGACTTGCCTCCTCCACATATCTGGCCTGTAATTTGACCTGGTTGCATTATTTTCTTTTCTCCGTGGAGATGGATCGGTTTAAGGCAGATTAATAACATATACATGGAGACTAACAGGTGGCAGATGTGACATGTGATCGTATAGATCTGCGGAGCACTTTGCATAAGTATACAACAACAGTATGCATTGACCAGAGTTCATGCAGAACTCTGCACAAAGACTGCATTGATAATTAGGATTATAGGAATAGGATAGAAAAAGCTTATTATTATTATTATTACGCAAAATCGATTGTTTAGCTTTCTACCATATTATAACATTGTCCCCATATCAAAAACATGCCTGAAGAGGTTTTAAGTGTCATCCATGCATGTCTGAGTCTCTCTCCAGATCCTATTCAAACTCTACCTATGGTTAGCCTATGTCATTCATGCTCCCACACAACAATTCTCCATAAATATACAAAAGCATAATACAGAACTGTACACAACAACTTGACAAACCTGATGCAATGTGCAATAGTTTCATTAGGGGATGCATGCTGATTGAGTTGTGATAATGCTCTGAAGGAGGCGTGACTTAGCACAGAGAGCAAAGTTAGGGGAGACTTGGAGCATCAAAAACAAGAGTGAAATTATAGAAGATGTTAATACGTTAATTTCAGTGAATATAACATTTTCAAAGCAATAAAAGGTAACACAGTGATCTAAATATGTTATGTGTTAACAGTTAATACTAAATAATGTTAAAAAACATACTTTTTATGCATGTTCATTTTTGGATGTTAACTTGGCCGTTTTGTCATATTTTACAGAGACTACACCGTGCCCTAAACTCTGTCTTCACAGATGACAAACTACCAACCGTTACCAAACCAGAGAAAAGGTATGTCCTATTTAAGACTCCTACATCAGCTGAAATCATGTGAGAGAGAAATTTAACTCGATACAGCTTTAACTGAACTCACATTTAATTATTTATGACCTATTAGACTATTCAGTTCCACATGGGATTTAGCCTTATTAACCTTTAAGAAGTGCTATAATGGAATGCTTACCCAACACTTTCTCAGTGTATTAATATGTATGATGGAGAAACAGCTGTCCAAACACTGGTTGGCATTGGGGCTTGTTTCAATATTCATGAGAACAAGAAGTACTGTATGTTTGAATCACTCATGAATGTCAATGAATGTATTGTGGTCAATGCATTTACAAAAGGGTTCTATTACAGAGAAAGGTTACGAGTTCAGATTCAAGTCTGATGTACAATTGCTCTGGAGACTTGTTTTAAATCGCAGCTCCTCAATTCTGAAGTGATATAGCGTACTTTTCGCACCTAAATTATGGAATGCACTCCTCTCCTCATCTTCCAACAGTGTGATCCGTAATTTAAAAATGATTCAAAGCAAACTCAGAGACTCACCTTTATAAACTTGCCATTGTTGACCTGTTTTATTTGCTCTTTCTTTTTATTTGTGTTTTTTGTAAATGTTGGTGTCTTTTCTGACTGTGTGGTATTTTCTACATTTTATCTATTTTATCTATTTTTTTTATTGATATGAATATTTTTGAATCTACAAAGCACCTTATGAGTTGTGAAAGGTGCTCTATAAATACATACTTACTTACTTTGGTGGCACAGTGGCAAAGTGTTTAAACAGTCTTTAGCGATGATGATAAATGTAAAAGTTTGCACCTACTTAGTTGGTGTCGTGGGATTTCTGCAGTTTAAGAGCCATGACTGGGACACGGGAGCCTGACGCAGAATGGCTACTCTGATTGGCTGTTGTTAAGTTGTAAATAGCCATTATGTCAAAACCTTTTGATTTGGAGTTTTGGAGCTGCACGCTGTGAACAGTCACAATTGACCACACAAACATGAGATGTCCCATGACAAATAATGGCTTGAGAGAAGCACTACTCAGGCCACACCTCCTCAATGTCATTGAGAGGCAAATGAGGTTTGTGTGTAGCCAGGTTTAGGTATATTTATATATTTCAGGCATAGGCATTTTTGTGTGCTGCCTGGACCTCAAGTTGGAGTACACATATAGTTTTATTTCATGGAATGAAACTGAAAAGATCACATAGGTAGAGCTTCTGCTCAGTGTGAGTTGCTAGATAAACACTTTGCATCCTACATTTGCCACAGACTATAATTGAGTCATCCTTTTAATAATGAATTCTGAAGTCTGTTATCCATCAAAATGTCTGCCGCATACTTGTTCCAGAAGTTCACACAAATGTGACATTTTTGTCATACCAAGTTACATGGCTCAAGCCAATGATACCGTTTAAAAGTGAAGTTGTCATTTTGGCCCATGCTGCCTGATAACTCATCCGACAGTAAGTGACACCAATTAACTCCAAGTGTCGGTTAAGGCACTCGTAGCTCATCAGAAAGCGAATAGACCAGTCAGTGTGCAGAAGGCATATTATCAGTTGAAGCAAATGGAGGATTTTATCTCTTCTGACCTCTGTGCATTGTTTGGGTCAGTGAGAGGGAAGGAAAGTCAATTAGAGCTTCTTCATACACCCTGGTATGCTACATGTACAGGCCTTTGTCCAGATTAGCATCAGAAATGTTTTAAAATGCAAAATCATGCAGACACAGAGACTTTTTGAGGTTTCATGAAGAATAGCCATCTGGTCAGTGTGGTGGGGTTGGGAACTTCAATTGGAGCTATATGGTGTTAAAGGTAACAGTGATAAAAGAAAGTATTTTGAGGATGGTTGTTTCAGATCTTGATAAGCTTTGTAAAATGTAATGGCAGTGTTGGAAACTAAATAAATATACAGCAAAATGTAATTTTATTTGTCTATGTAGTAAAATGCATCAACAGGAAAACTAAGAAACTAAACAAAACTCTTAGTGCAGCGCAACAGGTAGGGTTATCAGATCCAGTGTCAGGGCAGGCTGAGGAAAACAGCAGCCCACAGGACAAAAATGTCCCTCCTCTGCGTCCTAATGCTCAGCCGCTATAGTCAGCCTCCAGGGGAAGCCAAGGGAACTCTGGAGGCAGGAAAGATCTCTTTCTTCTAAGCCTCACTCTGACAGTTGGTGATGAGATGAGAGATATCCTCAAAGTGTTACCTCTGGAAGTCTTCTGTAGCATTTCAGAGCTTGGTCTGTCACAGTCACAGTCCAAGTCACGTTTAAGTCTGCATGGTTCATGTACTAGTCAAAGGAGTACCAGACAAGTCTATAGGTCGGCCAGTACATGTCAGAGTTATTCGAGTCAGAGTTCTACCTCGATTCACTAAAATGTTGTTAAAAAGTTTTTTACATACTGTACTTACTCAGTTTGTCTCCCAAATATTTAGATAATTTGAACTTGAAAACATCTTGATAAATGTGTGTTATCATTAGAATTTTAACCAAAAACTACTTACAGGGAATATATTACTGTATAACTGTTTTATGAAACTATAAAACCATGTTGTAAATATTATTTGCTTTGATTAACATACAGTAAATGGAAAAGGAATTACATACTATATTTAGGTAGAGTCAACATTACTTTTGTGTGTTTTTTTCAAGTAATTTATTTTATCATCCCTTACTTACTTTATGCATTCCAAACATCTTAATAATTCACGGTGATGAGTTTATAAGCACTTTTCACAAATCTCAGACACCCATGCAGAGGTTTGCCCCGATGCTAATAAAATCCATTAACTTGTAGTTGGGCTATTTAAATCTTACAATTCTGCTGTATAAATCTCATATTTCACAGTTTATTAATGTTAGTATTTTTTTTTTTCATCGTAATTTATCTTCTCTCGTCACAAAACTCAGAACACTGTGCCGCTTTTATGTTACGTGTTATCCTGGCTCTCCATCTGGTCAGTGTGGTGTGTTCATGTGGCTTTGGGAGTGAGCTCTAATCTGATCTGTCTGAAATGGGCACCGCGGCAACGTCAAAGACCTTAAATCATTGCTGCTATTGAATGCATTTAGAGTGAGGTTAGAGCTGAGGCACCTGAACATTTGAACAGAAAGGCTCACGGCTCTTTTCCATATCAGTGTTCTCTCAGTGGTGCTTACTGCTGTGGTACTATTGAAGGGACACTAAGGTGAAATACTAAGAAGTGGGATTAAACACAGAATAATTTGCTATGTGAGCACTGCCTTGGGTAATGAGAATGAATCAGATATGTATAATTATGCTCTTTCATTCAGACACTTTTGCACAGGGGTATAAGACTACACTACTCATAGAGGCATATAGGGTTAACATGAAGTAAGGATTATTCAAATTACTGCATGGTTCAAGTCTGCGTACAGTCCAAGCCATGTCCTTGGGTCCCCCCATGCAACTAAGGCTTCAAATCTAAGTCTGACTTCAAGTTCAAGTCATTCTTGTCTTCAAGTCAAGTCAAAATCCAAGTCCCAAATTCAGCTCATCTGTGAGAAATCTTTTCTTTCTTTTTCTTCTAGTAACTGTACTGTACCCAGTGAATTCCCATGGCTTTAAATCAACGTTGAACTGAAAACAATCTTTTATTAATGTATTAATAACCACAGATAAGCAGGAGTAGCATAGACTGTATAAAGAATCAGACTAAGTGAGTGTGACGTCACCCGTAACGTTCAGCTCCAGTCCCATATTTGGAATTCCAACTGCGAGTATCATAGTAACCAACCAGCTAGAGCGAGGCTGTTGAAGGCAACGCCCCTTCCCGCTTGCACCGCTGATTTAGCACGGAGCTTTTGCTTAACAATGCTATCAATCAAACCAGTTGCTAACACTACAGGGAGTGACGTCAGGGAAAGAAGGTGCCTGATTTGTCTGTTATTAATGTTTGAATATTCATATCTTCATTTACAGATTCATTAGCGAAATAAAAATACTAGAATCATGTAGAGAAAATGTATATGAACATTCTAAGACCAAAATGACCTGAGCCTGACAGCAGCAATAACAGAGAGAGGGGTGACAGTTTTCGGGTCGATGGAGCCTGAAGCACACCCATGCTCACTTCCTATTGGGAACGCAGCTGGCAGGTTAGCCATGTCCATTTATATTTAAATCTATGGTCAGCAGTGACCCTTTTGAAGAAGGATGCAGAGGGCATTCGAACCATGTCAAGGTATGTGTAAACAAGTATACCATAGTATAAGGACTTGTCAAAGTGTGACTTATGAAGTCCAAGTCCGTGTCCTCTTGCCAGAACCACAAGGTGAATCACAAGTCACGGCTCTCAGAAAGGACTCGAGTCAAGTCACCAGTCATTATGTTCAAGTCGAGTCACAACTCAAGTACTGTGGGGTATCAGCATCAACTAGTGTCTAACTAATAATAACTGTCATGTTATTATTCACTTGTAATATCAAATTGTTTCCTCACTTATCATCAAATTTCACACAGTTTTTTTTTATTCCCTAGATCCCTAGATTTAAATTACAATGAAGGTGTCACTGTACTGTATGATTGTAGAAAGATGTGTGCTATAATTAGAATTTGAATCAATAACTCAATTATTACTATGAGGAAAATAGATTTTGAGTACCACACTATTTCATCTATATTCAGAATGGCAAAAATTCATGTTAAAAATTGTTTGGCTAGTTAACACTGATCTCCCTACTGTAACTTTGAATTAAGTTTTAGAGCTCTTAACCATCTCCTTCTGTCCACTCTCGATAATGATTTACAAGTACATTTCATCCTTTTCACAGCTAATTTAATTTCATAAACAAGACTAAACTATTCTAATCACTCACAGTTGCAGCTGACAGAATTGTGGACTAAATAAAGCCTTTGGTTGCAACTGTTCGAAGCTCATATGGCTAATCATAAACAGTCGCTTGCATAGATTAATTAGGGCTGTTGTGTTGGTGTTTCCACTGCACCACTTCTATAAATAATGTGGTAATTATTATAAAGCTCGCAGAAATAACCTTGATTGATTACATCCAAACAGCTTTCTTGCACTTGCTGATTCACTTACTCCTATTTACACATTGCCTTGTTGCCTTGTTGCCAAATATACATCCATAAATCAGACATTTCTTCACTCTTCACACCCACCGATTTCACACCCACTCCTTAGAATTTTATTTATCTCACTTTATTTCTCAGTCGTGTACTTGTATCAAATGATGAGGGACACACCAGTGGTACCCAAACTGTTATATTTGGTCTTCTGAGTACCACCCAGATCTAAACCAGGTCTATAACAGACCTAAATTCACATTAAAGAGGGAGTATGTTACTTATTATTAACTGCTTACACCTAACATATTTAGATCACCATGTAAAACTGTATTGTTTTGAAAATTCTACCAAAACTACTGCGCATCACATCAAGTTTGTCAAGTTGTTGTATTCAGTTTTGTACCATGCTTTTGTATATGACATGTAAGCTTATGGGCTGAGCATTGGAAACGAACCTTACAGCTAGCCTTAAGGAGGGTTCAAACAGATCGCTAAATTACTCAAACCTGTAAACAACAACTCGACAAACCTGATGCGATGTGCAGTAGTTTCATTAGCGGAATGCACGCTGATTGTGATAGCGTTCTAAAGGGTGAGTGACTTAGCACAGAGAGCAAAGGGCTCAGAGCGTCAAAAACAAAACTTCTAAAACATGTTAATAAGTTTTCAGCGAATATAGCATTTTCAAAAGAATAACCTGTAACATGGTGCTAAATATGCAGTAGTAGCAGTTAATACCCCATAGATGTAAAAATACCCCCTCTTTAACTACATTTTGGTGAGTTGTACCACAAGGTATGAAGGGATTTAATTTAAGCCTTATTTATCCAAGATGAGGTGGAATTTGGATTTGTATCTCCCAATTTTCAGTAAGATCTCGTCAAATACTTAGAGGATTGTACTCTATCCATTTTTTCACATTTATTTTACATGTTACAAACATGGGCAATTTGGGCGATTATTACACAATTTGAACTGAAAATGAATGATGAAAAACTTCACCTGCTGTGTCTTGTCTACACTCAGCATGGAAACTCAGCCAGGAAAAATGTTTGTGAATTCACAGAAACAATCATTTCATTAAGGTTTCATTTAAATAAGCCAACAGGCTGATTCCACTTGATTGAAGTATTATGATAAATATTTACCACAGGTATTATCCCACATTCAGATCGTCCATAGTCCGTGTATAGAATGAAGGTGGAAACCAACGGCTCCTTTTTGACCTCTGCACTGCATTTGATACAGAATCAGTCCATCTTAATTGGCCATTAGAGAGAATTTAGGAGTTTTACAGATGCAACCTCTAATTGGCTAATGTTTAATCGCTGTATCTCAGACGGACTGCCCTGTCTGACGCTCGGGGCAGTGTCTTGTTAGCATGGTTTAGATTATAATGGTATGGATTTTAGATAGGGCCGGGTGATACAATAAATTAAAAGCTGTGATGACCTGCAGATACAGTGAGGAGGTATATAGTGATTGTTTCTCATATAGCCACTTGTAGACCTAAAGAATTAGCATCTTTGACATGTCTTTGTGTAACCTTGCACAGCAAGATGGATTCTCACAAACTCATGAGAATCCATCTTGAGATACTCCCACTGTAAATTCAACCAGCAGTGGGTGGACCAGTGACAGAGCAGCACTGAGGGTGGAAGCCGGTTTGGGTAGAAGCCAAAGACAAAGCACCCAAATAAACTAAAACAAACATGGCAACACCGCCAGATGTACTTCAGCCTATTTTAGCTTCAATGCAGACTATTTTGTTTGTTTTTATAGTATAAGGACTTTGTGCATTTGTGGACAGGGAAGATGTCTGTGCTTTTTTCTCAACTGGATGTAACAAAAGTTAGATTTTTTAGCATGTTCCGCAGCTGTGACACTTCAACCAATCAGATTCAAATAGCTGTCATGACATTCCGTGTTTTCCCAATCATTTTCCCAATTGTTGTCCCAGTCGTTTTCAGCGAGAGCCACTCCAGATTGATAAATGTGTAGAACTCTACAGATAACAGTCTGGCATAAGCCAGGTTAGTTTTTGTCTATAACACACTAAAACAAGGCTGTACATACTCATAATGCTAATTGGAAGTGAGTGACAGGAGGCGTTAACCAATCATGTTAAAGTATGGGGGTTTGAATTTGACCTGTAGAGGAGAATAAATAACTCATTAAGGATTTAATTTATTAATTTCAGCTCATGTTCATTAACAATACTACAAATAGAATTGTTTTCTGAGGGAAATTCTGCTTTAGTGTTATTGTGACACTGGCATAAATTAGTTTCAACATTATTGTTTATCTTCTAAATATGTTCATCAGCAAGATATCGTACTTCAAAAGGTGTTATTGTGACAGTCCTAGCATTTTGACTGAGTGTTTGATATATGTTTGAGTAGTGCTGTATTATCCTCCATTTGAGGTATGAACTATTAGATATTTTTAGTTTTCACATACTTCTAGTGATTAGTAAACACTATTAGACTGTCATGTCGAGTTTAAAAAATGTGTTATGAATGTCATAAATGAAAATGTATGGCTGTCTAGAGTGAAATGCCACTATGAAGTTCTGCAGTTTAAACAGTAACTTAATGATCCCATTTCTATTACCAAGTCATTAGACATTGCAGCTGTACATGAATAAAACATTATTATAATGTTTTGACATAAATTTAAGATGTCGACTGCACACTAAATGGACCAAAATGATATCTCTCTGTATTTTTTTTCTAATACAGATTGATATCATTCTGGTCACTATGCCCTCTGTCGCATCTCAAGTCAGATCCAAGATGTTTGTACAATCAGATGTTTTTTTTTTTTTCAGTGACACATGTGAAACGAAGGAGCTCATTGGTCACCCATCATTTACAAATAAAATCATATTTCTCTCACCTCAGATTAAATATTTTTATAATTAAAATAATCGAAAGAGATCCGCAATGTTTTTTCAGTGCTCTGTGATATTTGTTTCCTTTCTTTTTTCCTCGTAAGCATCCGTATTCGTTTTGATATGGACAGACCCATGCATTTGACTGATTGGCTGATCTGCCTGTCAATCACAGCCTTCTGAACTCTCAGATTCACCGGTGACCAGACTCACATCTTTGAAAAGTATTGAAGAAGTGTGTATTCTGTACTCAAGCCAAACTGATACTTGTATTTACAGACAAATTATTACTCAAATAAAAGTTCTGTAAATAGCTGTCTACTGCAAATGCCTGTTAATTCAATTCAGTTTTACTATGAGTGTGACCTTTTACAGATTGTAAGTACCTGGAATGCTTACTCTTGCAGTTTGCTTGGTTGAAAAGAGAAAAACAATGAAATGCATCTTTTTTCATTTATTATTTTTGATTATGTGTGTGTGTTGTTCATTCAAAGCCAATATTTGATTTTAAGTTGATCTATTTTAATATATACAATTTATTTATTTTTTTTTTTTTTAAGGTTTTGAAAAATTGCTGGAAAGCTTGCAAATATGATTTATTTATTATTATTTACGCACTGACACACCAGTCAATATCCTTTACTAATTCACTAATACTGAAGCAAAAAACATACACTAATACACAGGGGTAGAAAGTAACTCATTACAAATGCAGGTGGTTAGTTCTAATACTGTAATTAGAGTAGATTTGTGAGGTAAATGTACTTTTTTGAGTAGATTTTTAAACCTGTACTTGTACTTATAATTGAACATAAGTGTAGCTATGTAATTGTAATTAGTTACATTTAAATCATATGAGCACTGAATACAGCACAAGTCCCAACTGTCTCAAAGCACGGCTGTATCTGCTTCTTTCTAAACCCACAAACCCACATAACGCTGTATCGCCCATTCTGATTGGCCAGAGCTCAGGGAAAATGCAGATTGTGGTTCAAAATTAAATTCAACTTCAAACTGTTGACATTATATATAAAATACTGATCAAAAATGCTGGTGAAAAATATTGGAATTTTGGAAACAGTACTTGTGCTTGTAATTGAGTAAATTTTTTGTCATGTAACTTGCATCCAAATTTGCAGTACTCTTCGACACTCACTAATAGTGAAAACCGTGCCAAACAAGATGAAATAGTTGAACGAATACCAATAAGGCGATTCAACCTTAAGTAATTGAGGCTCACTTAATTTGTGTAGCATTTTCCAGGAAACCCAGAGAGCTGATAAGTGTTTTGGAGTGGAAAACATCATACGCTCATAAATAAAACCAATAAGAATGCACTGAACGGAAGAGTAAAGAACAGGATCGGATAATGAAAGATAAAAGCCTCCAAGCTGGCGAGGTGTGCCTTCAGATCATTTCAAATACGGATTTTTCTGCATCAAATAAAATCTACATTATTGTTTATTGGAGCTTTGGGGACTTTTGCAGTGTTTACAGGTTAATGCAATACAGAATTAACTGGTTTAAAAGTGGTGTACCTGATTTTTACTTAAAAAGATGAAAAACCGAAGTAGTTCATTTGAAAAAGTTTGCAGTGGTCCAAAGTTATCTGTCACTTACCTTAGGCAATCCGAGGCTCCTAATTATTCACCATGATGAGTTTATAAGCACTATTTACAACTTTCAGAGACCAGAGCAGAGTTTTGGCTTCACAGTAAAGCCAACAGTAATTAGCATACTAACACACACTTCCTGATAATCTCTTCTTAATTAAATGCGGACAGGATGCAGTGGACTGACCTCGAGCTGTGTATACAATATATCTGTACTGGGGCAAGGCAATTTTGGTCAAATTCATGGGAATAAATCAGAGTACAGAGACTTTAAAGGGCCCATATTATGCATTTATTTTGTTCTGTGCTATAGTGTTGTTTCCTGATCAAAAACATACCTGCAGTTGTGTATTCTTTAATTTACACACAAACCCTGCATATTTAGGCTGAGTTCTTCCCTCAAACAGAAAAAACTCTGTTCCACCTTGTGATGTCATGTGGTAATACAAGAAGTGCTCCACAATGTTTTTAAACTCCATACATCTTCATTAGAGCTATTTGGATAATCTTACCCCCTGGAATATGTACTGAACAAAAAAGGAAAAGGTAGCTGTTAACTTGAAAACTACCACTTCATGACATCACAAGGTGAAACAGAGCATTTTGAGCTTTGGAGATGTAGACAGACTAATAAAGGTTACTCAAACATGTGTGAATGAAACAAAATACAACTCCCGGTATCTTTTTGAGGCAGTAACAACCCTATAACATGGGTGAAAGCTCACAAGAGTCAATTTTGCGTATTATAGGACCTTTAAGTGACACATAAGTCATCTGGCTGGATCAAACATAATTGCAATTGTTAAGCAAACTTCATATTTACAAAGAAGACAGCGCATCTTATTAAATTATTTGCTATAAGTTTGATGCAGTATGCCGCATCGTGGTCTGCAGAGATTTAGTCAACATACGGTACTCCTAAAACTGCAGTTTTATAGTGTCTTGATTATTGACTGCAGAAAGTTCAACAGAAACACTTTGCAGCTTAACATTTTTTAAGGTTTTGAGTGAAAAGGTCCTATAAATGAAAAGGTGTATTATGCAACTTTTATTTTTGTCACCATGGAGTTATTACTTTCCCTAAAAGACAAGAAGATTATGGCAAGATGCCAAATAATGCATAGATACTTACATAAATTGTTATGACCTTCGGACACCTAGTTTTCACCAGTGCTACCACCTACACACCTCCTACCTTTGTACACATGTCCTCAAGGATGATTATAAAAGGTCAAATAAAAGCACATATATATTCTTGGTGTTCACCTGTACATACTGTACAGGTTTTTAAATCTAGTTGATTGTTGCATCTTGGTTAAACCTTTGTTAAACTGAACTATGGCAAGCTTGTTAAATTGGTGCCTGCTGTGCTTGGTGTTTCAAAACAATGAATACCAGCTCTTCACAGGACATTAGTTTGCCGTTTATAAAATTGCAATTTGTGTAATCCCTCAGTCATCCAGATATGATCCATAGTTAAAGAAAAAATCAGTTCTGTGAACTGGCCAAAAAGTTTTTGAGTGAAAACATTTCGCTGCTCATCCAAGCAGCATCTTTAGTTCTGGTCAGATTGCTGGTGGACACTGGCTTATATTTATCTGAAGGGAGGAGATATCAGGAAAATATGAGACACCGTCTACCAGCAATCTGACCAGAACTGACCAGATTTTTTTCCAGCTGACAGAATTCCATCCATCCATTTTCTTCTACTCTGGGGTTGCGGTGGCAGTAATCTGAGAAGGGTGGCCCAAACTTCCCTCTCCACACACACCTTCTCCAGCTCTTCCGGGGGAATCCAGAGGCGTTTCCAGGCCAGCTGAGAGACATTTGCCTTTCGACAGTCTGATACAGTGACCCCATCACTGCAGACGCTCCACTGATCCACCTGTCAATCTCACGCTCCATCCTTCCCTCACTCGTGAATAAGACCCCAAGATACTTGAACTCCTCCACTTGAGGCAGGGATTCTCCACCCACTTGGAGAGAGCAAGCCATCTTTTTCTGGTTGAGAACCATGGCCTCGGATTCAGAGGAGCTGATTTTCATCCCACCTGCTTCACACTTGGCTGCAGACTGCCCCAGTGCATGTTGCCTGGTTTGATGAAAACATCAGGACAACATCATCTGTAAACAGCAGAGATGAAATCCTGTGGTCCCCAAGGCAGACCCCCTTCGGCCCCTGACTGCACCTAGAAATTCTGTCCATAAAAACAATGAACAGAATCGGTGACAAAGGGCATCCCTGGCGGAGTCTGTTCCAACACTGTCCCAACCTAAAAAAAAAGGTCTGACTTACTGCTGACAATGTGAACACACCTCCTGCTCCAGTCATATAGGGACCGGACAGTCCTTAGCAAAGGGCCCCGGACCCAATATTCCCAGAGCACTCACCACAGGACCCCACGAGGGACAAAGTCAAATGCCTTCTCCACACTGACAAATCACATCTGGACTGTGGCAAACTCCCATGAACCCTCGAGCACCCGATGGAGAGTAAAGAGCTGGTCCAGTGTCCCGTGACCGTGTCGAAAACCACACTGCTCCTCCTGAATTCAAAGTTTGACTATTGGTCGGATTCTCCTCTCCAGTTGACAGAATTGAATTTTTCTTTAACAAAAAAAAAAAAAAAAATGGAAATGTTATAAACTGACTTGACTGACTCAATACTATAAAAAGTATTGAGATCACAAACTGTACTCAGTCTATAGTATAAAATAATACCAAATACTACAGCACTATATACTGTAACTATGATATTACAGTGTATTGTGCATTCTACAAGACATGACACAAATGAATATGTTAAAACATCGTCAGATTTAATAACGTTTAACCATTGTCCAATGTTTGCAAGAATCCTAACCAATAGAGGATTGTGCAGAATCAATGAGTGAAGCTCTAAACTCTGTTCATCTGAGGTGAGAGAAATTAATGTTCAAAATGATGGTGAGCAGTGAGCTCCTTTGTTTCTCATGTCACAGCAATAAACAAATCTGATCGCATCGCTGTGTCTGGAGCCTGGTTCCAGGCACAATGGAGGGTGTGCTGACCAGACTGACATAAAAACAAGAGCAACAATATTATTCTGGACATACATGATGTGTGGGATGCGGTTGCTCTGGGTTCCTCTGGGCAGGCATGGTCATCTTTCAGCTATACACCCCGAGATCCTGATTTGGAGGATGAACCATGGGTGCTGCCACCACTCAAGACTGAGTGGTTGAAAGATGGGTCAAATACAAAGAAGAATTTTCATTAACTTAACCTTCTTAGCCGGTCTGTGGATTCATAATCACATAGTAATTTACAACTTTTATCAGCTTTGATCAAGATTAGAAAACATGTCCATATTGTCGACTGTTGTTAACTAAATGTGCGTCATGTTGTATTCCAAAACACCTAAAATAATTTCCATCTATTTACAGGTGCAACGAAGGAAACAACCAATCAGCATGCTGGAACGCCGCAGACTCCTCCCACTGCAACCGGCGCAGGGTCCTTCCGGAGGTGCAGAACGACCTGGAGCGGCCATCTTCCCAGGACCTCCCCGCTCCTCCTCCCCCCTCCCCTCACTCACACTCCCTCCCCTTACTGGAGAAACACCTACCCATTGTGACCACCTCCAACGGGCGCTCCGACCTGTTGGGACGTCTAGTAGCCGGACAGGGGGGCACGTGTCCAGGCATAACCCCGGTGCACTGCAGGGGAATGGGAATGGGGGAATGCGGACAGGGACTTGGGAGTGTGGGCCGAAATCCCCTGGTTCAAGAGCTTTCAGAACTGGAGAGTCAAATCCACATGATAAAACAGCAGCTACAGTCTGCTATGAGAAGGAAAAGGGAGTTAGAACAGTACCAAGTGGAACACCAGACTCCTTCCAATCAGCCTACCGTACACCAGGCTAACCAGTTTTCCTCGTACACCCAGTCACACCAGCAGACTAATCAACACACGAACACACTACCAGAGTTTTGATGGATATTGTAGTCTGGTGAAACCTTGTTGGATATTTTTCCGGACCCTTCTCGGAAACCTCCTTCCTATAAGTTCCATGGCTGCCGTCTGGATCGGGAAGTACTAAAGAGGGCAGGACCCTCCTTTGGACTGAGGTTGTAAGGTTGGTTAAGAGATCTCAAAATTCCAGAGAGACAATTCCCAAAATCTGGACTGAGATCAAACGGATCAGAATGGGTGGAACCAAATATGGAACCTTAAAGGAGCTGTACCTGATTTTTAAAAAGCAAAACTAGTTTATTTTAAATGTTTTGCAGTGATCCTAAGTTATTCTTCACTTATCTTATGCATTCTAAACATCCTAATTATTCACATTGATGAGTGCATCTCACAACTCTCAGAGGCCAGAGGTGAGCTTTGGTCACAGTAATGCTAGGAACTAGCATGCTAACAGTGCACTTCCTGACTCCCAGACAATAAAAAACACTAGAATTAGATGCAGACAGGACACAGCAGTCTCATTTTGACCTCAGAGCTGTTTCTACAATATATATATCAGTACTGGGGCAAGACAAATTCTGCTCAGTTACATGAAAAAAATCAGGTACAGTCACTTTAACCAAAATGTGTTCTGATGTTTCACTCGCTTAATGCTTTCACTGAATAGCTGTGCAGTCCGTCCCCCCTGTTTCCACTCATTTTCCCATCCTGAATCTTCCCTCCTTCTTTCTCCATTTCTTCCTTTCCTCCATCCAATCTTCCATTCCCTCCCTTGAAGGTACAGATTTGCTTGCAATGAAGATAAGCGCAACCACAGATATGAGGGCTCGCTGGCGTTTAAGCCTAATGGGCTAATTCACCTGCGTCTAATGTAAATGACCCTAAGTTGAACCCAGCCAGTTATGTGGTTATGTCCCCAGAGTCTTGCTTCGGGCTTCTATCAGCAAAGAAAAAAGATGAAAAGTTTAATTTGGCTTTTGATGCCCCAACCTTTGATAAGTGATTTCTTAAACTCTGGTCCGATCCGGAGGTCAATTTAGAGGGCTATTGAGGTAAATGTTAAGGTGTATAAGCTTAGTTATGTAACACAGTGGGTTTTTGTTTCTATGGCGATGTAAACCTTGCGTCATTATGGGTCACTGTGTTGAAATGTCCTGCACTTCACAGATAACACTGATGATGTCCTAAACAATTATTCAAGTTGGTATGCCAGATACGATTTATAGTTTTCAACTCATGAATCAGAACCAGTTAAATTCATTCATCATTTTTGTTTCTCAGTCAAAAAAATGTATGCAGCACGTTTGAATTCCCAAGGTGTAATGTAATGTTTAGTTAGTGGGCGATCTGCTCTGTTTTTTCTTCTTTTGACTATGGTAATGTTATGGAAATATCAGTAAAATGTGCATTAAAGGGGTTAAACTTGAATTTCAAACCGTGATATACAAAAATAGTTATTTTAAAACTGGACTGCCTCTGTTGCATTCTCACATATCACCACTAGATGCTATCTACAGTACTGCCAGGGAGCACAGGTGAACAGGTGGTAACTAACAGTGGTCCAAACTTATCCCTCACATTCTTTACATTCTTACTGTTACAGGAACAGGTTCAGTCGGCATCAGAAGAAACCATTCATTTTAATGGGAACGAAAAAGACGAAGTGCCAAATACATATATAACTACACTGAGAAGAAATAATTGGTCCAACAGCACAATTTTGTATAAATGTCCAAGAATGCTAAAGGTAGCTGCACGTTTACATGCTACCGCAATGCTAGCACCGCATGCTGTATTTTAACATCAGCGAAACAATCTGTTTACATTACTGGGCTAACACTATGTCAACAATGTCCATTAAGACTCCATTTTGACTTGAATCGAATCAGTTGTGCTTAAAATACACTTAATGAGCGTCCCAGATCATGCATGCTAACAGCTCCTAGTTGGCTAATAGCGCATCAGTGCATCTTCCAGGTTTGTTATAATTTCATGCAGACAGCGCACAACAGTCTGATTATGTTATTAAGAGCTGCTTTTACAATATTCTGTATAGTAGGGACGGGACATAATCTCGTGCCAGAAGATTTCATGAGATAGACTTTCAAGATTTCAAAGACATGTAAAGAATGATCTTGTGAGATTTTTTCTCCATGTTTCCATGTTTAGTTACACCTCAAACTTTTTAGATATTTTTTTAGTTCACAGTAAGTAAAAGAATATAATATCAACGTCTTAACTTCTTGCGCAATTTCATGCCAGCTTAGTGATGTTCAGTGTCCCATGGGTAAGGACATGACCAGCGGGTGCACACACGAGCCCCCCTCCTCAGGCCAGTTGTCATGGTGGGACACAGCTGTACCGTACCAGGCTCTCTCTTGGTCCATGATCTTATATGATCCCGGAGGACATTCTCAACCATGCTTGTTCTGCATTGTCATTTGTGACCTTTGAGAAGAACATAGCTCCAAGTATCCATTGGACTTAGGTAGCTGAAATAAATCTAAAATAGATTTTTTTTTTCTTTTTTGATGTAGCTTATTCTCAAAACATAGTACACCCAAAAGATAAAACACTGACTTTAAATAAACCTATCACACGTTTTCCATTTTAACATTCAATTATGGAGGGTGTGCCACCTGCTTCTTCCCATGGAAATTAGATTGCTTTGCCTGGAATGTTCCACAGTATGGCATTAAACGTAACTACCCTGCATTCATTTAGGGCTAGATTGGCCATTTGGAGCAAAACCAGGAGTTTTCCTGGTGGGCTGAGTCACTTTTTGGGCCACCCACAGGTCTGATGTCATGCTTCAGTGGCCCACTTATTCAGGTTTCCCTGTATATGTTCTAGTCTAACGTCTCTGAGTTCACCACACCCCAGCAGAAGTACCAGCCCCTGTCCCAAGCAGCAGCACGCTCAGCCCCTGTCCCAAGCAGCAGCACGTCACGCTGAAATCATGCTGAAACACACATTTGTGAATACTAGGAATGTTTTAAACCCCTAAACGCCTTCTACACTCATCAATCTTTTATTTTACAGTTATTTTACATGGATAGACCTCATATTCACTTTGCTCAGTTAATTTTTAGATTGTTGAAAGAAAGACGCAAATTTTCATCAAAGCCTTGTGATGTCATCAAGTGGCAGTTCTTAAGTTAACAGCTATTTTTAGCCCTCACTGAACTGCTTTACTTTACAATACACTAGAATAACCATAAGTTGTTGCCTTTTTTATTAGTATTTATTTTGCCTTTTCAGTTCAGTTGAGATTGCTGCAGAAAACTGAAGAATATCTTCTGGTGCACTGAGAAGCTGGGTAGTTTCACCAAGGCTAAAAGAAAAGCTGTAGTTTTTCATAGTTTGGCAGTTCCAAGTCTGAAATTATTCAAATGATAATAGAAAAGGTGTAAGGAGTTTAAAAACACAGCGTAGAGCTTCCTGTATTACCACTTGATGATGTGTGAATTAAACAATGCTTTGATGAGGAAACAACATCATAACAATATTTTCTTTGGATTAACATAAAGACACCGTAGGGTTTAATACAGTAGCGCACATAAGACCATAGTGAGTGCAAATTTGTAAAAAAGCAGTCACACAAAAATGCTTTTTTCTTTCAATTCCAATTTTCCATTTATCTAAAAAGGTTACACATTTTATCTGTCCCCATTTTCTTTGCAATCTGTTTGTATCCTCCTGTGTTTATATTGTCACCATATGACACCAAAGTGCACTCTGTGTTTCATCAAATAGGAAGATCGCCCACTAATAATTATATTACAAAAGTTTCCAGTTGTATTTCTGCTCATGTACAGAATTGCCTTTTGGGTTGTTTTTCTCTGTTTACTCAAAACATTGAAAGGTATCACCACTCTCAGATAGTGATTCTCAAACAGTCAATTGCACTGGAGGACTCCTTTTGTGAAGCCACTGTTCTTGCACCTGAATTCTTTGGATGTTATTAAAATTTACCTCTCTTGTTGCTCATGTCCTCTTTTTGAAATCACAAACTCAGCCTCCATAATAATATAGTTAATTATGTTATGCAATTAGGCTACTTGTTTTCTTGAACCCTTTTGTAAGCTTAGTTTCAAAGCCAATGTTGTTCTATCTAGCCAATTGTTTCTCTATAATATAGTAGCTACAAACACAACTCAATCTGTAGCAACTCATTTAAAGGCGAATTACGTAACTTCTCTGGTAGGAAGACAGTATGGCATCAAATTTATCTATATTGCATATTACATTAACTGTATAGGTGTGTTTAATTGCTAAAAATTAACCTTGAAAAACATCCATTCTTGCTGTGAGCGGAGTCACCTCTCCACAGATCTGAATTGTAACTTGGCCTGGTGGCATCTACTGCTTGTCTTCACGAGTATAGAAGGATTTAATGTCATGTCATAATGTCATACTGTGGAACATTCTGGCCAATGCAATAATATTTTCATGAAAACAAGCAGCTGATATACCTTCCATCAGAAAAGATGCATAGTGTACTGTTAAACATTTTCTCATCTACTAATAGAGTTTGTGAAGAAGCATCAGAAAAAAACAGCTGTTACCATGGCTAAGTTTAGTATTTGGCATCTTAAAATTGCTTTTGGTTTAACATGAAATATTAGGCTCACTGACAATCCTATGAGGTGTAAAGTCACAAAAATAGGTCACCAAAATCTTTGCTACATCCACTGCCATCAATTGCTAAAATAAATAAATAAATAAATAAATAAAATCCTCTCCTTTATCATGGTTCAAAAACCCCTTTTGGTCATAAACACAAACAACACTCTACATTGCGCTGGCATTTGGTTGTGGCGCTATCCTTCTTCGCCATTGCTAGCGGACAACAATTTAAGCTAGGATGACATTTTGTATATACAAGTGCCATGGTCAGTATACCGCCCTTAGATGCATGTGGATGGGTCTATTGGGTTAGACTGAGTTACTGCAGGGGAACCCGTATGTGACAGTACTGAAATGAATACCTGACAGAGCAGAAGACCGTGTTATCAGCAGGGCCTGGGAGGCAGGGCTGAGCTGTCACTGTGCTTTGTGTCCAAGGGAACTTGTTTAGCCATGACACATCCACCCAAGCCAGTGCACAAGCACAATAAAGAAAGAGAGACTGGTCAAGTACCGGTCTCCAAATAGCATATCTAATTGTCTTTTATGATTAAAATCTCGCAACTTTTTTGTTAGCCAGTAAACAAACTGTTTAGTTTCAGAGTTCGACTCCCAAATCATCCAAACCTCTGTCCAGTTTGTTTCTCAACATGTTCAGGTGGGTTTCCTTTGATTTCCCCCATTAATGACAAGCATGCATAATAAATTCCTCCAGCTAAGATAGCCCTGAGCAAGTTTAGTTGAAGATCTGGAGGTGGTTCTTCAGGTGCGGCACTGCTCCTGATATTGGCATTGAAGGATGGGTCCAATGCAGACAAATTTCCTTACGGAAATAGTGACTCTGTATTCCCCTATTAGATTAAATATATGTATGTTACTGTGTTATAAACCCTGCAATTTATTCAGTAAACAGTAAAATGTACTTTCTGACAATGTACTGCCTCAATAAACTAAAATGTGCTTACCTACTAAGACACATGAAATGAAGACTAAGGACAATGAGGCATAAACAAGGAGTAGATCAGATTTATTATATGTTGTACTTATTATGAATGGAGCCTTTAATCATATTCAGATGTCCCTGAAATGCATTATGTTGTATAAAGTTTTGAAAATGCCTCTGTATAAGGAGCTCACCCATTTCAGTTCAACAGAAAGTGTCAGACTATTATTGCATAACAGTAAATGAGATTCTGAGCTGAAGGCTGAGAAGCTCTGCAACTATTCACCAACTTTAATTAAAGGAACTGCGGTACAGCAGTGATCCTTATTTTCAGATGTGTGTATCACTTTGCATGTATAATACTCCTCTTTACAACAGAAATCAAAGATAATTGGCTGCTCCATGCTGCCCTTCTTGTAGTTGTACTGCTGGAAAAAAAAGATCGATCAAAAAATGATTTTTCATTTTAAATAATGAAAATATACACACACAGTACATTTTGCTACTATTTATTTTGTGGACAAACAGAGAAAAAATATGGAGCATTTCAAATGAAACACTTTGTTTTATTTTCAAATAAAAATACATTTAAAATCACAATGATAATGTTATCTGTAAAACATGGTGGCTTATGGTCATGCTGGGCAGCTCCCAAAACAAATGAGTCACAACATCACTATCCACTGGTGGGACAAAGGGGAGGAGAGGGGGGAGGGGGGTCTGACCCAGGGAGCAATGGCTGGACTATAATGGGGCTAGCCCCATTATAACTGTTTTAATGTCATTTACATATTTTCCACAGGAATTATAATACAATCAATTGTAAATTCATTCCAACCTTTTTGGTGCTAGCATAGCCCCACTGGATCATATCAGACTCTGCCACAATCATCACAATAAATGTAAAGATTAAGAGTGCCCAACGCCTCTCCTTAGACTTCATGAAGTGGATATTATACAACATTAACTTAAAGTGATAGGAAAATGGAATAGTGTAAACATACAGAGAGGGTATCAGACAGAACAATAAAGTACTAACAGTTAAATGTATTACTGTACATAGGGGCTCAGGTGGCACTGCACATGCCAAACCCCATCCTCCATCTTCAAGGATGCCTCATTTTTTCGTGTCATTTCCTCCGAAGGGAAGAAACACTGAGACTGATACCAAAACATATCCAAGTTTACAGCAGGCAGACAGGTCCAAACGGATCATACATCATCATCATACAGATTAACAAAAATCTTTACAAAATCTGACCGTATATGGTCGTGTAATATACAGAGGAGATAATAAAAAGGATTCTGTTCTTTTTTCTGTACAAATGACAAACATCACACAACAACAACATCAATATATTTACTCATCTTCAGACACAATGTGGTGAGCACCTGACAGGAAGTGAGTCCAAACCAAGTGAGTCAGCTGACAGGAAGTGTGCTGTGATAAAATGGCTGATGCCTGTTGGTACTGGCTGGTGGGACATTCCGCTAAAGTGAAAAACTTCTCAACTAGGAGAGACAGGCAGATGTCTTCACTTCTGAATGGATTGCTTGTTGCTGTCAATCAGCATCAAAATGTGAATTAAAACTTTGAGCACTTGTTTTTCTCCTGCAAATGACTGACATGGTACTGGCTTGTACACCAGATGCTTTTCCTTGCAGAATTCTCCACTTTACAAGGCTGGAATCTGTGTAATGTTTCAAGATTCTTTGTATGTACAAAATAAATGAACCATTGATCTCCAATGTAAACACACCACTGTCCGTTCATGTTAAAGAACGCATATTATGCAAAATTGACCTTTTTGACCTTTTAACCATATTATACTGTTGTCCCCTCATCAGAAACATCCCTGGAGTTTTATTAGTTTGTTGCATTAATCCCAAGTCATCATCTCTGAGGACTTATAACTGTATTTGCATTTTGCCTGATTAGTTGCGTGATAGCTAAAACTCCTAACTTCACCTGTGCTGTTTTAAACCCCATAAGCAATCACTGAACACATTCTGCACCCAAACTGTGTTCAAAATGAACGTATGGCTCTATTAGCATAAACTTCATGAGGATACAGACTTCTTTTGTTTAGTTTCCATTGTTAATTCATGCTGCTGACAGCAAAGGGTGCTCCAGCACCTAAATGCTTCATTGGAAATGGAGGTGAAGTTTATAAAGTACATTATCCAAATGCATACATAATTATAAGTTAGAAAGTCTGAATTTTTTATCCCAAGGTGACCAACAGCATGTTTAAAAGGGAATGAAACTTCAAGAATGCATACTGTGTTCTTTAAAACAAACTTGGCAATACTTAATAAAGCTCTCACACTACAGACTGTATTTCCAGCCAATACAGTCTTGTTCACACCAGTGTCAGGCTGCAACCCTTGCTCACTCATACAAAATGTACAAAACATGTCCTCTAACTACCACACCAACAGGGAATCAAACATGAATTACATTTCAAATGGTTTAACCCTTCATGATAAACCACCTGTGCTTTTAAGTTAACGCAAAATCTTGAGTTGTTTTCTTGGCTGTGTGGCTGTACATAGCATGAAGAGAAACCATTTGAAAAGACATCCGTGTTTTTAGTTCCCCGGGCGATTTGAACGGATGCTAGCAGTAATGTGTTTGAGTGTTTAAGCCATCGGAATCACGTCGTCCCGCGTCTCTCTCGTGTCATTGGGTCTGGAAGTGCTGTGGAGACGCGAACGTGACCCGGTGCTGCCCCCTTAGTCATGTGACCTCAGTCATGGACGCCGAGTGGTTCTGCAGAAACACAAGGGGTGGAGAGGGAGACAGAACAGAAAGTGCCAAAGGGGTAAAATGGAGGATAAAGGAAAACAGGGTGAAATCAAAGTCAGTGTTAGCAGACCATAGTGGTATATTAGAAAAGAGAGGTGTTGGTTTTAGAGCATGTGTCATCTCTGCAACAAAAAATACAAAAGTATATGCAAGAAAATTAAATCATAAAAACACAAGGAAAGGGGATACAAATGCAAAGGTGTAGTCAAGAAAGAGAGGAGGAAAAAATGGATAAGTGAACAATGGGATAATAATAACACAAAAAGAAAAAAAAACATGCAAAAAAGGACAAATGTAGGAAGACAGAATGGGAAAAAGGAAGGCAAAAAGTAAGAAAAACAGACAAACACAGTTATATTCAGTGTGTTGTTGTTTGGAGGTTTGGAGGTAAAAAAAAAATAGACATCATGCACATAGCAGTGATACGACCTTGCTCTATATTTTGCTTTTATCTAGGGTCTATAAATAGGACTGCAGTTTAAAATGTCAGTTGGTTGTTTGTTGATAGTTATTTCTACTGTTTGTATTTAAATCTGTATCTCATGTTAAATTGAAGATTTCAGTGTCTGGTGAAATTATGATTTTTGTTGTTTGTTCTTGAGCAAAGTAGACTGAGACCCACGATACCTCACTGTTCATTTACGGTATATGGAAAACGACCTAATAGCGGACGCACAAATACATAAATAAATGGTTAATGATGCTATGTTACTTTTCTTGTATGGATTGCCACCTGCTTTTCTCCATCCATGGATATGTTATTGTTTTGCCCAGAAAGTTCCACAATATGGCATTAAACTCATGTCCATGGAGACAAACAGGTCACAGGTCACTTTTCAAGGTATTTCTTTACCAATAAAAAAAATGATTGAATAAATTGTTTGAATAAATGCAAGGTAGATATGTTTAATGCCATGCTGTGAAACTTTCCAAGCAAAGCAATAGCATATTCATGGAAAAAAGTGAAAAAAATCCATGGAGAAATAATTAAGATGGACAAAAATTACTTAAATTAAAATTAATCTGTGTTTAAAATTTTTATTCTGAAATTAGGTGATATTGTGTGGCCTTTTTTTTTTTTTTTGCACACTGCAATTCATGACTTTAAAGTTTTCTGCATGGCCAGGTCAGAAATTATCCAGATTCCAAAATCTGTATGTGGAAAACGACCTAATAGCGGATGCACAACCATGTATCGAATAACTTGTCAAGAAGGAGCAGACGGGGGGGGAAACGTGTTATGCAGGACGAAGCTATATAAAATCAAGTAAAGTAAACTTTCTCCTTTTCTCCGTACTGCTCCTTGGAAGCAGTACTGCGCCTATCCAGGTGGGTTTAAGGCTTTCAACTGAGTCTACATTTTTTTTATTGTCTGTATTTACTTTTTGTACCGTACCACTGTATTTGGACCACATTTCATTCTTAGCGTGCTCAAAAAATAAAAAGGGGAAGCTAACCAAATGTCTGACTTTTTGTCCTGACTTCTTGTCTTGAGCGGTAAGTCGTATTTTTCTTTCTGTGAGCTCAACCATCAATTTAAAAGTGAGACAGTTGACATTTCAAGGACAATGTTAATTTAGGGTAATGTTAGGAATTTCTACATTACATCAAAAACAAATACCGATATCAATGGAGTTAGAATAATGATCGCATAATATTTGTCTTTTCCAGTGTAATTTGAAAGTAGTTCTCTGTATGTTACAGACTGAAGAAATTAAACTGAAACAATGTTTTGATAATACAGACTTTAGGTTTAAACCACTTTCCATTAACTAAAAAACTCACATGTCCCAAAGTAATAAATTGTTTGTTTTTCTTAATCCAATAAGGTTATGTTTTTCTCTCATTTAAAGTAAAATACCTATTATCTTATTTTCACTGGAATATGAGTAGTCGACATTTTACACTAAAATCAATACAGATATTAAAGCAGACCTATTCTACCAATCTTTTATTACTTATTTTCAAGACTCTATATTGCCAATCATTTCCCACTGCTCTGTACTTACTTCTTACTTCAATTGTACTTTCTTAATTTCTTTAATTTTCTTAGGACTCGGCAGCGTCATGTTGTCATTTTGGCACAAATTTTCTAAAATCCTTTACTCGCTAACGTGATCTTCAGCTGTGCATAGGAGAGGCTGACAGCTACACAGATCTTTGTTGTGATGATGTTTACGGCTATGTCAGCGCTCATTGGGTACTGCGGTTTCCTAAGGTGGAAGTCAGCTGATTGTTTGTTTGTTTTAGATGAATACTGCAATTTAAAATGTGCAAATTATAACAATGATCCACAGGTGTCTTAGATTATAACTATATAGCAGACACAAGCACAATAGGAGCACTTTAACTGTAAGTCAAGACTAGACAAACACTCAACATTGTAAACCTTCTCATTTTACGCTGCTTATCTACAGAGGGCAGCAGAGTTTAAAGGGGAAAGGTAATACTTATACCAGAGATAACATACTGTATTCAGCAGGCTGGGTCAGATGCATAGTTTACCTGTGCGCTGAGGGTCTCCAGTGGGCTCTCCACTCTTGGGAACGTCATGAGGGGCAGACCGCGGTACTCCTCTGGCTTCTGTTTACCCGCAGCTCCGTGCACACCTTTGAAATTGTTCACCACACAGACCCCCTGAGGAAAGATATGCACGATGTGAGTCAGTGCAGAGGGGCAGGGTGGGAAGAAGGAGATGGCATGGTACAGTGAGTAAATACGAAACTCAACTCTTGTTCAATTTACTCAGCTATAGCTAGATACACACAAAAAATACAAATTGGCCTCACTTGAATATAGAGGCTCCCTTTTCTACTTAATTATTTGAAGTTGATCAAAATCAAATTATTTTGATTTTAATATGACTGATTCTGTTAATATGACTGATTCTGTTCATTCAAAATATAGTAGTTTGCCTTTATAGTTTAACTAATATTGTTTTGTTATGTGAAATTAGTTATCGTAAGTTTAAATGCAAGACCAAACAGTTTTGTCTCTTGTTCCAACTGTAATGATTGGATTATATTGTTCGCCAAGAATGTAATTAAAAACACATTTTCTAAACAAATTGGATAAACACAACCAACCATTATCACAACTAAGAAAGAAGAAAATTATCCCATTCAAGTCAAGTTTTAACACAATCTAGTCATATTCACTTGACCAGTTTGCTACACTGAAGTGATATCTTAAACAGGCTACATGAGACAAACAGTGATATAATTCAGACTATTTGATAGGACATTGGGCATTGCTGACAGCCCCATGTGTTTCCCTCATTAGAGCGTGTTGTAAATCACACTTGGTTAGAAATTCACTGTGATGTGTTTAACATTAGAGGAACCACCCGCACGCACTGCCTGGTTTGGACTGGATAATCAAAGCAGGCAGCCGGAGGGAGTGTCTATCCCCCTGGCCAACCGTGCCCTGAGGCCAGAGAGATAGAGAGAGAGAGAGAGAGAGAGAGAGAGAGAGAAAGAGAATGAGAGAGGGAAAGGGAGAGAAAGACACAGAGAGAGAATAAGAGAGAGGGAAGGGGCTCAAGGTCCATGTATTTCTAGAGGCTGCAAGGCCCTAAGGATTACATTAAAAACATTTTGGGATTTGGTCAATTTGGTGCTGTAGATTTTTGGAAATTGTGTCCTGTTTCAGTGCTTTCTGTCTAACTTAAAGAAAATAAATAAATAGATAGATACAGTTAAAACCCGAAGTTTACATTCACTATATAAAAATACACATATGTTTTCTCACTGTCTGATATAAAATAAGACTAAACTTTTCTTTTTTTTTTTGGTCAATTATGATTATCAAAATTATGTCGATTTGCTAAATGCCAGAATGATGAGAGAAGGATTTTTTTTGGACAAATTTTCACTACTTTCTTCAAAGCCAGAAGTTTACATACATTTCATTAGTATTTGGTACCATTGCCTTTAAACTGTATGACTTGGGTCAAAAGTTTTGGATATCCTTCCACAAGCTTCTCACAATAGTTGGAATTTTGGCCCATTCCTCTTGACAGAACTGGTGGAATCAGGTCAAGTTTGTCGGCCACATTGGTTGCAAATGCCTTTTCAGGTCTGCTCATACATTTTCAATAAGATTGAGATCAGGGCTTTGTGAGAGCCACTCAAAAACATTGACTTTGTTATCCTTAAGCCACTTTGTAACCAGTCTGACAGTATGCTCTGGGTCATTGTCCATTTGGAAGATCCATTTGTGCCCAAGCTTTAACTTTCTGGCTGATGTCTTAAGATGTTGCTTCAGCATTTCCACATAATATTCTTTCCAATTTTGTGAAGTGCACCAGTCTCTCCTGTAGCAAAACAACCCCACAACATGATGCTGCCCCATATTTCACACTTTGGACGGTGTTCTCGGGGTTGCAAGCTTCACACTTTTTCCTCCAAAAGTAACAATGCTCATTGTGGCCAAACCGTTCAATTTCAGCTTCGTAATACCAGAGAACATGTCTCCAAAATTAAGGCTTTTGTCCCTGTGTGCATTTTCAAACTGTACTCTGGCTTTTTTATGTTTCTTTTGGAGTAATGGCTTCTTCCTGCAGAGTGGCCTTTCAGCCCATGTCGTTACAGTACTCATTTCACTGTGGATAATGACACACTTTTACCAGCTTCAGCCAGCATCTTTACAAGGTCTTTTGCTTTTTTTTCTTGGGTTGATATGCACATTTCGGACCAAAGGATGAACCAGACTTGAAGTCCACAATTGTCTTCCTGATATCTTTGCTGATTTCTTTTGACTTTCCCTTGATGTTACACAAAGAAGCAGTGTGTTTCAGCTGTGTCTTCAAATACATCCACAGGTGTGTCTCTAAATAACTCAAATGTTGTCAATAAACCAATCAGAGGCATGACATCACCATCTGGGTTTCCCAAATTGGTTAAATGCATAGTAATCTTATTGTATATAAACTTCTGAATTTTAAGAAAGTAATGCAAAATTGTCTTTAAAATCCTGATTATTCTGGCATTTAGCAAATAGAAATAATTGTGGGCAATCCTAATTGACCTAAAACAGGAAAATATTTCAGACAATGAGAAAAAAAAGCATATGTTAGCATATCTTTTTACATAGTTTTTTTTAAACTTCTGGTTTCAACTGTACATACATATATACATACATAGACAGACAGATAAAGGTGCTATGATACTTTTCCGGTATGGGTTGCCACCTGCTTTTTTCCTTTCATGGATATGTTATTGTTTTGCCTGTTGTTCCACAATATGGAATTAAACCGATCTATGTCCATGGAGACAAGCAACCAAAGCAAGCAGTAAATGCTAGGTAGATATGTTCAATGCCATGCTGTGAAACACTCCAGGCAAAGCAATAGCATATTCATGGAGACAACTAGAAAAACAATCTACAAATACTACTACTACAAATTCAAATCTGTGTTTAATATTTTAATTCTAAAATCAGGTGATATTGTGTGGATTTTGCATTTATGAGAAGTTTTCTGCATGGCCAAGTCAGAAATCATCCTGATTTCAAAATCTGTTCTGCTTGTGTTTTTTTTTTTTTTGTTTTTTTTTTTTTTTTTTTTTTTTTGCTTGTTTGTTTTGTTTTGTTTTTTTTATAAAAACTGTGCTTGAATTTTCAGGGGAAGCATTTTTGGTTTAGACTTGGGTAAAACTAGAATACCTTGACCCTCTGTCTCCTCTTTCTTTTAAAAGTATTTTTTTCTTATTTTTTGTAAAAGTTAGTGGTGTCTGTGCAAATGAATCTGAAAAACATTGGTGACAAAGCGAATTAGTTAAACATGTTTTCACATTTCCAAGGGTATGTCAAATGCTCATGGACTCATTTTGTTGAATTAATTTTGATTTTTCAGTTGCATGTTTTATTTTCTGTCTGGCAAGAGCAGAGTGAGCAATTTGATTACACACACACACAAAAATTGTTACTGTTGAAATTGTGTCTGTTGAAATTGTTACTGGAATTGTGTGCTTTTTGCATGTGGCTGGCTATTTCTTGGCTGATTTATAGAATTTCTTCATTTTTTTTTTCACCTTATATTTTCATGTATATACATCTGGTTTAAAAATGATACAACAAAACAACAGATACCATTTGTCACTGTGTTTGTCATGTTGTTTAAATCATGGACCATGAGTTCGTAAAAAAAAGATTTGAGTTTCACTTTTCAAAGTACAAACACATGTTTTTCAAGGCATTTCTGAACAGTAAAAACACTTAAAATTGAATACATGCAACATAAGATAAGATTAATGTCATACTGTTAACATCTCCATCTCCTTAACCAGTTAAATTACACATAGTGCACCTGTACAATGCACATTCAGTTTTTTTTCTTAAACAAATATACTTTTAATAGTGTTGTGATTATCGTGAACAAGTCAGCTCCTTTGAATGGTTCCTTAACGTGAACAATGTATATATATATATATATATATATATATATATATATATATATATATATATATATATATATATATATATATATATATATATATATATATATATACATATATATACACACATACTATACATATACATATACATATATATATATATATATATATATATATATATATATATATATATATATACACACATATATATATATATATAAGCCTATTATTATTGTAGTGCAACATTTTATTTAGATTTCCATAATTTCAAAGGATGAACACACTCCCACTCTCTGTTTGAACCATTTTTAACATCATCATTGGTTATTTCTTTCTGTGATTAGTTTGTAGATAAATGAGATCTCACATTGGCTTCTGTAATAAAAATAAATAGCAGAAGTAAATAAATTGTAGAATAGTAGAGTCAGTCTTTTGAGCAGCCCTTTGAAGAGAATGAGTCCAAAAGATTCAGATGCCAAAAAGGAGCCAAGAGTTCCATTACTAACTTTTAAGTATGCCAATGCAAATTAGTATTTAGATAGCATGATGACGTCTTGGGAGAAGTATGAGTACAATTGTAACCTGTGATATAGATGTATAGATGTTCATTGTGTATTTTCCATTATGAAAAATATTATGGTCATTTAGTAAAAAGTAAATTTCAACTGACTTCAGTTTCAGTTGGCCTATGTTGCTCACTATGTTACAGCTGCCTAAAGCCAAAACATATGGCCATCAGTTATGGTGTTGCTGTATGCACAATTTATAAGTTAAATTGAGTGCTTTAAATGGGATTCCAATCAATCCAGTTGAATAAACATAGGGCATTGTGTTTTGATGTTCACCCAAAAGCCAGAAAAAGTTTGACTTGTCTCCATGGAAATGTTATTGCTCTGCCTGGAATGTTCCATAGTATGCCATTAAAGTTATCTCTTGCATTTATTCAATTACCAGAGTTTCTTACATCTATGACTGTTTAATCCTTTTTTACAGCACTTTGGTCAACATTGGTGTTTTTAATAGTACTTTATACATGAACTAGATTTGGACTCGCCTTCCCCACTTCATCCAAAGTCCACTCAGCAAGTCTTTCTTGTGTCTTGTGTCACTTCCAGCTCAGATGTTGGGATTAGACCGATCGCACCATTCTAAATCTCCAAAATCTCCTGACACTGATCCTTATATCTCTGGATAAGATCTTGTCTGGGAATCCCTCACAGTTTATGTTGGCCCATCAAGCATTCTTCCATTCTCCCTTGGACAACTAGAACAGGGATCCACGCCATATTTAATCTCAAATCTCTCTGTACCAATTAACGTGTCTCCCGATAGCAATCCATCATTCGTCCACGGCGCTCCCATGACAAGTCTTTAATAAGCTCAATTGGCAACATAAGGTCATTGCGTGAGTTATACGCAGTTGGATTCGCTTCACGGTTTATCGGGTAATACGCTAAAGATGAGAAGGTTCAAAAGTGCTGAGGCGATGATTGACTTTCGGATGTCCGTCTGTCTCTGGAGATCATTCACTCAGCCCGTGTCAATTTTTATGGTGCAATCATTGGAAGCTTATAACCTTCATTAAAGAACCGTGGAAGATCACCCATCGTAACTCAAGGACGAAGCCAATCGAAATTTGCCGGTAGATTGGTTAACTTGTCCATTGCATGAGACAAGAAGAAGGTTCCCCAATCCCGATTGGTAATTTAGGTACGAATTGGAATCGCATGCTAAAACTGACAGATCTCCACCATTGCGTCCACGGTAACCTTGATGGACCAACCTAGAAGACTTCAACCATGCACTAAAGCTGTCTCCAAGAATCCCACGGCAGCCACTAATCATAGCTGTGCTTTTCATTGACAAGGTTCAAATTCCGTGCCAGTGAGCAAAGCAATAAGAGTGTGAGTGGTAAATCACTTTAACCTTCGGCAGTCCTTGAAAAGCATTGGTGTGATGGAAGGAGGGTCACTGCATGCCACAAGTATTTAACGCGATTTATGGGTGCCAGTTTGAAGTTATGGAGCTTTCGATCAGCAGACAGAGCATTCTAACTAAAAATAATAAACAAGGTGGAGGTATTGATTTGCCAAAAACTCAACAACTCAACATGAGGCCGAGCTATAAGGTTCTATTGGATATTGTTGGTGAAATTGAATCCGTGAATGCCTATATCAAGATTTTAGTAAATTCATTTGGTAAGTTTATATGAGCTTAAGACGATGCTTCAAACATTGTGTTTCTAAAACCAGATGCGTTGGAGAGGGCAGGTGCAATGCTCGTCAAAATCAAAAATAGAGAGACTCTGTCTACCTTGCAAAAAGCGAGCTTTATTTACAGTGGAGCAGCAACGATTCGACAACTAGGTCTTCATCCAGCAAAAGGTTTGTCTGAGGCTGGGGAGACAGCTTAAATAGGTGTGGCTGGAGTGACACTCAGAATGCATGATGAAAAAACATACATTTGTATGTTCATACATGTCCATAAAGTCCTAAGAAATGGCTACTCCTCAAGAGAAGACATGTTCGATACAAAGAGAAGTGGGCCACCAAGAACATCTGAGGAAAACATTGATCATGTAGAAGAAAACTTTTCTCATTCTCCCACAAAGTCCGTACTACTGCCAGACAGTTACCATGTTCAAAAGTACACAAGGTCTTACACAAGAACTTGAAATTGTATGCTTACACTTAAGATGTGCTTCATGCAATTAATGGTACCCGTGTAAAAGTGTATTAAATGAGGTAAAAAACTTTCGAGTACAATAGAACAAGTCTGATTAAGATATCTTATCAATTGCCTTTGTAATGTTTTTTTTTTGCTTGTTTGTTTTTATTGTAAAGAAACTTTATGGACACTGTACAATAAATAAGTGGCACATATAGTGTCACATTATATATACTGCTTCCACTGTACTCTAGTGTGGTGAGAACTTTAAACCTCAAGATCTCATGCAGATAGATTATACATAGATAAAACTTTATAATTCTAAGGGGACAAATCATGGTATAGAGATAAAAGCATGTTATGCAATCCCCTTGAACTTCAGTAAGGTGTTGTGAAACATCCATTGAACACAAACTTACTTTTTACAATGCTATGGCTAAGGGTTTTGGCAGAGCATATGTGCTAATGTGGCTGTGCACCAGCCTGAACCTTATGAGACCAATTTACTGTTTCAGCAACTTGCTGAATGTTGCTACCAATTCTTTACATGATGGGTACTGCCCACTCTCATACAACCTAAAACAACCTAATCATAATATAAGAATAACAATATGTAACCCACGTCTCCTCTCCTCCTTCTGACATAAATGACACCTCCTCCACTGTAGTTCCAATTGGGCTGCCACAAGTGGCGCTATAATAAAAATGGCTGAGCCTGTCTCACTTCCTGTTCTCCACTTTCTGCTCCCGACGGTGGACTGTGAAACTCGTGGCAGACGCTGAGACCAAACTGCTCAGAATTCGATCAATTCTGCATAGAAAATTCTCAAACTCAATGGTCAGGTTTTTTTTTCCCCACCAACCCTGATTCCTCTTCAAGAGGTGGCGAGCTTACTAACCCGAACCTAACCTACAAAACTGGTAGGATCTTTTATTTTTATCTCTTCCGAACCGTACACGGACACCTTCAGTTGGATTATTGTTTTTTTTCCCATTTGAATTTGCGTTTTCCCCGGAACTGAACTTTATGAAAAACTTGCAAAGAACTTTCTTTCAAATCAAAGGATTGCAAAAAAAACTTTCTTTCAAATCAAAGGATTGCGAAAAACTTTCTTTCAAAGGATTTAAAGGGACTTGAATAAAAAAGGTCAACTTAAAACTTGAAGAAAGGTCAAAAAGGGTTTACCTAAAATTGTTGTTTTTTTTTTGTTTTTTTTGTGGTCTTTTGCCACATTTATTCAAATGTTGTTTTTTTTGTATGTCTGGTATTTTGTTTACACAATTTGCATTTATTTATGTAATATATTTCCTTAAACTTAATTTCTGTCTCATGTGTTTTCATTCACACAAGCTCCTATATCAAACCTGGTTCTTCTGTTGGTCAGATACATCCCATTGCAATAACTCAGTAATAACCTAATTATTTGTAGTTAGCGTTACAAATACATAATAATAATAATAATAATAATATAATAATGCAATAGTAATAATGATAATAATACTAATAGGTCTAATACAACCCACTTGTGTCCATGGAGATGTTATTGCTTAGCTTGGAATGTTCCACAGTATGGTATTAATGTCATCCATGTTGCATTTATTCATTTACCAGTGTTTTATTGCTCAAAAGGTCTCAGAAGTAACAAGTAATATCATTGGACTACCTGATCACGTATCACTTGCCCTGTACTATTACCCCAACAAAAGTAGTGCCAAATGTCAATTACACAGTAGCAAATGTCAGGTATAAATACTATAATTCAATAACAAGCACCATGCTGTTGGTTACATTCTAAATAGCTGAAAACATTTCCATGCTGTCTCACTCTCTTTTAGAAAATAAAATGGAGGAAATTAGATTCGCTGATCTGTGTGTAGTGCTCTGTAATCATTTTAATACATCATAATGGTGTGTTAATGAAGCATCTAACATTCTTAAGATCCAACTTATAGCTTGTTCATTTCTAATAGGGTCCACGCTTGAGAGTGCAAATTTCTCAAAGCGGGAAATCTTGTTCTTTATTTATATTAATGCTGGCAAGCTTAGGGATTTTTCGTCTTTGCTTGGGAGCACCAGTGCAGTCGGCACAATTTATCCCTTTGTTAAAACATTTATTTTAACAAGGCACATAACAAGAGTGCCCTTACCCCTTTTCTGAGGATAAAACAGAAATAGAATTGGTCGGGTAACTCTTGTGGCTAAAGAAGATCTCAAACTAAACTTATGTGGTCTTACAAGGATACAGATAGCAGTGTCCCCCTAAGAAACTTTACTTTTATAAGTTCAATATCATGTGAATGAAGGTAAACTGGGAGCTAGGTCCATCTAAGCTACGGTCATTTTATTTTTGTTTTGAAATGGGAAGTCCAAAATCATAAAGCATCTGTTTCCCATTTCTCAACCTCAAAACAAAATAGAAAATCAGAAAACAATCCGTTATTTGTTTTGGGTTTTGGGTCCCCTTGAGACCGCAGACAGACCATCATTATTATTTATTGTTCCATGTTGCACCACACCACCAAGCACGTTGCTAGTTTGTGAATTGTATTCACTGACAAGGGCAATAAATGTTATTCTGATTCTGATAAAGCTGGGTACTCATTCAAACCATAAACTTTGGTAGGCAGAAAGTAGGTATTTATATCTATTCAACTTATTACTAGTATTCACATGCATGGATGTTTTAGTCACTAACACGGTTTTAGAACAGCTTTTTCAGATGGACAAGTGAAGCAGGGTAGACCAACCATCAGCTCTCATCTCAAAGCGCCATATAGTAACACTTTGCAAATGGTTATATGTAGAATTAGATGAAGACAGTGTATGACGATCAGATTTTTGTCACAAAGTTTCGCTTTTACACTACATTTTGAGAAAACTAAATTTAGTAATTTACAAGAAAAAGTAAGGTAATTCATTATGAATAATTATGAGAAGAGGCTAATTTTACAATGTTCAGATGGTGTGATGCTTAGAGCCACTTTTCAACACCATAGTGATAAAAAAAATGCTTTGGTGCTTACACACAAGTTGTTGAATGCTTTATTGATAAATCTTTTGTATCAAAAATGCTGGATGTTGACTTGAGCAAGAAATGCATTCATGGTCAGCTCAGCAACTTGTTATATTATTCTTTTTTTCTTACGTATTTATAAAAATGAAAAATAAACAGTGCCCTGCTCCTTGTTGTTATTACTGAAGTTTCAACTCTTGTTTTTTCCTCAAATTTCACAAATAAACCATATTTTTTTCTTACCAAAAAGAGAGCCACAGCCGATCCCAGGATGAACCCAGCCACCACGTCGGAGCAGTGGTTGCGGTACTCAGAGACGCGGTTGAGTCCAGTGAGGAAGGCCGAGCACAGAGTTCCCAGGCACAGCACCGGTTTGGCCAGGCGACTGGACTTGGTTTTGATAGTACTTGTGATGTACATCTGAAAAGAGAAAAAAAATATATCATTCTAACCTTATATTTATTTATTTATTTGTTTTGAGATCCCTTCAAATTCTTTTTTTCACTTTCACAGGAGCACTGACCAAAAAGATGTCTAAATCTTACATCAGGCAAGTAAGAATTCAGCATTTTTCATTGTGAATAAAAGATTACAGAGGTAGGGTCTGATCTTTTTGAGTTTAGTTTCAACATACTATAGGTGAATCCTTGGGTCTTATTCTGGTGCTACTTTCGTCATCATACAAGTCACTTTTGTTTTTTTTACCAAAATCTGTGTAGTGTTGTCACAATACTAAAATGTCATGATGATTGAATGTCTTTGTATTGTTGTATTTGTCATTACCAAAGTACATATAATTAGTATTTGATTGTCATTACCAAAGTACAGTTTGTTTGTTTGTTATAGTACTAGTATAGTTTTGATATGAATGTGGGTATGAATAGGCTGTCACGACGATTTATATTTGTTTCAATAAATTATCAATAGAACAAGTTTGGGGGGTCAATATTTATCGTGTGCACCTTTTCTTTGTACTATTGGGATATTTTTGCTTATTTTTTGCAATATGATAATAATAATAATACGATTTGCGCCGTGAAAGGTTGAATTATGAACTTCTATGACTTATTATATGTATGAACTAATTACTTAAATGTTTCATTCAGCTATTTATTGCAGCTCATATATTTTTTACAATATTGTACATTTAAAAAAAACTTTTTGGAGGGATAATTTTGCTTGATTTCATCGTTTATCGTCTTTTGCTTCAGCAATATATTGCACTTCAAAATTTGTTATTGTAGCAGGCCTTGGCATGGATTTGTTTGTAACAATTATCAAATTTTGTTCAATATTCTCTAGCACAATCTTCAAAAAGTAATTTCCTTGAATTTGAATTCCAGACTTTGGAATCCAATCTGAAAACGTTCTTCAATATGGGACCACAATCTGTAAGGTTCATATTTGTGAACAGATGTATGGTGGACATACATTAACACATTAATATTAAACATAGCTTTACAAAATGATCAGTAATTTCAAAAGCAACTACAGAACATTTTAAAAATCGTGAAAGACCATTTTTGGGTCAGCTGCAAAGTTAAACCGTAGAAGTGTTGAGTTGGACATGTCTGCCTGTTATCACCTCCCCACACATTGGCAGAATTTATGACACAAAGACATAAAAAGAGCTCTGTGTGTCCGCTGTGTTCACAAGCCTGGGAGAGCTTTAGTGCTTTGACATTTCTGCTCTCTAATATCACTTTAATATGGCCACAAGTCCCAGTGCTGTCAAAGGAATCTACACTTTAACCAAACTGGTATATTTTATAACGTAACATAAAACAGTAGTATTCTGAAATGTACAGACATCAAGATTATGACACGTTATAGAGATTTACGTTAGCCTAATGTTAAACTAATTGAGATATTAAAGGAACAGTATGTAGCCTGTGCTCTAACAATTTTTTTTTTATTTTTAAGTGATACTTTTTTTAAAAATACAATCACTATTGAACCTGGGTTGAAGTGCCTAAACCTGCAGAGACGACACTGCTGAGAGAGTCACCTTTAGTGAGTTCATTCCCTTCATTAGAGTAGTCCCCAGGGAGAGAACTAAACCCAGAAGGCCCAAGACAGACACATAATGCAAAAACTATGGTCACAAAAAATACAAATGTCCTAATCGCTATAAGCATATGACAAATATTGCGTGTGTATCAAGTACTGCCTTCTATAATTCAGATTTCCTTCCTTTTTCATTGTTATTGCCATTATTTCTACTGTTTGTATTTGAAGCTGTATCTGATGTTAAACTGAAGTTTAGAGGGTCTGGCTGTCTGTGTAATGTTGGAATTCTATGGTTATTATTATGACTATTATTTTTACAGTTTTATTTGAGATTGAAGTTAATTGAGACATGCTATGCTGGAGGAGGCGAAGCTATATAAAGTCAAATAAAAACAGCGAATGCACAACCTCATTCACTTTCTCCTTTTCTCTGTACTGCTCCACAGATGCATGCAGGATTATTATCTAGGTGGGCAGCTTTTCTAAACTTTATGTGTGGTGTTCAGTGTTTGCTCTCAAAGACGAACATTTAGCCATAAATCCACACTGACTCCTTACCTGAACTATCTACTCAATGGTCTCCAGTGTTTGTTTTAAACAACTGACATTTTGATGTGAATCCACACTGACTTTTTATCTGTACTTCTTATCTGTATCCTAGCCTTCAACTGAGCCTGTATTTTTTATTATCTGTATTTACTTTTTGTATCATACCACTGTATTTGGACCACATTTCATTTTTAGTCTGCTCAAAGTAAAAAAAAAAGGGGAAGCTAAACAAATGTCTGACTTCTTGTCCTGACTCCAAGTCTTTGAGTGGTAAGTCGTATTGTACCTTTCCTTTCTTTTTCTTTATGTGAGCTCAGCCAGCATTTAAACTGAGACAGAGACATTTAAGGAACAACATTAATGTAGGGTAATGTTAAGGATTTCTACAGACACATATAGTTTTTCGCAGTATCTATATACTGAGAAAAACTTGCATGTGTCTGTAGGAATTCCTAACATTAACTAAATGCTATGTCTCATGTGGAAGTTCAGAAGCCCCAGAATTCATTCACTGAGCTGCAGACCTGAGAGAGTGCTGGTTTAAACCAACTGAAAATGGCAATCCAAATAAGAGACTCGTGTGAAGCTCATTTTGCTTACTAATTGGATCATCGCTTTGAGAATTAAAGCAACAAATTATAATATAAATCAACAGGGTGTCATGTCCAATGTTTTTGTAATTAAAAAGAAATCAGCATTACGACTGTTATCATTACAAGAGAGCCTGGAGAAAGAATTCTTGTAAAGGTAACATTAAACATTATCACACATTATACAGTTTTAAACTTAATGTTAAACCAGTAGAGATGTTAACATGCTATAAAACTGACTTTGTTTTCATTCCCATGTATTTTAAGTTTTCTACTGTATCTCAGTAGATATTTTGCATGATTACAGCTGGATTTGTCAAAAGTATTGATACCCAAATAATCAATTCTTACTCAACACTGAAAAAAAATTACATATATAGGACAAAATGTGACCTTTCCTGTAAAGTTTTGGAACGATTGCGATCTATATTAGTACTCCTATAAAACCACATGCTACTATCAAAGAAATACTTTTATTTTGTGTTGAAAATTACATTTATTGTTTATTATGATTGTGGTGTCATTTTTTTTTTTTTAGAACAAAAATCAAGTTTGAAATTTTACTATCTCAACTAACAAGGCTAATTATGTCAGTAACTCACCGTGAGGTACACTGCCGAGTACACACTGAGTGAAGCATCCTTGGACGGGAAGGACCGGCGGGCGTACTCTACCACCACCGGGTTGCCAGTGCAGATGTTGCCGTTGACGATGAACTGGTGGTTGAAGCGGCACTCGGTTCCGGTGTAGTTGGGTTTACATACAGACAGGAAGTACGGAGAGAGCCCCCCAGTCACCACCTGGCCAGCGTTCACAAAGATGTCCGTGGCGAAGAGTCCGAACGCGAAAACACCTAAGGGAAAGAGATACACATTATGAGACCTCTTAAGTGACTGGTTTCCGATTCGACTTATGCCCTGGTACAGCTCAGGTCTGGCCTAAATTGGTGTGTGCATTCACATTTCCCACTGGCCTCACCTTATCTCCCTGCTGTCATTAAGTAAAGTGAAAGCCAGAATATCTTATGCTAACAAGACAACAAACCTGATTGTCTCTCTGATATGGTTGAGCAAAGAGCCCATTAAGTCATTTTTGTAATTTAAAAAGATTTGTAGATTTGCAAAACAGTTAGAATGGAATGTTCAAATTTGAAATAGAAAATTCAAAGGCAGAGATTTAAAAGAATCTAAGTGACGTTTTAGGGGAAATTGAGTTATGCATATCAAATGAAAGCTTATGATCAGCTCTACCGTGAATCCTGTCCATGCGTTTGTGTCTTGTAGTTCTTTTGCTTTTAGACTTATCAGCTGCCTTCAACATGGTGGATCACAACATCCGTCCGTCCCATCTGGAGCCACATGTGGGCATTAAGGGTACAGTATTCTGTTGGTTTCAATCTTATTTGTCAGACAGGAGTTTTTCTGTTGACCTAGGACAGTACTCCTCCTCTGTGTCTCCCTGGTGTGCCCCAGGGTTCTATATTAGTGCCGACTCTCTTTGCCCTGTACATGCTTCTCCTGGGTGATGTTCTGAAAAAGCTCAATGTCATATTTTATTGTTTTGCAGATGACAGTCAAATATATCTGCCAGTGACCGATTTCAATCAAAGCTCTGCAGGACTGTGTCAAGGATGTGCCGACTTGACGGCAAGCAAACTTGCTTAACTTAAATAAAAATAAAACAGAGATTGTGGTGTGATTTATCCTCTGTCCTCCTATTATGGCCCTGTTGTGAGGAATCTTAGGGTGATTGTGAATTCAACATTAGCTCATAAAGTTAGGTCATTAGGTGTAAAGTGCAAGTTTTTGAATGTATAATAAACATTGCTCAAACCACTAATGTAATGGTCTGTTACCTCTCTTTTGCTTTTGAATAATTCTCATCAAAATACAATTAAATGATCGAGAGGCAGAAGTCCGTCACCTGTTGGCAGTTTCATAAACTAGTCATAAAACCTGATTCATGCAAACACCCTTAAACTTGCCCCCAGTCCCGCATCTTTGGTCCGCCTCACACCCCATTACGACAAACTAGTCATAAACTATGATTCATAAATAAAATGCATGGTTTTGGTGCATTTTGTAATGGTACATGACTATAAATTTTGTATGATAATACATTTGAGAAGCCACTATAGTTGAAACTTTGAACTAAACCCAATCAAACATGCTAACAAACTAGCCATGTTGCCAGAATCTATAATCCAGTTTTTGCACAAGGTAACCTGTCTACTCAAACGTTTGCGACAGTCAATACTTGGCAGGAGACTTCCCTGGGTGCATTTCTGTAATTGTTTGCATGTGAATAGCAAGCCCAAAAGCAACCAAAAGTACTGCTAGCATAGCCACTACTTAATGAACAGGGCAGTGGATTGCACAGGAACATTCGTAACTAAGACTTATCGTATGGGGATAAGAGAGTACCAATTAGCTAGATGCAGCCAATTGTCCAAGAAATAGTTTAACAGGCGCCTGATGAGAAAAACTCTCCCTTTATAGCTCGAGGCATTGATTACACATTGCCCAGAGTTAACAAAATCCCAGAATGACAGAAATGATTTTTCCCCCTCTCCACATAAAATTAAATTGCGCTGAGCAGTTACTATACAACAGGTAGAAGCCAGCGGATAAACAAAATAAAGTGGTATGAATGATTGTGCTGACACTTGGGAGGCTCACCAACCCGACCACTGTCCGCGTTCCCGCAACTGTGAAATATGGCTACTGATTATCTGGACTGCTTAGCCATGAAATTACTCTGCTTTGTATTCTCATCTGCAGGAGGTAGCGGGGGTTCGGGGGAGGAAGGGGGGGTTGTGTGAAGGGCAATGAGGGGAGCAAAAGAGTGAAAGAGAGAGAGAAACTTCAATGATCCAACAAATTTGAGAGATTGTGCCCAAACCTGATGGAATAGTAATTTATATGAAGAACTACCGTCTCATGAATTTCAGATGAGCGGTTTAAAATGGGGTAGTGATTGTGTGGGAAGTCTGGGCAGGTGGGTTCACTAAGGAGAATGCAACATATCAGGCAATTTAACTCGTTGTAAAAAATAAAAAAAAAAAAAAAAAATCAATAATTTATAACTCTGATTTCGATATACAAAATTTAAAATGGCACAAAAATATGCACTGAAAATTGGGTAACATGATGTTCCACTTGCTGTTAAAGGTGGATGTTATTCCTTTGCCTTGAATGCTGCACAGCATTAAAGATGGGTTATTATGCAAAATCAACTTTTTGAAACTTTCTACCATGTTATAATATTGTTCCCTCATCAAAAACATGCCTGAAGAGGTTTTAAATGTCATCCATACATATTCGAGCAATTTAGCAATCTTTCTTTCTTATCGACCCTCCTTATGGTTAGCAGTACAAGCCTGTCCAACTCATGAGCTTCCAAATACAAAAGTGAAACTTATCGAACATGTTAATACATTGTTTTTGGTGAATATAGCATTTTCAAAACAATAAAAAGTAACATCGTAAGCTAATGTTTTAGCAGTTAATAACCCATAGAATATCCCCTTTTAAACTTATTCATTGCCATGGAGACAAGCAGGTCAAGGTCCATGATGGATCAGATCTGTGGAGAGGTGACCCACTCACAGTCAGAATGCTAATGAATGTTACTTGAACACACTATTTATTATTATTATTAGTATTGTTGCAGTAGTATTGCCTACTAGCCAAGTTACAAATACATTTACATTTATTACATTTACATTTCATATAACGAAAATGTGCATAATGTCATGTTATTTTTGTATGAAAAGATAACAAATTAATACAATACCTTGCAATCTTCCAAGCACTAGGGTTGTCAAAGTATCAAAACTCAGATACTAATAGATACTAAAACAGGCACATTCACAGGGCAGAAATGAACCTTTCCTGAATAGCTTTACAATGATCTTGAGCTGGATCAGAACAAGTAAAAGACCACATAAACTAGTATATGCCCATGGGCCACTATGGAACCTATCTAGAAGTAGGGCTGTGCAATATGGACAAAAAATAAATCTAAATTTTTTTCCACACATTGGATGATTCAGATTTTAATTTGAGAGGCATTCAGGGCAGTGCTAGTCTATCAAAAGTGGAAGCTTCATATCCTATTATTTAAGAAATTGTAAACTGCCTTCAGTTACATTTGTATAGATATGTAATTTAATTTAATAGTTTAAATTTATTTCATTGCACAACAACCCTGCTTTGCATGTATGAATGTCTGGAGTGAACTTATTTCATAATAATTCTCGATTTTACAATCTCAATTATTAAAAACACAAATTAATCAGATTATTTTGATTTATTACCCAGGCCTACCTGGATGACTGAGGGATTACATAGCTATAACACCACATGTTAATATAAAAGTACTATTATTCACATTCTATTACATTCTATTGTCTAAAAAAAAAAAAAAAAAAAAAAAAAAGAGTGTTTATTATTATTATTATTATTATTATTATTATTATTATTATTATTATTATTATTATTTTTTTTTTTTTTTATTTTTTATTATTATTATTATTATTATTATTATCATTATTATTATTATCATCATCATTATTATTATTATTATTATCATTATTATTATCATCGTATATCAGAATCAGTATTGAGTATCGAGTATATTCCTTAGTATCGAAATCAAGTTTGAAATTTTTGTACTGTGACGTTTTCATTAAATTTAATTCACAGGTAAATGTGTTTTCTATTATTTGTTTACAGATTAAATTAAATTTCCTCTCAGTGCGATAACAGTTTTAGTAAAGCGCTGCAGTGGAGCATGCATCGGAGCTGGACCTATTCCCACTTGGCTCTGAGCTCGGACAAACACCTGAAATCTCTGAGCCAGAATGGTTTGGTGTATTTAAACAAAGAAGTCTCTAACAGCTATAATATGTGCTTAATGTAGAGGTGGGTAGTACTTAGTGTAGTTATATTTACTTTAGTAACTTTTAAGAGAAAATACATTTGTCAGAGTACATACTTGTATTCCTATTAACAGTTTAACAGTATTCTTACTTGAGTAAATGTTTTGGTTACACTTTCCACTGTAAGTCTACAAGCTTTATGTTGACAATATGAAATGATTTGATTGTTTCTTACACTGCTCTTTCAGATATGATTTCATCCTTACTCCATCACTCCATTGTCTCCATTTCAAAAATGCATGAAACACTCAATTTCATGCATTATTTAATGTTTCACCATCCCATTTACATTACAGTGGAGCTAAACACTTAAACTCCGCCCACAACCACATTTCAAATAGATCTGCTAAACTGAGTAATACCTGGGGGAATAAAGAAGCGAGTCAAGGGGAAGGAGGGGCAGGATCTGGAGAAATAAAGATCAGTGTGATTGGTCTAACATCCAACTTCAAACTCTTATAATCATGTGACCATCTAGATGTAGTTGAAGTGGATACTGGAGGCAGCACACACTCTGTTTTACACATTTAGTTTACACAAAAATTGCCAGAAAAAAAAAAAAAAAAGACTTGGAACAGTAGATGCTATTAAAACACCATATACACAGTTAAGTAGCAAAAAAGTGGATGTCCAGACTGTTACTCTTACAGTTAATTCAGTAGTCATTCTCTCAAATACTTCTTGGAGCACTACTTTGTACTTCTACACAAGTAATATTATTTTATTTTTACATGTGTACATTTTTTTCTATCTACCTCTGGTTTCATGACTATAACCAGTAAACCAGTCATAACTAGTGAATACCTGTCGACCATGCCAATAGTAGTAAGTGTGTAACTGACAATTTATAGTAGCTGTTTTTGATGACGATGTAGATAACTTGACATTTTAAAAGAAGAAAAAACACTTAACATAGCATTTTCTTAAATGTCAGTGACTCAGAATGTAAGGCACTGAAGCATAAACCATTAAATGATATAAGAAAAAAATAAAGAAATGTTTATGAGGCTTAAGGCATTGCACACTTCAAATACAAATATTGTGGCAGGACAACATAGTTCAGAAGGAAATTTTAAGTACACCCTTCTCACTATGAGTTAATTCACAGTATTTCGACATATACACTTTAGGGTTGGCAAAAAGTAGCGAAAATCAAATATAAATCGATATTAAAACTAGTATCGAAACAACTAGTATCGAAACTAGATACATTTGCAAAATCGATCAATACTAATAATCACACAACTGGATAAAATTTGGATAACAGCATCTTTTTTTTTTGTTGGAAATTACAAAAGAGCTTTTAAAATGATCATATAGGTCTCAAAGTCAGTATTGAGAATTAAGTCTATTCTTAGTAGTGGCTAAAAGTAATAAGTATGTAAATGTTTAAAAAAGGAGATATCTTTTTTTTTTTTCCTAATTGCTATATGACCTATTTTTGGGGACTACTTATTCAGGTCACTATATATAAGTATTATTTTAAAGTAAGAGTATTTCACTTCAGATGTTTGGTAAGTTTGTTAAGCGACAGCTATTGAAAGCATTTAGCATTTTCCCAAGAAATAATTGCATCTCACAAGAACAGCATGTGCATGAGTCTTTAATATGTCCTCCTAGTGTTACTGTAGATTTCCAACAGTACCTCCCATGAACAGTATCTTGTGAATACATATTGCCTTTAGTTTCAACCAATCGACAAATGACACGACTTACGATTAGACTCTCACTCCAACAATATAAAATTAGGGTTTAGATATAACAGGGGAATATAACAGTACAATTTATACCGACATAACACAGCATAGACATCTGGAGCAGTCATGATACATTAAATACCATATGATTCTGTCTGATTCACCCACTCTTTCTCAGCACGAGACTCTCCACATCCTGTCAGTTATTAATCTTTCATGCCCTGTTTTACTGCGGTCTTATATAACTGTAAATAGACTTCACTGACAACCCTCTTCTGCTTGTATGTCCAACAGCCACCTCAGCCTGTCCATCTCCTGTTACACCACAAGATGTTTTCATACCAAATCCATCACTATTCACACTATTCTTTCATTTCAATGTTTATCCATACTAATGTCTATATTATTTTTAAAGGGTTTTGCCTAAGGACCAAACAACAGCATGGCCCGAAGTGGGATTGAACCAACAATCTTTTGGTCTGTGGGCACACTCTAAACACTGCTCTATATTCAATCAGCGCTCAATATGTCAGTCTCCAACAATGAAAAAAGCCAAAATGAACTAAAAGAGAAACCAGAAAAGCTGAATAAATATTAACTGAGCTTTTGCACAGTGTCAGTGACAGACAGGAGGCGATTTACATTGGAGCTCCCCTCACAGGTGACAACTGTCAGCATAAGCATGAGCTGCCACAGAGAGGGGCTGATGGATGCGCTCCGATGTGCATGGATAGTCTCTCCTACCCTATTCCAAACAACAAGTGGAGTCTTGAACTCTGACAGGCCAACACACGGGTCAAAGAAAGCATAAAAAGGCCAGGAAAAAGCTATCTATACAAAATATTTAGTAAATAGTTTCACGATTTTTGGAAGGTTTGCACAGTGTTTCACAAATTTACTGTTAATGCTGTGTCAGAAGGAATACAAAAAATTTGGAGGGGGAGGGGCAAAGAGCGTGCCAGCGCACACTTCCAGATTTTTGGACAATAAACCACTTTATATGTATATGCAGACAGCACGCAGCAGACCATATTTGACCTACTTTCAATATATCTGTAGGCAAAATTAACTAAAAACAACGAAAAAAATTCAAACTATTTTAAGATTTCCTTCCTCTGTTTGAAAAAGTCAACAAAGTCACAATGATGCTCTTATCATGACCATTTGTCTCAATTTGAATGTGTCTGTTTACTTTTCACACCAGCATAAAAAAAAAAAAAAAAATGTAAGTCTTATATTCATTATTATGGTGAATCATGCATACTTTACTTCATTCCACATCTGTACATAATTACCTTCTATACATTTTTCGTTGAGCAAATATCCAATTACGTCTAGCTTTTTTGTTCCAGGCCCCTTACAAAACTGAAAGAATGATTTTATTTTCCACTTTGGTTTATGATTGGTCTATGCTATTTAAAAATTGAAAAATCTTATTTAACTAGACAAAGCATCTTTTCTAAATGAGAGAATCTGCATCACCCATTTAAAGTTCCTACAAGTGTAATGTAAATGCTATATTCACAGAAAACAATGTATTAATATGTTTTATAAGATTTCAATTTCATTTTTGGTGCGCTGAATTTCCCTCCCTTTGCTCCCTCCCCCTCAGAGCACTATCACACAATCGGTGTGCATTTTGCGACCTCCTCTCTGATAGTGCGGTACACATCTTAGCCAAAGAAAATAAATGGTTTGTGTGGGGTTGAGGGGGCAATTTTTGTTGGCAAAGACAATCCATCTTTGAACCAGAATGGAGGGCTTAGACATCATTTATCTCCAATATATAACTCCACCCTCAGAGCTAAATCTAAACAAGGAAAAAATATGCAAAATATGACTCGAGCACAGTTCACATTTAGTGTAGTTCAATAGAGCTAACAAACAGAAACTGTAAACAAATAGGAGTGTTTCAGTGTAGTTAGCCTCTCTGTTAACCCTTTAAGGACTGAGCACATTATAGACCAGTATAGCTCGCATAGACTTTTAATCTTTTTTTACCCATAAAAATCATGTTAAAGGAAGTATCAGAATGTACTGCATTTTTTCACACAATTTCCTCTATTTTACATCCATCCATCCTTAATTGTCCTTTGACGTATCAAATAACTGCCTGGAAAAACCCTACGGCACCAGCGCTCTGATTGGTCATCTTTGAGGGACAGCGTAAGCACATTACCGTAATGACAGTAAAATATTTAAAAGAGCACCATGCCTCTGCTTTGAGATACTGTTTGAATTTACATGAGAGCACAACTGGTTGCTGAGTTACAGTAATGAAAAGTCTGCAACCGCGCTCTCTCTGCGATGATTGCATCTGCCACAATAGGATTAAGACAGATATAAGGCAGAGTCCACCAGCAATCTGACATGAACTGAAGAAGTTGTTCGGATGAGCGGCGAAATGTCTTCACTTTTCTTTTACTATGCGTCCTCTGTGTTTTTAAAGTCCACTTATCTTCACTAAACTATGCAACAACAAATTTAAAAGCCCTGTGTCTGTACAGATCTTGAGGTCAAAGTAAGTCTGCTGTGTATTGTGAAAACTGCTTTCATACTCATCATGGTGAATAATTAGGATGCTCGGAATGTATAACGTAAGGGAATAACTATGGGCCACTGCAAACTGTCTAAAATTAACTAGCTTTTCATGTTTTTAAGACTGAAATTCAGGTACAGTGCCTTTGACAGATATCATTTTAAACATGCTCCTCATGTTCCTGCTCATCTTCCCATGGTGAATGGTGTTTGCTATGAGTAACACTTTCTGGTTTGGGTTGTTACCTATGAAGCGAATGACGCGGCGTATGAGAGGGTTGAGGTAACAGCAGTCTCCGGTCACTATGGTCTTCTCCTGGGCCAGAAGAGCTTCCCTGGTGGACTTCATCACAAACATGGCCACCTCGCCAATAAAGATCTGCAAGACAAATGGAAAATAAAGTTGGAATTGGGATATTTAAGGTTAGTAGAAGCGGTTTCCAAAATTTGGTCAGATTACATCAAGAGATAAGAAGTTTAGTTTGAAATGAAGAGTGTGTATTTGTATAAGACGTATGTGTACAACTGTGAATGGATCTGTAGATTAATGTTGTCGTGATAATTATTAATATCTGTTAGGGACAGCAGATGAATGTACATTGTCCCTGTTAAATACACAGAAAAATAAAGAAATAAATAACACATTTCAAACTTGATTTTGATACAAAGGAAGACAACAGAATGCAATTTTCAACATTAAATTTGTTGTACTTTCGTTTATGTTACCACGTGGCCTTAAATTTGTGTGATCCCTCTTTCTCCCTCATTTAGGTTCCATAGTGGTCCATGGGCGTATACTAGTCTATGTTGTCTGATATTTGTTCTGATAGAGCTCAAGATCATTCTAAAGCTATTCAAGAAAGATTCACTTCTAACCTGTGAATGTGACTTTTTAGTGTTGTTTCCTGAACAAATGAGTATCCAGTTTAATATTTATTAGTATCCTATATCAGTTTAGTTTTAGTATCATTTAATATCTGATTTTCGATACTTTTGACAACTGTACCTTAGATAGACAAGTCTAGATCAGCATCACAGTCATTGTTTCTATAACATCTGAAATCACATTTTTAAATGATTTCTCTAGTCATATAAAAGTGTGTAAAAAAAAAAAAACATTTAAATCTGTCCCAAAATGCTCATCTAAAATAATCTGAAAAAATGACTAATAAAAATAAAAACTCTATTCCTTCTTTATGCCTTAACTTTAGAGAGTATATGTCATAAATAATGTATCAAATAACCATGATTTCAATGATTGTCCAAATATTTGTGATTATAGCAAGGCCACACTAACCTTGCACAACAAAATGGATTCTAGCGATTTATGAGTTCACAAACTCATGAGAATCCATCTTGGCATGCCCCCGCTGGTGCGATAGGGCCGACAGGTGCCTGGTGCCAATCGCAGAGCAGCACTGAAGACTGTGTGGAAGCCAGAGGCTCAAGCAAACCAAAACACACATGGCACCACTAACAGACGTCCTTCAGCCTATATACAGACTATTTTTGAAAACGTGCAGAAGGTAAGTGTTTTGAACATTTGTGGACAGGCTTTTCTCTCAACTGAATGTAACAAAAATTAGATTTTTTTTATCTAGTTCCACCTTCGACCAATCAGATTCAGATAATCGTCATGACGTTCTATATTTTCCGATCGGTTTCCGTGAGAGCCATTCCAGATTGATAATGTGCAAACTCACATCAAACACATATCAATCTGCTGTGAGCCAGGATCGAGCCATGCCTAACTTTTATAGAAATTTGAGAGGGAAAACATTGCACAGTCCTACTCATTTATGTTAGTCCTGGTCCTCAATGACATTTTGTAGTATTTTGGAAGTATTTGGAAAGTCAAATTATTTATTTCTGAGATCCATAGTATGCTGACATTTCATTAGAGCAGAATGAAAAACAAGTTGGGACCAAAAGATGTAGTCATCCCATTTTAGCAGAGAAATCTTTTGTCTTACTTTGTTCCGCCTGAGTTAAAACTGTGTCTTAATGCATCTTGTCCACTGGTCTGTTCTGCTATTACATCACATCTAATGGAAAAGTGCTGCTGGACACTAAAAGAAATCCTCTGTCTGATGCTCGAGGTGAGGCGGGCTGCTGCTAAAATGTGAGGGATTAAAGAGGTTTATACTACCACAGTTCAAGGGAATCGAGTTAACAAAAAGGCAATTTTGGAGGCAGGAATTGCTTATCAGCGTTAATGGTTAATATATTTAGAGGCTAGACTGGGATTTAATCCAACAGTTGTATTTTGTGGCCATGATTCTACCCATGGGAAAATAATAATTGCATTTCCTAATGCATACAATTTCTTTCAATAGAGTCAGGTGTCATTGTGGGGCAGTAGTGGCTCTAGTGCATAATGTTGTTGTGTCCTTAGGCAAGACACTTCACTCATCTTGCCTATATGAATGTGATGTGTGAGCGACTGGTGGTGGTTGAAAAGGCCAATGGGTGATCACTGCAGCTGTCTTAACACTTGTTTGGATCAATCTGCGATTCACTTCTATCAGTCTACCCTGCAGCTGTGGCTACAGTTTGTAGCTTACCATCACTGAGTGTGGAGAGAATGAATACTGCACAAAATTTTAAAGTGCACTGAGCCCTTTATTATTAGTAGGTGTCAGGAGAACACATTTAAAAAGAAGATATTCGAAGCGTTCAGACACAGTTGCAGAAAAGACTGGGTTAGCACATTACAGCAAAATAATAGCATGGTAATAAGATGGAAATCACACCAATCATTGTGCTTTTTTTATGGTAATATGTTAATCCTAACCCTAAAAGAGGATTTTAACACTAGGAAGTAAAATGCATTAATCCCTTGATCATTTTACTTACAATGCAACATAGGAAAACGACAGTGGCTTTGTTCACATACACACCAAAATCTGATTATTATCTGTTTTGCAGAACTTTAAGGTTATTTAAATGACATGCAAACCAGCAGTTCTGTGAGTAATCAGAGGGACCATGATTAGTATATAGATACCAGATGATTTTTATGTTTACATGCAATTTTGAGTCAGGACTAAACATGGGGAATCAGCGTTTCAGTTTCATGCAGCTAAAACCTGCAACAGTTTCCTGAAGATTTGAGACAAGCCTCTACGTTGATAATGTTCAAATCTAGGCTCAAAACAGTTCTGTTTAGCTGTGCATATGACTGAAAGGTTTTTATTCTCTTTTAATGTTCATTTTATGATGATCACTTGTAATTATTTATGTTTTGATTTGTTGTTTTGTGATTTTAATGTCTCTCTTATTCTGCAAAGCTCTTTCAACTACTTTGTGAACAGCTTGTGCTATACAAATAAACGCCTATACCTCCAAAAATCTGATAATTATCACATTTTGAGTGCACATATAACCCCAGCCATTGTTCACTCAGCTAGGAATAGACCAATCAGATAGAGTTGCTTGTCTTGCATAAGCACACCACATAATTAGAAATGCACTACCGACCTCCAAAATGAAACCTTCTTCAATGACATCACAACCCAAATATTTATCTTCGGATGAATAATGACCTCAGATCACGGCACGACCTTTTCTCTCTTCAAACAGTTATTCCACTCCAAACAACCCATCGTCAACAGTAAAACAATAATTCGTTTTCATGCATCACTCGTCACTCGGCTTAGCGACTCCCCTATGAAAACATCTGCATCCACATATGATAGAAAAGGTCGGGACATACATAAAACATAAGGACCTGTATGTCTGAGGAATACTTGAGCTGACCACCTCACAGCACACAGCAACTCCACTGGTCTCTGTGCTTTGACCAGTCCATTGGATCCTCCCGTTTATAGACTGGCACAACTCGTTACCCTTCAAAGGCCATCCCATATTTCACCTGTGGCATTAGAGTGGACGTTAAAATGACAAAATCACTGCCCGCATTATTCAGGCAGATTATTCGTCACTCCATTATGCACACCCTCATAGCAGTAGAACAGCTGAAATGTGACACAGGAGATTCATGGTGGGATCACGTCTATTAAAATATGCAGTATATGCAGGGGGTGATGTATGTGGGTTATACAAAGGTGTAGAGGTTAATGTTAAATGTCACCAAAGAGTCAAGTGAGTAAGTCATTTGTAACATGCGTTGTGTTTCTTGTATTTACGGTTATGTGCCTCTAATTCAACTTCTAATATAAAAGACTTACAAGACAGCTTTTTCTGCGAGAGCTGTACTATGTAACTTTTCTGGTGAAGGGCCTACCACCCGCCTGTTTGTATGTTAATGATTTGCCTAATGATTTACCTCGGGATCCCACCGGAGGAACTGGAGGAAGTGTCTGGGGTGGGGAAGTCTGGGAGCTGGCTTAGACTGCTGTTCCTGCAACCCAGCTCCAGATAAGCGTAAGAAAATGGATGGATGGATTTGCCAAGAATGATTGAGTTTGACAAAAAACGTATCTATATCGCAACTTTTCAACTACAAGTGTTTTTATTGCTCAAAAATATCTTGAGATGGATGCTTTCTTGTCTGGCTAGTCTACAATGATAAAGAGTCTGGTCCCCACTCCCTTGTTTGCACCACAAGTCAGGCTCAGACACAGCCATGCAATCAGATTTGTTTATTTCAGTGACGCACTTGAAGGAAGGAGCTCATTGGTCACCTGTCACTTAGAACAAAATTCAGTTTCTTTCACCTTAGATTAAATGAGTCAGTGCTTCGCTCATTTATTGATGATGTTTTTCAGTCCTATATAGTGATATTTCAACCTGTATAGACATGAAATAACAGTATTTGTAAGCTTTATTGAATGAGTTATCTTTGGTGCTCGGACCCCAACAGAAGGCAAGGTTAAGTTTTTTTTGTACACCCCAATTCGTACACAAGGTAATTCAAAGTGCTTTAAAAAATACATTAAAATCACAATAATACAAATCAAAACATAAATAATCACAAATAATCATCATAAAATAACATTAAAGAAGAAAAGTGCAGAATAAAACCTTTCAGTCAAATGCACAGCTAAACAGAACCGTTTTGAGCCTGAATTTAAACATTGTCAAAAGCCTGTCTCACATCTTTAGGAAGATTGCTCCAGGTTTTAGATGCATAAAACGGAAATGCTGATTTCCCGTGTTTAGTCCTGACTCTGGCCATGAAGAGACTTGTACACAAGCAGAGCTGCTTTAAGGTCTATTCTCTGAGCACAGGACACATGTGCTCATACTTCCTGGTTCTGGTCAGGACCCGAGCCGTAGTGTTCTGGATGTACTGCAGCTGTCTTAACGCTTGTTTGGAGAGGCCAGTGACCAGGCCGTTACAGTAGTCTAACCTACTGGAGACAAATGCATGGATAAGTCTCTCAAAGTCTGGCTTTGACAGTATACCTTTGATTTTTGCAATGTTTTTAAATGGTAAAAAACTGCTGATGTTATGGATTTGACGAGGCTGTTAAAGTTCAAGTCTGAGTCCATTATTACCCATAGATTTCTAGCCTGATTTGAAAGTTTTAGAGGAGATACTGGAAGTGACTGCTGACACTTTCTCTATGTTCCTCTATGTGGGCCAAAGATGATGAGTTCAGTCTTGTCTGAGTTTAACTGGAGAAAGTTATTTTGCATCCACACACTGAGCTGTTGGATGCAGTGGAAGAGTGAATCCACTGGTCTAGACATCGCAATGAAGGGCGTGGCCAGTTAGATGACCTTGAGTAAACTCTAGAGAAGCCATGAGGTAATTGGGAGCAGAATTAGGTCTTATAGGCTGAATTTACATTAGCTCAATTTTTCTTTCTTTTTTTTTTTTTTTCATAATCAGTCAGATTTGTTTTGATACGGACAAAAGCACGTCCTCGATTGGATAATTCTCATTTAAACATTTTTGATGGAAGCGATTCCAGTGTTTAGAACAAAAACAATAAAATCAAACAAAATATCTGCTTAAGTGAATTTTGAAATAGCATCGTATAACATAGAAGAAGCCACTTTGCCACCTCTTTCAGATTCTAGATTATACTCAAAGCACTTCAGGCAAAACATGAGAAATGTGTTAAGAATATTTAAAATGCGCTGTTTATTTGTTGAACACATCTGCAATTAATTCGGTAACCCTTAGCTCAAAGAACAAAGGTTTCTAGAGCACATAATCACTGATCCCTTACTAGCAACTACTATCAGTTTGTAATAACTCTATTTGAAAACATGAAGACACACGGTCTATATGTTGCCCATTAAACGGAATCCCTGATGGATGAGCAGCTCTATAGACCGTACAATATAAATATGTCCTGTCTAACCTCTTCCGTTCTGACCATGTGGACCGTAAATTATAGCCTCTATGCTAATTGGCCGTCATCCAGGCGTGCCATACATAATCTTGATTGGCTAATGCTACGCTGTGTGTTCAGAGGGAACATGGAGTGTACATTTAATCAAATGACACAGCATCCGTCATGGGAACAAACAATGTTTGAGCACGCACAGATGAATGAGCAAAAATGCGCATATGATCCAAAGCAAGGACCAATCTGGAAATTAAATTTGTGTTGTAAATCATATACCTTTTACTATCTGTTGGTTTCAGAATGACAGAAAAATGCAATAAACACCTCAAAACAACACATTCTGACTTTTGAGTGGCGACGACATATTTTCTCTTTTGAATAGTGACGACATGTTGTATCTTTTGAATGATCAAAAGTACTGAACATGTGGATAGATTTTGAACGTGATATTAAATCCAAGTCAAGCCATGTGTCAAATTAATTGCTTATAATTGCGACTATAAATTCTTTAAATGCATGGAGACTTAGTCATTTCCAGCCAAGTGAAGCCAGCTCAAGATGTGAACACAGGTTCCCCACTGACTCTGAGAGACTGCCCCAAAACTATTGAAGGATGTATCAAATCCAATGACAAAATAAGCTGGGACTCCCTTATGTTACCATAAAATGCAAAATGCAATAGGCGAGCAACATTATCAAGCACACTGGAACCCCTCCTAATCCATTGAACTAACAAGCACTTGGATGGTCCCCTAAATTTTACATCAACAACAGCTGTGCAACGAGGCAAAACATGAATATGAGTGCACTCCAGTTTGCACAAGCAACTCTCCCATTTTATATTTAATTGAGTGCAGAGCAATGTGTCCAAATTTCAAATATACTCAATGTCACCACATCAGCTGGAAGAGACTCCAAGATACAAACTTGGAGTAACTGTATGCAAGATTTACATTTTAAATACCATAAACATGACCTAACTGTGTCCCCAGGTACAAGATAAACATGTTCCAATCAGATTTCGCTTTTACTGGTAATAACTATGATGGTGATTTATTCTTAATTACAAAAACATTGGACATGATGGCCCGGTTGGTGTTTTTGTTGTCAAGATGGTTATCCAATGAAATTAATTAAAATCCCTGAGAATACAGAGAATGAGTAAAACTAGTTTGTGTCCTCTACATGTTTTATAGAGGGAGAACATGGAAAACTCCACAAAGAAAGGCCCCATGCCATCCCAAAATCAGACCCAGGACCTTTTTTATTCACTCATTTATTTTTATTTTTCATGACTGCCCTGTTCAAAATGCAGAAAAAAATACAAAAAAAACTAAACAAATAAGTACATAAGTCTATTAAAAAAGGTCCAGGTGCTTGCTGTGAGGCGAGAGCACTAACCACTGCGCCATTGTGCCGCCTTAATATACGAGGACAAGGCAACACAGGATTCTGTAAGAACGTAGGCTACATACAGTGCATTTAATCATTGCAACCAACTTTTTAATTAACTTGCATTGTTTTGCTGGTAGCGTGCCTGCTTGACAATTATCTCCCAGGACACAACACAAACTTACAATGAGTTTTATCCCCTCAATAAAACGCCCAATAAGTTTTACTTGTACAATGCTGAATGTTTGGAGAGCGAAGACAATAAAAACCCAAGCGAGGAGGCGTAAGGGTTAGCAATGAGGAAGAAGTGTCCCATTACAAATAAATAGATGATCCCCGCCTAGCCGCCAGCCACTTCTAGCAATCACTGTCTTGATGAAGTAGCTCTTGAAGTGCTAATAAGAATGTTCATTGAAAGCTGGGAGAGCAGAGTGGATGGAGTAACGCTTGCAATAACTATGGAGTGCTATAGGTATATGAAGCAAGTGTGACTAAGCTAATAAATATTCAAATGAAGCAGACAGAGACGGCTTATTTGATACTTATGGTAAGAATGGGTATGAATGCCGACAAGGATTGACAGCCTCGCTTCCGTTGATCTACTCCAGGGCAGCTGTGGCGACAGTACAGTAGCTTGCCATTACCGAGTGTGGAGTGAATGAAATATTATTATGCCACTGACACATGTTGTTTTACATTTTGTTTATTTTCAACCACAATACTGATCTGGTTCAAAACTACAGAGCTGATTTCTACCTGCTACACACCATGCCCCAGCTACAGTTCACAATACCAATCAGTGGGTTTTAAAAGATTTGTTCCAATATGGCTTTCACTAAGGAGTTGAACCCTACATGTCACCATTAAAAAAAAAAATTACATGCAAAAAAGTAAGTACAGTACAGTAGGTGTGTATAAATGATGGCTGAAAAGAGAATTAGTACGGGAGGAATGGTGGCTCAAATGCAGGGCAAGAAAGATAATAGAATAAATCCCTCAAACTACAACTTTGAGTGAAGGATGAGCAGCAAAGCGTCTTCACTCTTACAACGATTTGTCCAGTTGAGAGATTTAAACTTCGTCTTTTGCTGTGGATCAGACCTAGATGACTGAGGGATTACACAGACAACTATGAGTGAGTTAATGATCAGGGGAAACATTCTAACATGGTTAAAATCACAAATCACAATTCCTTTATTTTCTGTAATATGTCTCATTTAAAGCCAAAGCAGCGATGCCTAACGTACACTAACTTAATTTAGCATAGCTCCTGGTTCGTTACCCAACTAGCACGCTAATAGATAAGTTAATTAAAACCAGGCGTCTACATACATCTTAATAAGCAATGCAAATGATCCAACCTAGGTAACATAATTAGACAGGAGAATATTGACCCAATCCAGTGGTCGTGCTAGGTTGCTATGTTGCAATAGTCCTTAACACCAAACCAAAGATTTTTATTGTACTGAAATTGTATTACACTTAAACTTCAAATATGCTAAATACACAAAAAGACTGTAGATCAGAACTTTTGCTAAAGGGTCCCTGGACACTGCACTGTGGTGGCGCTCTGCTCTGCTGCTCTGTGACATTGCTTGAAGGCTTTGTCAAAAACAGAGAACCAAATTCTCTGCAGGGCAACAAAATCGAATTAACTCACTTTATAGGCATTTTGAAAAGTCCTCCCAAGATTAGCCAACATTAATGGCTAAAGGTCCCATCAGAAAGTGCACATTTGCATGCTAGTTGTTGTTAGCTTTATCACTTATAAAGTCATTGCAATGAATAATTAAGATATTCAGAATGCATGACTACAAAGCTTTAAAAATGAACTAGTCCTGATTTATAAAAGTAAGTGTTGACAATATCCTAAAATTTCAAACTTGATGGTGATACTAAAGAGCTTGCAGAAATTGAATTGGAGGAATTGGAATGACAAATATGTATTTATTTTTAATCAAAACATATACATAACAACTTTATATTTCTGATCAGATTTGACGAAAATTTGACTTTGGAGAGAAATGCATTAACTTCTATCCCATGAGCCTGTAAATGCTGTCCTTCCTCTTCAGGCATTCCTCATGTGTGTCGCACCAGTGACATGCCATCGACATGCAGCTCATGTGCGCCCTGTCTGCGCCTGCCAACAAGTCTGCCTCACCTTGTACATACGAACACATCTGTATGCTATGGGAGAAGATATACACAGAACTACATCAATACTATCTAATATTAAACAGACAAAGAAACAAGCTTCAGGAAATTCTGCCTATAAGATTTGACATGCTTTAATTATGAATTGACCCATGGGTGCACAAACATATGGTACATGGCCTGAGCAAACAAATGGAGCAAGAGTGACATCTGGTGGCTATGAGTGAAATGGCAAGTAAATGGTTTCATAAAGGCAAATGGGCAAATGCACTATATATATTTTAGTTTTTTGTCTTAGAATTATCTTATTTGCATATTTTTAAGTGCAAGATAAATATGCAGTTTAAATCTGGTAACTATTTGAGCATACAGGTAAAAATAGGTGTACGGTCCAGGTAATAGTAAATGTTCTAATGTCATATCATCTTCATGGGATTTTTAAAAATATTGTTATTACTGTACATATTGTATACTATAATGCATTTACTCTAGTAGTCATATTTAAAGTATTTCTACCATTATAAATATAATACATAACATTTAATTAAGTTATTTTTTCACCTCTTGAATACTGAATATTAACTGTATGAACATTATTGTGCTTGGGTCTTTCTGTGTCTTTTGATGGGTGTGGTGAGCACAGGCTATTGCTATTAATAAATCAGTAATTTATTCAAATGGTTTTCAGCGCACTCCGTGTATGAGAACATTGTTAATAGTTCATTGTGACAGTAGCATACATTATGTATAACTCATATTACATTAGAGCAGTATAGAGCGTTAATAGTGCAAAATGAATCAATATAAACTCACAGACACATGATACATAATGGATTTGTTTTTATCTGATTTTAAAACCTGCCTCTTCTTCTTGCCATTTCTTACTAGCTAGATGGGATATGTTGGGGTTCATTTGTTTTTTTTCTATGCATCGTGGTATTTGTATATTCGCTTTTTCGTTGACTTTTATGTGAAGCACTTTGTAGGTTGAAAAATGAAGAGTCTCCTTGAGTATCGTCATATGGTACTCATGTTTACCTGCAAGTTATTTATCTACATTTTACTTGCTGAAATGGACGGTATGGGAGTAGTAGAATACAATTTCAGTGACTGATTCTAGCTTTGGCATGTAACTCTAATATCAATAGAAACAGTAGTTAAAGCAGCATTAACACTAGTAGTAGTCTAGTGACAAAAGTTACAATATTAGCAACACTTCATCAACTCAACATCAATAAGTTTCACTTGTATTTACACTTAAAGATAGATCAGTACTACAGTCGGATGATCATATTTTTGCATACTTCTCCTGTGTACTCTCCTATGTGTTCCACTACATAATTGCAGAAATAATTGTAACATACTGTATTAGCAACAAAGACAAAAAGTAGAAGCAAGTTGTTTGCATACTTCTAGCTTTCCATCTACTTGAGAAGAATTACACGAACTGCAGTTTGAAGCACTATGTAACTTTTCTGATGAGGGTCCACCAGTCACCTACCTGCTTCTCTCCATAGAGATGTTATTGCTTATCTTGGAATGTTCCACAGCATGGCATTAAACTTCCATCTTACATCATTTCAATCAAAGCGAAAAAGTACCTTTAAAGTGCATGGATTTTTACATTTTTCTCTTTTCTCCTATAACTTGACCTGGTGGCATACTGTGGAACTTTCCAGAAAAAGAAATAGCATCTCCATGGAGACAAGAATGTGACAGACACTCCCCAAGAAAAGCATCATAGCTCACCTTTAAATTGCAGGTTATATGAAAGTTACAAACTACTTTTTGCCACTAGTTTTGTATTTTTGTTGCTAATATATTACTACTATTACTGAAGCCATAGTACACAGCAGAGGTATACAAATGTGTGCTCATCCTTATCTACAGATCTACCTTCAAGTTTAAATAAAAGTGGGACTTGAGTAGATGAAGTATTCAAGCGAGTAACTACAGTAGTAAGCAAGTATTACCTTTACACTCAATCAGTCAAAGTACCCAAACAGACTCAGCACATACTTTTAAGAACTTGGAAGTTTTTTGTACTCACAACTGCAGTGGGCGCCGCTGCCACCACGCAGTAGAGGATGAGTGGAGGGATGAAGCTAGCCTCCTCTCTGCCTGGGTAGGGCTTCATCAGATCCGCATCATTACAGAAGAAGCCCTGAACGTGTACACTGAAGAGGTCCGTGCACTCCATGTAGTAAGCCAGCAAAACCGTCCCAGACATGATCACCAACTGGAAGAAAAACATCATTCAAAACACGCATTCAAGTCAGTTTGCTACTAGTATCTTCTAATGCTATAAGATCCTGAGTCAACCGTTGTCTGGTAGCTTAATGCTGAAAAACTGCATCTTAAATCTGACTATGTATTTGTCGCTCTCTCCCTCCTCCTAGCGCGCAGCTTTTGTCTCTGGCCTCTTTTCTCGTCAGAGCTGGCTGCGGGCGGTAAGGGTGCTTTTGTATGGTATATGGGTATTTTAGTCACTGATAATGAATAGGGAACACTAAACATCGCACAGCACGAATCTGGTTAATGTGATTTTGCAGTCCTTGAGTCATTCGGCAGAGAGTGGGTGCCAGTGGGGCTGCTGGCTCAGGCTAACTGCTGGGAAGAGAATGTGCTTAAGTATACGAGGATGATGATGAAGGGTGATGTAAAATAGAAAGTAAGTACTGTTTTATGCAGGTATCGCTTTTACTGAGTGTGTGAAACGACAGTTGAGGGAGGTACTGTAAGACTAAAAGTGGTGCTGTGGGATGAGTGTTTTCTCAATTACTAGAAAAGTATTCTTGAGACTTAGTATTTAACTAGGCCTGTCAAGATAATATATTTTGAAGTACGATATACTGCGGAGAAAAAATATAGACGATAAACGATAATATTAAAAACCATTACGCCCTAAAGCAGAACTTACCCCAGAAAGCTGTTCTATATTTACAGTTTTGTTAATGAACATGAGCTTAAATAAATACATGAACCACTTAATGAATCATAGATGTGTTTTCAAGTCTCTACAGCTCAAATTTTTACAAAAGTACAAAACATCACAACATGTTCCCCACTAGTACAAAGAAACAGTACTCATAATAAATATTGACCTTCAAAAATGATTGTTCCATCTTTCATATATTGAACAATAAGTCAATGTAATACTTACTGTGACAGGTCTATATATATAACAGTAAAGTTGTGTCACAGGGGAAGACACTCCACTCACAATGTAAAAGTAGGAAAACAGGAGCTGGTCTACAGGAGAAGAAACTATAATAGAAATTGAATAACAGTTACTCCTAGAATGCAGGAGTGACTTATTTATGACGTCATCCTGTGCCCTGTATAGTGAGTCATCTATGTGTATCTAAGCCACAAATACTGCATATTTAGAACATCCACACCAAACTCTGTGTAAACCCTCAGTCGTCCAGGTCTGATCCATAGCAAGACGAAGTTCAAATCTGTCAACTGGACAAATCGTTGTAGGAGTGAAGACGTTTCGCTGCTCATCCAAGCCGCTTCTTCAGTTCTGAACTGAATCCACACCAAACCTTATCTTACACTTATCTAACACTTTTTATATATACAGAGGTATTTAAACATGTTGCATATTAATTTGACAGATATTTACACCAGGAGTCCTCCCTGTTTTTTTTTAATTGTTTGTTAATTGTATGTATCAGCCACTCCTTGGATACTGCATGAATAATAATGTCAGTTAAAATACCATTGGTAAAGAATATTGTTTTTTTTTAAATTCATGCTGAGACCTCACAGATGTCTCTAGGTCAGGGGGTCTCCAACCTTTTTTCCTCCAGAGAGCTACCTTTACAAAACAAAAATGGCTAAGAGCTACTAATTTTAAGAGCTGCGAGAAATTGAGTAAATATAAGAGCCACACCAAGCCTTAGACGGCATACAGTTAGATGCCTATTAAACATAAACCATTATTTATTCATGCACATAGTAAGGCATGAAAATGACACATTTACAACAATCAAATTTTAGTTATTCAGCACAATACGCATTATTCAGAAATCCCTTGACAAGCTACTTGGAAGGAGGTGGAGAGCTACTACTTCCCGAGTTGCAGATTGGAGATCCCTGCTCTAGGTGTGTGGGTCTATGTACATGTGTGTTACAGGGCTCCAGACTAATGAGTTGAGTTGGATGCACCAGAATATGATTTGTGTGCGCCAAAACCTGCCGCTTATTTAGGCCATCGTATTATATTGTCTTTAAATTACTTCAACAATAAGGCCTAAATAAATAAATTCATTGTACTCACTTGTGAAACTCTATACTACACACTACACAAAGAAAACAATATATATTTGTCCAGTTTTATCTATGGTACGTTATTTGATGAAACAACATTTAAGAATTGACCTTTTCCTTGAGTTAAATCAGAGTTAGCTATGAAATGAATTGAAATATTGGCTACAAAACCTAGTCATAGTGAGACGTCTGTTCTTTTAAGGATCTTTCCCATTCACTAGTGCATGCAGAGTGAGACCTCTTACTTCCAATTTCAATAGCTGATCTTTAGATTTTCTTTTTCACCTCACACTACAGCCTCATTTAAGTAACTAAACACAGTGTGGAGGATCTACGGGCGTGATGTTTCTCTTTAAAGGTAAATAGTGTGGATGAGACAGACTCATGAGCTCTGCGGTGCATTGAGCTGTGTGCACCAGAGCGTGACCTCAGCGCATCAGCCTCTGCTCCAACTGGCTTTAGCGGTCTGGTCAGAGGTGAGCCGAGGGCGAGTGAATTGACACTTTTTTGTTTAGTTGTCAATTAAAACGAGAATTTAAATGTGTTTTATATTATTTAATCTACGTTTATAATGAGGAGAGAGGACACAGGAGAAGAGACTGATGAGGATGCACAAGAAAAATTTGTGTCAGATTGTTTGCACTCTGGAGCTCTGTCTTAGGTTCATAATTGTGTATAAGCACTTATTCATTTTTATTAATTTGTCCCGCTACAGAATTTTGCTCTTTGCATCTGATCCAATCCTAAAGCTAAAAGAAAAAGACAATAAAGAGTAATGAAAAAATGCAAGGCTGTACTCATTGTATAGAATACTGTATTTATTTTCCCTGCAGTACTGTTTTCAGTCACAAGATGTCACTGTGTCACTGCCTTAGCTTGGGGACCCTCACATAGTTCTGCTGTGGAAGCTTGAATAAGGACAAAATGTGATGTAATTACTGGCTTTAATTAACTTCTTGTGTTCTGCCATGTGAAAAAGCACAGCTACTAAAATGACTGTCACGCTTTGTCCCAATAATTAACATGATCTAAGACATAATAAAGTAATAGACAAATGAGTTTGGCTGCAGCTTTAATTGGGACTTTGAGCTCAATGAAGAAGTTGGATACACTGGAACAACTCAGTAAGGCCTCGAAACTATAATGAGAAAGTAACCCTTAAATATCCCTCCATGGTGGTTAATCTAGCTGCTATTTTTAAATACAAGAGAAAAATACTGTAAATCCTAAAAACTCCATTGTAATCAGGTCATGGGGTCTGTAGTTAAACCTTACTGCAAAATAACAACAGTGCCGTTTGGTATGAAATGCATTTATAAAAACACAAGTACTGTATCTACTGTGAAATTTAAAAGTGAAAGAGATCGTGTGAAGCTCAAGTGATGGTCAAAATGCAATGGTGAGCTGAACATTGCTGGTGAGAATGTATAAACTTTAAAAACGCAAAAGAGATTCAAAGTTCTCAACTCAACATCATAATATCTTAACAATATAGCACAGTCATGGTTAAGACATTATGAGGAAATCTGTGGATAAAACTCAATACTGCTCGAAGCCAGGAGAGCTAACAATTCTGCCATTCTTAAAAATATATAATTAAGGTAGACCATAAATGGTAAATGTTTTATATAGCGCATTTCCACCTTCAAGGTACTCAAATCGCTTTACATCAAGGAACCACTCACCTATTCACATACATTCATACACCAGTGTATGCAGACACTAGTGGGTAAAGTGTCTTGCCCAAGGACACAACATCAGCATTCATCTGTGGGAGCTGAAATCGCGCCGTCAACCTGTGGGTCGGTGGATCTGACTGCCAACTTTTGGACAAATACCAACTCTAATTATATGCTAATTCAAAATGACATACAAATATTTAGGCATTGTTTCATTATGGAGCAGGTTCATTGGTTCATTGCAGAGAAGGTTTCAACGGTGGTCATCTGGACACTGTTTTTGCAATGAAGATGTTTCAGCTCTCATCCAGAAGTGCCTCTACTTAACAATACTGAAGGTGAGACAGCCAATACACGATAGGGGTATAATTAGCCATAATTATGTTAAATAAACTAGGGTAGGGCAGTTTAACGCTAAAAGTCCTCCTTTGGGGTTGGACTTGGTTAACTCAGAGCAGGATAAGGCCTAGCGCCTCAGACCAGAACATCAAACTGAAAATGGCTCCTGTATGGCAGTTTTCACTTTGCTGTTACATTATTGCTTGTGTATGGTACATGGTAACGGGTAAAATTTTTATACGGCGCTTTTCCACCTTCTAGGCCAGGGATTGGCAAACCCAGACACGTGAAGCGAAATTTTCAGGAAAAAAAACCCAAAAAAGCCCTAAAAAAAGCAAAATGTCCTGCTGCGCTCACTGACGCGTCATAACCGCTGTGCACTCTCCACCGCAGCTCAGAGGTGATGGACAGCTTCTGTTGTGACTCTGTCCGTACTCATTTAACCTGTTCCCGCTCGCTGGCCACTGCGGCTTTGGGGGCTTTAACCCAGTTGGAGCACAGGAGCGCACGGGGGCGATGCGCGGAGAAGCGGTGCGCCTCGTGTGTTCGCGTGCTGCCGTTTTGAAGTCCCACTGTCGTGTTTTTCTCTTTGCCCTTTTATCATGACCCGCGTGTGCAAAACGTGCCGTGTAGTTATGGCGCTGCATGTGGTCGAAGTGCCGCTAAAAGCGATCACAAACTTGCTGAAGCCCTTGCAAAATATATCCATGTCCATATTCTGGCTCTTGAAACAGGTAAGGTTCACCTCAAGATGTATCTAATTATATTAAGCACAAACTACACACGGAATTCAATCATAAATGCATAACTAATAAAATAAAATATAATAATAATTTATCAAATATATCTTCTGTAGGTCATTTATTTACAGATGTTTTTGACATTCATTAGGAATAAATGATGCCGCTGAGCACAATGGCACCAAAAAGCACCAGAATGCAGAGATTTACTTCAGTTCACTTTTCTTGGAAAAGAAAAAAAAAATGAAATTTTATACCATATAACATTTGGGCAACATTATCAATTAATGAGCTGCACCAAAAGCACAAAATTAAAGCTGCAATGTGGCAATTTATAATAAATGAGCAAAAAAAAGTGAAAGACCACTAGCCTCATTCATGTGAAAGGAACAAGTGGTCTCAGAGGCATGAACTTTTCAAAGTGGCACCTGAAGTCAAAAAGTTTGCCGCCCACTGTTCTTGGCACACAAAGCACTTTACATCAAGGAACCACTCATCCATTCACACACATATTCTTGCCCAAGGACACATTATTCATTTGTGTGGGCTGGAATCGAACCACCAACGACTGGGTCAGAGGACAAATGCTCTACTGAGCTACAGTCACATATGTAATGTCATATCAAATTACACAATAAAACAAAATGAAAATCCATCTACCTTGATAAACCATTTGCACAAAATCTAATAGCACTGATTCCTATTTGTAGTCCAACACATACTATATCTCAGTTCTCATTGTCCACAACAATACTTTCACTGCCTCCACCAGTCTAGCCTGTCACTTATAGTTACTGAGAATGGCAGTTTCCAGTACCACCCTGTACAGTGGAAAAGCACAGAGGAACAATATGGCCGAGGTGGTGAGGGAGAGAGAAGGTATTAGAGTTACAGAAGGAGGGCTGCTGGCACACCCAGACTTCACAGATGGCTGTAGGTGAGTGCGTCTATGTGTGTGCTAGGTTATGATAGTTCCCATGCCAACTTGATGAATAACACAGACGGCTTTAGCTTATTAATATTTTATTAATTCCCAACTATTTTTGCAGTATCATGCTGTGGGGAGTATTTTTAGCTATGCAGTGAGGAGAATGGACAGAACAGAGTCCGCAATGGCATTTTAAGTGTCTATATTTATAATACTTTTGTTGTTGTTGTTTCACACTACATTTACCACATTTTTTTAGCAATTGGCAGCATTATTTGATAAAAAGTTTTGAAGTTTGATATTTCTTCACTTCGGACATTTTGAAACTATAAGGTCTCAGTGGTGTAAAATAAGCAGTTGTTCAACCAAGATTTGTTCACTATTTTTTTTTTTAACAACCCTGCAATTTGAAGAATGTGAAATCTCAAAGTTGTAAATTAGTTAAGAGACAAACAAATGCAGTGCAGTACTCAGAAATCCTTGTTCTTGATCATAGATGTTGAAGTGTGCGTGTTGGGCGACAGTGGTTCAGTGGTTAGAGCAGCTTGTACCACAAAGTATTATGCGAAAGACAGAAGACTGATCTTTAACAACCCTGCAAAAAAAATAAATACATTGTTATCCAGATATTAATAATGAAACTAGATCAAAACTAAATACCCAGGTGTCAATACTGAAAAGACATAACTTGTTGAATTTCTTGATCTACTGTATATAAATAGTAGTATAAGATCAGTTGGTAATAGAAAAAAAAACTATTATTTTGTGATGAAAATTCTATTCACTGAAAAAAAGTTTACATATAATTCTGCTCTCAAACTTGGTTTTAAGCCTTTTCCTTAGTACCAAAGTTGACTTTTAAATGTACCATGTCAACACTAATCTCATATAATGTATGTAGCTCTAGTTCTCCACATGAGCAGATGAAAGGGTTGCTTTCTCCTTCCATCCCGCTGCCAAAACCTCTGTACATCCTGCTGGCTAATTGGATAAAGCAGAATTCTCGCTCCTTAAATTATGTTAAGTCCTGTGCTTTTGAACTGCTGAGTAATCCTCACCCTATGATTGAATGTCATGTTCCAATGAAAATGTGAAGTAAAAAGTCACAAAGTCCCACTCTCACATGTTCTGAATGTTGGGTTTAAATTATAATAATGTGCTATACTGTAACATAATACAAATCATCACTGGTACAATTCAGTAAAAAGTCATGAAAAGTTACTTTACCTGCAGTTTACTCTGTCCATCTGTGCATACACACAGTCATAACCACTTATCGTACATAATAGTACTGTGGCCTTGTATTTTTGCTCTACTTGCACAGTGTTGTATCGTGTTATTTATGTAGATTTTTGATGGCATATCCCTATTCTCTTGCTCTTTTTGAGCAATGCATTACAACACTGCAATTTTCCCATTGAGGGGCAAATAAAGCTTCTCTTCTATCTTATCTTACAGGGACTTTTATTTTCCTAACTGTAACCATAGCTGCTAGCCATCTAACTTTAAGCTAAATCCTAACCTATTTTAACCCGCATCTTAAAGGTCACTATGCAACTCTTCTGGTGTGGGGTCAATCACCTATATTGCGGCAATGGGGATGTTTTTGCTTTGCTTTAAACATTCCACAGTATGGCACTGAACCTATTAATCTCTACGGAAACCAGCAGGTGGAACCATCAGGCTAAGTTACAGGTCAGATCTGTGGAGAGGCAACCTTGCTCAAACTACGAATGCATGTTTTTCAAGGTATTTTGGGGGAATAACAACAATATGCTACACTGTACATTCAAAGCAAGGATTTACATCATGAGAACCTGATTTTTGTCCCTACGATGCGAGTGTGTGTAAAGTTTTAGTCCCCATAGTTCGATAAATACTTGTCCATCATCACTCACTTTGTTTACTCCAACTATGCTAAACTAGGACTACCCTTACAAAGCTAGCCAATGTGCTTTTGGTCAAGGCCATCCTCCCCCTAGCTATTTACTGTGGCCACATTTTCATTAACTTCTGCTCCCACAAATGATAGGATTGGGATGGATCAATCAGGCTACCCTTGAGCAAGTTCAGGGCCATTTCATCTCTGCTATAACCTGTTTTTATTGGAAATATCTATTAAGCCAGGGCACTATTTTCTTTATCACTCAGCCCGGCGCGCTACATTACACAAAGAAAACCGTAAACAAGGAACGAATGGAGAGCTATCAAACCATCGCAAATGACCAAACAAGGGCACCAAAGAGGCAATTTCAACTTGTTCAGCTTATTCTACCTCCCATCTTCCCCAACACAATTATCTACAATCTATTGCAGACGTCTGTCGAGTTTGATCCTGTCATTGAAAATCAGGATGAAGTAGGTAAAAACCGTTGAAAGAAAAATTGTAGAATGATTTGGGGGTTGGCTAGACCTGTCACAATAATTACTATATTGATTTATTGTTCAATATATGAAAGCTGGAAGAATATATTTTGGGCCTCAATGTTTATAGTGAGTACTTTCTCTTTGCAAAAGTGGGAGACTTGGGGTTTTTTTGTTACATACAAGATACAACAAGAGTTGAGCTGTAGAAGGGTGAATTACTCCCTTTTATGGCTAATTATTGGTACATTCTGCTATTTATTTGTTCCAGCTCATGCCTTTTAATGAAACTGCCTATTTAAAAACAGTTTACAGGGATTATCTTGCATTATTTAAATCTTAATTAGTGGCATAAAGTAGTAAGTAAAGAAATATTATTGTTTATCGCAATATTTCTCTGTAGTAATATATCGTGTTTCAAAATGTGTTATCGTGACAGGTCTAGGGTTGGCCATAAGTTACAAGCTTCTACTAAAAGTGTGCTTGTTTGTTGTTATGGATGGTCAAAAACATTTTCCATTGCTCTTTGTCCTCACAATGAAACATTGCTCAGATAAAGTCTCAAAAGTTGGTGGTAGCGCATTAGTCAACCAAAATTTGTATTAGTGGACGAATTATCATATTTAGATTATAAGGATTTATATGAGAAGTTAGTGAGTGAGTTAGCTGAAGATTTAGTATTTTTCAGTATTTACATGTAAAAAGACAGAGTAAACTCATGATTCACAACTTTACCCTTTCTTTATATAAATGCATTGTTTCCTAGTACTTTTTTCCTGTATATATAGTTGTTTTTGCATGAATGCCCATGCAGGTGTAGTCTTGTGAGTGTGCAGTTTGACTCAGATACATAGGGATATGTAACAGTTTTGAGAGCTTTTGCCACGCCCCCTTTTTAATCAGCTAAACGATCAGCAGGACAGGTCTTTAGTCAAATACAGCCCTCCTACTAATAGTTTTTGCTATTAACAGTGGCTTCGTGGTCAATCAACCCAAAGGTTTGATTCCTGCTCAAACCAAGTTCTGTTGCTGTGTCCTTAGGCAAGACACACTGCACCGACCTTGCCTAGTATGAATGTGGTGTGTTGCATGATTGAGGAAGTGGTGGTGGTCACAGGGAATCACAGCACAGACTGTCAGCCTCATTTCTGTTAGTCTACGCCAGGGCAGGTAGGGCTATAGATATAGTTTACCACATGGGATCGTAGAGGGGATAGCACTAGTAGGTATTCTCATAGGATGGATTGGGAGCAAACTAGAGGCACTGCTCTGTCTGAAGCTCTGTTAACCCTATAGCGTCGGATGCTGTTGCCACTGATGGACTTGCGGACTTTCCACTATCATAACTCCGCAACCAATTGTGATATCATGTAAATTCAAACGGCATTTCAAAGCAGAGGCATTGGGCTCTATAAATACGTTACTGTCATTACAGTAATGTGCTTATGTTGTCCCTCAAAGATAACCAATCAGACAGCAGGTGCTGTCAGGATTCTCCTAGCCAGTTATTTGATCCGTCAATGGAAAAATGGATGGATGGATGGATATGTAAAATAGAGGAAGTTGTGTGAAAAAAGGCAGTACATACTGATACTTCCTTTAACATGATTTTTATGGCTAAAAAAAAAAAAAAGTCTAGATGAGCTATAATGGGGTGCAGTAATGTGTTCAGTCCGTAAAGAGCCCCATGCCTCTGCTTTGAGATGTTGTTTGAATTTACATGATAGAGCAATTGGTTGCGGAGTTACGGTAATGGAAAGTCCACAACGGCAAGTCTGTCGGCAGTGATAGCATCTGACGCTATAGGGTTAAGCAGCCAGCATTAGCCAAATATTTGAGTTATCCACACTCACCTTTTTGTTGAAAAACAAAAAGGTCTTTGATCACAGGCCCTTGAAAACATGTTGTTTTTGGACCATTTAAAAACAGGCCACATTTGTAACGTTAACATTCCGCCATAGACATACATGAATACTTCACTAAAACAACTGGTAGACCTATCCAAAAAAAAAGCCAAAACCAATGCAATATTATTCTTGTTGTCCATGATGCCCATATTATATTTTGAGAACTCCATCCTCTGGCTTTTCCCGTTACTTTCACATGAGCTGGTTCTTGTCACATTTGTGCAGCTGGACAAGTGTGTCTCATTCTGGCTAAGGCATAAGTTAATGCTCTATTATGGCCACTGCGCCTGGAGCGTCTCTGTGGTGTGAAGGACAGTCTGACAGCACGCCTGTCATGGAAGGCCTATACAAAGTCACTGCAGCGGGCTTTATCTGTCTCCATTGGCAGCTGCAGTTGAGCTCTTTAGCAGGCTATTTCAGTGCAGCAATCCAGCACAGTTATGATTTAACACACTGCCAAATTTCACAGTGGCCTTGCAAGAAGTGAAATGCATAATGTTCTTTTGTAGTATAAAAGAACGTTATGGTGCCATTGAGGGTAGGGATGGCCTGATATGGACTTTTTTGAGCCAATGGACTTTTTTTTAGGTAATACTAATATAGGCCTATATGTTTATAGCCAAATGCCTCAGCTATTTCCATGTTTACTCATTAGTCAAAAATATTGGCAGTATCATTACCGATATGTCACCGATACCAGATATATATCGTTCATCCCAAGTTAAGGTGTATTTTTCTCTATATAAACATTGCTATGAATTGTTAGCACAGCAAAAACGTCCCTGGTTCAATCCACAAAACACGCAAAATCTCATATGGCAGAGTTTCCATGTCTTTCCCATGTCTCTGTGGGTTTCTCTGGGATGCTCTGGATTCTGAACTTTAAGATGAAGAATGCAAGAAGGATACCCGTTTACGGGTTATGGTCTTCAATGCTGTACTTTAATTTTGTAAAATTATATTACATTGATTTATAGTCAATTCGTCAAATGTTATACACAGTGGGGGGAAAAGTACTCCATTTTCTGAAAAGTACAGATACTGGTGCAAAAAATACTCACATAAATGTAAAATCCTTCTATGAAGTAAGTAAAAGTATTAAAGTACCTGTTTAAAATATACTGAAAGAGTATCTGATAAAGCTTCAAATGTAGTGATTTTGATACAGATTTGTGCAGAAACAACTGAATTCATCTTTTTACTGTAGTTGTTTTTATTTGTATATTTTTGTTTGCTCAAATTATGAACATATCCTGTTCAAAAATGTAGTGGAGTAGAAAGTACAAATACCTGTTCTCAAATGTAGTGATCTAACACTACATTTGTAGTGTTAGATCACTACACAATCTATACTGTAGTAAAGTATAGATTACTTTGTTACGTTCCACCCCTGGTTATATATTGCAACTTTGTCATATATTCTTTAGCATCATACATAATAAGTAATGGCTTAGATTAGGTAGAAAAAGCCGCAAAAAAACAGTTTAAAAATATGTGTAGACTGAAAGAATTATAACATCATGGTCAGCTGTTTATATTTTGGACAATTTTGAACAATGATACACACCAAGCTTTGAAAAGATTCATTTCCAAGAGACTCTAAAGAGGCAGCACCGTACATCTTACACTGCAAAACAAAGATGGTGCTTTATGTTTTGTTATGCATCACACTGTTTATGTTCACGCAGCAGATGCAGTGCCTGCTCATTCCAGACTGTGCCATTCTGACCTGGACTACACCACACGGTGCAGAAGCAGGCTGATCAGCCTTTTTGGTCTCTCCTACTGAACACGTGCAGTTATATGTAGGACAGTCTTTGTTCATAATCTCTTGCATTCTCTTTCATCATTATAAACAATTCATTTGTTGCTCAGAGCCTCATCCTCACTCCATCTTGTTTTCGTTTCACTTTACGCTGTCTCCCACACACATATGTTGGCCTGTTTTAGTCCGCAAAGAAAAAAACAGCTTCTATACTATACATACATATACATATTGAGCTGTTTAGGTTTGTAGCTTCATTCTCAGACATTTGATTCCAAAAGGGTCTTTCAGTTTGGGTTTAAATGTACAATCATATTTAGGTAATTAAATGTAATGACTTAATAATTACAGCGCGCACAACAAATAAAACTATACTACATGAAAGATATGTCATTCCCAAGCTACAAGTTTCTGGATGTAGATATAAAAGGCATTGAATTGGATTTTGTAAAAAAAAATCTATTTTTAAAAACGCATGAAAAATTAATAATATTTTTGTCATCCCTACTTTTGTGAACAATAAAGTACCTTCAGTGAAATGAAGATCTGCCACAACCACCGCATATACAGGTTCATGTTGTCGTGATATTCAAATTTCAAATTCGATAGTAAGAAATAGACTCTATACTCAAATCTGATTCCGATAGCACAATCATTATAAAAACACTCTTTACTTAGACAATATAATGGCATTTTCAACATTAAATCATAGTACTTTGTTGTATATTACTTGTGCAAGTAAGTACCATAGTGGTCCATGGGGTTTATTAGTCTATCTCGTCTTAAACTTGTTCTGATACAGCTCAAGATCACTCTAAATTTATTCAGGAAAGGTTCATTTCTGTCCCTTTGAATGTGTTTTTAGTATCCACACCTGCTCAAATGAGTATCTAATTTCGATATTAATTCTCTTATCTGATTTTCAGTACTTTTGACAACCCGATTTTGTAGTGAAGAACCACCATCATCTTTGAAACATAATTCTTGAAAACCCCATCTTATCTGACTATAGCAGGCTTGCACAGTCCTTGTGACTGTATATTAATTGCAGCCTGGAGCTCTGTGTTACATAAGGTCTCAGAGGAGGAGATACACTGTGCGGAAACCCTCATTCTCCCCATTCTTCACCGCTCACCTCCGCCGCTCGTCCATAATTAATTTCCCATCTTTTCTGCACCCCCTTCTCCTCCTCTTTTTCGTGATTTAACACCATTCCACTCATCTTCCATTTCCTCCCTCGTTCCCCCGTGTCATAACTCTCTGTTCTTCTCCCAAACATTAATTTTAAGCACGTTTTTCATGATTCGCTTTAAAAATCTGTGTTTCATGAGTTTGCATCTTTTGTAAGAGGCATTGCTTGAAAAGAGTTATCTGGTTTCTACACCTTGAAGCAACCCATTTGTAAAACTTTCAAAAGCTATGTTTTATAAAAAAGTGCAGAGTTAATTTGATGCTGCATCAAATGATAAATGATTTAAAAATCTATTTGTGGTTGGCTCTCCTGCCTCTCTGCATAGAGGTTAAAGCTGGACTTTATTCTTATTAATGAGTAAATGAGTTTTCCCTGATAGAGAATTTTGTAAAAACAGCACTTTCGACCAAACCAGACTGCTCTGCACTGCCTACATCTAATAATAAAGTATTTTAGTAAGCATTGGTGGTCCTCCCACTAAATTATTGCCACCAGAAAATGAATACATGCGAGAGCTACAAAGAGAGCTGGAAACTAGTTAGATATACTTCCTCCTTTTACCATTTGAAAATCAGCTGAAGTCACTCAATGTCTCTCCATATGACCCAAACTAGCAAGTGTTTTTTTCTATTCATCTTATATATATATATATATATATATATATATATATATATATATATATATATATATATATATATATATATATATATATATATATATATATATATATATATATATATGTATGTATATATGTATATGTGTATATATATATATATATATATATATATATATATATATATATATATATATATATATATATATATATATATATATATATATATATATATAGCATAGCAACCTATCAGTCAAACTTCTGGGATATTGATATAGTTAGTTAAGAAGCATAGGGGTTTGTTAATCAGTTTCAGCTGCTTTGTTGTTAATGAAATAAACAACAGGTGCACTAGAGGGGCAACAGTAAGACAGCCCCCAAAACAGGAATGGTTTTCCAGGTTGATGCCACTGGTATTTTTCCCTCCTTATCTCTTCCGGCAGATTTTTTTACTGACTGAGTTTTTCCTTTGGCTTGGATCAACATTATTGATAACATGGTGTGGTACCTGGATGCTGCACAGGTTGCAGTGGTCCAACTCCTCCAGGATGGCACATCAATACATGCTGTTGCAAGAAGGTTTGCTGTGGCAGGATCGGTATCTGCTCCTTTGTACAAGGAGGAAAAGGATGAGCACTGCCAGAGCCCTATAGAATGACCTCCAGCGGGTCACTGGTGTGAATATTTCTGACCAAACAATCACAAACAGAGTTCAACAGGGTGGCCTGAGGGCCCGACATCCTGTAGTGGCCCCTGTGCTCACTGCCCAGCACCGTAGAGCTCGATTGGCATTTGCCATAGACCACCAGAATTGGCAAGTGCACCACTGATGTCCTGTACTGTTCACCAATGAGAGCAGGTTCAACCTGAACACATGTGACAGACGTGAAATCTCCAGAAATCTGGAGGTGCCACAGAGAACGTCATGCTGCCTGCAACATCATTGAGCATTAGGTAAAGGGATGAAATCCTTGGACCAATTGTCAAACCCTGTGCTGGTGCAGTGGGACCTGGGTTCCTCCTGATGCATTGTCGTGCATCAGGAGGAACCCAGGTCCCACTCATGTGGCCAGACTATATAGGCAGTTCCTGGAGGATGAAGGTATCGATACCATTGACTGACCTAGACCCAATAAAACACCTCATTATGTTTTGGTCCATCCGGCCCAGCCAGGTTGTTCCTCAGACTGTCCAGGAGCTCACTGATGTCCTGGTCCAAATCTGGGAGGAGATCCCCCAAGACACCATCCGTCGCCTCATTAGGAGCATGCCCCGCCATTGTCAGGCATGCATACAAGCACGCGGGGGCCACACTAACTACTGAGTATCATTTTGAGTTGCTATAATGACATTTTGGCAAAATAGACCCATCTGCTGCATCATTTTTTTCAGTTTCATTTTTGTGGTGTGTTTGGTTTAACCTCTCTGTAGGGAGATCATTTTAATTTACATAAAGTCATGTGGCATCCTTTTGTTACTAATTAATTACTTACTACTATAAAAAGGCTTAAAATAGTGATATTGGTTCAGGCAAGACAAGCATTCAATAGTAGCATGAGCTGAAAACAATCCAAATCAGCCCAAACATTTTAAATTAAATCTTGCAACCTTCACCCCCTTAAGCAAACTAAAACTACAAAATTATCACGAGAAGAGATGCTCTGTATCATGCCCAGTCATGTGACCACACTCAAGTCACAACACAAATGGAAGAAGTGCAAAGCAAAAAGAAAGAGTGCTTTACATATGTCTGTCACTAACACATTTTGAAGTGTGATACATTGTTGAATAAAATACAGACTATAAAGAATAATACTGAAACTCATTCATGCCATTTATACACAGTTAGGCCTGTCACAATAATTGCTAAATCGACTTATTGTTCAGTATATGAAAGCTGGAATAATATATTTCAGGGCTCAATATTTATTGTGTGTACACTTTCTTTGCAAAAGTGGGGAGATTCTCTGTATTTTTGTTGTAGTACAAAAAATTTTGAGTTGTATAGGCTTGAATAAGTCACTTTTATAGCTAATTATTGGTTGCAGCTCAGGCCTTTTAATGAGACTATCTATTTAAAAATGGTTTACTGGGACTACCCTGCATTATTGTTATTGTGTCAGAGGCATTAAGTAGTTTCAGTATTATTGTTTATCTCTGTAGCAATATATCAGAATTTGTTATCGTGACATGCCTATACACAGTAACCCTAAACTCCCACAAAAAAAAAAAATTTTAAACATTATAATAAAAAACAATATAATTAAAACATGAGTTGCAATAATAATAATTGTAAGAAACAATAAATAGCAGATTGAAACAATAGTTAGTAGTAGTTAGTTTGTATCTGACTCATTTATTCAACTCACTACAGGTCAAAACACATTTAGTACAGAAAAATAACAAAAAGGTCTAAATGATTTGGAGAAAATATTTAATTACATTTTTTGGACAAGCATTGCGATTACGAGTACGTTTGTGATTTACCTTTCAATAGCATTCTGTTCAAGAACTCACAAGAACTGACAAACAAATACAAGAATTACAAAAATGACAATAATTTCAGAACACAATTGTACAGATCTAAACTACAGGATTAGTACTTTTTATGCAGAATAAGAAGGTTGTTGTTTGTGGAGGAAATGATGGTACTTCAAAAACTGCTGCTTTTGCAATTTCAATTTGATTTTGTTTTATCTTGCATAGTTCTACTTATCATTTATTGAACGATAAGTCGGTATCGTTCTTATCATGGCAGGGCTAATTACAAAGACAGAATGATGCAAAGGAGTGTAAAATAAAGCAGGAATGGGAACGCTAGTTTTGTGAAGTATGGAGGGACGAAAGAGAGGTGATGGGAGGAGGAGGGAGGGGCGTGTGAAAAATGGGGCTGACGCAGAGACATCAAAGAAATGGAGAGAACTGCTAGCTTGAGATGAGACTGTGGAGGTGGGTGAACACAAAAACATCGGCAATAAAAATCTACGGAGAAATGTGGAATCTCACTCATCTTTTATCTTCGGAGCGTGTTTTGATAAGGAGCAGAGCGAGCTACTGAAACCACGGCTTTAATCTGCAGAAATCTGTCGAGGGCTGGGAATATAAAACTGATCTTCAGGGCAAAGTTTTGTTGTATGCGAAATGAAACACTTTGAAGAGTTGTATTTAAAATAGTCCTATGCTGCAGCTTGAGAGGGGAAGGGCATCTGGTGTAAAATATGTTGCATAACGAAGCAAATGAATTACACAGACTAAGACAAACTAAAGGAATTCATTTACCGTCGTCAAAGAAAGTTAAAATCATTGCCCAGATATTACCCCAAAAAAAGTGCAGCTATCATAATAATGAAATGAAATTCCATCCATCCATTTTCTTCCGCTTATCCGGGGCCGGGTCGAAGGGGCAGCAGTCTAAGCAGGGACTCCCAGACTTCCCCCACCCCAGACACATCCCCCAGCTCCTTCAGTGGGACCCCAAGGCGTTCCCAAGCCAGCCAAGAGACATAGTCCCTCCAGCTTGTCCTGGGTCTTCCCCAGGGCCTCCTCCCAGTGGGACATGCCCGGAACACCTCCCTAGAGAGGCGTCCAGGGGGCATCCTGAACAGATGCCACCTCAGCTGGCTCCAGTTGACGTGAAATTCCTATATACAATAATAATAATAATGCCGTATACTTGTAATGCGCTTCACTGTTGCCATTATTCATTCACCCAATACTCAGCAGTAGTATTGCAGCCACAGCTTCCCTGGGATAGACTGATGAAGCAAGGTCAATCTGTGCTATTGGCCCCTGCAACCACCAATACTCACTCACACATGCACCATATTCATACAAGGCAAGATGAGTGAAGTGTCTTCCCTGGGGACACAACACTATAACTTGTTCCAAGCTGGAATCAATCCTCTAAAATGCAGGTTTGCAGACAAGTGCTCTAACCACTGAGCCGCTTTATTTTTTATAGTTACAAATACATTGCATCCCTAGATAAAGCACTAACAACATAAGTGAAAGAAAGGTAAATAATGTGGTCAAAATTACCTCTTTTTGTATCCAAATAAATGTCAAATTCCCTGTTTTCAAGTTTGATTTCTAAAGTGCATACAAAATGGAAGAAAGAAAAATGTTGAAACTGTCTATAAGTCAAGAGTGGCTGTCTTTTGTGTTTTTATAAAACTCCAGTGATTTTTTTTACTGGACCTTACCTGACCCTATCTGTCCCCACCCCTACATCTCAGCTGCTGATGTCAGCTCTGACAAGTAATAAATCATTCCATTTATTTAGCACTGGGAACTTAAATTCCAATATATTCCTCTGCAGCATATGGTTCTATGAGTTAATAGCTGTGTGACACTTCAAGATGTGCAATTGCTATTTCTGCTAAAACTGCTACTTCTGCAACACTTGCATATAGATATAGCTGCTGTATAATCTGCTAAATAGGGCAGTTGCCAATAAGGTCCAAAAATATAACAGCCTTGGATTAAAGTCTATATGTATGTATGGAGTATTTTAGAATCCAATTATGGACCAATAATGTAGTGTTGTGTAGAGCTTTAAGGAACTGTTAATAAGATTTTGATTTTGACTTATCTGTGTCCCCAGATAGGAGGTAAAAAGCTTTTTGTAATTGCAATGTTCTTTTTTTTTTCTAATATCAAAAACATTGGACATGATGGCCAAGTTGTAATTTTGTGTTTTGGTTCTCTGGACCAGCTCAAATTTTTTTCTTGCGGGCCAAAATGAATATGCACGGGTCAAAGGTCAACCATAATGACAGTTTGCACATAATGTATAAATGTTCTTCTGCAAAGAATCATTAAATTGACCTTGGGCACCCCTGCTCTAGACACTTAGCCAATCAGAAAACAGAGTGAGCCAAGGCATGAGTCATGACTCATTTTGTTGCCAGTTCCTATGACTAAAACAAGTTGGTTTAAACTGAAAAGAACTCTCTCTGATCTAAATGGCCACTACCTAAACTCCAGCACCTGCAGCCAATCAGTGCTAGTGCAGCCTCTGCAGCTCAGTGAGTGGATTCTGGAGGTTCTGAGCTTTCACATGAAGCATAGACTGTCCATAAACTGAAGAGACAAAACTTGCATGTCTTCTGTCTGCAGGGTAAGGCACTGGAAACCCAGGGTTGTCATTGTACTTAAACTGTAAGAGCATAGCCTACATACAGTTCTATAAGCATTCTAACCATCCCTCTATTTAAATGTGTTTATCATGTTTACATGCCAAAAACACAACAAAATGAATCTTAATTAATGTTTCAGCTCTGAAAATGAGCCAGTTCCTCCACCAGTCGAACAGGCGGCTCAACAGAAGGGGTTTCAGCTGAAGATGGAGCAGTGACTAATGAGATGTCACTTTGCAAAAGTCAGCTTAGTGACAACATAACGCTTATTAACAGAATTAGGGAACATTTTTGACAAGAATTTATTAACTTTGTATTTAAAAACTCATTATGGTGAGTATTTAGCATATCGAGAAAGTAGAACACTTTTTGATAGAAGTAAGTTTCAAATGATGGCGTGGAGAACTATGGTAAACAACGACTCCTGGTAGGTAGTTTCAAAATAATTGTAGTATTGCTTTAGGGATTACTCTTCAAACTGGTCAAGAATTAAGTTAGTGTCACTGTTTTCTATACAAGTCTTCTTGCAATATGGTCTGAAGGTGGTAATAACCTAGTTGGATATTTGAACAATATTAAAGAGGAAGTATTATGCAAAATTTACTTTTTGGAGCTTTCCACCATGTTAGAACATTGTTTCCTCATCAAAAACATGCCTGACGAGGTTTTAGATGTCATCCATGTATGTTTGAGTAATCTTGCAATTTCTCCTGGGCCCTATTCTATGGCTCTCACAAGCCTACATCACCCATGCTCACCCACGCTATCCATAAAGATACAAATGCATGACACAAAGGCAATATGCTACAGCTTGACAAACCTGATGTGATGTGCAATAGTTTCATTAGTGGGATGCACACAAATTGTGTTGTGATAGGACTCTGAAGGGCAAGTGTTATTAAAAATGTGCTGTTTTTGGCAAATATAGTATTTTCAAAATGATAAAGGGTAACACGGTGATCTAAATATGTTATGTGTTAGCAAATAATACCCTATGTTGTGTACATCCAAAAGTTCAATAGCAGTTATGGATCCATCTAGTAATCCATCAGTACAAATCATTTATAGCCATGATTGACTTGAACAAACCCAGTAAAGTGACTCGTGTATTATTGTTCAATCTTCTTCAAGTTTGACCTCTATAACTAGGGCGTAGACTTTAGATTGAAGTTTTGAAGGGGTTGGCCAGTCGAGTGAGATAAAACTTGGATAGAATGTAGAACAGTTTAAACCAGTGAAGCATGAGAAAGAGGAGAGAGGGAGAGCAAGAGACAGATAGAAAGAAAAAAAGGGAGACAGAGTAATGCAATGCGCCTGGAGACATCGCTCTGATTAAGGACTTTGAACTGACGTGGTAATTAAATATGGAAGACACGACTTTTGCACACACCTCCCTCTCTACAACATTCTGTGCTTCAGTTTGTGGTGTATAATTTACCAGTGGAGCTGAATATAAAGTTACAGCATTTGTGTACATTTTCAGAAAGCAGAGATACTTTATACTATATGCAAAAGTTTAGGAGTGACGTACTTTGCTATAAATCTGTCTGAAACTAACACATGCTAGTTGTTTACAGGAAGGAGGATCAGTTATTAGTTAAGTCGATTCAACTCATACTATCATATCATATCATACTCTTGACTCTTGTTTTTGTTAGAGTCTGAGAATGAAATTGTAAAAGTTCTACCTTAGACTAGGGTTGCGAGGTTAATAGCAATCAAATCAAAATCTCAAATTGAATGGACTCAAGTAGCAAATCCCAAATCTGAAATGTGATTCTTGTATTTGTTTGTCAGTATGTCAGTCCTTTTTGTCAATTCTTCTGGATGAGTTTAAAATGTGAACAGAATCCTTATCTAATGTAATTAAAATTGCGATTGGATCATTTCCCCAAATCGTTCAGCCCAACCGTAGACAATCTCTTTCTGTTCAGATTGTCATTCCTGAAAAAAAAAAAAAAAAACCCTTTGACACCACCCTCTAACCTCCTCTTCTCTTTTACCATGTAGAACATATATGCACAGGAGTTTAGCATAAATTATGAACGAGCAACCTCCTCACCTCCACGAAGATGAAACATGGGATGATGGAATAGCTGCGAATGGTGTGGTTGGACGCCATCTTGTCTCCGATAGGGAGACCTTTCCGGATTCACCGCCGCTCACTCTGCAAGGACACAAACATGGAAAGTATGAATTAAAGTTCACACACAGGAAGACCTGGGGAAATAGCGATTGAGCTGACATTTGCAACATCTGGCTGGCTTGTTTTCTGCTTCTCAAATAATGAACTGAAGGTTTTTCATAGGTAATAGATAATAACTGCTATGTAAACGATTATAACTATTGAACAGTTATTAGTGTTGGCAGGATACTAAAATATCAAACTCGATGTCGATACTAAGGAACAGATTTGATACTCAATACTGATTCCAATACCACGATGATAATAAAAACTCTCTTTAGGTAATAGAATGTGAATGTGTTTTCAGTATTAAATTATTGATACAGCTCAAGATGATTCTCAAGCTATTGAAAAAAGGTTCATTTCTGTCCTGTAAATGTGATTTTTTGAGCACTTGCTCAAGTGGGTATCTAGTTTCAATACTAGTTTTAGTATTGATTAATATCTGATTTTCGATACTTTTGACAATCCTAACAGGTACTGACAAAATTGGGTCTTTCCTGAATAGTTTTAGAATGGTTTTGATCTATATCAGAACTAGTGTAATACCACATATATAATAATGAATAAAAAGTAAATAATAAAGAAATTATAGTTATTTTGGGTCTAAAATTACATTCTATTATTAAATAAGAGTCTTTTTACTGCTATTGCTGTGTTGACATTGGTATCCATCATGACAGCACTACTGTATAATTTCATTGGACTAATTAATCTTTCAGAACTTGTCCGAGTCAGAGTACATAGAGTAAAAAGAACATATTAACAGCAAGGTATTGACAGACAGCAGTGTGCTGAATGCTAAGATCACTACTCCATACTAAACAACTATCCATGGGTTCAGAGTGAAGAAAAGTTGGCGCCAGTGCCATTGCAATTAACAATTTCAAAAACCAAATATTCTATCTTTTGAATGGCCAAATGTCCTCAAGATGTTTCTTATAAACAGGAAGCTGAAATCCATGTATAATATATGCATTGCCACAGTTACAGTCTCATTATTTCTGTAAAACAAGCCAAGAAAAATAATCACATAAGAAGAAAGTTGATATAAAACATGTCCTCCAGTGATTTGCTTTTGCATAAATAACACATACTTTTAAATGCTTTCTGCCACAATATCTAGTTACTTTACTAGTATACTTTTCAACATGTCTATTTCAATTTGTCGACATACATATTTCTAGTATGTCAACAATGGGTGCTCATGTTAATTTAGAGCTTTTTAACAATGGAGCATACCACGCACCCCCAATCATGTACCCCCTGTGCAAGGTACTAACAAACATTTTCTGACACTCTTTTGTTTAGCCTACTTTTTAACATTGTTTTGCTAATATAGCTCTATGCGAGTTTTGCACTGCTGCCACAAACATGGTGGATTTCCATGGTAACAGCCGTTTTTTGACATTCCTTCTCTATTGAACCTTTTTTTTTTTTTTTGGACAGCATTTGACTTTCTTGGTTTCTTTGGACCGTCACCATCTTTTGCATAAAAAGAACAAAAGCAAGAGAATCCCCCCTCTGCTTTCATTTATAAAACCAAAATAATCCAGCTCCCAGCTGCACCAGAAGAAAGACTGTCCCCCATGCCCTTGCACCCCTTTTCGGCCGTTTGGGATCCCCTCCGCCAATCAGGGACACACTGAAATCCCTGAGCCATCATTTGACTTTACAATCCAGGCAAACGTGAGTGAGTGCACTGGCTGTTTTGCAGTGATATTACTATTGTATTTGTGGAACATAATATTAAACCAATGGCAAGGGATCACTGCAAACAAGGTAATGGAAAATAGCTAACATTTAATTACAATGTTTTAGTGATGTCTGTGTAATCCTCAGTCATCCAGGTATAATCCATAGTAAAAGAAAAAAAAAAAAAAAAAAAATGATAGATAAACAATAAAACAAACGCACCAGCTGCCTAGAATTTACTGCAAATTGTTACAACATAGTCAGTGGCAGAGGTGTTTATCCTTTTTTATGTTGGATGCCCTTTCTAATAAAACTTATCTCATAGGTGGTAACTGAAGGCGAGGTTTGGGAGAAAATTCAACTCACTGCACCACAGTATTTCGTTTAAACTTAGATTTTGCTTAACTCATTTTCGTATACGGCTTTAAATTTACTTCATTATCACTTTGGTCTAGACACAAATAACTTTGTTTTGTTTAAAAGACATTGATTAATTCCAAGAGTGGCATAGCAAAGTCAAACGGTTCTATTTTGTGTTTAAGAAATTGCTGAATAATTGCAATTGATCAGGCTTGGCACTATAAATAATTGCCATAGATTTGCAGTCATTATGTGCGACTGTTGTGTTTCTTTTTGCTAACTGTGCAGTGCTGATAACAAAGGCGGCGTATGGTGAGGAGGAGGAGGAGGATAAGCACAGAACAAATGCAGAGTTTTAATTAAAAATGGCATAATTATGATGGTGTAACTAGCACAAGACTCTGCATATTTTTCTAATTACACTGGGAAAATATTGGTATTTCAACTGTGAAAGTCTTGTCAAATTTCACACAAATCAGTAGTTGTGGTGGTTCTGGAATTGTGCGACTTTAAATGAAATAAAATTAATTCTGAGCAGTAAAATGAAATGTTCAATTAGAAAAGTGTAACAAAAAGGATAATACCTTCAAGGATTCAATCAAGAGGTCTAAAGCACAAACCCAATTGAACTTACACTTACTTACACAAGTTATTCACATATTGAAATATAAATTATAATACATGATTTATTATATTATTTTCCAGATATTGAAAATCACTTTACACATTATTAGGTCACATTTGTAAACTCTCCCGGTCAGTGACAGACCAGCACATGTAAAACCCAATACGAGCCTTTAAGATCCCTAATCACCACCAATCACACACACTTAAAGATGGTGGTCTTTAAAATGTGACGAGGTGCCCAAAATTATTCTTCCCCTTACTAGCGCATTCCTAATTATTAGCCTACTTATTCACGGTGATGACTTCATAAGCTGCTAATGCTAAAAACTACTAGCATGCCAACAGTGCACCAGCCTTACTTCCTGGTTCTTGAACTATGAAAATAATTTGATGTAGACAGCACACCGAGGTCCATAATGCTGCATTTACAGCAGATCCAGAGTGGGACTCATTATTGCTGAGACTGGCCTTAATAAAGCTAAAGCTAGCGGCAAAACTAGATACTAATTTTAGATACTAAGAAGTCCTATTCACAGGACAGAAAGAAACCTTTCCTGAATATATTTAGAATGATCTTGAGCTCTATCAGAACAAGAATAAAACCACATAGGCTAGCATTTGCCCATGAACCACTATGGATGAATATACTGAATGACCAGGTTATTCCATCAATGGATTTTTTCTTCAGGGCATATTCCAAGATAGCAAGGGCGCATGAGGCATCATTTTCACACAAGGATTGGCCACCACAGAGTCCAGACCTTAACCCTATTGAGAATCTTTAGGATGTGCTGGAGAAGGCTTTGCGCAGTGGTCAGACTCAACCATCATCAATGCAAGATCTTGGTGAAAAATTAATGCAACACTGGATGGAAAGAAATCTTGAGACATTGCAAAAGCTTATCAAAACAATGCCATGGCGAACACGTGCCGTAATCAAAGCTAAAGCCAGTCCAACGAAATATTAGAGCGTGTGACCTTTTTTGGTGGCGAAGGAGATGCAGCGGAGGGAGGAGAAGAGGACCTTGTTAGAAGAAAAGTGAAGGTTAGAGGAGAGAAAGGATCTCCTGAAATTGAAGGTGGAGAAGCTAGAGAAGGAGAAGAAAGTGTGGGAGAGAGAAAGACAATCCAAACTACAGCTTGGTTTAGATAAGACAAGAGGCAAAACTGTGGTTCAAAGAGAACAAAACCAAGAAGCAGGAGATGTTCATGTGCAGGAGCAGGAGAACATCTCAGAACTCATAGTAGATCCACAAGAAGTGGTCCATGAAACAGTTGATACAAAGACTGAAAATAGGACAGAACAAGACCAAGACTCAGTCGGAGATGTTCAAGTGGAGGAGCAGGTGAAGATCTTAGACCTCCTAATAGATCCACAAGGTGAGTTCTGTGAAACAGCTGAGACAGAGACCCATGCTGAAATGTCTGAGATTTCATTACCTACACTGAATAATGAGGAGAGTAACAGAGATGTAAACACAAGTATAAAGGCTAAACTGGAAGTGATCAACACACAAACTGAAGAGAATGACAAGCCTTCTGTTTTAGTTAAGGATGAGTGTCAATCTCTAAATTCTTCTGATAATTTTCTAGGTAAGTCCAATTGCACTATGCCTGTCCAAAATTACATCTTTAGCAATATTGTACCACGTGAGACTGACAAAGCCGAGATCATAAACCAAGAATCTGATGCAATATTAGCGCTTTCTTTAGTTTATCTCCAGTCTGAGGAGGTTGGTGAGACTGAACAAAAAGACATGGAGACCTTGAGGAGCCTCTCAAAAGAACTACAATCTTTAGCAAAAGTTGTAGTACTAGAGGAACCAGGAAACATGGAATCTAGTGCTTAGGGAGGTGTTCCAGGCATGTCCCACGGGAGGAGGCCCCAGCGAAGACCCAGGACACACTGGAGGGACTGTGTCTCTCGACTAACCAGGGAATGTTTTGGGATTTCCCAAAGAAGAGCTGGAGGAGCTTGTGTGGAAAAGGAAGTTTGGGCCTCCCTACTCAGACTGCTGCCTCCATGACCCGGCCCCAGATAAAGCAGAAGAAAATGGTATGGTATGATTGCACAATGACATTTGACCAAGCTTGAGTCTGTATAAAAAATACAGAGAGATATCATTCTGGATTTGCCAGGCAACCAATCATACGAAAGCTCAACAAAGAGGTTTCATTTTGACAGACAGAAGGCTCAGCCATTCGGTATCTGGAATAGGGCCAGAGGAAAGACAAGAAGGTGGTCCAGGCTGGCAGCATGTCTATGAACCACACATTTACAGACAAGCGTAGAGACGGCCCAAGCTACTCAGAAAGCAATACAGCACACACACAAGGTAGAGCACACACGCAAGGTAGAGCACAATACAGATATCCATACGCAACCAGCCTAGCAGCTCTCAACACGATCAGCCCACCGGGAAAAGTCCCAACTCTCCCATTTAGGGCCAAGTTTACACTAACTGCAGGTCGGGTTTGGCACTTACTTTGAGCGTGTTACTTTCAGATTGCCTGTTACACACATGACAACTGCGGTTTGACGCAATAACATACACATCTAATGACCTGAAAACTGCTACAGTCCACTGTGGTGTCCGGGAAGATGTGCCAACAATATGCCGAAAGGTTTGTGAAAACTAGGAACTAATTAGATAGATTTAATTACAAACTTCTTCTATTCACAGTTTGAAAATCAGGTAACGCAACCAAAACCAACCTACCCTGAAAAGAAACAAAACAACTTTAAAAACACTTTCAGAAAGCAATTTAGTTTCACTATGTTTTGCAATAATATCATAATCAACAGCATCTCAGGCATGCTTTTACATAGAGAGAGTTTTGCTATAAGGTTAGCCTCATCCGTATATGAAAACACCTGTGAAGCATCAGGGGCCAAATGCATTGATCTCTGTAAGTCATCAGACACCACAGACTGTGAGTCCAGCAGTGTAATCAGTCTTTAAGTACCTGTCCATTTTATCGACCAGGCTGCACCATGAGCCACTTCACTATGGAACATTATACTGTCAATCTGTATGCGTGAAACAACATCCAGGCAGGCACTGAAAACTAGCAACACATTTAACAACCACTGAAACTGCAGAATTAACTTGTAATCTTATTTACCTGTGTAGAGAATGTAATAACTCCTTTTCACCCTCCTCCTGGAGATCAATGCCAGAGCAGACACACAGCTTACAGTGCCTCTGGAGAAGGGCTAAACTTAATCCGTTTGATGATTCATTACAAATATGCATGTGTGGTATGGGGGAAACCAAGGTATCGGTGACAATACATTGGTTAATATCATGTGAGTACTTCTGATCTTAGGTAGGAGGGAAAGGATTAAGTTTATGGTTAGTTTGGTTACAGAATTTAAGAGGGGATCATGAATATTTAGGTCAACCAAAATTTAATATGTGTACCGTATTAGGTGGAACGATTTGTAACAAAAACTACTGTCACCCTACCTCATTGATTTTTAATTGTTGCAACAATTAATCACAATATTCATGACTAGCCAAATATAATTGCTCTTTATTTTGTTAAGAGTTACCTGGTCTACAGACTACAAAAAAACATTTAAACTAAAACAGCAGCATTATTAAAACCAAATGGCAAAATTTAAACAATTTGTAATTTTCATATAATACACATACTAAACATTCTGTCTAAAAGCGTTTAGTAGCCTTTTTTTAAAATTATATATATACTTATAGAAAATGCTTAGCTCTCAAATGATTCAAGTATTCTGTAATTCTCATACATCTGGACATACACTAGCTATTCCAGTGGCATCCAAGGACAAGGCCATGTTAATTGTTGCTGCAACTCAGCAGTGTCCGTAGGCCATTCTGACTCATAGTCTTAGTTCAAGCAGCACTCTGAATGCTGTGGAAAATATCTATACAGTAGCAGCATATAATTATTGTCTTATACAGCACAGAGCATATAAGTTAGTACAATAACTTATATGCTCTGTGCATATAAGTTATTGTACTAATAACTTATATACACAGATATAAGTTAGTATATAAGTTAGTACAATAAGTTCAAGCCCAACTAAGGAACATTCCAAGCAATGACATATCCTTGGATGGACAGGTGCATTTTGGATTCTGTCGATTTTCTTGGCTCATAAGTAATCATAGATGAACATTTCAACTATCTTTGTTTTGCCCGACAATATAACTTGTCTTAAGTAGCTATATATATAACTATATGTGCTACAGCAAAAGTATAAGTTTCGAAAGACTTTTTTGGGTTGGTTCTTCTTATGGTAAAGGCAGAGAAATGCTGTATATTTATTTTACATACATGCTAAATTGTATATAGCCTTCTCTAAATTACTTTCTAATGTACAGCCATTATGATCTGGGGGTCAGTTCGGTCTGGTTTGCCAATCTACCTACCAGTGTTCTCTATGGGAAAGTGGGCAAACTGAATTAGTATTACAAGACAAAGAATTGAGTGTCATTATCAGAGTTATACTGAAGAAACCTTTTCCTAACCACATCAGAAATACTTCTATTCAAATGTGCTTTCCCTCTGATTGTACATGCCATCAGTCAGCTGGAGAGAGAGGCTGGCTATCTGACTGCAGGCTGTGACAGATGACTCAAATCAGAGCATTTCCAGAGGTTTGCCATCATGTCACTCTCATCGCTGTGCTCATTTATTACCCAGAAGCATTAGAGCTCGGCTACATCTCCAAACCATCACACCCAAGTGCTTTCAAATTCTGAGAGAGTATTTTACTTCTATGGGGTATTAAGTGTTGATACTTAACATATTTAGATCATCATGTTACCTTTTAATGTTTTGAAAATGCTATACTCACCAAAAACAACATATTAATGTGACAAGTTTCACATTCTTTTTTCACACTCTGAGTCTCTCTTCCTTTGCTCTCTGTGCCAAGTCACTCCCCCTTCAGAGCGCTATCACAGCACAATCAGTGTGTATCCCGCAAGTGAAACTAATGTACATCATTTTAGGTTTGTCTAGTTGTGTTCAGTTTTGTATCATGCTTTTGTATATTTATGATATAGCATGATATAAAGAGAGATCGTTGGACTACTCAACCATGCATGGATGACATCTAAAGCCTTCTTCAGGTGTGTTTTTGATGAGGAAAAACCATTATAACATTGTAGAACACTCCAAAATGTTGATAATACCTCTTTAATTTCATCTTTTCTCGTACTTTGGGGCACGCGATCAACTGGTGATGCAATAACTAGGGATGTAATCATGATTTTCAATTTTGTGCAGCTTGTTAATTGCGTTGAGATGAGAGGTGGTGAGATTGTTCGGCCGACAGCTCTTGTCAGGAGTCATCAGTATCTACTCTTCACCCAAGCATGCAGCCCCGTGATGGTTCTGTCTAGACCAGGGCTCCCTCCAGCTCAGAAGAAACACAGGATGACTGTGAAATATGACTACAGAGATGGGGTGTGATTGGTCGTCTGTCTTGGTTAGGGTGTGGCTGATATGGGGAGATAGAAGATGGGGAGGGATTCATCTGATTTGAATTTCAAGAATGGAAAAATTATAACATCTTCATTTTGGGATCACTCTTGCTAAGGGTGGGACAAGAAACAATTCCCATAAGATGCGACACGAGACTAGATAAGATTTAGACATTGTTTAGAATAAATACATTTTGCTGTTCAGGTGATTTTTTAATAGATTTTTTGTAGTAGTTTTTTTTTTTAACTACAGCGTCAAGAAGAGTAATTCATTAGTGCATTTTTTTTCTGTACCAGATATAAGCACATGGGGATAAAATCATTCTATACCTGTGTGCACAATCTTGACACAGTGTTATCTTGAGATCTTGTAGCACAAGATCTGGTCTTGTCCTGATTGGTTGAACTTGTGGAGAAAGTTGACAGATCAAGTTTTCATAAAAAGAAAGAAAAGCCTAGGCATGTTTCCCATCAACAAATCCACAACGTTTCCCAAACAAAATCATTATATATTTGTGCTAAAATATAGTAGCAGCCAATGTATGATTATCACTGGCACCAAGCTTTTTTTGGCCTCCACAAACCTCCATGCTGCCCTGGGATTGGTTCAACAGCTTGAGTCCACTGGTGGATTAAAGCTCAAATGCATCAGTTTTAGCAAGTTTATGATGATTGATTCACTGCTAAACTAAGCAAAGAACAGTATTTACACACACACACACAGAGAGAGAGAGAGAGAGAGAGAGAGAGAGATTGAGAGAGAGAGAGAGAGAGAGAGAGAGAGACACATACTACTTTATCATTGAAACCCAAAACTGAAAATATTTTACAGAAATTCTTATTAATCTTATAACCTGCAGTCATTTCTCTTATCAATAAAAAACAACTAAACTAAAATATTAAAATTATCCTCTAAACGTTGCTTAGAATTGGCATCAGAAAGAGCACAGTCCCTGTCTGTCTTCAGACATTCTTACTGAATCCCAAACCTAATGAGATAGTGATTTCACAGAGGAGAAATTCTTTTCTCAAGGCAGCTTTTAAGATACACGTGCAAAAAGTATATTTAGCACATCATCATTCACACAACCCAAATCAAACCTAATATCACAGTCACATGTCTTCTGATGGATCCAGCACTAATACCTGCAAAGAAATTTTTAAATAAATGAAAGAAATTAAAAGTAAAGACAACAATTGGTAAAAATCACAGATCTTGAGTGTTGATCAGCCCATCATTAATTAAATATCTGGTGGTCAATGCCCGATCTCATCTAATCTCTGAAGCTAAGCAGGGTTTGGTCTAGTTATTACTTGGATGGGAGACCGCTGCAGATACCAGGTACCACAGTGGAGCAGCAGTGGCCCTAGTATGTGCTGTTGTTGTGTCCTTAGGCAAAGTACTTTAGCCACATTGCCTTGCATGACAGTGGTGTGTGTGAGTGTGCGTGAGTGTGTGTTGGGTGTTGGTTGGAGAGACTGATGGCGCAGATTGGCAGGACAGCTGTGGCTAGTACAGTAGCAAGTGTGGAATGAATGAATAATGCACTGTAAATTAGTGTTCACAATACGAAAATTTCAAACTCAATTTTGATACTAAGGAAAAGGCTTGTTATGAGTGTTCAAAATTACTTTACAACTGTTTGAGAAAGGTCACAATTTTGTCATGTTAATGGGATTTTTCCAATATTAATACTTAAGTATCTATTTTCGATGCCGGTTGCAGTATAGATTAGTATCTGATTTTCGATGCTAAGTGTTCTGGGTGTTTTGCCATATAAATCTAATGCTTTATTATTGTCTTCATAATTTGAAAATCCTTTTACCTCCTTTTCATGACTAGCTCCAAAAGTTCCTTCACTAGCCTTCAAGAATATCTTCCACACTCCTATCTCCAGAGGGGGTTTTCAATACACAAATATGCATTCATCATCTTGAGTAGTTTGTCAGAGGCTGTGAACTCCAGACGCTAAGTTTTTTTCTGAGAGAAGACATAAAACGCACTTTGTCTCAACTCTTTCACATCACAGAGGCTGAACCCGCTCTCACCTCCTCGCTCCTCTGATGAACCTAAGTTATCTTGTCAACCAGATGCCTGAGTAATTTTAAAGTTCTAGCAGCTTCACAAATTACCCTCGACTTTAAGAGTTTTTCCTCACTGGACGTTTTTAATGAAGCCACAATCGTATAAATATTCAAACTTTCTCTTACAAGGCTATTAAAATCCTTTTACGCTGTTGAATTATTGAAGAAAGTGGAATATCTGTCTTGGATAACATTGGGGACATCATTAGGAGGCTGCCGTACAAAAAGGCACAAGACTTTCAAAGTTCTAGTGAGGTTTCAAAAGCACAGTTTTTGGGGAGTATTTAAACGCACCACAATATACAAAGAGGTTATTCAAATGCGTATGAGGATAATACGCTCAATTGTTAATGAATGAATATTACAGTATGTCACAATACAAATGATGTTTTTTTACGCTTAAATGCATCATTCATTTTTGCTGGAGCACTAAGCATGAAATTAAATTTAGATTAGTTTACATAATAGATAGCTTAGCATTTGTCCATTGAAATGTCTTTCTTTTTGGTCAATCTACTCTAGCACCGTAGCGGCATTAAGATAATTAATGTTTTGTATGATTATTATGTTAAAAAAAAAAAATAAATACAGACTGAACAAATCATTTAATTTGCAGTTAAAAATAAAATAGATGATTATACTTTGAATAAATGTCATTAGTACACATGCGTATCTGTTAGTTTAAGTCATTGTAGCCAAAATGACTCAAACGCAACCCATGCAATTCTTCAAGACTTTGCTCCTAAAGCTATTTCAAAAGTAAACATTAGATATTCATTATATAACTTAATTTTCATTACAAAAACCATAACAGTTATAATCAAATAAGGTCCCACACCCCTCATCTTGACACAAAAGGTCAACCAAAAATAGCCAATGGTGCGTTCTTAATCAATAAATCTATACTTTAATGTACCAGCATGCAACCGCAGAACAAAATACCTTAGCTATTTTTATCCACGCCTCGGTTAACCTAGTATCCAAATGTACTGTGAAGAGATAACGTCTATTGGAGCGCAGTGCAGCTATAATGATTTCATTTGCTTATCTGTTGACTGTTCATAGGCCTACATGTTAACAGCTGTGGCATGCTACGAAAACTAACCCTGATGCCCTAGTCCTGTATTTGCACTAAATTAAACGATCTATCTTTATTTATTCAAGATCAAAAGCATTAGTTAGTGTCCTGCTGAGTATTCACGCCTTGGGTCATGATCATTGCTCCCAACCACAACAAACGCTATTAGCTAACAAGCTCTAATGCTGCGGGTGCTTAATGCATATGTATGAGTGTGAAATTATAAGCAGGGAGGATGCATTTTAACATGTTAGTGAGGTTTGTAATGAGTGCATATGTGATCCCTCAGTGTGGGAAGTAGGGAAGTTGTTTCTTTTTTTTTGTTTTTTATGCGTTTGCGATTGAGACCTATATTTAGATCAAAAAGTTTGTGATGTCAGAGCTCTGTCTTGGCCCCAATAAAAACATCAGCTATGTTCCTTCACTGCATAAATCTGTACCTCAGTCTTGACAGATTCATTTCTACAAAGTTTTATATTATAACCAACACCTTGACGAATTCTGCACAAGACTGGAAAATAAGGGGGTTATTCATATGATGTGACAAGTTTTCTAAGATGGAAAATGATTTTGAATATTTTATCACACAAGAAAATTACTGACTTAATCACAGCTTGATTAACCAATCTTTTAATTCATCATTTACTCAATACTCATTAACTTGTGTGAACCATATTTTATTAAACTATATATTTTTGATAAGCCTGAAGAACCATATACACATAGGGATGGGACAATAAACAATAATATTGTTTATCGTGATAAAAAGGGTCAACAATAATCATTCGTGGGAGATTTTATACGATCATGATAATCGCCAACAGAGATAATTGACATTACATGACCGGAATGCACAGAAAAAAAAACTACTTATCCACAGAAGAGTGGATGGAGGGGGGGGGGGGGGGCAAAGGGGTCTATTGTGCCGGGGGGTTCAGCACCTGATGGGGGGGGGGGGGGGGGGGGGGGGGGGTGGCCATGTGAGACTTCTTGACCCGGGCCCCCAAACTGCAGTTGACAGCCCTGCTCTGCCAGAATATTCTCTGCTAGCTTGTAGTTGTTTTCACTGTTAACAAAGTACAATACTGTAACGGATATTTAAAAATCAAACTTATTAAGATTAAAATTATTCATATCAATAATATTTTAAACTGTCAGCAACTTTATTAATTATCATGATATAATCGTTAATCGCAATTATTTTGGCTATGATAATCATGACAATAATTTCAATACCGTCTCATGCCTATATACAGATACATAGCATGCCTGTGGAGAATCTTCAAAGAAATTGGTCTAAACTAGGTCCTCTGTTGTAATTAATGATCACAAGACATACAAAAAAGTCTGTGTCTGAAACTTTATAACCCGCTAAGTTATTACATTTGGCTGAATCTAATTTAAGTATATTTTTGGGGCTTATATTAACAATCTCATTATGGATATTAGTTCCCACGCTGGTTAGCCTCCGTGAACTTTGAAGTCTTAATATTTGAATTTTTGAAAAAGCCAATGGAAAAAGTCAATACAAAACTTACTGGAACCAGAGCAGACTCCATACTATACGCAATATTCAAATTAAACATAATATAGTGATCTGATCTTTTGTGTTTAGTTCAGAGATAACACCTTTTGCTCTTGTAACTGTGTATGTGTTGTTGTAAATGGCTGTATATGTGGTTCCTATGCCGCCGATCAGTTGATGTGAAGAGAAAATAAGATCTGTTATTTGTCTGTTTTGGAGACTGGCTGTTGTTTTGCTCTTCTTTTGCCGTGAGTTACAGCTTACAGAAACCCTTGTGCTCAAAAAGTAAACAACCAGAAGAGACCCGGCACATTTCCTTACACCAGAACGCTACATTATTTTCAAAACTCATATTCATATTACTGATTTTTTTTTGATAATCTGCCCACCTTGCTAGTTTTTATCTGTCATGGTACAACACTTTCTTGTCTCCACTGAGAGATTGCTTTGCCTGGAATGTTTCACAGTATAGCATTAAACATATCTAGTATCTTACATTAAATTTCGCTGTTTGCATTGCTCACTAAAACCTTGCAAAACATGTATTCATACTGTGAGCGGGGTCTCCTCTCCACAATTTTGCTCTGTAACTTAGATAAAACAGATGAGTAAGCACAGAAATATTACCTCTATGACAACGAGCTGAAGACAGACCCTTCACCAGATAAGTACACCTTTAAACATGTTCTTCAATCATGTTTCAAAATCAGGTAGAGGACCATTAAGTTGGTGTAATAGATCGATACTTGGTTACAAATGGTGTTACAATACCAGCGACATTTGTAGGACTTTGTGGCTGATAAATGCATCCCATTCTTCCACTTCAGGAGCGAGAAGTAGACGGCGCAGTGCTCCAGCCCTCCCAGAAGACATTACCACAGGCAATAAATCCTACTTCAACAGCAACGACCCCATTGAGAACAAGACATGGTAACACAGACAGAAAGAGGGGGAAAGGAACAATGGTCCAAATGCCACAATCTGCACGCCTCAAAGCTACCCTTTATATCTCATGGTTAAGGGAAGAAGCATATTCAGTCCACCACACTCTCCAGAGATGAAAAGGAATAATTGCACCCCTCTATGTCATTAGGTGGTATTCAAGAAAGAGCTCCTTAGTGTTTTTAAGGCAAGGTTTTTTTTAGATTTTTTTTTTTTTTTAGTTGAAGGTTTACTGTCACATGATATTTCAGCACTCACATTGTGTCACCAAAGACAAATTATTGAATGTAACAAAAAGACTGGCATACAATACAGACATTACAACAGTTAGATTTTAAGACACATGAAGGATAGCCACACCACACACCGTTTTCTCGTTTTCCCTCAAATGGCCCTCTGCATGCCCTCTTATTTGGCAAGAAGGGAAACCTACTTATAAAGGCCTATGGGGTGGTATATTATCTCTGCAATGCAAACTGGAGGTAAGGAGAATACTAGTCACTGCAGTGATGATGATAAATGAAAAAGTAGCACAAACTCTGTTGGTGTTCCCAAGTTTTTTGAGCCACCACTAGGCAACGACACCTTGCACACTCCAGCTACTCTGATTGGCTGTTGTAAAGTTGATCGCAAGCTGATTTGAGGTTTTGGAGTTGCAACCTGACAAACGGTCATAACACAATCAAACTGATCTTAGACATAAGGAGTGCCGTGACAAATAAAAGTGCTACTAAGGCGATACGTCCCTGAGCTCGTAAAGAGACAAATTGGGCTTAAAATCCTACCATACATCCATGTTATGGATCTGAACTTTGTGTTTCCAGCCTCTACTCTCAACCAATGCAACCCAAACTCCAGCAACTGGTTAAAAGAATATGCATACATAAGGAATAGAAAGGTTATAAATATTCATGGAATTACCAACAATATACTTTGACTAGCTCTCTTGTGTCCCTCAAACAAAACACAGGGCCCCTACACGGCCCCTAGCTGAAATGTGCCAAACCTCCCACTGTGTTGTATGCAAACCAGCAATACAGAACCAGAGAATTCCAACATTTCTAAATTAGGAACCATGTAATTTAGTTATTGCGATGATATTATAGTCAACAGTGTAGCATCACAAACACTCGGAGCCAGCTGGATTGCATGGACATGATTTGGAGTATTTCATCATTAGCGTTCTTTCATGGATGGTAATTACACTCAAGTCTTGGAAGAAAAGCTTGAATCAAATTCAGCAGACTACTCATTTATCAAACATACTTCAAATGACCACAACAGTCATCCATTTGTACACATTTTCTGGCAGCACTACAGTCTTAGTAGTTTTTTATCACAGTGTCAGAAATGGGTACACTATTCCATATACTCAAGTGCATGTGCTTTAGTAACTTTTTACGGAAAGAAATATTTGGGATAGTTTTCTGATATCACACTTACTCAGAAGCATTACAATGAAAAATATATTACTTAAATGGGACTAAAAGTGAATTACTCCTACCACTGCAAGTAAGTTTATAAGTGATAATATTAAATGATTTGAATATTTTTGTTTCTTGCATCACTCCCTCAGATGTTATTTCAATTTTCTCATTTTTTTGGTCCATCCTTTCAAAATATGCTATAGAGATAATGTATTTTACTGAGATATAAAATCATCTGACTCTATTCAAAAAGGTCACAGAGATAAAAATATTGGTATTGAATTGGTATCAAGTATTCATATCAGCCAATACAATACTTGAACTGATATATTGCCCATCCCTAACATCCTTTTTTGTGCATTATTACTCATTTATTCTTGAGCAGTTTACCCCATACAACAGGTGTTTACTCTTACTTTTTTTGTACTTTCTTCAAGCACCACTTTGTACTTCCACTTGAGTAATAGTATTTTGAAGTAATGTTACTACACTTGAGTACAGCGCTTGACTACTCTTCCCCCCTCTGCTCACTCTGATCCTCTCTGTCTCCATATCACTTGTATGTATCAGCATGCTCAGCTTATTCTCCAGAGACCCAGCCCTTCTTACCTCAGGCCGGAGCTTTCCCGTGGGACGTCCCGGTCACAGATCCACTGCTCCATCAGGAAACCCCCACAGCACTAATAGAGCCACCCCCCGCGCCATCTCACAGTAATCAAATACCTGCCATCAGTGGAGCATGAAGGGGCTGAGTGAGGAGCTAGGCTAACTGTAGGTATGTGTGCGTGCTATTGCAAACACTGATGGGGCTCTGCGGGGGGAGTGGGCCGGGCAGTAAATATCAAACTGAAGGTCAAAGGTCAGACCCCCTGGTGCATATAGCGTCTGGGGGGAAGTACTAAACATAAGACATGTGTCACAGTCTTTATAATCTATAGAGCATGCGTGGGTTGTTTCAAATCCTGTTGTTCTCTCTTATTAAAGCTAAATAAAGACATAAATGTAATGTGATTTTACATGCGATAATTCCTAGTGTTGCAACAACATTTGCAGAAAACACAAATTCACAGCAAACACTATTGACAACAAATAAGCATGTTGTAAGCTGTAATAATGAGTTATAATAATGTTGGAATTTTTATTCTTGAATTTTTACTTGTGGAGATGTAGGATTGTAAAAAAAAAAATATTTTCCTTTAACTGTTATTTTGACATAATAACGTTGTAACGTTGTATTATTAAAGGGCACATTTTACACTATTTTCTGATCTATGTTTTAATTCTGTGTTGTGTTTTGTTTTATTCACATGTTTAAAACACAAACCCTGCATATTTAGGCTATGTTCTTCTCTCAAACTGTCCCACCTTATGATGTCATGTGGTGATACAGGAAGTGCTCCACTGTGTTTTCATACTCTATACATCTTCACTAGAATCATTTGGATAATTTCAGCCCCTGGAATTGCAAATCTCAGCAGAACAAAAGATAAAAGATAGATGTTAGCTACCGCTTCATGACATCACATCGTGGAGCAGGCAATTTTGAGCTTTGAGTTAAAACCATGGTAAATTGCACAGGTCAAAATAAACTTCATGCATCTATGTATAGCATAGATGCACAACAATTTATATCAGCATGAAGAGGTAGTGGCAAGTGATATCAAATTGTATGTTAAATTTTCAACGTAGAGGTCGGCCAGAGCAAGAAGAAGTAAGCAAAACATGAAATTGAAAATACTTTCAGGGATATGATACGTGGTTATTTTGCGTAACTAACCAAGTATTCCTCTGTACACTAAATGTTTAGCAAGTAAGAGTACCCTATTACTGCTACTACTAAACCATTTCCGCATCTAATTTATGAACTTAATGGTGTGAGTGGCATTTTGTGGCAGAGGTTAGCAGCCAGAAGGCCATTTGTCCCCTCACTGTTGTGCTCTGACCTTTCTGTGCAGTCTGCATGTTGTTCCCCATCTTCCCTTCTCCTCTTTCCAGCATGCCAGCATCCCTCCCTCAACCATACACAGTGTCTGGGTCAATGTGTGAAGGAACTGTGACTGAATGTAATTAGGGCCAGGCGATACAGTGATAAAAATCAAATCTGCTTTTTTGGTCATATCACCACATTGTGGTTCACGTTTCTCGATTTAATTCAGCTGTCTGCACAAACACCTTCACCTTTTTGCACCCACTTCTCCAGTTGCATATTTCTGTAAGGCTCTGAGTGAGTGACAGCCAGATTTAACAATTCACAGTGATGTCTAGGGCTGGGAAATTAATCAAATTAAATAGATGAATTTTGTGTGTGTTTATAATAATCAAGATTTTGAAAATTGGAAAATCATGAAAATGAGGATTACTATGATTTTAATATGAGTATGATTATTATAAGTTTACTCCTGACATTCTTACTTGCAAAGCAGGGTTATTGTACAGTTAAACAATTGGCTTTGTAAAAATGTCATTCTAATTCAAACAATTAAACTTGAGATTACATATCTACACGCATGTAATTGAAGGGAGTTAGCAATCTCTTTAAAAAAAAAAAAGGTATGCAGGTTCCCCTGTTTGAAAAACCTGCTCTGACTTCGATTAAAATCAATAAAAATTGTAAGCATCCAGCGTGTGCAAATGAAGCGAAGAACTTTATTTACAGTTTTTTTGCTCATATTGATGGATTTAATTTAATTTTGTGTTATTAAAGGCAAAAAATGGTTTTCAATATTCCCTGAACATAAACAATCAATTAATCTCCATTTTACACAAAAATAATTTGTTCCTTTAAAGTCTGAACTCTAACTATATCCTTTTACTAACAGAGGATTAAAAGTGGACCTCTCAATTAAAAAGCCCCAAGCTGATCATTGACAATTAGAAATGACAAAATCTCAATTAAAATGTGATTAATTGCACAGCTTCCAGGAATATGTTATAATGGCGGTGATGACGATACTGATGATGCCATATATAAAGTGACATGTGGTTTAATCTCACTAATGTACAGTGCAGTGAAGGTGATATCCTCCTGTGATGTCACGAGTGTCCGAGATACCCCGTGCTGTAATGAGTAACCAGTCAGCATGATGTCAGGGTGACTTCAGACTAGCAAGAGCAAGAATGTCCACAATAGGGCTCAAAGTATCCTAAATGTATGGTGATTGTAGAATAACATCAGTCAGGGCTTTTATGTCGTCACAGTATTGTAGAGTTTAGGTGTAAGAAAACACACCAAATTTCTTCTGGTTGTTTTTTTTCTGAAAACAGGGGCTACAGCAGGCCGTAAACCCACGCCAAAACAAGAGTAAAACAACAGCAGTCTCAACACACGAGAGCCAGTCTTTAAAACAGACCAGTAACTGAACAATCAAACCTCTATATGAACTTGACTCATCTTTGAAAAGCCAGCAGAGACTAACCAAAATAGCCAAATGTCAACACCTAACCTTTAACAAATGGTTATGCAACGGCAAATTCAGCAGATTCATTACATTGAGCCAACATATAGGTTATTACCATTGACAACTTCATTGCACCGATCTTATCTTTGGCCCAAAAATCCATCCGGGATCTAATAGGACCGGTGATAGGTTGTTGTCCCTCAAAATTAGCCCATAAATCTCTTCCGCAGTCTCTACGCCTCCTACCTCTCATGTTTTCTATCTTAAGAGTTATTATAATACATTTATATAATTATGAAAATATATATACTATATGACTGTGTATATGTATACTATGTAACTGAAGCAGCCAGCACGCTCTCACCTAAAAGCTACATTAAAATGGTTAAATGTTTTGTAGAAGAAATTAATTTGCTCATTTACCAGAATAAAGTTAGGTACCATAGTTTTAATAGAAGTAATTAAACTAACTGCATACAGAGTAGAGAATAACAAAAAATAACTCATACTGACCAATTTCAACATAATGAAACATAACTTGGTCAACCCTATAGCTTATAGCAATACTCCAAAAACTATAGCATTAAACTCTGACAGATGTAACACGCTCTCCCCCACATGGTAACAGCAAAACTTGACTCCTCTATAGTGGCAATGCTAATCTGAGACTCGTAGCATCTGTTCTGGTTGATAACACAGCAGCAGCATTACAAGTTCTATGCTAAAGCAGAGAACAATGCATTTTTGCTAGTGGGCTCTCTACTTCTGCATGCGTGTGTGTGACAGCCAAGCAAAGGCTCACCTGAAGCCCAGCCACCCGCCATCTGTCAGCAGAAAGCACCACTCTGCTGTAGTACATCCAAGTACCCAGCTACACCTGCCATATATAACAACACAGCAAAACTCAGGCTATAGATCTCACCAAAAGAGAAGCAAGAACATCAAAAGTGCTGTTTCAACTATAAGAGAGAAGCATGCATAGAAGGAAGTATGTCCAGTGCAGCATACAGTATATAGGCCTGTCCGATAACACATTTTGAAATGCGATATATTATTGAAGTACATATAGATAATCAACGATAATATTGAAACTAAACCACAAAGCAGAATTATGTCCAAAAAAGTAATCTAAATGTACATAAAAAATGAACTGTAATAAATACATAACAGAATGCAACACTTAAGTGGATAGTTTGTATCTATAGTGAACCAACATTTTCCCACTGATACAAAGAAAAAGCAGTCACAATAAATACAGACCTCGAAAAAGTATTGTTCCATCTATCATGTGTTGAATGATAATATAGTTATGATGTTTTATGTATGATGTTTCTTTGCAAATTTATTATAGGTGGTAGGTATGAGACGATAGATAGATAAAACTGCCACGGTTGTGCACACATGAGAAAAATTATCTCTTGAGATGTTGTTGTATCTGTCTACATTAGGATTGGATAAAAAAGGATGCTGGCAAGTTAGGTTTCTTGAGAAGCTGTAGTTCCAAAAGCACTGCTACAATGACTACAAAAGTTATCAATTAAAGTAGGCCTAAGTCAGAAATGGCGAGGACAAAATTAGGAATTATGAACTGAATCACACAATTTATTTACTATATATAATGTCAAAATCTCATTTTGTCTAGACCTCTTCAAGACAATCTTGTGTCTAGGTCAGGTTAACACTTAATTGTCTCTGTAGGGGACCCAGGAACCCATCTCCAGATCGTGTGCCAACACTTATCAGGACTACCTTAGCTGGAGACTTCAATGGAGAATAAATATTTTAGGAGGAGGAATCTTAAGGAGTGATTCTGAACCACAGGGTGAAATGTCCCACTTTTTATAATGTACACTGCACAGGCTGTTACCGTAATGCCTTGGTGAGGTCTTATATGATTTGGTCTTATATGACAGCTTCTGGTGCTAAGACTTTCAAGTAGCTATTAAGACTCAACTCACACATCTTTATACATGCTAAGGTTGCCAAACACACAACTCACTCAAATGCAAATATAGTGTAAATTATGGGGTGAATGCATACATTACATTAGCAGAGAAGGCATAAGCAAGCTGATTATCTGGCAACTACAGCTTGGCACTTACGCAATCATTACAATTAATTTGCATTATGGGATTTTACAAAAGAAAAACAGTGAAAAGTGAAAAGAACACTAGACTTAATCAGTCAGTGCATATTCAAATTATGCTCATGCTCAGATCATTATTTATACTGGGGATAGGATTGTTGAAGGATAATCTCTATTTGTCCCATTCACTCTCACAAACACTTACACCTAAGTACATAGGCATGGGACGAAAATGACTGCAATACGCATTGGTCAGAGCTTAGATCAAACCACCAACCTGTTCCAAAGCCGCCCGTTTGCCTTAAACAATACTAAATAATGTATTCAAGGTTGTCAGCTTCCTGCTTGTAGGTGCCATTTTAAGGACTTCTCACCATTCAGAAATGTTTTGTTATGAATTGTTAATTGCCATGGCAACAGTGTAACAGCATGGGTGTCAGAGAAAACCCATGGATATACCGGCTGACATATTACACATAAATAATTATAACTAGTTGTTATAATGTAGTTACACTAGTATCTATGCGTAATTGGAGCTGTCCCACTCCTCAAAATACCAATCAAATAACATTCCAGATTACAATTCATATTTTAGAACAAGGAGTGTCTTGAGATAAAATGGCCACAACCCTACACATACATGACGATGATGGATGGATTCAATATTTCAACAAAAGCCAAATTACACGAGCTAAATTTTAATAAAACGTTGAAATGATGGATTGCGCGTACAGCCAATAGTGCAAATACGCCTTCCATGTGCGCAGACGTTCTTAATCCAGCTGCACTTCATTCATTCATTTGTTACTCCCTATGAAAGGCCACGGCTTGTGTAGAACGTAACGAGGGGGGGGAAACGCCATAAAAACCGGGGTCTGTCTCAAGGTTACTTTTTGCGTTTTAATAGCCCAGGGATTTCAATCTGTGAGTGATCTGAAAGGCATCGTCGAAAGAGGAGGGGGGCTGCCTGACGAGGGGAGCGAGTGAGAGCCAGTCTGTGTTGTTGGGGGCGGGGAGAAGGACACGAATTTTGACTGGGCTTTTTTTTTACGTTTTAGCAGCGAAATGGGTGAAAATTACGCACGGGTGTACGCGAATGAGCGCGCATGGAATAAACGGTATTGTAGTCGTGATGCATTGCTAAGAACTGTAAGGAAATGATGGAGGATTTGTGCAGGAGGGCGGTCACTGTTGCTGGTAGAGACAGGTGTCTATCCAAACACCGACATCGATTCTTCTTTACGCTCGTTAAAACACCATTCCCTTTACATTAACGCGGGCCAAGCTGTAATTTACGTCTCTTATCCAAACCGTTCGCACACCAAGCTTCACGTTGGGTTTTTTGGTAGCTCTGGGACTTGATTACGGTCCGAACTTGCAACAGACAATAGCAACACAGCCTCGTTTCCTCCCATTTACACAACCGAATCTCTACACGGCGCACTCCCGGACACTTACCGCGATGTGATGATGCTGTTTTCCACTCAAAATGCGTATCCATTAAAGAAAGCGGCAGGAGAAGGGTGAAAGAAAACGCGAGCACCCCCACACTACTACGCTACTACAACTACTCCATGGGCTCCACGGCTCCGCTCTGGTCTGAGCTGGGGATCAAGCAGCGGGAGGGAGCATGAGGATGGATGCTGTGCCTGCCTTGTCGGGGGGCGGGGACAAGACGCACACTCTCGCCTCTAGTGGAGCGGACCTAATTCTATGTAGAGGCTCCGTGTGTAAAGGCGACCGGGCAGGCTAGTCCCTATAATGTTGGTATTCCCAGAAGGACTGGCCTGGAGACCCCGGCGAGGTGTTTTTACGAAAGGGTGGATGCAAAAGAGTTTTACGCACGTGATTTGCATGATATAAAATGAATAGATTCCATAATGTAAACGTTGCATTCGCTATTATTAATATGTATTTAGTGAGATAAGTTAGGATAGAGCACAAAAAGATAAAGAAACACGTTAACTTTATATGTCGAATTGATTGTCAAATTACCACGTGACGCACAATAGAAGACAATTAAATAAAAAAAGGCAAACATTTTAATATAATTGAATTTTTACAAGGTATTTTTGGGCAGTAAAAACACTTAAACTTGTCTGTCTTATTCATTTATCTGGCATATTCCATTAACGCCATACTGTGGAACATGGAGGCAATCAGAAAATGTACATATCACACCTTTAACTGACACCAAATAAAGATATTTGGTGTGACCTGGACTTGAACTTGAACACTGGAGACTACATATCGTTGTGGGTTGTCAATAAATAAATAAATGCAGTTTGTGGACCTTTTCTTTCCTTTGACATGATGGATAACTCTTCATAATTAACTAGCACATGTTCTTACGTTTAGATGCCCCCTTTGCCGTTACTTTTTAGTAATTTGTCCACAAAGTACACCAGTGTTTGGAATGAAATGAATGGGAGGCTGGATAAGGATTACACAAAATTTAACTTGTCCAAACAAAACGTGCTGGCTACACATAATATCCTATTATGTGAGTACAGCTAAAGCAGTAGCCTGCCCATGAAATATGTTGGCCTTGGATGCATCTTTATCTTCCTGATGCTTCCTGATGTTCTCTCTCTCTCTGTCTCTCTGTCTCTTTTTTTTCTCTCACCCTCCCTGTTCTGTCTCTCTCACCCTCTCTCTCTCTCTCTCTCTCTCTCTCTCTCTCTCTCTCTCTCCATCACTCCCTGTGTCTCTCTCACCCTCTCTCTTCCTGTTCTCTCTCTTCCCTTGTATCTTCCTCACCCCCTCTTTCTCCTCTCTGTTCTCTCTGTTCTCTCTCTCTGTTCTCTCTGTTCTCTCTCTCAGTCTCTCTCTCTCTCTCTCTCTCTCTCTCTCTCTCTCTCTCTCTCTCTCTCTCTCTCTCTCTCTCTCTCTCTCTCTCTTTCTCTCTCACTGTGAGGCAGTTCTTCACTGACAGGCTCTCTCTCGTCTCCTCACATGAGGGAAGGACTCACCAAGGCCTGGCTCATCACACTCCCTGTCAGACCCTCAGCTGACAGAGACATCATTCTGTCTAACCCAAACTCACACTTCTTAATATAGGTCATAAAGTGATAAAGGAACTTTGCCAAGAATATGAGATGATGAAGAGCCTCCAGGAATTCATATTGGGTAAACATCCTATATGACCAACAAAGGGAAAATTAAACATGTATTAGATGAGATTTAGGTCAAGATCAAGCATATCACAGCAGAGCATCCAGGTTTGTGCAGAGACCTTCCTGATTTAAGGTGACTAGGAAAAATGAGAGGTGCAGCTGAGGAGAAGTGAGGAATGGCCATCTGCCAGCTTGTAGTTTACATATGACCCAGCTCCTGAACTTATGCTAATATTATTAACCTCATTTATTACAAATATCTTAATAATCACTTCAGCATAACTGCTTTTAATCTTTGTGGGAATTTGTTGCCCTGACTTTCAGTGAATAAATATTTGATAAAAACATCCAGAAAAAGAAAATCTGTTTAAGTCCATTACAATATTGATATTAATTAGACTATTCTCTATTATCAAGCTAATGGTTTGTCAATTATTGCTTAACAAGTATAGAGGTGTAGAGTAGCCAAAAAATGTACTCAAGTAAGAGTAATGTTACTTCAAAATAATATTACTCAAGTGGAAGTGCAAAGTAGTGGTCTAAAAAATTACTCAAGTATGAGTAATAAAGTATTTTGGAAAAATACTACTCAAGTAAGAGTAACATAAATAGTAACTTTTGGGACTTAACATCTAATGTATAATTTGAAGTGAATGTAACAGGAAGAACAAAACATTAAATAATGAACATAATCTAGTATTTTTAAAGTATAAAACAAAAAAAAATTAGACAAAGTAAATCATATCTGAAGGAGCGATGCAGGAAATAATGTTCAAATGTTCAGATCATTTAATATTGTCAACATAAAAATTTGTCATTTGTAGACTTACTCACAGAGTGACCAAAACTTTTACTCATGTAAGAGTACTGTAACTTCAATAAAATATTACTCTAGTAGGAATAAATGCATCCTGCTAGAAAAGTACTCTGAAAATTACAATTTCAGTTAAAGTACTACAAACCTTGGGTTAAAGACTATATATATTGCAGACAAAAAAGCTGTTTTTAAGCATTGACTGAAAACACCCCAAAAAATATAAGCACTACGTGTAATGAAGTTCAGCTTGGATATATTTTGTAAAACCATGTCTTGTCTTCACTTTCTTCAATGACAAAACACGGTTAAACCGTCAAGTCAATTAACATAAGCCACACTGTATATACTTTACCAGCCAAATATGTTCAAATAACATTTTTTATTTGCAGATGGAAATTAGCTACAGTCTGGTACAGACATATCTGCCATTGCGCCTAATGTAACTGTACAAAGTCCTAATAAACCAATAAATGAAATTAAATGAAACATTTGTACATAATTAAAATGTGTAGGCACCTAATCTAGAAGACATCATGGGATAAGGCACAGTTAAGGATGTAAACACCCAAACTGCCCACAATCACATTTCAAATAGTGCTAAACTGGGCAGTACCTGGAGGACTAGAGAAAAAAATGAGGATGGAGGAGAGTGGGGTCTGGAGGCATAAGAACAATGTGATTGGCCTAACAGGTATCCACACTTCAAACTCCGCCCCGGGAGCCAGGTGTTTGTCATCAGAAACACCTGGCTGAAATCAGGGCAGTTCTGTGTGATGTCACCAACTACTGGAAATTGTAGAGGCCACTGAAGACAGCACACACTTAGATTTAGGCCTCTTTGACCAGAATGCTGGAAATGTACCTAATTTGCACTAAAATTGTTCAGTAGATAATGCAATTAAAACACTCTATACAGAGATGAGTAGTGAAAAAAGTGGATTTAGTGTTTAGTTCCACTTTAACAATTTAAAACAAAATATATGGATTTAATGGCAAAAGGTGCTCAAAGTATCACCTGCTCATGGGGTTTAAAGGACTTTTTCCCTTTCAAAAGATGTGTAATATTTTGTTATAAATTGTTAATTGCTATGACAGCAGTCCTGACATCTTGTCCTTACAGAAAAGCCTGTTCTCCTTTGCCTTTTGTTTGCCCCCAGCACCTCATAGCTGTATGTGCAGTTCAAAGTGGGGCAGACATGCAGACTACAGTAGCCTCTTTGACTTTAGTGATGCTGGTGCAGTGATCTAGATTCTACCCCCATGCTACATTACACTCTACATGCCTCCTTCTACTACTGCGCCTTCTGCCCAGCCCTGAGTGACTACAGCCCTGAGTCGTAATGTACAAAATGAGCAGAAAAACACATAAGAACAGTTGTAGCGTGTTATATCGGGAAGGTCCTATATTATGCAAAATTGACTCTTGCCAGCTTTTAGCCACTTTAGACTATTGTTACCTCCTCAAAAACATACCTGGAGTTGTGTTTTGTTTCATTCACACATGTCTGTCTACATCTCCAAAGCTCAAAATGCTCTGTTCCACCTTGTGATGTCATGAAGCAGTAGCTTTCAACTACCTTTTAACCTACCTTTAGCACTTCCTGTATTACCACATGACATCACAAGGTGGAACGGAGTGTTTTCTGTTTGAGAGAAGAACTCCTAAAACGCTTAAATATGCAGGGTTTGTGTGTTAAATGTGTGAATGAAACAAAACACAACTGCAGGTATGTTTTTGCTGAATATAGGCCCTTTAAATAAACTGAATAGCTAAATTATGGTACATGAGTTTGAGCTGATCACACAAAAGCTTTAGGCTACCTGATTTTGACTTGAAACTATGGAAGACTGAAGTTATTCCTCACTATAAACACATTGCAAGCATTCTTATTATTCACCACGATGAGTTTACAAGTGCTTAGCGTCCAGAATATGTGTCAGAAACAACAAAAAGATAATACACAAAAGATCTTTTCATTCCCTATTCTCAGCGCCTCCATAAGCTCTTCTTGTTCTCCTTTATAGTTCTGCTGTGCATATGAGTGTAAACAAAATTTCATAATCTAATACATTTCCCACAGAGTCATACATTGTTTGTTTATTTACTTCAAAAGAGGATGATAACAGCTTGTTTTTGAACCCTGCCAAATTCTATTACGATCTCGTGTGAGAAAAGGAGTATTTTGGCGAGCCCCTCTTTTCCCTGTGGATCAACTGCTGTGGGAAAATATTCAGACGGCTGTTTGTGTTTTCAAATATTTTTAGAAAAATTTCAAGACAGATACTGCAAAGGCTAAAACGCAGTCTAGTCAATGCATGTTTAATAATTCACAAGGTAGAATATGTTTTATTATTTTTTAAATTCAGCCTTGACTAATCACATGAGACTGACAATAGGTTTTAAGACTTACTGCACAGCTGGGTCAATACCAAATGTTCTGCTAACAAAATAAATAAATATATTATTGAATTCAGAATTATAAAAAATAAAAAAAAAAAAAAAAAAAATCTAAATTTGTTTGAATGTCTTACTATTATGTATTTGGAATTAAATCTGGCTTAAAATAAGGGGGGAAAAGTCAAATAGTCATATAACTGAATGTGCCGTAACATATTAAATGGTCAGATGGTCGCATTTTTATATAGCATTTTTCTACCATCAAGGCACTCACAGCGCTTAACTTCTAGGAACCACTCACCCATTCACACACACGATCATACATCAGTGTAAGCAGACACTGGGGACGAGATGGGTGTCTTGCCCAAGGACACAACAACAGCATCCATCTGTTCAAGCTGGAATCGGGCTGTCAACCTGTGGGTTAGTGGATAGGAGTGCTCAACCAATGATGTTTTTGTTGAGAGCTGGATTCGAAGCGCCAGCCTTCGGATCAGTGGACAAATAAAAAGCAACAAACAAAGAAAAGAAAAAAGGATTAACATTTTAAAAGTTCATTGTTTACGCCGGGTTTACACTGACTGTGTGGTTCGGGACTCGCTTGGGTCCCTGAAGTAATTCAAATCAATGCACCCTGCAACACCAACCTCGACGGAGTATCAGTCTGGGAGTTTATTTTTCCCAGACACCACAGCAGTCTGATGTGAACCCAAATAAAACTGTATTGGTTTGGTCAAATACGCACCGCAGTAGCTGGTGTAACAGGCAATCTGCAAGTAACCCACTCAAAGTACGAAGTATAAACCCGGCGTTCTTCAAAAGTGCATGCTTGAATTTGTATGGCGGTCAGTCTATTCCCCTGAGGTGGCACTGGGCAGTGGAGAAGTCCTCCAGTCCTCAGTTGTGCTTCAGTGAGTTCAGTTTAGGTAAAATGAGCTTGTTGACCAGAATGGGGTCAGAGAAAAGTCAGACAAACAACCAATCCCATTCACCGCACTCATTATTAAATCTTTACCAGGGACAACCGACTCACAAATGTCATGTTAGATATTAGTGGTGCCAAGTTGTTTGTCAGTTGCAGTTTTTTGTTTTTATGTGATGAAGTAAATTTTGTCTTGCCCCAATATGAACGCATATATAAAACACATCTCTTAGCGTCAAAATGAGACCTCTGTGTGTTTTGTGTATCTAAAATAAAGCATTTTTTATCATCTGTGAACCAAGAAGTAATGCTATTAGTGTGCTCGGTGTTGTTATACTGTGACAGCTTCTGAAAGTTGTGGAAAGTGCTTATAGTCGATAATTAGGATGCTCGGAATGCATAAGGTAAATGAGGAATAAGTTTGAATTACTGCAACCTGTTTAAAATGGAGGCGTATTGTTCTACACATAGATTTTATACTGTAAGAAATCAGGTGCAGCTGCTTTATAATGAAATGCCTGCTACCTCAATCAGTTCAGAGTTTGGACAACCTACTGTGAACTGAGATGACTAAAATGGGTGAAGTGAAGAAGTGTCTTGCCCAGGGGCAGAACAATAGAATGAATAAATCTGACTCAAGTTTGAACTGGCGACCTAGTCAAATCTGTAGTTCAAAGCTTACCTTTAATGCAGAAGAGTTGGGGAGTTAGCTTTGAGCAATGTCCAACTGTCAAACTGACCACTTGGCACTGAACATGAGGACTCCAGCTCTGGAGAATACACACAGGACTATCGGATTTCACTATCACCAATTGAGTGTCTGAGCCCAGGCTGGACTCTGGGCGTGGTTTTATACTCCTTCACTCTAGTGAGGTTTAATATGATGAAATGATATTAAGTATTTCATGATAATACTCTTAAGAACTGCCAGAGAAGCTTGGTTTTCATTGTCTTTAAGCTGTCCAATTAAGAGCTCCTGGTTATTTTGAAGTCCGCACATGTTCACACTGTTTACTGTTCTTAAATGGCTTTCTCTATGAAGCATATGTTTATTACCGTCAATATTTAGTGTCAAAATTAGTGTTTTTCATATACATGCATTACATAATCACACTAAATGTTAAAGGTGCACTATGTAACTTTAATGGAGCAGTGGTGGATGAAGTTCTCAGTTTTGTTACTTAAGTAAAAGAAGAGATACATAGGTAAGAAGTTACTAAGTAAAAGTCTCAAATGAAAAAAGTGAAAGTACCCATTTAAAAATGCACTAAAAATGCACTTTAAGAGTAAAAAGTCAAGTCAAGTCAAATATTTCAAAGTGTTGTTGATTTATTTAAGTGTAGTAATACTGATTAAAAGTTGCAATACAAATCAATTTCTTTCTTTTTTTAAATTTATTTATTTTATGTATTTTTTTAAGAATTCTGTGTATTTATTTTTGTTTGCTCAAAGCCAAAGGTTGACCTCAAAAACTTCAGGAAGAGTCAGGTGGTTACTACAAACTTGATAAAAATAACCCCTCAAATCATATGAAAAGCACTTTTTACTTTTCAGTTCAATTAAAAATGCAGTGGAGTCAAGAGTATAGATACCTGCTCTCAAATGTAGTGAATTAAAATTAAAAAGTATCCAGTGTAAAAGTAAAGTACAGATACCTAAACATTCTACTTCAGTACAATAATTTACTACTTGTACTTTGTTAACTTCCACCATTGCTTTGGATATCTATTACCTGAAATGTTCCACAGTATGAAATTAAACTAAACTTAACTCTACATGGAGACAAGCAGATGACCAACAAGCGATGTGTCAGATCAGGGGTGAGGGTATGTGCAAATATGTTATACACAAGACTTCCCATGTTAAGTCTGTGATCTATAAAAATAAGGATTTATATCTTTTTATTTTTGAAGAATGAAAATGGTTCAAAAATTATATTGAATAAATGCAAGGTATGCATAATGCCATACTGTAAAACATTATGTCATCACATTTAAATACCAACACACACTTTTCCAGAAGTATTTAATAATCCACAGTAAAAAAAAAAGATTTTTTTTTTTTAAAATCCCCTTTTACTATCTCTGCATTGACAATTTGACAACTTTCCTTTTCACAGCACTTTCATTCAGTAGACAAAATTGCAAGTCCGTTCAAACTGCATCATCCACAATTGTATTCTGTTCTGTCTAATGTGACTCTTTTCACTTTGACACTTCTTTTGACTCTGTGTCAAAGATGTACCCGACCCCCGAATGATCCACTCCCTCCTGTGTCCCTTCTTGTCTCTTCACTGTCCCCTAATAAGTGTCTGAATTTGTTCAACTGTCCTTCACATCGCTAGAACTCCCAGTCTTTGGTAAACCAAGTGTAAGGCCCCATTATTGCAGAAGACTATTGATCGTGCCGTGTTTGGTTTCTCAGTGGAGGCTAAGCGCTGGGGCTGGTTGCTATGGTGACATATAACAGGCTGCCTTGGCTGTGATCAATGCTAGCGAAGGGACACACGCACACACGGGCGGAGAGCAGACAATGAAAAGGTTCATAATGTGATGCAGTCTGGGATGGAGGCTCTTTGCTAACACAGGCTAATGTGCATCCATAAGAATCACTTTACACTAAGCGCACTTCATTTAAGGGGAGTCTGAGAGCACAGACCAGGAAAGGGTTGGCAAATGCAAATATAATAGCTTGTTTTTGAATGGGACTGAATCAATTACTGTCAAATTACTGAAACATGACAGATAGCCTTTGTATTGATCTTTGTCTGTGATATTTTCATTCTGGCCAAAAGGTACGCGTTGGACAAAGGTCAGTTGTCCGGGTTGTATTGTAAATCTAGGCCTAATGTATATTTTAGCATTGGATGTAATAAAAGCAGTGTCCTGTGCTCACAGCTGTAAATAGTTCTGCCCAAATCAAGATTGAGAGATCGATGAACTCTAAGAGAGGGCATTGCACTACTATGGGGTATTAATTGCTTAACCCATAACACATTTAGATCTCCATGTTACCTTATTTTTTATGTTTATCAAAAATAATGCATTAACATGTTTAACAAGTTCAATATTTGTTTTTGATGCTCCGAGTCTCCCCTTGCTCTCTGCGCTAAGTCACTAATGAAACTACTGTATATTGCATTCATGTTTGTGAAGTTATACTATATTCGTCGTGCAGGACTATAGGTGATGTAAGCTTGTGGGCTGAGCCTTGTACAAGAGGCATGGGCTCGTACTCCTAACTGTAAGGAGTGTGAGTAGAATGCCTGGGAGAGATAGCAAGATTACTCAGACATGCGTGAATGACATACATTACTTCTTCGTGCATGCTTTTGATGAGGGAACAATGTTATAATGTGGTAGAAAGCTCCAGAAAGTCAATTTTGCAAAATAAACCCCTTTAAGTTACTTGTTTATTTTAAGAATGGGGATGACAGTTTTCTGCCAAGCTCATATTTCTGTCATTTTGTCCTTGGGCAAGACACTACAGCTACACTGTCCTCTGCTATGGTGTAAAACAAAAAGTTTTCCCAAATCCCTAATTAACTATTTTGTAGTGTTGAAATTAGGAAATATAGAGAGCAAGCTGAAAGGAAAAACAAATGTGAGTAATGAGTGAGTGAGTATCAGAGGGTGTATTTTGGTATTACAGCAGTTTTTATGTTGTTGAGTGGATCTTGAAAGAAAAAAAATGAAATAAATAGTGATGTATCTTGAGGAAAAAATGCAAAAAAGAAAAACATATCTTTACACAGAATAATAAATAAAGAAATAAACTCTGTTACAAGTATGTTCCAAAATGAGATGCTTCCCTTATATATACAAAATCGGGATATTAAAGTATTTTAAAAGAATGAACTCAAATCTTCTCAGAGCTCACTGAAAATTGCTGGATCATTCACTGGGCAGCGTCTCTTCTCTGTTCTTAAGTTCAAACATGAGAACAAGCCCATCAGACCAATCACAATAGAAAAAAAAAAGCTGCATTGTGAGGGAGCCACGCTGATCAGATGCTATAAATAACCCGGTTCTGAGGTTGTCGTGGCAACCAACAAACTGATGCCAGGGTTGGGGAGGCTTGGCTGCTCTGTGTGAAGAGAGAGAAGAGAGAGGGAAGAGAGAGAGCAGATTTGAGGAACAGTGTGGTGATGGGATCAGAAAGGCAGGCCACGGTGGATAAAATGTTCTCAGAGTGACGAAGAGGGATGAGAAGGTTACAGAAAGGGACATAAGGATGGATGGGGCAGATTCACAGGTATAGAGGAGAGGCCCTAGGATACACGGATATGGGAGAGAACATGCTTCAAAATGATGAAAAATTAGGATTGTTGCAATAGGGATACAAAATAAAAATATCATCTTTTGAATGGGAGAAAAAGTTTGCGAAATGGTTCATATAACTTCATTTCTGAGCATACCAAACATCTAGACATGGTCTCCACTGGCAAGAAAAAGTGTCTCAGCAGTCTGAACTTTAAAAACTTTAAAAACACACAGCAGCAACTCATGACATCAGCTGGTGGAACAGAGACCTTTGAGCCTCATTGCAAAATTACTCAAATGTGAAAAAAGAAATGGTAATGGTACACTTCATTGATCCTGTAGGGAAAATTGTCTTCTGACCCATTGTTTGATGACGCCGAGGAAACCTGTCAGGGGCAGAAGGTGACCACAGTGCCTGGGACACAGCTTCAGATCTTGAGCCAGACCTAAAGCTTCACGTAGCTTTAGTTCAGGTCAGCGGAACATGGGCTTTTTGTCAATAACTTAAAACGATGACTGCTACTTTGATCAAATCTGCATTATGCTTCTTATCTGTTTAGGTTATTAAGAAAGAGAGCCTATGGATGCAATGTGTTTGTTGTCTTTTAAGTATTGATATATTGATTGTGTATGCAACTGCAATAAAGTTTTAATGAAACGTTACAGGATTTAAGATTTGAGATGCTTAAATTATTTTCTCCAGAGTCTATTTGCAATAAGCGCCAACCAGCGTTCAATAGTATGCGATTATACACAGCTGAGTTTATCATTTGTTTAACCAATCAACCCAAGAATTAGCTTGATTATGCTTGATTGCGTTTTCAATTAAATGTATACTATTTCCACATTGGTCCGAAATTAAAATGTAATATATCTGATGTGGTATAGTATTTTTTTTTGTACAATTCCATTAAGTGTAGATAAACAAGCCCACAGGGTGTACTTTTGCCGAGTGTCTGGGGTGGGGTGGTCATCTGTAATCCTGCTGACAGTGCACTGCTGGGTAACTGACCTTTTCATTCTATCCAGCCACAACACTGCTGTTTCTATGGCCATTAATCATTACTCATGTGTGTCCGATAGCTGCAGACAAAGAAAATGTGAAACTAATAAAAATACAAAGAAAAAAATGTATCAGCTGTTACCTGCAAAAGATTGTAAGTGTAAAAATTTTAACTTTTCGCAGAATGAATAGCCTTGGTTTCTGTTTCAAATGGAGTTTCCAATGAGCGACTTTGACAATGCATACTTTTTTTGGGGGCAGCACAGTGGCACAATGCTTAGGGCCCCTTACAGCAAGAATGTCCCAGGTTTGATTCTGGGGAGTTTGCGTGTTCTCCCCATGGGTTTCCTCCAGGTGCTTCAGTTTTTCTTATCACTAAAACAGGTACAATAGGGTCCCACTTCCCCAGGACTTCCCTGTAGAAGAGATTCTTTGTCTCAGCCAGACTATCTTGGTTAGATAAAGGTAAAAACATTTTTCAGAATCAGAAAAAGCTTTATTGCCATCGTCAGTGAATGAATTTTACAAACTAGGAATGTGCTTCAATGATACAGTGAAAAAATGTTTAATAATTGTAAATATAAATTATGATCATATATGTTATAATATTGAAATAAGGTAATCAAAATAAAGACAAGACATGAATCAACATAGAATAACAGCTCTGTTGTATATGATTGATATCTGGAGTCTTCAGTTTTGAGTCTATTGAACAGCTGTTACTATAATTAATAATAAATGATGGCTCATGGTCAACTCTGTCTAGAAGTGAACAAAGAAGACGGCTTACAACTTCTAAGGACTAGAATAACCACTGATCAAACATATTATTCTATTAAGGTCATCAAATGACACATTAGCCAGTACTGTAATGGGGGTAGGTAGTTAGAGGTGCAGTGCAAACAAAAGGAGTGCCATGCTGACATTCGAAATGCTTGTTTACAGCCAAGCGTACTGTATTGGTTGATTGGTATTGATAAGGAGCATCTTCGAAATTCAGTTTATTTGTTAATAATCTGCCATTTGGAGACTACGACTGTAATAGCGCAGATAGCAAGAGGAAAAGAGAAGAGCTGAGACGATATTTACAAAAAGCAGGGACAAATTTTAAAAAACAGCATGGCAGCAACAGCCTTTACACACAGCACCTCATCCTTGAACAGACTGAGGTTGGCTCGTTTTATAGAGCACCTCCAAAGTTAAAAGCAGTATACCATGTAGAAAACAGACTACATTCAAAAAAGCAAAAATCTTTGGACACCCCTCCTCCTCAGCACACAGTTGTCGCTTTTGGGCTGGAACACCTAAGATGGCAGACAAAACAGAGATCATTCCAATCACAGTTCATATCAAAATGCACTTTCTTACACTCATTGCTTTTATAGTTAACTTTAAACAGCAAAAGACACATTTTCAATTAATTAATAAACATTTTAAAACATCTTATGAGTCTACAGCTTTAAGCTTAGGCCCATGTAACGGACTAGCTACATTACAATAACAAATATTGGTTGCTTCTTGGTCAGTGCAGTCTTTTTCCTCAATCCCATATTTTCTCTCTCAATGTACTTTAGGTTGTTGAAAGATGGTGTTCACATTCTTGGAAGAGGAAACTCCTTAATCTACTGATCTAATCTGATATAATGCCTTAACAGTGAGCTATAGGATCTACGTGCTTATCCATGATATCAAATAAAGAGTCTAGGTAGCTTGTATTATTGGATTATTACCTTTTTTTTTTTTCATAAGTACACTCATAGACTTGATTAATGAACCTCCCCCACACCCTCCTCCCTGTATGTTGATCCACTGACCAGCTGGACAAATTCGGATCTATGCAAAGTCTGCCTTCAACTCTCCGTCTGCTCAGTGCCACTAGGGTTTAAAGAGAAGAACAGACCCTAATGCTGACAAGGGGCTTTAACAGGATCATGGTGAGAGAGAGTGATAGAGAGAGAGGGGTGGGGAGTGGGGGGTTCACACCATTAAGGGCGAGGGGGCACGCGGGGTAAAGATTTATGCGCTACTGGGGGCAATAGGGGAGGCCAAGGGAGATGTTCAAATGAGTGTGAAAATTCAGAAGAGGTTGAAGGGAGCCAGGGAGCAGATAGAGCCGCCTGGAGGATAGAGACAAGAGCATGATGGGAAAATCCAGGGATGGAGAGATAGAAAAGGAGGAAGGGAGAGAGAGAGAGAGAGATGAGAGCTAAAGGAAGGTAGGAAAAGAAGAGAGTGCCAAAAGGATTAGTGAGACAAGACAAAAGCCCAGAGCTATGGAGAGAAGCGGAGAGTTTCATCGGCTTGGGGAATAAATCGTCAAAAACCTCTTCCTCTTTGTTTATTTGTTTGATGATAAAAAATGCTAGCTGGAAAAGTGGTCTATGCTTTTTTGACAACTTACTTTTCATTTGTGCTTGTCTTTGTGCTGTTAAGACTCCGAGGATGTTTTTATATGTCCCCTATGTAGGTTTCACTTTCTGTAACACTTTTTGAAGATATGTTGAACACTGAGAAGGAGATTCCAGAGAGAAAACCAAATAAAAGCGAAAGGCATTTAGAGTTCAATGGTAGGAAATTCCTCACTCTGACAAAAGAGGCAGATCTAAATGAAAATGTCCCAGTATAAAGTTTGATTTGTATGGGAGAGAATGCAAACTGCAGTGGCCCAAAGATGGAGCCCTGAGGTACCCCTTTAAATATTATCTATTAGAAAATGGCACTGTTGGTCCAACTGTTTTTTAATTTTTTTAATTTTATTTTTATTCCTTTACTTTATTTTAAAGAGGAGATATTATGCAAGTTTTTGGTTTTTTTTTATTTTAGGTTTTTACAATGTTATAACGTTGTTCCTTCATCAAAGAAATGCCTGAAGAGGTTTTACAGTTAGCTGTAAAATTCTGTCCACAACCCTACCTCATCCATACTTCCGCATGACAATTCTCCACAAAAACGTGATACAAAACTATACAAAGCAACTTGACAAACATTGTGGTTGACATTGTGTTGTGATGTCACTTTGAAGTGGGAGTGACTTAGCATGGGGAGCAAAGGGAGGGGGCACTCAGAGTGTCAAAATAAAAATGAAACATGAAACATTCTTTCATGTTAACACATTTCCTGGGAATATAGGATTTTCAAAACAATAAAAGGTAACATGGTCTAAATCTGTTATGTGTTAGCAGCTAATTCCTCATAGAAGTAAAATAAACCCTCTTTAACAAATCATAGCATATTTTAGATAGTGTTTTATATAGTTTTAAAAGCCATACAAATAATAAAAAACATCTCCCTCTAGCTTGATCGTAGACAGTGAAATCATGAATCCTTTTTACTTGATTAAATATATGACTTTTCTGCAGATGCCTGAGGAGGTGAAGAGAACCCACTTTCTGCTGCGAGGAGAAAGGCAGCAGATGTTTTGTTAAGTGTATGTGAATGGGGTTGAGATGCAAGCAGAGAATTATGTAAATAAGCATTCATGGCAGTACAAAGTAAAACCTGGATCTTAGCTCAGTTATACATCATCTGAATGGTACATATTGCTGGTTAAACTATCAACAATTTTGTCCATGACCCCAGATTTGGAATGTATTTATTTATCAAAACATACAAAAGCTATGCAAAATTGTGAATACGTTTGTGCCAAGTTACTACATACAACTAGTGTGGACCTTACATTGATTTATAATTATTTCCTGATTACTGATAGACTGATCATTTCAATCATACCACATGTCCTGGCCTAACTTTAACCAAAATTTACTTTAACTTTAAACCATGCCGTTGGTGAAGGCTACAGGGGGACCTTATTTTTGTAGGCATAAGGGAGGCATGTCTCCATGAAGTACATGTCTTTGCAGTCCCTACAATGTGACCCGCAGAGGTACATACACACACACTCACACACACACACACACACACACACACTCACACACACACACACACACACTGTTTATGTAATGTAAATTTTTTACTGTTACAGTTCATACTCAGAGGGTTCATATTTACTGTTATGATATGAACATGTTTGTTTTAAGAAATTATAATAAATTCTACAGTTTTACCTGGATGGACCTTTAGTTACTCTCCACCTCTGCCCCCCACACACATCAGGCAACCTAAGGGAACTCATTTCATTTTTAGATGTCCCACACCTTAAAGTCAAAATAGTCATTGTGCCCAAAACCATGGGTCTTCATCCCCAGACACTCCGTCATACTATGCAGTGGCATTCTATCCTTAAGCTATTGTCAGAAACAAAATAAATGATGATTCACTACCCCCATACACATAAGTGATGGGGGCTGCAGCCTATTTATGTGATTAAATCCTTGTTTGGACGTGGAGGAGACAGCATTCATCTCCATTAGAGCACAGAGGCTAAAAGCAAGCTCATGCAGGCACAGTGACTCAAAGCACACTGGCACAAACACATTACGGACTTGGCTCTGGGCAGGGAGCTGTCCAGCAGAGGAATGTAAAAACAGGAAAGCACCCATAGAGAGAACAGACCTTCAGCTCCAAGGCTTTGACCCTGTTGTAGTGGGAGACAGAGCGCTTAGTCATAAACCCAATAAAAGAAGTAATATGGTTTGTGAGGATAGTACTTCACAATCACAATGCACAGTTATGTTGTATTTATTAAGATAGAATAAATATAATAAATAGTTGAAGTTTTGGAAATGTTTTATTTTATTTTATTTTATTTTTTTTCTGGAATTGTATTTTAGTTCTTAGTAGCAGTAGCAGTATTAGTAGCAGTAGTACACCAAAAACTATAACCCCTTAAATAAGTAGTCAATAAACCTGAATCATTAATATTAACAAACTATTTATTCATTAAAGACTAAGAAAGTTGATGCTTTGTTAGTGTAATTATTGTACTGTAAAATAAGGTAGCCCTTTATTACACCTATACCTAATTAACCATAATCATAGAGACAACACATAAAATTGGCTGAAATTACATGATTCTGATCATTTTACAATATTGGCCTAATATGAAGATTAGATTTTAGTTTCAAAAATTGAAAAATCTGGTACAGTGCCAACAAGTACAGTCCTGGTAGGGCTTCTTTGCAAGTGAAAACAATGTTCCCCAACTAGTTTGACCTTATATAAATCTGTGCTGCACTAACTGTGAAGAAGCAATTCATCAGTGGACAGGCTCTGGAAGTAGTACCCAGAGAGAATGAATAATGCACACTTACATTCGCACAAGATAAATAATATAGCATCTTTTGTTCCCTGCTCTTTCCCTTTCTCTGCTTTTGACACGTCCTCTTCTCTTCTCTTCTGTCTCTATCTCTCTATCAGGTCACTGAGCACAAGTATGACTGCAATTCAAATCACAATCACAGTATTCACCTTAAAGTGCCTATGGTAGGGGTAGACTAAAAAAAGTTAATTAAAATAATAATAAAAGTAAGTTATTGTTGTAGTTATAGTTACCCATTTTCCCCCAGATAAAATAACTATTAAATTACAACAACAAAAAAACTAACTCAAAAATACAACCCAGCTGCTTTTCAAGTAAAAATCTGTTAATTCACAAACCTGATGAGATGCAATTTCATTAACGAAATACAAACCAATTGTAATGTTACAGTGCTCTGAAGGGGGGGCTCAGAGAGTCAAAAATGAAACTGACTTACTAAGCATACGTTTTCAGTGAATATGGCATTTTCAAAACAATAAAAGTTAACATGATGATCTAAATATGTTATGTTATGTTAGCAGTTAATACCCCTGAGCGCTACTTCCTGTATTTTTGTACTTTTCTTTTGAAGTTTTTATCCACAAACTGCCACTTAACTGATGTAAAACTATGATACATATTTACTACTGATACTATCCAAACAAACCAAGAAATTCATGAAAAGCTGTCATATGCACTTTAACAGCACAGAGAACACTCCACCACGCGCTGTCTCTAGGGCTAACATTTTTCAGTAGCTTGCATGCTAATGCACTCGGCAAAGGTCACGGGTGTTCCGCTAAAGTGACTACAGCGGTGTAGTCATAAAGCCGCTGAACTGAGCCGACTGGAGCTGGGATTTATTTGTTTTGTGATTAAACACAAATGGAAGTGATGCCGCTGACATTACAAACGTCAATATCGGAGTAATTACTTGAGCAGATTGAGTGGGCTGTAATCAAATATGCAGAGAGTCGGAGCCAAGATGTTATTGGTATAATTAAACTGTTACAAGGCCTTACATGGAAATGTGTCCAAACATGCAAGATTATCTGTTTCATTTCTACTGCACAGTTTTTCTATATTATTTTTCTCAACATTTGTAAATAAGGGATGATTCATTTTTTACCTTGACACTAGAGCTGGACGATATTATTGATCAATCTCCATTTTCAGTTCGATCTATTTCCATCTTATTGAGAACACAGACATGGACTGGTGGACTTCAGATATAGATAGCGACATGTCAGGATTACTCCAGTTTTTATTTTGTGTTCATGGGACCAATAATGTCGATTAAAATGCGCTTGCCTTATCATCGAGATTGACCAACGTTTAGATAATTCTTTCTATTTTTGGTACAGTCCTACTTGACATGTTTTGATGCTTCTTGCCACCTTTGTCATAAGGGTGATCACAGTTTGATCCCAGCTTCAGTCAATGCCATTTTTGAGTCTTACCCACCTTGTCTATGTTTAAATGTGCTATATGCTGGTGCAGACACCTGAAGGATACCGGGAGGACTTAGAACTGAAGAACTAAACAAATAATCCTACCAAGGAACTTTATGTAAACTTTTGATATTAAAATCCATAAACATGACCAATCTTTATCCCAAAATGTAAGAGGTACATATGTTCATATATAATGTAGCTCTATGATGATTTATTCTATGATGATTTATTCTCAATTACAAAAACACTGGTCAAGTTGTTTATGTTATATTGTGAAAATTATCTGTAAAATAATACCAGAACATACAACATAGACAACATGTCTATGTTGGTTTATTACATTTGCACCGGTAAACAAATGGTCCCACTACTGACAGACAGAGTTTCTGCTAGCAGTGGGCCCAGAGCAAAGGATTAAACACACTTAAATACCAAGCCCTTCCCCAAGTACAATTTACATTTAGGTCAGTCTGGCTGGCCATTTGTCCTTCTTAGCTCAGAGAGGTCACACCTTTACAGTACAGGTAAGGATGATCAAACAACAGACGTGAAATAAAACAGCAGACAAGTAAATGGAAAACACAAAGTTACCTATAGCCTTCCTGTGAGACTAAAGGATTTGACAAAGGCTAGTGTGGCTTTCAATACCTCTTGCAGTGTATCTTGACTAAAATTTCTACCACAGTTATAATTTGGTGTTTTGGTAACCCTGACATGAGTCCCTCATTGATTTGAACACAAAAGCACACTCTCTGCTCTGAATCCTCACTACCTAAACTCCAGCACCTGCAGAATGAATTCTGGAGGTTCTGAGTTTTCATGGGAGGCATTGCCTGTCTATATATTGAGAAGGTTAAGGCTCTTGCAGCCGAGGTTCATCAGTACACAGCAAACTTATTTTGACCTCAAGAGTGGCTTTTACAATATATATCTTGATTCAGCATATAAACAAACTAATATGTATCTTACTCCAAGCACAATTTTACCCCTATTCCCAAAGCATATGTCTTCCTCCTATAGCGTTTTTCCTCTCTCAGACTGTCCAAACAGACTCCACTTGTTCCCCATGGCCAGAGAGAGCTAAGCATATGGTTTCATAACACTCCCCCCTCAGTGCCTGTATAATCCTGCTTCTCTCTGGATCCTTCTGCCTTATATTTTGCTTCTCTGTTTTTGAGAGGCTGTCCTTAATTTGTGCTGTTGTGCCTCCTACTCATTTTCGTACATTCAAACACGCACACTCAGAAACATTTTTGGTTTGCTCGCAGCTGATCACTTCCTACATTTTAAGTTGGGTTTTGGGTCCTGGAGCCTGCATGCGAGCTCTACAGTCACTGTAAGGTCATACAACACAACAGAGAGAATGCAGAAAGGGTACCAAGTTAGTTGTGTTACACTGGAAAACAGAAAACAATGTCTACCAGTTAAAATTATTTGAATTCTAAATATTGTTGTGGAGTTTTTGTAAATTTTTTTTGATACTTACTTAATAATCATAATTAATCGCTCCGGGCATGTCCCATGGAGAGGCCCCAGGGAAGACCCAGGACACGCTGGAGGGACTATGTCTCTCAGCTGGCCTAGGAACGCCTTGGGGTCCCACTGGAGGAGCTGGAGGACATGTCTGCGGTAAGGGAAGTCTGGGAGTCCCTGCTCAGACTGCTGACCCGGCCCTGAATAAGAGGAAGAAAATGGATGATGATGATTTAATGGCCATTAACAAAGACTTAACAAAGACTAATATCCTAACCTCTTAATTAAGTCATTTCAATGTCTTAAAAATGTGAAAGAAAACTAGTTCATTTTAAACAGTTTGCAGTGGTTATTCATCACTTATGCATTCCAAACACTCTAATTATTCACCTTAGATAGATGCAGACAGAGCACAGTGGGCTTATGCTGATCTCAAGAGCTACTTATACAATATATCTATACAGGGGTAAGACATACAGTGATGCAAAAAAGTATTTGAACAACCTGTGATTTTGAAAGTTCTCCCACTTAGAAATCATGGAGCGGTCTGAAATTTTCATCTTAGGTGCATGTCCACTGTGAGAGACATAATCTAAAAAAAAAATCTGGAAATCACATTGTATGATTTTTTAAATAATTTATTTGTATGTTACTGCTGCAAATAAGTATTTGAACACCTGTCTATCAGCTAGAATTCTGACCCTCAAAGACCTGTTAGTCCAACTTTAAAAAGTCCACCTCCACTCCACTTATTCTCCTAAATAGAAGCACCTGTTAGAGGTCATTAGCTGCATAAAGACATCTGTCCACCCCATACAATCAGTAAGACTCCAACTACTAACATAGCCAAGACCAAACAACTGTCAAAATGCACAAGAGACAAATTGTAGACCTCCACAAGGCTGGAAAGGGCTACGGGGCAATTGCCAAGCAACTTGGTGAAAAAAGACCCCCTGTTAGAGCAGTTATTAGAAAATGGAAGAAGCTAAACATGACTGTCAATCTCCCTCAGACTGGAGCTCCATGCAAGATCTCACCTCGTGGGGTCTCAATGATCCTAAGAAAGGTGAGGAATCAACCCAGAACTACACGGGAGGAGCTGGTCAATGACCTCAAAAGAGCTGGGACCACCGTTTCCAAGGTTACTGTTAGTAATACACTAAGATGTCATGGTTTAAAATCATGCATGGCACGGAAAGGTCCCCCCTGCTTAAACCAGCACATGTCCAGGCCCATCTTAAGTTTGCCAATGACCATTTGGATGATCCAGAGGAGTCATGGGAGAAAGTCATGTGGTCAGATGAGACAAAAATAGAACTTTTTGGTCTTAATTCCACTCGCTGTGTTTGGAGGAAGAAGAATAACGAGTACCATCCAAAGAACACCATCCCTACTGTGATTTGGGGGTGTTTTTCTGCACATGGGACAGGACGACTGCACTGTATTAAGGAGAGGATGACTGGGGAAATGTATTGCGAGATTTTGGGGAACAACCTCCTTCCCTCAGTTAGAGCATTGAAGATGGGTCGCGGCTGGGTCTGCAACATGAGTGACCCGAAGCACACAGCCAGGATAACCAAGGAGTAGCTCCGTAAGAAGCATATCAAGGTTCTGGAGTGGCTGAGCCAGTTTCCAGACCTAAACCCAATAGAAAATCTTTGGAGGGAGCTCAAACTCTGTGTTTTTCAACGACAGCACAGAAACCTGACTGATCTAGAGAAGATCTGTGTGGAGGAGTGGGCCAAAATCAATCCTGCAGTGTGTGCAAACCTGGTGAGAAACTACAGGAAAATGTTTGACCTCCGTAATTGCAAACAAAGGCTACTGTACCAAATATTAACATTGATTTTCTAAGGTGTTCAAAGACTTATTTGCAGCAGTAAACATACAAATAAATTATTTTAAAAATCATACAATTTCATTTCCAGATTTTTTTTTTTTATTATGTCTCTCACAGTGGACATGATTTCTAAGTGGGAGAACTTGCAAAATCACAGGGTGTTCAAATACTTATTTGCCTCACTGTATTTTGCTCAAGTACATGAGAAAAATCAAGTAGGCCTACAAGGCTTTTAAGCTGTGGTCATTGTAAAGTGGTGCCCATATCTGTACTATTTTTATACAGTTTTCCTTTGCTTTTCTTTTGTGTAAAAACAATATTGCCCTCCATACAGAACACACAAAACACCATAGTAGTTGGATAAATAGGGCTAAAAATAGTATCTGATAGTGCTGAAGCTGGGAATAGAAATACTTGCTTAGACTTGGTCCCTCTATGGAAATTAAACCTCTGCACCTGACACATCCTTCAACTAGAGTCTCCAGGCAGCCTGTCAGGAGCAGAGGGTGATCACAATGCAATGCTAAAGGACACATGTAGTGGTACAGGGTAACTAGCTGGAGAATTTTGACAAATAGGCATATTTTAGGTTGATAAAGGATTCCACACAGGCATAAGGTGAGCATGCAGACAGAAGGCTACTCCCCCTTGTTGATGTCAGGGGGGGAGTGTTTATAGCCAGTCATCCACCCTGCTGCTTTAAAGTGTTAAAAGGTATATGCACTTTAAAAACTCTGAGTACTGCTTGGTTGCACTTAAATAACAAAACTCAACTGTATGTTTTTGTCTGATTGACGGTCTGGTCGCTCCATGCCTCCCTGGGGGTGGTGTTGCTTTGATTTGAATCTTTCACAGTGTGGTATTAATTATATTTGTGTTGTATTGTATTGTATTTATTAATCAGTCTTGCATTCATTTCCTTACTGTTTTTTTTATTAATACTAAAATACTTTGGAAAAGCATTCTTATTGTGAGAATGTTTGGCCTGGTGGGCAACTGCTTGAGTAATATATCTGTACCGGGGGCAAAACAATAGTTACTTTATTACATGGAAAAATCAGGTATATCCCCTTTAAAGGCTCAAAAAAGTCTATTGAGTATTATATGTCTACTTTAGTAATGGCTGCCATGTACATTTGAACCACTAATCCCATTTCTCTATTAGTATCCCTTTGAGTGAGATTCCTGAGGCGCTCCGGTCTGGGTGTCAGTCTGCATTCCCGGGAATGCACTGTGTGTCTGTGGGCTATGTGTGTGCCGGCATGCCTCTCTCATTTTAATGGCTACTCCGGCAGAGTCTTTTCCCATCTCCCTGTCGCCATGGTAACCGGGGCGGTGCAAGCGGACACGTTTGTCTCGGGGGCCCTGGGCCTTCTTTGGCGTGCCACAGCTGCACACACACTCACATACTCAGAGAGAAGAGGAGACAGATGCACAAGTAAATATGTATAAGGCTTGAAAACCAATAGAATGTGTACACCAAATACTCCACTGTTCCTAAAATGTGTTTTGTTCAAAACCAAGCTGAGAATGTATTTTTGTGTCTTACAAGTCATCTATAAGGATTTTGACAAAAGAAATTATATTTAGAGTTGCAATTTTTGAGCATTCACTTGAAACCCTTTGACATCAAAAGTCAATATTGTTAAGCAGCAAGTCCATCGTTTCATCTGTACTCTGGTGTTTTTGATGCATTGTACATTTAAACTTTAGTTCACTAGCTTATAGTAACATTGGGTATTTTAACCCATTCAAAAGTATTTCCAATGACGGGGGTGCAACTCAAACATGGATGGAACTCAAAGACAAGGGGTCCTTGCACCCCAGTGTAAACATGTAGCCGCTCACATTTATGCCTGGTTCAAACACAAAATGGCAGTAGCAATTAGCTACTGGAAAATAAAACAACACATTTCATTGTTTTAGATTTTACTGTAAACACCTTAGAGTAGTATAATACTTTCCAATAAAACATATTTGCAATAAAAGTGCACTCTTGGGGGAGCCTCTGGCGGCCCCGGGGTGCCTAAGCAGCTACTTTACGTGATTATAGGCTGGGCCGACCCTGCATTACTCCTTGGCATCTCAATCTTGGCCCGACCAGTGGACGGGTTTCCCAATGAAATGGACCAGGGCCTTTCCACCTGCCCCTGTGTGTTCATATGCACATGTACACATTAGTACCACTGTGTATCTCCTATGGAGCAGTCAATGACCAGCTCATCTTTAATTCATGCTGTTTGTGAACAGACTGGACCCAGATGGTGCTATGTCAATATATCATTGCTCTGCTATAAAAATTGCAGCACAGTAAAGGAAGGCTTTGTTTGGAATAAGATGCCTTCATATTACAATGAGAATACACATTTTGCTAATTTTCGCCAAAACTTTAAGATTTACCTTAACATTGGAATTGTCTTTAAGCATTCACCTTAAAACCAGAAGGTATCCAGTTCAAATCTTGTGAAATATATCAACAAAAGACCAACGAATAAAAACAAAAGCAAGCCATATAACAGTGATTATAGATTGAGAAATGTATGTGGAAATTAGGCATAGTATGTAATCACTTTAAAACCAGGAGGTATCTGGTTCAGATCTTGTAAAATATATCCATCAAATCACCCCAGAATAGCAAGTCATAGAGAAGTGATTTTAGATGGCCAAAGCTGGCACACTATCAAACAGAGAACACAGAAAGCATCTAGTGGTGAAGTGTGAGAATACAATACAATAAAATGAATCATTTATAACTCAAACTTTTAAAGGCATTAAATTAATACAAGTAAACATGGTAACACCTTGGCAGAGATAATACAGTAAAAACACTGATTGATGTTTAGTAGTAAAAATAACAATAAGGTGCCTATTTTCAACCTGAGTAATTCATTAGCTTACGGAATCAGTGTCACATTATTAACGTCTCACTTATCACACACAGCCAGTTAGTATCCAGTTACTTCAAAATAATAATAGATATGTTGTTGAAACTATCCATAGAAGTCCATACAAAATATATACAATGTACATGTTTACCCCAATATTCAGTCAATTTAAGGAAGACACCACACTATGTAAAATGGCTTACAAGTAGAAACTATTGACTTCCTTAACTGTTCATAGTGGCATTTCACAGTAACAAGCATCAGATTTATAATTATGTGTTTACCCTTCATGTAGAGAACTGATTAACTTTCTTTTAATAAGTGCATGTAAATAAGGAGCAGTGGGTGGAGATAGGAGGTAGGTGAAAAGCCCATTTTGTTAGCACTCAAGCCTTGAACCTATAGGACAATACGGGATCAAACATCAAAATACAACACTTTGTTAATGATTTAAAAACATCGTAATTACATGAAAAAGCTAGTAAAATTCTACATAATACGTCCCCTTTAAGGAATTTACATTATCTTGTATCTGTCTTGTATATATATTTGTCATTGTCGCATAAAAGCATTGAAACGCAATTTAGCAACTCCCTAGTCACGCAGCAACCACATTTTCAACAAACTAAAAACTAAAAATAGACACCAAGCTGTGAACACTGTAGTCTGCAATCTGTACTGCCTGGGTACACTACAGATCTCTTCCTTGTTTCGCTGTGCTGTTTAACCCCCACCTCTCTCTGTGGGCTAGAGAAGACCAGATGCAGTAGACCTGGTGAATTATGGATATATGGTAAAACCTACATTTAACTAGTACGCCCCTCTCGACAAGACTATTTTCACATTATGACCCCATCCATCTGGTATTGTTTGTTTACTCCATCTCACTGCAAAATAGCTATTATGATTTTGACATTTCACTTACTGTTGTGGCCCCAGGTAGTTTTAAATGCAGTGTACTTAAGCAATCTGACCTTATAGGCTACATAAGGACCAATACTTTGCAATAAGGTGACAGAAAAAAAATGCTCGAACATTTTCATCTGTATTTACTGCCATGAAAGAAATATATTTTTTTGCAATGGGAAAAAAATAATTCTATATCCCATAGGCTAATATACACTATTTGTCTTCATTTTAATTTTCAAATGGACACAACTAGCATTTTTTCAGTGGTTTAATCCAGCTTTTGGAAGTAGTATTTTGAAGACCCCATTGAAGACTAGTGCTAAATCAGTGCCTTGTTATTGTCTAATAAAACAAAACACACTTAATTGTGGTTTGTTTTTGCTGCAGCATTTTAAACTGCAGCATTTTAAACTGCACAATATTTTGCAGTGAAAATAGAAAAGGCCATCCTCTTCTCATGGGCCCAGCAGTCCAGCATGTGGTCCATTATTCATAGTGAGGTACTGTTGTGGTAAATACAAGCAACTGAACTGGGTCACTGTTTTCAAAGCAGTTAGCAAAGTTTTGTTTTATATGTTGCGCTGGTTTTAAGGGTCTCTGAGAAAAGTATCTGATTTTTCCTTTACATGATTAATCTATCAAAACAATTCTATAACTTTATTGTGTAAACAACCAACCCAAGAGTAGGATTTTTACAATGTATGTATTGCTGTTTTTAAAACATATTTCACTAGCTAATAGTGAACCTGGTTGGAAACTAAAAAGCTCAAACTCTCTTTTTAATGTAATTTTTATTATGTCAGTTCTGCCGATATCTTCATTATTGAATGAGCACAAAAGGGGACCCGCATACACCAGATTTAGGCAACTCATTTTGCAAACTTTGCATAGTGCTAATGGCTTTAAAAGTGCTATGCATGGGTATCAAAATATTTGCTGGAAGAGAAAATAATAAGATGATTCTAAAGCACATCTGGACCTTCTGTCTGTCATGTTCTGAATAAACACCTTCAGTGACCCCTAATAGTGATTGGCCATCTTAATGTAAGCATGTCGAATACATTTTTTTATACTACGGAAAAAAATAAAATACATTTGAAAAGTGCGACTACAACTCTTGAGGTTAATGTAATATTTTTTATCTTGTCTTTGTCCTTATTCAGCCACAAATTATGTAAATTACATGTAAATTATAATTGAATGATGTTTGTTTTATTTTTTGCACTCAGATGTGGAGATATTTAAAATTATTTATTGTTTAGGAGACATGCAAGAGGCTATAAGAATATCAAGTATATCTACTGAGACGTTTTGTCTCACACTCCAAGTAACTAACTTGAGAATTACAAAAATAAATCTGTTTTGTCAATTAGGATTATTAAAATATTTTATGATTTCTTTTTATGATACTGATGTCCAAAATCCTCCAAAACATTTTTAGTAGTAAGGAGTAAATTTACTACAAAGATATTAAACTTTTAAAATTCAAATACAATTAAATTTCACCTTTTAAAATCTGAAATTACAAAAAATGTGCCAAGGCAATTTGATTAAAAAGGTAATTCAAGAGACTTTTTACTGTAGTTTATTTTTTCTTCCAAATTGGTTCTTGCCAGAAGGAGCTGGGAAAAAAACAATGCATCTTTTTAGTTAAAATATCCTCTTTATAAGCAATTTGAAATATTTCACCTTTTCTGTCAAAAGCATCTGCTGTAATAGGACCAGGTCGGGGGTACCACTGGTAGGTGCTGTTGTAGGGATTGTCCGATGTGTCACCGTGCTCTCTGCGTGGAGGTTGGGCCTTTTTTTTGGTTACAACTGGAGTAGTTGCAGGTGGCTTCTAACAGGGCAGGAAGTCACAGGGTAGAAGAAGATTCCTGCGCACCTCTCTATCTCTTCCTTTACCATTTTGAGGACTTATCTGGTACACTAGACTATATTGTGCTTTCCCTCTTTCACTTTGTACATTTAATCTTCTCCGTAGGACTGAGTCTTTGCAGGACCACCTCTGGGTGCACTTCTGGGTTCTGGAAGAGGACTCCATCACCAGGCTGAAGGTACTGACCTTACCGATCTACCTTTGATTTTATTGTTGCAGTAACGACTACAACTTTGTCAGTTGTTTTTGCTGTGATGGCGTAGGCCACCTTCTCCGAGCTTCCAGCTTGGAATTCTTCTTTGTTAAGTCAAACAGCAATTGGCAAGTGTGGAGACAAAGACAAGGTATTCTGGAGCGCAGCCACTTTTCGTGCAACAGTATGTGTGAACAACAACAGCTAGTGACTCTTTCCATCTTCATTCTCCTTGTTTTCCAGGGTGTGTTAACTGCAGGGTGTGGTTAAAAATCTCCACCTGAACATTACCCTTTAGGTGGTAATGTCATGTGAGAGCCCTGGATGCCCAACAGTTCTTTGAGATTGACCATTAACCAACAGTTGCTGGTGCCTTTTGATGCCCTACCTGGCATCTCTGCCGGGCCCATGGTGTAGCCTTCTCCAGTCACCAGCTTTCCCAGGAGCTTCACATTGTGCCTGAAAAAAACTTTGGGGGGGTTTACTTTACACTGTGCTCCTTGTAGCTTGTGTCCAGATGGATGTGTGCGTCATAATCGAGACGGAGACTTCCATCTTTTTTGCGAACATATACCAATGGCGATGAGTAGGGACAACCACAGGGTGTGATCCAACCTTTGTTGAACAGGCCTTTATCCCAAAGCAGCAGCATTTGTCATACAGACATGTTGGGCTTTTGCACTGGACTGGTGTCATGTAGCATTATGCGCATCTTGAGAGATGGTATGCAGCCCATGTTCTTCCCTCAACACTTTCCTTAGCGCTTCTTGCTGACAGTGCGTTAAGTGTCGGAGGTCCATAGGTGGATCCCGTGACACACTGGGCGTCAGTGGTGTCAAGTTTACATGCAAAGTCTATAGTGGACGCGCATCTTGGCCGCCTTGTGTTTTTTGTGTTTTTTCTGCAAGTTTTCAAGCGTTAAAACAGCGCGAATCTGGCTTTGAAGCAATGGCAGGCATCGGACGCTCTGTTCGCGCGTCCAAACGCGCATTCAGATACCAGAGTTGAAAAAGTTGAAGTGTTGGCATTTGATGTGCAGCGTCAACCAATCAGAGACTACTACTCCAGTGACGTATGGATGTCATTATTCGGACGACCCGGTAGTCACAAACGTCGGCAGAGAATGGAGGACCTTGCTTGGAGCATGATCAGTGAGGTGATAGACGTGTCTGATAAGTTATCACAACTTTGGAGCTTTGCCCGCCTTTAGGTTAGCTGGTGCTAGCATAATTAAGTTGCCGTTGCTTCTAGTTTGTGGCTGATGAATTTATGTGTTTATTCAGTGGACATGTGCAAGAAGCGATGGAGGAGCCCGAGGGACACCTATATGAAGGAAAGGAGAAAGGAAAAAAGAAAATAGAGTGGAGCAACAGCAGGGTCAGCCAAAAAGTTCCGGTTCTCTGGGGTTCTGTCGACCCCTTCATTTCCCCTCGAGACGAGCGTGAACATACCAAGGATGGTCGAGGAGATGCAGGCTGCAGGGGACTGTCGTGAAGAGCCTGAAGAAGCAGCAGCAGCAGCGCTGTCACAGATGCAAGAGGCGTGCAGTCAAAAACACTGGAAAATTTTGTACATACAACCTGTCTGCTTCACTCAGTATGCCATGTTGTAGTAAAAATAGCAGTAATTGAATAATGATAATTCAGTGTACAATAAAATATACAAAGCTAAAATATAACTGCTGTGAAATATTTCTTGATTATTATCATGACAGAGAGTTGAAAATAACCAGCAGGGGAACTAAAACCTCCTAGATCTGCCTGCTGCTGTTTCGTCGGGGCAGACTAGCCCTTCTGCTGCACCCACAGGTGTGTAAAGTTGTAGTCAGGTTTTCATAACACTGTATGAGGTTGTTGTGAATTTGAATCTGCAACTTTGCAATGTTCCATTAAATGTACATATGTACTGTTTGTTTTTTCAACCGCGATTAACTTGTGTTTAAACGTCATTGTCATAACATTTTCTGTTATGTAGGCCCACCAGGAAGGAGAGTGGAGAAAAGGTCCCTGGTGTCACCGCCCTCCAACTTCGAGAGGGAGCTCCTGGCGGCACTCCAGGACCAATCTCCTCCTCGTGCTCAGTCCGAAGATGAGCACTTTTTCTTGTCTCTGCTTCGTCTCCTGACCTCATTGCCACCTCATTGTAAGGATTTTGTCAAATTTAGCATTCACTAATTATTATATGAAAACAATAGATTTTCTTTAAATTTGGAACCTTTGGAGCCTACTGTTTAGATTGAGGTGTAAAATTCTGCTTCTAATTGTTAATATTAAAGTGTTTGATAGCTTTAAACCACTTGCAATAATACTATGGCAATAATAAGCTACAAATACGAACTCTATAGCAATAGCCCTGTTCTCCAAACAGGCTAGATTTTTTAGAGTGGACCTTGGAACTGAATTTCTCCCTGACAAGGGGGATGGCGAGCCATACTGTTTGAAATGAACCAAACCATTGGCCTTCTGAGAGGGCAGGCTGTTCTTCCACCACTATGGACATTTGGAGTGTGATAGGATGGTATGACACTGCATCAAAGGATTTTTGACTCGACTAACTAATAACACTACTAAGTCTGCAGGAGTTTATATAATCTGAGCTCAGATAGAGAAGCTGAGGTATAGTTTTTTGTTTTGTGAGTGAATGTTACTTGTAATGTTATTCATTCTGTCCAATACAATTTTCCTAAGCTTTACCTGTGGCTCCAGTAATTGTTTCTTTTTTGGCTCCAGCTTTTACCTTATAACCCTCCTTCAGAACCTAGTCATTGGTCCATCTTATACAAATTGCTAATTTAAGCAGTTACGCAGCAATTACCTAATGCTATCTTGTACCCGGTTACACAAATAAGAAACAAAAAACAGCAAACAAATTTACAGTCTTAAAATTTAGGTAGTATAATATTTGCTCATGGAATAAATATAATGAATCATAACCACAGACTCTAAAATGTTAAGCTCTTTATAGTTTAGTACGTGGCTCTTAAAAGAGCCGTGTGGGTCAGTCCTGTGGTGGACATGAGTACTCTGCGGGCTGCCATGGCACCGTTCCGTCTTCTCCCTCCCTCACCCTCGTGGCCTCTTGACACACGTTGTCGGCTCCCATCCGCCTTACATCTGGAAGTGGCTTCTACCCTGGTGCTCCAGCTGCTCTCAGCACCCTCTGCTGGTGAAACCGAGTATTGCTCAAAACACATCACCCCACGATATGATCCCATAGATAAAAGCTACTAAACCAAAGAACATTTATAAGCACTGACACTAAACCTACCAGACATCTGATAACTCCAGCATTCGCATCAAGATGGCAACAGTTAGGTTCTTCATCTTCATCCTGTTTTAGCTTCAGGGGCATCTCCTGCAGGTGGCAAAACACTGTATTAGACAATTAAGGATCAAATGAAATCACTGTAAGAGGCATATATGGTGAATACTTGCCGTGTTTTCATGTGGGATTTGCTTAGTGTGCAGAGTCCAAGCATCTTCTTTTTTCCTGCTGTGCTACAAACCTTAAACTCAAAAACTCAGATGAACACGTAAAAAAGACACAGTATAACTCACCGGACCCCTTGTGACAATACCTACCTGTACCTGTCACTATAAAACAACAAGTGAAAGGTTAAACTTACAGTTCGCTGCTGTAGGGTGAGTGGCTCAAACTGGACGCCATGGTCTCCTGGACGTCATGGACAACAGAGGCAGGCGCCCAGGGAGGAGTCACCAGCATGAAGTCTGAGCCAGATGTGTAGAGCCAAACCTCTGGTCCATGTGGTGCAGGTTCGGAAGCATTGTCTCAAAGAGCTGAAAGAGAGAACAGTTAGTTTATAGTATTGTGTCCGTTTTACATGTGATCAACAGTATTCTAGTATAGGATCTTGTATACCTCGAAAAACAGAGACAAGTCCCACACATGGACCCAGAGAGGGAGCAGGGACCGCTGCCAGCCTCCAGGCTGCTCCGGCAATATATAGACATATGTTAAACACAATGCAACAATGGAACATTGTCTCATTCAGAGTAACATTACACTTACCTGAGCACCAGGGTGAGGGGGCACGGAGGAGCCCCAGGGGGAGGAGCCCGAAGGGGAGGAGCCCGAGGGGGAGGGGCCCGAGGTGGCGAGCCCAGGGCTGCGGCTCTCAACAGGCTAAGAATCAAGAAAAACACCATGAGCCATTTGACATTTCATACAGTTACGTGTCACTGTATCTTTAACTTACCTGCATATGAGCAGAAGGACCAGTCTGCAGAGGCAGAGGGCTTCTGCTGCTGCAGGCTACAAAAGTTCAAGTTTGGTTTAAAAAAAGTAAAATTGGAAAAGGTAGAAAATTTTAGTTGAGTTAAGCGTCTGAGGCTCACCTGTTGAGGAACCGCAGGCGTCCCAGCGGGGGAGGGCCCAGGGCTGTCCACTCTCTGGAGCTGGAACATCAGGAACACACAGGTGAATACTAATGCCTTTATAACAACATTATAAAAAGAGCAAAGAGCAAATGTGACCAGGCCTACCGGAGCAGAAGAGGAGGGTCGAGAGCTGCCCCTCGCTGAAGGATCACCGGGCGGCGGGCACGAGTGACCGGCGGCGAGGGGCAGGCGCAGGAGACCTCTTCCTCTTTCTGCCTCCCTGTTGGACACAAGATAATCGACATCAAATGTATGCTCAAAGACAGTATCTAAAGGACATACTAATTAAGGTCTTCTTTCAACACCTCACTGCAGGATTTGTGGCTGGATAAACAGCAATCTAAAAAAAAAAATATACTGCATCTCCAAGTTTTGAAAGACATGGGCAATCGGGGTTAGTTTTCAAAAGCTGAGGATCAGGAATCAGAAATGAGAAAGAAAAAACTGCGCACTGAGCTTCCCTAGCTCTCAATCAGTGACTTTTGTGACTGATGTGTTGGAATCTTTAAGGATTTGAACATCATATCACAGCAAATGTAGCGCAACAGGATTTTTATTTTAATATCTGTGTGCATTGCCTATGTTTTATTGGTTGGTGTTGTCAATTTATTGTAGTTTATAAACCATAAATAAGTTGATTAATTAATACTACTACATCGATACTCGAATCAAACTTTTTTGTTGAACATGCATAAATGAGAGCCATTTGGAGCGGACACTCCAAATTCAATAAAATTCAACCAAACATAACACTTATTTTCAGTAAGCAACATTAAATACAATACTCTGGGTTGTGGTAAATTCACCAGCTATTGAGCAGATTTAGCAAGAAACTTGCAACAGTACCTTCTGAGATTTTGCCTTCTAATGGTATATTTACAAAGCAAACCCCTTTTATTTATTAAAAACATACATGTACATTGAGGATTCAGTCCCTTTTTGTGCAAAATGCAGTACACGTATGGTTAGTATAAAATCACTGTTTTGGACAAATACAGAGCCTAGAACTATATATTTATATTTTCAGTGAGTTAGCTAGTTAGCGCTAGCGAAGTAAAATACTTAAAGTAGCCATATAGCTAACGTTGTTATTTATACTAATAATCAAATGATTTTTAAAAAGACAAATTTGCTTTACCATGCTGCAGTTGAACTTGAAGGCTGGTGAAGTTCAAGTGCTGCGGGAAGAAAAACAAAGCTGCTGAGAGCTGCGGTGGAGCTAGTTTAGCTGCTATTAGCTGTTAGCTTAGTCAGTGGATATCAGTCGCGTGGCTTCTCTCTCGAGGACAAGAGCGAAATGGCGGATCATTCCAATGTTGTTGTTATGATTTGAATGTTGTGTAGCCATTGGCAACCATGGAATGGGTGGCAAGATTTGGTGTTACCTGCTTATGTTTTCACCGGAAGAGCCATAGACATGTCTTTCCAAATCCAATGAGTTAGATCAGTATGGGCGAAACACTTCTCTACTGTCCAAATCTTACTTTTTGCTGCAGTCAGCAGTTAAAAGTATTGGAATTATCATAAACTCATTATGCCTCCATCGCACATACGCCACTATATTTTCAATTGGTGTTATATACTTTAGTCTAGTTTAGTGTGTGGCTCTTAAAAGAGCCGTTGTGGGTCAATCCTGTGGTGGACATGTCTGCAGTTCAAAGTAATGGAATAATCCTGAACTCATAATGACTCCATCAATATGAATGCACGTACACCACTATATTTTCACATGGTGTCATGTCTTGATGGGAGGAGGTATTTAGTATGAACACAATATCTGTAATACAGTTTGAAAGTATTTGTTTAGTTTGAATTCAAGAATTCAATTAATACAAATGGTCTAAAAGGAAAGACTGCCTCCTTCATTCATACTTTTTCTGTTGTTAAAACTTTATACACATTTACAGTATCTAGTATCTAGTAGCTTCATCTGGCAGGGCTCCAGACTAACTTTTTTTTTTCCCCAGGAGCACTGTAGTCCATGTCATTCATCTTTTTGGAGCACAACTATGGCGTCATTTGACTATCTTTAGGTTGAGAGCGCATACACAGAAATCGAGGGGCGGTAACTAAAAATGAGCAGGAAAATGTGAAAGCGAGCGCCCGCTGTTGGCGTCTCCGCGCGCTATTTACCCTCCAGCGCCCTCTCTCTTTCTGCCTGCGCCATCTCTCTTTCTCCTTGCACCCGTGCTCTTTCTGCCTGCGCCCGCTCGCTTTTCTTTTTCTTCAACTGAAATACGTCATCAAAACAAGATATCTGTGTAAACCCCCAGTCGTCCAGGTCTGATCCATAGCAAAAGACGAAGTTCAAATCTGTAAACTGGACAAACAGCAGGTATAATGCCTGCTGTTTGATTCACACCATCCACTGCAGCACAAATTTGGAGTTATCCGTACATTACAACACAGAGCCCAAGTGGTGCCCACAAACACAGAGGGAAAAGTGAAGGAGGAGCAGCACGTGGAGAAAGCCCTCTCTGCTTGTGAATATCCAAAATGGGCCTTCACTAGATCTATGAGAGCTAAAAAACAACAAGACAACAGGGAATCTGAACCTAGAAGGAAGGGTGTTACCATTCCTTACACAGCAGGTGTGTCTGAAAAACTTCAGAGGATTTTCAGACAGTATGAGATTCCTGTCTTTTTCAAACCTACAAACACATTAAGACAAAAACTGGTGTACCCAAAAGACAAAATCCCAAGCCACAAACAAAGTTATGTAGTCTACTCTATTCAGTGTAGTGAAGAGTGCAGTGAGCGTTACATTGGAGAAACAGCTACTCCACAACAGGATGTACCAACACTGGCGTGAGAGTTCCTCTGGACCCCAGTCCGCCGTACAGCTCCATCTCAAAGCCACTAACCACTCCTTTGAAGATAGTGAAATTCAGATCTTAGCCAGAGAAAAGAAATGGTTTGAGAGGGGAGTTAAAGAAGCTATTTTTGTTAGGAAAGAGAATCCTTCCTTAAACAGGAATGGGGGCCTGAGACATAATCTCTCCCCCATCTACAACTCCATCCTCAGACCCAGAACAATAAGAACAATAGCAGGGTCGTTAAGGGCTGAACAGGGTAGTTTCAGCTGAAACTGGAGACAATAGATATTTACAGTTTCAGTGTAGTTAACCCCTCCCTGCAGATAGATATAAGGCAGTGGTCACCAGCAATCTGATCAGAACTGAAGAAGCGGCTTGGATGAACAGCGAAACGTCTTCACTCCTACAACGAATTGTCCAGTTGACAGATTTGAACTTCGTCTTTTGTTATAATCAAAACAAGACTTGAACAGACGATCTCAGATTTTTCATCGGTGTTAGACTCAGCGTCAACCCAAACGTAAGTTTATTCTTTATCGCAAATTTGTTATTTTACAATCTGTACAATTCAATATCAGCATATACTGCAATACTGAACTAAACAAACATCAGTAATATTACGTCTTGACATGATACTATCTCAAAATCACATAATGGTTTGTAGTAGTAGTAGTACCTGGACTGGACTACTACTTGTATGTAAATGACAAGGCTACATCAGCAGTAGTAGAGGTGGTGATGGGGTCATGAGGGAGACTGATATGACCTGTGGTCCTCCACATCAAAGTCATACATAGAGAAAACTGTGGACATTAGACACAGCTTGCACTACTCACTACATATAGCATAATAATTTAGCACCAAATTTAGGTAGTAGTATCATATTTGCTAATGGAATAAATATAATGAATCATAACCACAGACTCTAAAATGTTAAGCTCTTTATAGTTTAGTACGTGACTCTTAAAAGAGCCGTTGTGGGTCAGTCCTGTGGTGGACATGAGTACTCTGCGGGCTGCCATGGCACCGTTCCGTCTTCTCCCTCCCTCACCCTCGTGGCCTCTTGACACACGTGTCGGCTCCCATCCGCCTTACATCTGGAAGTGGCTTCTACCCTGGTGCTCCAGCTGCTCTCAGCACCCTCTGCTGGTGAAACCGAGTATTGCTCAAAACACATCACCCACGATATGATCCCAATAGATAAAAGCTACTAAACCAAAGAACATTTGGAAGCACTGACACTAAACCTACCAGACATCTGATAACTCCAGCATTCGCATCAAGATGGCAACAGTTAGGTTCTTCATCTTCATCCTGTTTAGCTTCAGGGGCATCTCCTGCAGGTGGCAAAACACTGTATTAGACAATTAAGGATCAAATGAAATCACTGTAAGAGGCATATATGGTGAAATACTTGCCGTGTTTTCATGTGGGATTTGCTTAGTGTGCAGAGTCCAAGCATCTTCTTTTCCTGCTGTGCTACAAACCTTAAACTCAAAAACTCAGATTAACACGTAAAAAAGACACAGTATAACTCACCGGACCCCTTGTGACAATACCTACCTGTACCTGTCACTATAAAACAACAAGTGAAAGGTTAAACTTACAGTTCGCTGCTGTAGGGTGAGTGGCTCAAACTGGACGCCATGGTCTCCTGGACGTCATGGACAACAGAGGCAGGCGCCCAGGGAGGAGTCACCAGCATGAAGTCTGAGCCAGATGTGTAGAGCCAAACCTCCTGGTCCATGTGGTGCAGGTTCGGAAGCATTGTCTCAAAGAGCTGAAAGAGAGAACAGTTAGTTTATAGTATTGTGTCCGTGTTACATGTGATCAACAGTATTCTAGTATAGGATCTTGTATACCTCGAAAAACAGAGACAAGTCCCACACACATGGACCCAGAGAGGGAGCAGGGACCGCTGCCAGCCTCCAGGCTGCTCCGGCAATATATAGACATATGTTAAACACAATGCAACAATGGAACATTGTCTCATTCAGAGTAACATTACACTTACCTGAGCACCAGGGTGAGGGGGCACGGAGGAGCCCCAGGGGGAGGAGCCTGAAAGGGGAGGAGCCCCAGGGGGAGGGGCCCGAGGTGGCGAGCCCAGGGCTGCGGCTCTCAACAGGCTAAGAATCAAGAAAAACACCATGAGCCATTTGACATTTCATACAGTTACGTGTCACTGTATCTTTAACTTACCTGCATATGAGCAGAAGGACCAGTCTGCAGAGGCAGAGGGCTTCTGCTGCTGGCAGGCTACAAAAGTTCAAGTTTGGTTTAAAAAAAGTAAAAATTGGAAATGGTAGAAAATTTTAGTTGAGTTAAGCGTCTGAGGCTCACCTGTTGAGGAACCGCAGGCGTCCCAGCGGGGGAGGGCCCAGGGCTGTCCACTCTCTGGAGCTGGAACATCAGGAACACACAGGTGAATACTAATGCCTTTATAACAACATTATAAAAAGAGCAAAGAGCAAATGTGACCAGGCCTACCGGAGCAGAAGAGGAGGGTCGAGAGCTGCCCCTCGCTGAAGGATCACCGCGGCGGGCACGAGTGACCCGAGGGGCAGGCGCAGGAGACCTCTTCCTCTTCCTGCCTCCCTGTTGGACACAAGATAATCAACATCAAATGTATGCTCAAAGACAGTATCTAAAGGACAAACTAATTAAGGTCTTCTTTCAACACCTCACTGCAGGAGTTTGTGGCTGGATAAACAGCAATCTAAAAAAAAAAAATACACTACATCTCTCCAAGTTTTGAAAGACATGGGCAATCGGGGGTAGTTTTTCAAAAGCTGAGGATCAGGAATCAGAAATGAGAAAGAAAAAACTGCGCACTGAGCTTCCCTGGCTCTCAATCAGTGACTTTTGTGACTGATATGTTGGAATCTTTAAGGATTTGAACATCATATCACAGCAAATGTAGCGCAACAGGATTTTTATTTTAATATCTGTGTGCATTGCCTATGTTTTATTTGGTTGGTGTTGTGAATTTATTGTAGTTTATAAACCATAAATAAGTTGATTAATGTTACTACATCAATACTCGAATCAAACTTTTTTGTTGAACATGCATAAATGAGAGCCATTTGGAGCGGACACTCCAAATTCAATAAAATTCAACCAAACATAACACTCATTTTCAGTAAGCAACATTAAATACAATACTCTGGGTTGTGGTAAATTCATCAGCTATTGAGCAGATTTAGCAAGAAACTTTGCAACAGTACCATCTGACATTTTGCCTTCTAATGGTATATTTACAAAGCAAACCCCTTTTATTTACTAAAAACATACATGTACACTGAGGATTCAGTCCTTTTGTGCAAATGCAGTACACGTATCGTTAGTATAAAATCACTGTTTTGGACAAATACAGAGCCTACAGAACTATATATTTATATTTTCAGTGAGTTAGCTAGTTAGCGCTAGCGAAGTAAATACTTAAAGTAGCCATATAGCTAACGTTGTTATTTATACTAATAATCAATGATTTTTAAAAAGACAAATTTGCTTTACCATGCTGCAGTTGAACTTGAAGGCTGGTGAAGTTCAAGTGCTGCGGGAAGAAAAACAAAGCTGCTGAGAGCTGCGGTGGAGCTAGTTTAGCTGCTATTAGCCGTTAGCTTATTCTGTGGATATCAGTCGCGTGGCTTCTCTCTCGAGGACAAGAGCGAAATGGCGGATCATTCCAATGTTGTTATGATTTGAATGTTGTGTAGCCATTGGCAACCATGGAATGGGTGGCAAGATTTGGTGTTACCTGCTTATGTGTTTCACCGGAAGAGCCATAGACATCTGTCTTTCCAAATCCAATGAGCTAGATCAGTATGGGCGAAACATTTCTTTACTGTCCAAATCTTACTTTTTGCTGCAGTCAGCAGTTAAAAGTATTGGAATTATCATAAACTCATTATGCCTCCATCGCACATACGCCACTATATTTTCAATTGGTGTTATATACTTTAGTCTAGTTTAGTGTGTGGCTCTTAAAAGAGCCGTTGTGGGTCAATCCTGTGGTGGACATGTCTGCAGTTCAAAGTATTGGAATAATCCTGAACTCATAATGACTCCATCAATATGAATGCACGTACACCACTATATTTTCACATGGTGTCATGTCTTGAAGGGAGGAGGTATTTAGTATGAACACAATATCTGTAATACAGTTTGAAAGTATTTGTTTAGTTTGAATTCAAGAATTCAATTAATACAAATGGTCTAAAAGGAAAGACTGCCTCCTTCATTCATACTTTTTTCTGTTGTTAAAACTTTATACACATTTACAGTATCTAGTAGCTTCATCTGGCAGGGCTCCAGACTAACTTTTTTTTCCCCCCAGGAGCACTGTAGTCCATGTCATTCATCTTTCTGGAGCACAACTATGGCGTCATTTGACTATCTTTAAGCTGAGTGCGCATACACAGAAATCGAGGGGCGGTAACTAAAAATGAGCAGGAAAATATGAAAGCGAGCGCCCGGTGTTGGCGTCTCCGCGCGCTATTTACCCTCCAGCGCCCTCTCTCTTTCTCCCTGCGCACTCTCTCTTTCTGCCTGCGCCATCTCTCTTTCTCCTTGCACCCGTGCTCTTTCTGCCTGCGCCCGCTCGCTTTTCTTTTTCTTCAACTGAAATACGTCATCAAAACAAGATATCTGTGTAAACCCCCAGTCGTCCAGGTCTGATCCATAGCAAAAAGACGAAGTTCAAATCTGTAAACTGGACAAACAGCAGATATAATGCCTGCTGTTTGATTCACACCATCCACTGCAGCACAAACTTGGAGTTATCCGTACATTACAACACAGAGCCCAAGTGGTGCCCACAAACACAGAGGGAAAAGTGAAGGAGGAGCAGCACGTGGAGAAAGCCCTCTCTGCTTGTGAATATCCAAAATGGGCCTTCAATAGATCTAAGAGAGCTAAAAAACAACAAGACAACAGGGAATCTGAACCTAGAAGGAAGGGTGTTACCATTCCTTACACAGCAGGTGTGTCTGAAAAACTTCAGAGGATTTTCAGACAGTATGAGATTCCTGTCTTTTTCAAACCTACAAACACATTAAGACAAAAACTGGTGTACCCAAAAGACAAAATCCCGAGCCACAAACAAAGTTATGTAGTCTACTCTATTCAGTGTAGTGAAGAGTGCAGTGAGCGTTACATTGGAGAAACAGCTACTCCACAACAGGATGTACCAACACTGGCGTGAGAGTTCCTCTGGACCCCAGTCCGCCGTACAGCTCCATCTCAAAGCCACTAACCACTCCTTTGAAGATAGTGAAATTCAGATCTTAGCCAGAGAAAAGAAATGGTTTGAGAGGGGAGTTAAAGAAGCTATTTTTGTTAGGAAAGAGAATCCTTCCTTAAACAGGAATGGGGGCCTGAGACATAATCTCTCCCCCATCTACAACTCCATCCTCAGACCCAGAACAATAAGAACAATAGCAGGGTCGTTAAGGGCTGAACAGGGTAGTTTCAGCTGAAACTGGAGACAATAGATATTTACAGTTTCAGTGTAGTTAACCCCTCCCTGCAGATAGATATAAGGCAGTGGTCACCAGCAATCTGATCAGAACTGAAGAAGCGGCTTGGATGAACAGCGAAACGTCTTCACTCCTACAACGAATTGTCCAGTTGACAGATTTGAACTTCGTCTTTTGTTATAATCAAAACAAGACTTGAACAGACGATCTCAGATTTTTCATCGGTGTTAGACTCAGCGTCAACCCAAACGTAAGTTTATTCTTTATCGCAAAATTTGTTATTTTACAATCTGTACAATTCAATATCAGCATATACTGCCAATACTGAACTAAACAAACATCAGTAATATTACGTCTTGACATGATACTATCTCAAAATCACATAATGGTTTGTAGTAGTAGTAGTACCTGGACTACTTCTTGTATGTAAATGACAAGGCTACATCAGCAGTAGTAGAGGTGGTGATGGGGTCATGAGGGAGACTGATATGACCTGTGGTCCTCCACATCAAAGTCATACATAAGAGAAAACTGTGGACATTAGACACAGCTTGCACTACTCACTACATATAGCATAATAATTTAGCACCAAATTTAGGTAGTATCATATTTGCTAATGGAATAAATATAATGAATCATAACCACAGACTCTAAAATGTTAAGCTCTTTATAGTTTAGTACGTGGCTCTTAAAAGAGCCGTTGTGGGTCAGTCCTGTGGTGGACATGAGTACTCTGCGGGCTGCCATGCACCGTTCCGTCTTCTCCCTCCCTCACCCTCGTGGCCTCTTGACACACGTTGTCGGCTCCCATCCGCCTTACATCTGGAAGTGGCTTTCTACCCTGGTGCTCCAGCTGCTCTCAGCACCCTCTGCTGGTGAAACCGAGTATTGCTCAAAACACATCACCCACGATATGATCCCAATAGATAAAAGCTACTAAACCAAAGAACTTTTGCATGCACTGACACTAAACCTACCAGACATCTGATAACTCCAGCATTCGCATCAAGATGGCAACAGTTAGGTTCTTCATCTTCATCCTGTTTTAGCTTCAGGGGCATCTCCTGCAGGTGGCAAAACACTGTATTAGACAATTAAGGATCAAATGAAATCACTGTAAGAGGCATATATGGTGAATACTTGCCGTGTTTTTCATGTGGGATTTGCTTAGTGTGCAGAGTCCAAGCATCTTCTTTTCCTGCTGTGCTACAAACCTTAAACTCAAAAAACTCAGATTAACACGTAAAAAGACACAGTATAACTCACCGGACCCCTTGTGACAATACCTACCTGTACCTGTCACTATAAAACAACAAGTGAAAGGTTAAACTTACAGTTCGCTGCTGTAGGGTGAGTGGCTCAAACTGGACGCCATGGTCTCCTGGACGTCATGGACAACAGAGGCAGGCGCCCAGGGAGGAGTCACCAGCATGAAGTCTGAGCCAGATGTGTAGAGCCAAACCTCCTGGTCCATGTGGTGCAGGTTCGGAAGCATTGTCTCAAAGAGCTGAAAGAGAGAACAGTTAGTTTATAGTATTGTGTCCGTGTTACATGTGATCAACAGTATTCTAGTATAGGATCTTGTATACCTCGAAAAACAGAGACAAGTCCCCACACATGGACCCAGAGAGGGAGCAGGGACCGCTGCCAGCCTCCAGGCTGCTCCGGCAATATATAGACATATGTTAAACACAATGCAACAATGGAACATTGTCTCATTCAGAGTAACATTACACTTACCTGAGCACCAGGGTGAGGGGGGGGCACGGAGGAGCCCCAGGGGGAGGAGCCTGAAGGGGAGGAGCCCCAGGGGGAGGGGCCCGAGGTGGCGAGCCCAGGGCTGCGGCTCTCAACAGGCTAAGAATCAAGAAAAAACACCATGAGCCATTTGACATTTCATACAGTTACGTGTCACTGTATCTTTAACTTACCTGCATATGAGCAGAAGGACCAGTCTGCAGAGGCAGAGGGCTTCTGCTGCTGGCAGGCTACAAAAGTTCAAGTTTGGTTTAAAAAAAGTAAAAATTGGAAAAGGTAGAAAATTTTAGTTGAGTTAAGCGTCTGAGGCTCACCTGTTGAGGAACCGCAGGCGTCCCAGCGGGGGAGGGCCCAGGGCTGTCCACTCTCTGGAGCTGGAACATCAGGAACACACAGGTGAATACTAATGCCTTTATAACAACATTATAAAAAGAGCAAAGAGCAAATGTGACCAGGCCTACCGGAGCAGAAGAGGAGGGTCGAGAGCTGCCCCTCGCTGAAGGATCACCGCGGCGGGCACGAGTGACCCGAGGGGCAGGCGCAGGAGACCTCTTCCTCTTCCTGCCTCCCTGTTGGACACAAGATAATCAACATCAAATGTATGCTCAAAGACAGTATCTAAAGGACAAACTAATTAAGGTCTTCTTTCAACACCTCACTGCAGGAGTTTGTGGCTGGATAAACAGCAATCTAAAAAAAAAAAAAAATACACTGCATCTCCAAGTTTTGAAAGACATGGGCAATCGGGGTTAGTTTTCAAAAGCTGAGGATCAGGAATCAAAAATGAGAAAGAAAAAAAAACTGCGCACTGAGCTTCCCTGGCTCTCAATCAGTGACTTTTGTGACTGATATGTTGGAATCTTTAAGGATTTGAACATCATATCACAGCAAATGTAGCGCAACAGGATTTTTATTTTAATATCTGTGTGCATTGCCTATGTTTTATTTGGTTGGTGTTGTCAATTTATTGTAGTTTATAAACCATAAATAAGTTGATTAATGTTACTACATCAATACTCGAATCAAACTTTTTTGTTGAACATGCATAAATGAGAGCCATTTGGAGCGGACACTCCAAATTCAATAAAATTCAACCCAACATAACACTCATTTTCAGTAAAGCAACATTAAATACAATACTCTGGGGTGTGGTAAATTCATCAACTATTGAGCAGATTTAGCAAGAAACTTGCAACAGTACCTTCTGACATTTTGCCTTCTAATGGTATATTTACAAAGCAAACCCCTTTTATTTACTAAAAACATACATGTACACTGAGGATTCAGTCCTTTTGTGCAAATGCAGTACACGTATCGTTAGTATAAAATCACTGTTTTGGACAAATATACAGAGCCTACAGAACTATATATTTATATTTTCAGTGAGTTAGCTAGTTAGCGCTAGCGAAGTAAATACTTAAAGTAGCCATATAGCTAACGTTGTTATTTATACTAATAATCAAATGATTTTTAAAAAGACAAATTTGCTTTACCATGCTGCAGTTGAACTTGAAGGCTGGTGAAGTTCAAGTGCTGCGGGAAGAAAAACAAAGCTGCTGAGAGCTGCGGTGGAGCTAGTTTAGCTGCTATTAGCCGTTAGCTTATTCTGTGGATATCAGTCGCGTGGCTTCTCTCTCGAGGACAAGAGCGAAATGGCGGATCATTCCAATGTTGTTATGATTTGAATGTTGTGTAGCCATTGGCAACCATGGAATGGGTGGCAAGATTTGGTGTTACCTGCTTATGTTTTCACCGGAAGAGCCATAGACATCTGTCTTTCCAAATCCAATGAGCTAGATCAGTATGGGCGAAACATTTCTTTACTGTCCAAATCTTACTTTTTGCTGCAGTCAGCAGTTAAAAGTATTGGAATTATCATAAACTCATTATGCCTCCATCGCACATACGCCACTATATTTTCAATTGGTGTTATATACTTTAGTCTAGTTTAGTGTGTGGCTCTTAAAAGAGCCGTTGTGGGTCAATCCTGTGGTGGACATGTCTGCAGTTCAAAGTATTGGATAATAATCCTGAACTCATAATGACTCCATCAATATGAATGCACGTACACCACTATATTTTCACATGGTGTCATGTCTTGAAGGGAGGAGGTATTTAGTATGAACACAATATCTGTAATACAGTTTGAAAGTATTTGTTTAGTTTGAATTCAAGAATTCAATTAATACAAATGGTCTAAAAGGAAAGACTGCCTCCTTCATTCATACTTTTTCTGTTGTTAAAACTTTATACACATTTACAGTATCTAGTAGCTTCATCTGGCAGGGCTCCAGACTAACTTTTTTTTCCCCCCAGGAGCACTGTAGTCCATGTCATTCATCTTTCTGGAGCACAACTATGGCGTCATTTGACTATCTTTAAGCTGAGTGCGCATACACAGAAATCGAGGGGCGGTAACTAAAAAATGAGCAGGAAAATATGAAAGCGAGCGCCCGGTGTTGGCGTCTCCGCGCGCTATTTACCCTCCAGCGCCCTCTCTCTTTCTCCCTGCGCACTCTCTCTTTCTGCCTGCGCCATCTCTCTTTCTCCTTGCACCCGTGCTCTTTCTGCCTGCGCCCGCTCGCTTTTCTTTTTCTTCAACTGAAATACGTCATCAAAACAAGATATCTGTGTAAACCCCCAGTCGTCCAGGTCTGATCCATAGCAAAAGACGAAGTTCAAATCTGTAAACTGGACAAACAGCAGATATAATGCCTGCTGTTTGATTCACACCATCCACTGCAGCACAAACTTGGAGTTATCCGTACATTACAACACAGAGCCCAAGTGGTGCCCACAAACACAGAGGGAAAAGTGAAGGAGGAGCAGCACGTGGAGAAAGCCCTCTCTGCTTGTGAATATCCAAAATGGGCCTTCAATAGATCTAAGAGAGCTAAAAAACAACAAGACAACAGGGAATCTGAACCTAGAAGGAAGGGTGTTACCATTCCTTACACAGCAGGTGTGTCTGAAAAACTTCAGAGGATTTTCAGACAGTATGAGATTCCTGTCTTTTTCAAACCTACAAACACATTAAGACAAAAACTGGTGTACCCAAAGACAAAATCCCGAGCCACAAACAAAGTTATGTAGTCTACTCTATTCAGTGTAGTGAAGAGTGCAGTGAGCGTTACATTGGAGAAACAGCTACTCCACAACAGGATGTACCAACACTGGCGTGAGAGTTCCTCTGGACCCCAGTCCGCCGTACAGCTCCATCTCAAAGCCACTAACCACTCCTTTGAAGATAGTGAAATTCAGATCTTAGCCAGAGAAAAGAAATGGTTTGAGAGGGGAGTTAAAGAAGCTATTTTTGTTAGGAAAGAGAATCCTTCCTTAAACAGGAATGGGGGCCTGAGACATAATCTCTCCCCCATCTACAACTCCATCCTCAGACCCAGAACAATAAGAACAATAGCAGGGTCGTTAAGGGCTGAACAGGGTAGTTTCAGCTGAAACTGGAGACAATAGATATTTACAGTTTCAGTGTAGTTAACCCCTCCCTGCAGATAGATATAAGGCAGTGGTCACCAGCAATCTGATCAGAACTGAAGAAGCGGCTTGGATGAACAGCGAAACGTCTTCACTCCTACAACGAATTGTCCAGTTGACAGATTTGAACTTCGTCTTTTGTTATAATCAAAACAAGACTTGAACAGACGATCTCAGATTTTTCATCGGTGTTAGACTCAGCGTCAACCCAAACGTAAGTTTATTCTTTATCGCAAAATTTGTTATTTTACAATCTGTACAATTCAATATCAGCATATACTGCCAATACTGAACTAAACAAACATCAGTAATATTACGTCTTGACATGATACTATCTCAAAAATCACATAATGGTTTGTAGTAGTAGTAGTACCTGGACTACTACTTGTATGTAAATGACAAGGCTACATCAGCAGTAGTAGAGGTGGTGATGGGGTCATGAGGGAGACTGATATGACCTGTGGTCCTCCACATCAAAGTCATACATAGAGAAAACTGTGGACATTAGACACAGCTTGCACTACTCACTACATATAGCATAATAATTTAGCACCAAATTTAGGTAGTATCATATTTGCTAATGGAATAAATATAATGATCATAACCACAGACTCTAAAATGTTAAGCTCTTTATAGTTTAGTACGTGGCTCTTAAAAAGAGCCGTTGTGGGTCAGTCCTGTGGTGGACATGAGTACTCTGCGGGCTGCCATGGCACCGTTCCGTCTTCTCCCTCCCTCACCCTCGTGGCCTCTTGACACACATTGTCGGCTCCCATCCGCCTTACATCTGGAAGTGGCTTCTACCCTGGTGCTCCAGCTGCTCTCAGCACCCTCTGCTGGTGAAACCGAGTATTGCTCAAAACACATCACCCACGATATGATCCCAATAGATAAAAGCTACTAAACCAAAGAAACTTTTGGAAGCACTGACACTAAACCTACCAGACATCTGATAACTCCAGCATTCGCATCAAGATGGCAACAGTTAGGTTCTTCATCTTCATCCTGTTTTAGCTTCAGGGGCATCTCCTGCAGGTGGCAAAACACTGTATTAGACAATTAAGGATCAAATGAAATCACTGTAAGAGGCATATATGGTGAATACTTGCCGTGTTTTCATGTGGGATTTGCTTAGTGTGCAGAGTCCAAGCATCTTCTTTTCCTGCTGTGCTACAAACCTTAAACTCAAAAACTCAGATTAACACGTAAAAAGACACAGTATAACTCACCGGACCCCCTTGTGACAATACCTACCTGTACCTACACTATAAAACAACAAGTGAAAGGTTAAACTTACAGTTCGCTGCTGTAGGGTGAGTGGCTCAAACTGGACGCCATGGTCTCCTGGACGTCATGGACAACAGAGGCAGGCGCCCAGGGAGGAGTCACCAGCATGAAGTCTGAGCCAGATGTGTAGAGCCAAACCTCCTGGTCCATGTGGTGCAGGTTCGGAAGCATTGTCTCAAAGAGCTGAAAGAGAGAACAGTTAGTTTATAGTATTGTGTCCGTGTTACATGTGATCAACAGTATTCTAGTATAGGATCTTGTATACCTCGAAAAACAGAGACAAGTCCCACACATGGACCCAGAGAGGGAGCAGGGACCGCTGCCAGCCTCCAGGCTGCTCCGGCATATATAGACATATGTTAAACACAATGCAACAATGGAACATTGTCTCATTCAGAGTAACATTACACTTACCTGAGCACCAGGGTGAGGGGGCACGGAGGAGCCCCAGGGGGGAGGAGCCTGAAGGGGAGGAGCCCCAGGGGGAGGGGCCCGAGGTGGCGAGCCCAGGGCTGCGGCTCTCAACAGGCTAAGAATCAAGAAAAACACCATGAGCCATTTGACATTTCATACAGTTACGTGTCACTGTATCTTTAACTTACCTGCATATGAGCAGAAGGACCAGTCTGCAGAGGCAGAGGGCTTCTGCTGCTGGCAGGCTACAAAAGTTCAAGTTTGGTTTAAAAAAAGTAAAAATTGGAAAAGGTAGAAAATTTTAGTTGAGTTAAGCGTCGTCTGAGGCTCACCTGTTGAGGAACCGCAGGCGTCCCAGCGGGGGAGGGCCCAGGGCTGTCCACTCTCTGGAGCTGGAACATCAGGAAACACACAGGTGAATACTAATGCCTTTATAACAACATTATAAAAAGAGCAAAGAGCAAATGTGACCAGGCCTACCGGAGCAGAAGAGGAGGTCGAGAGCTGCCCCTCGCTGAAGGATCACCGCGGCGGGCACGAGTGACCCGAGGGGCAGGCGCAGGAGACCTCTTCCTCTTCCTGCCTCCCTGTTGGACACAAGATAATCAACATCAAATGTATGCTCAAAGACAGTATCTAAAGGACAAACTAATTAAGGTCTTCTTTCAACACCTCACTGCAGGAGTTTGTGGCTGGATAAACAGCAATCTAAAAAAAAAAAAAATACACTGCATCTCCAAGTTTTGAAAGACATGGGCAATCGGGGTTAGTTTTCAAAAGCTGAGGATCAGGAATCAAAAATGAAAGAAAGAAAAAACTGCGCACTGAGCTTCCCTGGCTCTCAATCAGTGACTTTTGTGACTGATATGTTGGAATCTTTAAGGATTTGAACATCATATCACAGCAAATGTAGCGCAACAGGATTTTTATTTTAATATCTGTGTGCATTGCCTATGTTTTATTTGGTTGGTGTTGTCAATTTATTGTAGTTTATAAACCATAAATAAGTTGATTAATGTTACTACATCAATACTCGAATCAAACTTTTTTGTTGAACATGCATAAATGAGAGCCATTTGGAGCGGACACTCCAAATTCAATAAAATTCAACCCAAACATAACACTCATTTTTCAGTAAGCAACATTAAATACAATACTCTGGGTTTGTGGTAAATTCATCAGCTATTGAGCAGATTTAGCAAGAAACTTGCAACAGTACCTTCTGACATTTTGCCTTCTAATGGTATATTTACAAAGCAAACCCCTTTTATTTACTAAAAACATACATGTACACTGAGGATTCAGTCCTTTTGTGCAAATGCAGTACACGTATCGTTAGTATAAAATCACTGTTTGGGACAAATACAGAGCCTACAGAACTATATATTTATATTTTCAGTGAGTTAGCTAGTTAGCGCTAGCGAAGTAAAATACTTAAAGTAGCCATATAGCTAACGTTGTTATTTATACTAATAATCAAATGATTTTAAAAAGACAAATTTGCTTTACCATGCTGCAGTTGAACTTGAAGGCTGGTGAAGTTCAAGTGCTGCGGGAAGAAAAACAAAGCTGCTGAGAGCTGCGGTGGAGCTAGTTTAGCTGCTATTAGCCGTTAGCTTATTCTGTGGATATCAGTCGCGTGGCTTCTCTCTCGAGGACAAGAGCGAAATGGCGGATCATTCCAATGTTGTTATGATTTGAATGTTGTGTAGCCATTGGCAACCATGGAATGGGGTGGCAAGATTTGGTGTTACCTGCTTATGTTTTCACCGGAAGAGCCATAGACATCTGTCTTTCCAAATCCAATGAGCTAGATCAGTATGGGCGAAACATTTCTTTACTGTCCAAATCTTACTTTTTGCTGCAGTCAGCAGTTAAAAGTATTGGAATTATCATAAACTCATAATGCCTCCATCAGTGTGAATGCACATACGCCACTATATTTTCAATTGGCCTGAGACATAATCTCTCCCCATCTACAACTCCATCCTCAGACCCAGAACAATAAGAACAATAGCAGGGTCGTTAAGGGCTGAACAGGGTAGTTTCAGCTGAAACTGGAGACAATAGATATTTACAGTTTCAGTGTAGTTAGCCCCTCCCTGCAGATAGATATAAGGCAGTGGTCACCAGCAATCTGATCAGAACTGAAGAAGCGGCTTGGATGAACAGCGAAACGTCTTCACTCCTACAACGATTTGTCCAGTTGACAGATTTGAACTTCGTCTTTTCTTATAATCAAAACAAGACTTGAACAGACGATCTCAGATTTTTCATCGGTGTTAGACTCAGCGTCAACCCAAACGTAAGTTTATTCTTTATCGCAAAATTTGTTATTTTACAATCTGCACAATTCAATATCAGCATATACTGCCAATACTGAACTAAACAAACATCAGTAATATTACGTCTTGACATGATACTATCTCAAAATCACATAATGGTTTGTAGTAGTAGTAGTACCTGGACTACTACTTGTATGTAAATGACAAGGCTACATCAGCAGTAGTAGAGGTGGTGATGGGGTCATGAGGGAGACTGATATGACCTGTGGTCCTCCACATCAAAGTCATACATAGAGAAAACTGTGGACATTAGACACAGCTTGCACTACTCACTACATATAGCATAATAATTTAGCACCAAATTTAGGTAGTATCATATTTGCTAATGGAATAAATATAATGAATCATAACCACAGACTCTAAAATGTTAAGCTCTTTATAGTTTAGTACGTGGCTCTTAAAAGAGCCGTTGTGGGTCAGTCCTGTGGTGGACATGAGTACTCTGCGGGCTGCCATGGCACCGTTCCGTCTTCTCCCTCCCTCACCCTCGTGGCCTCTTGACACACGTTGTCGGCTCCCATCCGCCTTACATCTGGAAGTGGCTTCTACCCTGGTGCTCCAGCTGCTCTCAGCACCCTCTGCTGGTGAAACCGAGTATTGCTCAAAAACACATCACCCACGATATGATCCCAATAGATAAAAGCTACTAAACCAAAGAACATTTGGAAGCACTGACACTAAACTACCAGACATCTGATAACTCCAGCATTCGCATCAAGATGGCAACAGTTAGGTTCTTCATCTTCATCCTGTTTTAGCTTCAGGGGCATCTCCTGCAGGTGGCAAAACACTGTATTAGACCAATTAAGGATCAAATGAAATCACTGTAAGAGGCATATATGGTGAATACTTGCCGTGTTTTCATGTGGGATTTGCTTAGTGTGCAGAGTCCAAGCATCTTCTTTTCCTGCTGTGCTACAAACCTTAAACTCAAAAAACTCAGATTAACACGTAAAAAAGACACAGTATAACTCACCGGACCCCTTGTGACAATACCTACCTGTACCTGTCACTATAAAACAACACAAGTGAAAGGTTAAACTTACAGTTCGCTGCTGTAGGGTGAGTGGCTCAAACTGGACGCCATGGTCTCCTGGACGTCATGGACAACAGAGGCAGGCGCCCAGGGAGGAGTCACCAGCATGAAGTCTGAGCCAGATGTGTAGAGCCAACCTCCTGGTCCATGTGGTGCAGGTTCGGAAGCATTGTCTCAAAGAGCTGAAGAGAGAGAACAGTTAGTTTATAGTATTGTGTCCGTGTTACATGTGATCAACAGTATTCTAGTATAGGATCTTGTATACCTCGAAAAACAGAGACAAGTCCCACACATGGACCCAGAGAGGGAGCAGGGACCGCTGCCAGCTCCAGGCTGCTCCGGCAATATATAGACATATGTTAAACACAATGCAACAATGGAACATTGTCTCATTCAGAGTAACATTACACTTACCTGAGCACCAGGGTGAGGGGGCACGGAGGAGCCCCAGGGGGAGGAGCCTGAAGGGGAGGAGCCCCAGGGGGAGGGGCCCGAGGTGGCGAGCCCAGGGCTGCGGCTCTCAACAGGCTAAGAATCAAGAAAAACACCATGAGCCATTTGACATTTCATACAGTTACGTGTCACTGTATCTTTAACTTACCTGCATATGAGCAGAAGGACCAGTCTGCAGAGGCAGAGGGCTTCTGCTGCTGGCAGGCTACAAAAGTTCAAGTTTGGTTTAAAAAAAGTAAAAATTTGAAATGGTAGAAAATTTTAGTTGAGTTAAGCGTCTGAGGCTCACCTGTTGAGGAACCGCAGGCGTCCCAGCGGGGGAGGGCCCAGGGCTGTCCACTCTCTGGAGCTGGAACATCAGGAACACACAGGTGAATACTAATGCCTTTATAACAACATTATAAAAAGAGCAAAGAGCAAATGTGACCAGGCCTACCGGAGCAGAAGAGGAGGGTCGAGAGCTGCCCCTCGCTGAAGGATCACCGCGGCGGGCACGAGTGACCCGAGGGGCAGGCGCAGGAGACCTCTTCCTCTTCCTGCCTCCCTGTTGGACACAAGATAATCAACATCAAATGTATGCTCAAAGACAGTATCTAAAGGACAAACTAATTAAGGTCTTCTTTCAACACCTCACTGCAGGAGTTTGTGGCTGGATAAACAGCAAGCAATCTAAAAAAAAAAAATACACTGCATCTCCAAGTTTTGAAAGACATGGGCAATCGGGGTTAGTTTTCAAAAGCTGAGGATCAGGAATCAGAAATGAGAAAAGAAAAAAAACTGCGCACTGAGCTTCCCTGGCTCTCAATCAGTGACTTTTGTGACTGATATGTTGGAATCTTTAAGGATTTGAACATCATATCACAGCAAATGTAGCGCAACAGGATTTTTATTTTAATATCTGTGTGCATTGCCTATGTTTTATTTGGTTGGTGTTGTCAATTTATTGTAGTTATAAACCATAAATAAGTTGATTAATGTTACTACATCAATACTCGAATCAAACTTTTTTGTTGAACATGCATAAATGAGAGCCATTTGGAGCGGACACTCCAAATTCAATAAAATTCAACCAAACATAACACTCATTTTCAGTAAGCAACATTAAATACAATACTCTGGGTTGTGGTAAATTCATCAGCTATTGAGCAGATTTTAGCAAGAAACTTGCAACAGTACCTTCTGACATTTTGCCTTCTAATGGTATATTTACAAAGCAAACCCCTTTTATTTACTAAAAACATACATGTACACTGAGGATTCAGTCCTTTTGTGCAAATGCAGTACACGTATCGTTAGTATAAAATCACTGTTTTGGACAAATACAGAGCCTACAGAACTATATATTTATTTTCAGTGAGTTAGCTAGTTAGCGCTAGCGAAGTAAATACTTAAAGTAGCCATATAGCTAACGTTGTTATTTATACTAATAATCAAATGATTTTAAAAAGACAAATTTGCTTTACCATGCTGCAGTTGAACTTGAAGGCTGGTGAAGTTCAAGTGCTGCGGGAAGAAAAACAAAGCTGCTGAGAGCTGCGGTGGAGCTAGTTAGCTGCTATTAGCCGTTAGCTTATTCTGTGGATATCAGTCGCGTGGCTTCTCTCTCGAGGACAAGAGCGAAATGGCGGATCATTCCAATGTTGTTATGATTTGAATGTTGTGTAGCCATTGGCAACCATGGAATGGGTGGCAAGATTTGGTGTTACCTGCTTATGTTTTCACCGGAAGAGCCATAGACATCTGTCTTTCCAAATCCAATGAGCTAGATCAGTATGGGCGAAACATTTCTTTACTGTCCAAATCTTACTTTTTGCTGCAGTCAGCAGTTAAAAGTATTGGAATTATCATAAACTCATTATGCCTCCATCGCACATACGCCACTATATTTTCAATTGGTGTTATATACTTTAGTCTAGTTTAGTGTGTGGCTCTTAAAAGAGCCGTTGTGGGTCAATCCTGTGGTGGACATGTCTGCAGTTCAAAGTATTGGAATAATCCTGAACTCATAATGACTCCATCAATATGAATGCACGTACACCACTATATTTCACATGGTGTCATGTCTTGAAGGGAGGAGGTATTTAGTATGAACACAATATCTGTAATACAGTTTGAAAGTATTTGTTTAGTTTGAATTCAAGAATTCAATTAATACAAATGGTCTAAAAGGAAAGACTGCCTCCTTCATTCATACTTTTTCTGTTGTTAAAAACTTTATACACATTTACAGTATCTAGTAGCTTCATCTGGCAGGGCTCCAGACTAACTTTTTTTTTCCCCCAGGAGCACTGTAGTCCATGTCATTCATCTTTCTGGGAGCACAACTATGGCGTCATTTGACTATCTTTAAGCTGAGTGCGCATACACAGAAATCGAGGGGCGGTAACTAAAAATGAGCAGGAAAATATGAAAGCGAGCGCCCGGTGTTGGCGTCTCCGCGCGCTATTTACCCTCCAGCGCCCTCTCTCTTTCTCCCTGCGCACTCTCTCTTTCTGCCTGCGCCATCTCTCTTTCTCCTTGCACCCGTGCTCTTTCTGCCTGCGCCCGCTCGCTTTTCTTTTTCTTCAACTGAAATACGTCATCAAAACAAGATATCTGTGTAAACCCCCAGTCGTCCAGGTCTGATCCATAGCAAAAGACGAAGTTCAAATCTGTAAACTGGACACAAACAGCAGATATATGCCTGCTGTTTGATTTCACACCATCCACTGCAGCACAAACTTGGAGTTATCCGTACATTACAAACACAGAGCCCAAGTGGTGCCCACAAACACACAGAGGAAAAGTGAAGGAGGAGCAGCACGTGGAGAAAGCCCTCTCTGCTTGTGAATATCCAAAATGGGCCTTCAATAGATCTAAGAGAGAGCTAAAAAAACAACAAGACAACAGGGAATCTGAACCTAGAAGGAAGGGTGTTACCATTCCTTACACAGCAGGTGTGTCTGAAAAACTTCAGAGGATTTTCAGACAGTATGAGATTCCTGTCTTTTTCAAACCTACAAAACACATTAAGACAAAAACTGGTGTACCCAAAAGACAAAATCCGAGCCACAAACAAAGTTATGTAGTCTACTCTATTCAGTGTAGTGAAGAGTGCAGTGAGCGTTACATTGGAGAGAAACAGCTACTCCACAACAGGATGTACCAACACTGGCGTGAGAGTTCCTCTGGACCCCAGTCCGCCGTACAGCTCCATCTCAAAGCCACTAACCACTCCTTTGAAGATAGTGAAATTCAGATCTTAGCCAGAGAAAAGAAATGTTTGAGAGGGGAGTTAAAGAAGCTATTTTTGTTAGAAAGAGAATCCTTCCTTAAACAGGAATGGGGGCCTGAGACATAATCTCTCCCCCATCTACAACTCCATCCTCAGACCCAGAACAATAAGAACAATAGCAGGGTCGTTAAGGGCTGAACAGGGTAGTTACAGTTGAAACTGGAGACAATAGATATTAACAGTTTCAGTGTAGTTAGCCCCTCCCTGCAGATAGATATAAGGCAGTGGTCACCAGCAATCTGATCAGAACTGAAGAAGCGGCTTGGATGAACAGCGTCTTCACTCCTACAACGATTTGTCCAGTTACCATTTTTTATCAGGTATTTTTATGTTGGCCTCAGAGCAGCTGTGATACATAAGTAGGATTTTACACCAAAGTTGTGTGTTTTTTAATATGATTCTGCTGTTAGTTACAACAGACAGGACGTGAATAAGCCTAATTTTGTTTAATATAAAAGGCAAAAGATAATAATAATTTAAAAAAAAGGCCTACATAAATGATGGTCAAGAAAGAAAAAAATCGTGAGAATAAATATGTGCAAATTCTGCGTAACATTGTGAGAGCGATGTGTGTAAAATTGCATTGTTTTTACAGTTTGCAGATTTGGCTATGTCTTTCCACAAGATGGGCAGAATCTCCCTTCTTTTAGTGGCGAGCCCTTCAGTTGAAGTTCAAGAACTGCATTGCACAAAAAGATATTTAAAGTGTGAAAGAATTTATAATAGCTGTGTCTGTCCACATGAAACAAAAAAAGGCATGACTTCTCTGTCAGCACCAATTACTATAGTAGAGTTATATTTTTCACTATACCTTAACCTTAACTACAGATTGTCTAAAAGTCCAATCTCATGATCCACAAATATACAAAAAGTTAAACTAAAAGAACTGGACTTACTTAGCTGATGTTTCGTTATCAGCCATGTAGCTTTCTGATCCACAAATGTTTGTTATAAGTGTTTGTAGGGATTCAGGCACAACACTCCACTGTCTTTGGAGTTGAATAAAGGCACCATTTTCTTGTGAAAAACATATTTCACTTTTGCTTATTTATGTTGACTGAGACATTGAACCTTTCATGTGGATAGGCCCAGTATCTACAGAAATATTAACATAAACCCGGTCAACAATCTGACTGTTAAAAAGCAAATTCCACCATAAAATTCTGATCTGTCCTCCACTTTTTTTTTTTAACTTAAAAGACTAACTTAGATTATGTTATTTTAAAACGTTACAATTTCTGAGAAGCAAAACTGACTTCTTCCATTCCAACATAATCATTTGCCAATATAGCTTCCTCCTCTGCTTTTCCAGACTTTTAATCAGTGTTTAATGTTCTTACCTCCAACAATGCACCAGGACAGGAGTAAAGCCAAGGTCATTTCACTTAAAATACCCAGACAATGGCACCGCAGCTGCCCTACACACTTGGAGACACTTCCTCACTATCGCCTTTAACCTTCCCATTTGTCCCTATGCAGAGGTGGGTAGTACTCAGTTAGTTACATTTACTTGAGTAACTTTTTGAATTAGTAGTTTACAGACTAAAATATATTTAATATAATATATAATATATTTACAGTATGCTTACTTATACCTACTGTCCCCAGTTGTAAGTAGGTGTAGCAGCAAAAGTAGTAACTTTCTTCAAATACTTCTTCACTCTAACTTGAGTAATTATTCAGGCCACTACATTATACTTCTACTTTAGGAATATTTTTTTTTACAAAGTAACATTACTCTCTGGCTACTCTGTCTACCTCTGTCCCATGCTTATCATGAGGTATGTCAGTTATTCTCAGTTTGCTCCTTGGATTCAGGTACTGTCCTTAATGGTCATGCTCCCGTGCCCCCTTCAATCCTCACTACTCCACAGCTGTTTGTTGTGAGTGGTAAAGAGATGGTGTGGCTGTTGGGCATGAGATCATAAGCCAGCTTCAAATGCGGCCATCTGCAGAATAATTAATAGAAGTGTTATGAGCACCTTTAAGTCTAATGTGTGGGCTCTGACCAGTGTCATACTGGATACATTAAACCCACTCTGATCTTGATAATGAGGACTGTAAATGATAATAATAGCCTCAGATTCATCATTGGAAATAGTTTCTTTGGTTCCTTATTAGTTGTATAGACATAAGATAATGTTGACAAACTAATATAGGTTACATTCAGAGTACTTTTTCCTCAATGTATTGTGATACACTGTCCCTTAAATCTGTACATTAGTCTGTTATTAATGTTCATACCTTGATTTATGGACAAAGTAGCAGAATAAAAGCACCAAGATCATGTAGAAAGGGTTAATACAAACATTTTAACACCAAAATGACAAGGCTCACTGCAGTAGTTACGGAGAGAGGGGTGACCAAATTTACAATGTAAAGTGAATTGGAGCCAGAGTCGATGCAGACGGAAGTCGTGGAAAGTTCGGAAGTCCAGGAAGTCGATGGTGCTTGGCGATCACGGGTACGCTTTAGCAGGTCAGCAATATCCGTTTATATATACAGTCTATATTAGGGACAAACACAAACCCTCAGACTTGCTCACTTCTCATCTCTCTAAGCAAAAACTCCCTGCTGTCTCATTCTGAAAAAGTCTTGACCCACCCAAAGTTCAGAGTTTGTCAACTAGACCGATAATTTACTCATTAACTTGTCATTTTATAGATCACAAACTTGGAATGTAGAAAGCGACACAATAACATTTTTGTACGTATGCACACTTTATAAATGAAACCACTGGCTTTTGTTTCGGCTCAGTTGTGCTCTGGTCTTCTTCTGTCAGGCCAAAGGTGGGTACACTGACAGACAGCAGTAACTTAGATAGTGGTGGTATGTGAGAATACAAACAATCCAGTTAGAGATATTAGCCTTTCAATTATTGTGTAATGTCATCAGATATACTTTTCCAATCATATAGCTTCAGATTACGACCACAATGGCTATATATTTACAGACATCACTTCCTAGGAGAAAAAAACGTTCAAACCTGAGAATCAATACCCGTAGCATCTGAATTTTTAAAAGCATTTGCAAGTGTTTTTTTATGATACAGAAGCGAGTTTGGTCGAAGATAAGACAGTTGTGAGGATTTGCTGATGAAATATGGTACAGTAATTACAGAAACAAAACAGGATAAAAATTGAAAAGTATGTGGAGAGGAAAGGTCCCCAGAAACATTTTTTTGCCTGTAAAATGTTTTGCTAAACTGGCATTCATGCTTGTCGTTATTCTGGACATAAATTTAAACCATTTTTAGGCCCGTTCTAGTTCTTGTTAGTTCTGATCTAGTCTTGTTTAGTTTGGATTGTCCTTGGTTAGTCCCAATTAATGTGGTGAAG